>NW_004624764.1:14942377-15094539 GCF_000247695.1 Heterocephalus glaber | reverse complement strand
ATATGAGGAAAAAAAAAAATATATATATGTATTTTTTGTACCGGGGATTGAACTCTGAACCTTGTGCTTGCAAGGCAGGCAGGGGAACCACTGAGCTAAATCCCCAGGTTGGAATATACCTATATTTTATTTGGTAATCCTCTTCCCACTACAGAGTTATAAAAAAATTCACATTTGTTCATAGTACATGATAGTTTCACTTATAATTTTGAGCCATTTTAAATTTATTATGTGAGATACAATTCTAACTTTCCCTTAAAAGAGTAGGAAGTTGTCCCAATACACTATTTATTGACCAATCTAGCAATTTCTTTTTTCCTTTTCTCTTTCTTTCTTTTTTGTAGTACTGGGCACAGAACCTACAGCTTCACAATGCTAGGCAAGCACTCTATCACCAAGCCATAGTTCTAGCCCCATCCGGCAATTTTGTACTATTTAGAAACCTATCATTGTCATATAGCAAATTATTTTGTAGAATTTGGTCTAATCTTTCTACTCAGTTTCATGAATCATTAGTCTGTTGTGATTATCATACTTTTAAAACTTTCTATGTTTTATGGTGCTTTGACACTTGGGTTTTACTAATCTTGGAGAGACTGCCCTTCCCAGGGTTGGCTGATTCCTTAGAGACATTGGCCAATCCCAAACCCTTCACCTAAACCACATACTTTCTCTAACTCTCACTCCTTGTCCTTTAAGCCAACCCAGGGTCCGGTATTGCACCATTTAGGGACCACCCTACATCTCAGGGCCACTGAAATTGTTCACTATCCAATCCTATACTTGGCTCAGCTACTTACCCAGCTTGCCCATTCCTTCCTGGAAAACCATACTGAAGGCTCTTGCCCATGCTTTCCTCCATAACCTACTGCTTCCTGCCTGGCCTGGGTGCTTCCCCATGCGACCCTGCATGGTGTGGCCTGCCTTCTCCTTGTGGGAGTGGTAAACAATAAACTTTTCTTTCTAAGGAAGTTCTTTCAGCATCTTTACCTTACTACACCTGATTAAAGCAAAATTCCAGGAGGATTTGAAAAGATCTGTATCAGCACTACATTGTTTTTAAGTTCTAAAGCTTTGTAACATATCCTAGTGGATGGGGAAGTAGTTTCTCACTCATATCCTAGACTTTTCCTAAATATTCTGATAGCTTTGTTTTTCAAATTAACTATGTATGTACTGTATGTATGCATGCGGTACTGAGGCATGAACCCAGGGACTTTGCTCAGAGATACATACTAAGCCTTTTAATTTTGTTTTTAAATTTTGAGACAAGGTCTTGCTAAGTTTCTAAGTTGCCCAGGCTGGGCTGGAACTTGTGATCCACTTGGCTTAACCTCCAAGAATGCCAGGATTACAGGTGTGACACCACACATGGCTCAAATTAACTTTAGAATCACTTTGCTAAATTGTGAGAAAGGACCTTTAGGGATTTTGAGTTGGAATATGTAAATTTTTATATTAATGTGAGGGAGATAGGTGGGGGTTAAACATTCTATTCATTAAGCATTTAATTAAAGACAAGGTATTTATCTCCAAGTCTTCTTCTATGTTCCTATACATTTTTTCCCCAAAAAGATTTTGCATATGTGTGGCAACCTTATTTCTACTTATTTTACATCTTTGCTGATGTTATGAGTGTGATCTTTTCTTATTATAATTTCTAACTACTTTTTATTGTTGGATGGGAACACTATTGATTTTTGTATATTTATTTTGTAATTGGCCATGTTCCTGAACTCATTTAATATTTTTAATGGCTTTCTGGACATATTTCTAAATATATAATCATATGAATTTTTAAATGATGATTATTTTGTCTCCTCCTTTCTAATATTTATTTCTCTTTTCATGTATTTTGCTTATTAAATCAACCAGGACTTTCAGAACAATGTGAATTAAGAGTTGTGATAGGAATCCTTGCTTGTTCATGTGCTTACTGGATCTCTTTCTAGAGTTTCATTGTGAAACATGATGCTTAAAGTTGGTTTGAGACATTTAAAAAATAACCATAAGAAAGTATTATTTCTATTTTACTAAGATTTAAAAAAATTGGTTATGAATATTATATTCATCAAATGAATTTTCATTATCTTTTAATGTATAATATGGTTTTCCTTTTCTACTTATTAATAAGATAAATTATATTAGTAGATTTTCTAATATTGATCTATCTTTTTATTCCTGTAATGAATACCACCTGGCCATGGTATATTTTCCTTTTAGATCATTAGCATAGTCTTTTTCCTAGCACAAATTATATTAATAGACTTAACTATATTGAACTATCCTAACATTCCTATAATCAACACTACTTGATCATGGTATATTTCTCTTTTAATGGCCTGTTAGGTTCTCCTTGCTAATATTTTTTAAAGGGCATGAGCTCAGTCTATAAACTCAGTTGTATAAGAAATAGTATTTCTCATTCTGCCAGTTTTATTTAGGAGTTTTGCGTTAATGTGAGTAAGAAAGGTTGGTTTATTCTTTTCCTTTTCTGCACTAACCTTGTTTAGTTTGCAACATTGGGTCTTTCTAAAGAACACGAGGACTATTTCCTTCTTTCTCTATGTGCTGGTACTATTGTCCCTGTTACATAGGATGCATTACTCCCCATTTGCTACTCAAGGAGACAGGTTCATACCTAGCATCACTAAGCCTGATACCAACATTCCTGGGAGGTACAATTTGTTACTGAAAGGCAATGTAGCATGGTAGTTGTCTTAGTTTGTTTGTGCTGCCATAACAAAATATCTGACCCTGGACACTTTATAAACATTAGATTTTTTTTTTCACATTTCTGGAGATGAGGAGTCTGAGATCAAGGCACCCACAGGTTCAGTGTCTGGTGAAGGTCTGCTCCATCCCTCATGTCTTCTCACAGCAGCATTTTCACAAAGGGGGAAGGCCCGAAAGGGGTAGCTGGTTTCCTGGAGCCATTTTATAAGATACTATAGTAAGTCTTTGACTTAACAAACATCTGCATTGTGAACTTTCACAGATACAAATGGACCTCACATTACAAATATTTGTAGATTCAAACAAATCTTGGAAGTAGCTCACATGTCTGCTTTACCAATTTATGGTAATTAAAAATAGTTTATTAACAGTATTTGTGTGAGTTTTTTTATGCTTTACATTGTATGTTTGTGTCAAAGATGTATGACTCATTTTGTCAGAGTTGTGAACAAATTCAATTTATGAACGTTTTCTGGGAATGGAACTCATTTGTAAGTCAGGGAGTTACTGTATTCACCTCCCCAAAGGCCTTACCTCTTCATACTTTGAGGTTTCAGTTCTGACATACAGGTTTTGGAAGGACACATACATTCAAACTATAGCATTAGGTAAGAGTTTGGGCTTGAGGGACAGGGTAAACAGTCAGGTCACCTTGAGGGGAGAGTCAGGACTAAGTAAGGAAGAGTTGGCCTTACCCAGTGTGGTGGGTACCATTCAGGGACTGAGAGTCAGGATAGAACAAATGGGCAGAGGAAAGGCAAGTTCACTTTCTCTCCTAGGACTGGGACACTTATCTCCTCCTCCTGCCCTTGGACATCCTCAAGTCCAAGTTCATCAGCCTTTGGACTCCAGAACGTGGCACCAGTGGCCCAGTTTCACAGGCCTTTGGCCTGGGACTGAAAGTTGCACCATCAGCTGTCCTGATTCTCTGGCCTTTGAATTTGGACTAAGCTGAGCCAACAACTTCCCTGGTACTCTAGCCTGCACATAGCATATTGCGGGACTTCTCAGTCTCCATAATACCTATCTATCTGTCTGTCTGTCTGTCTGTCTATCTATCATCTTCCTACCTATCATATTTATCTCCTTATAGGTTCTGCTGCTCTGAGAATCCTGACCACTCAAGATTCAGTGAAGAATGCTCATTCCCAAAGTTGCCTCTTTTCCTTTCAATTTGTCTCTGTCACACCTCGCAGTGACCTTAAGACTCAACCCTTCACTCTCAGTTCCACCCAGCTGGGCGACCATCTATCTCCTCTCTCCTTCCAGCCCTGCCAGCCTATTCTGTTCCTTCTGTGCAGGACGCCCACTCATGGAGCTCGCTCCCTGCGGCACCTTCCCAGCAGGCATTTGTTCTGATCTCAGATTCTTCTCTCTCAGCTGCTCCTATAAGTGAGCTGTTGATGCTGTTCTTCGGTGCCCTTGAGGGTGATTTTTGTCTGCAGAGAAGACTATTAAGAAGGTTTATTTTGGGTTTTAAAAGTGGAGTCAGTTTATTAAAATTACAAATTCAAAAACCTTGGTCCTTCCTTAGGCTTTTTATGTTCAGCATACAAATCTTATTATTCTATTTATAAGCCTAATAAATGTTAACAATCATTTTTAAGGAGACCTTGAATAATGCTTGGTCCCATTTATGAACTCAGTGAATTAAACCTTCACCATTGTAAAACAGCAATGATAAATTTAAATATATTTTATTTCTTTTTTTAAGTATTTAAATGCTCTCACTTAACAAACAAAACCTTTCTAAGTACAAAATAATTCTTATCAATCTAGAAAATTAAACTAATAAATATAGTGAGTTAAAACTCACATGTTCCAATATTGTGTATGGTTTTAGTAAGACTTCAACTTGAAATCATAAATCTTAATCAATTACTCCATTACACATTTAAATTGGAGTTACAAGGTTGCCATTCTAATGGGCCAAATACTCTCAACCATTACAAATATATACAATGCCATATAGGAATAGATTGCTTCTTATCATGAAGTTATTAGTACTATGGTTTGGATCATCTCAGATTTTTCTGTACTTAATTTTAAGTAATAATAATTAATACTTGTTTAGCATTTTCTATGAGCCAGATTCTGGTGTGAGTGCTTCTCATGTATTATATAGTAGCTCGTTTAATTCTCACTGTTCTGTGCACAAATCTCAAGCAGGCCCTGAAGACTGCCTGGCAATTGTACCACATGCCACAGACCCTTCACGCTCTCACATGCTTCCAAGTGACTGTTTCATACATTCCATTCTCTCCCCAACTTCCCAGCCCCCCTTTTCCTAGCTCATTCTTGACCCGTGACCTGCTTCCCTCTGATCTCCTGGGTCATTTGCCCCAGCGAACACTCTGAGTTTTCATCTTACAGAATGAACACAAATATTATTTACCAGGTTTTCTCTGCCAGCTACAATTTTGTTTGAAAGTTTTCATTAATTTTTTTTTTACCCACCTCTGCAGCAAAATTCAGGAGAGGGGTTGCTTTTTCTCTGTTTGATTCACTTGCTTACCTCCTCCAAGTACCTGCTCAATTCTCACCCTCTCAGTGAAGGCACCTCTCACCACCCTAAAATTCCAGCAACTCACCCTCTTATGCCTCTCTCTCCCTCTTATTCTGCTTTACTATTCTTTTTTCTATGATACTTATTTCCAAAAATACATCTAATTTACTTGCTTATTGTGTTTACTGTTTGTCTCCTCCCTTGTAGAGGTTAGAATCTTCGTTTTATCTCTGATGATAATCAAATGCCTAGAATTTGGTAGATACACAGTAACTACTTTCTATATGTACAATCCCATGAAAGAAGTACAATTTTTATCTCTGTTTTACAGATGGGGATGCTGAGGCACAAAGAAGATAAGAAATATATCCAAAATCAGCCTATAAATATTAGAACTGGAATGTATGTGCTCAACTGCTGAGCAGAGCTGAGAATCTATGTGCTGAACTACTCCTTAAAACTGTCTCTTTCACAGGTAAAAACTGGCGACCTCTACAGCTTCTATCTGGGATCTAATTATAGACATTGGCACATAATGATATTGCAATCAGTAATGGGCTGCAAATAAGACAGCGGTTCCAAGTGGCTTAGGTGTGTAGTAGACAATACCATCTGGGTTTAAGGAAGTACACTCTGTGATGTTTGCGTGATGATGAAATCACCTAATGACAAACTTCCCAGAACTCATCCTGCCATGACTGTACTCACCTTTCTAAGTCTTCTCTACTCAGAGGAGGATAGACCTTCAAACAAGTGGGGCTGGATTTTGCAAATCTTCCTCTTTTACGCTAGATAAACATGACTTTCCATTTTACAATAAAGACTTGAACTGGATAAGATCTTTCATTCTGTCACATTCTTATGGTTGTACCACTCTATGGGTAGAACATAAACACCACGAGAACAGTTATTCTTGTATGTTCATTTCTTCTTTACTGATTCCCCATTGCCTAGAACAGAAAAGGAGGTGATTCACAAATATTTGCTAAATATTAAATGGATGACATTTGAGATGATAACCAGGTAAACTTTAGCTGTTCCATGTGGCTATTTCTGACTTGTCGAAATTCATCACTTGTGTTAGCTTTCTGCTTTCTGTTACTATGACAAAATACCTGAGACAATCAACTTTTGAGGAGAAAAGATTTATTTTGGCTCATGATTTTGGAGGTTTCAGTGCATAGTTTAATAGCTCTATTGCTTTTGGGTCTGTGCAAGACAAAATATCATGGCAGGGAGCACATGGTGGAGTGAAGCTGCTCACCTTATGGGAGCTGGGAAGTAAAGAAAGGGAGGGAGAGAAAGGGACTAGGGTTGCAATATACCCTTCAAGGGCACCCACTTCCTCCCACCTTGAATGACCTACTTCCTCCAGCTAGGCCCCACTTCCTGAAGTTTCCACCACCTTCCAGTAGCACCATCAGCAGAGGACCAAGCATTGAATGTATGAACTTTTGGGGGACACTTAAAATCCAAATCACAGCAACACTGTTTTCCAATCTGTTGCATGCTCTACTTGTTCTTTCTCTGAACATTATGGAGTGCCTGCAGTGGACTGTGGCCATCCACAGGCTTATGTTTCCTTGGGTAACTCCCCTTGCTCCTTGTGATCTGAGTGGAGTTACCAGTCACTGTGCCCTGTCACCTCAGCCATGAAGAAGAGGACTGCGACCCGGCCTAGGACAATCCTAAGAGCATATCCTTCAGATGCAGTGACTGATTGACCTGCCACTCAAGCTGGGTAATCAGCTGATAGTTTTTATTATTGTCATTATTATCACTGTCATTTGTAACAGGCCAGGCCAGCACTCAATGTTGTGTTTCACCAAGGAATGAAGTATAAGCTGCCAGGGAGGTGACCTCTGAGATTGCCAGTAGATCTCTTTCTGGAGAATGTCTCAGCATTCATGCTGCTAGAACAAAATGTCTGAGATTGAGTACTTTGTAAAGAACAGAAATTTATTTCCAACAGTTCTGGAGGATAAAAGTCTAAAATCAAGGTGCCAGCAGGTTTGGTGTCTGGTGAGGGCTTGATCTCTGCTTCCAACGTGGTGACTTATTGCTATGTCCTCCAGAAGATACAAATGCTATATCTCACACAGTGGAATGGACAGAAGGACAAAAAATCCTAGCTAGTTCCCTCTGACCCTTTATTAAGGATACAAATCCTAGAACCCTCATGACTTAATCATACCCTAAAGACCCCACCTCTTAATACTATCACTTTGGGTCTTAGGTTCCAACCATTTGTCCTTTGGAGGACATACATTTAAACCACAACAGTGACTGGGTGTGACTAGGTGTGATGAGGGAGGGAGGAAGAGAGAGAGAGAGAGAGAGAGAGAGAGAGAGAGAGAGGAAACCTATGTTTTGTTTCAGGAGCTTCAGTAGCTTTTTAAACCATTTCTTTGACTGATTTCTTCAACTTTTCTGTTTCTTCTTGAGTCAATTTTGATAATTTTTATATATATATATATATATATTTTTTTGTACCGGGGATCGAACTCAGGTCCTTGTGTTTGCGAGGCAGGCGGTGGAACCACTGAGCTAAATCCCCGGCCCTTGATAATTTATATTTTGATTATCAGAATTCTATGAACTTACACATTTGTTGCTATAATGCTATCTTTTAATTCCTTTGGTCACTCCTGTAACAATAACTATAGTTTCTTTCTCATCTCTTAAATATGTTTTCCCTCTTTTTTGCTTTTTTTTTTTTTTTGGCTCTACTGGGAATCGAACCCAGGGCCTTCCACATGCTAGACAAGTGCTCTACTGTTGTGCTACATCCCCAGCCCAATTTTGTACTTCTAAAAAGTATATTCAAAAAGGTAGTTTTAAAATTTATCTTGACTCCTTTTTATTTCTTTCTTTTCTACTTCATTAATTTCTTATTTTATCATTAATAATTTTATTCTACTTTTGTTTATCTCTTATTTGTTTTTCTAGATTCATACATTGCACATTTATTCATTTATTTTTAGTTTTGTAAATAATAAAATAATTTGAAATTATAAATTATCTTCTAAACACTGCTAACTATGTCCTATAGGTGCTGTTATAAAGTGTTAGTCTTGGTTGGGGATTTAGCTCAGTGGTTCTGCCACCTGCCTCCCAAGCACAAGGTCCTGAGTTTGATGCCTGGTACCAAAATAAATAAATAAATAAATAAATAAAGTGTTAGTCTTTTTATTAATTGGATTTTTAAATTCTAGTTTGATTTCCTCTTTGATCTAAGTACTTTTCCCCACCCATTTTTCTAGCTAATTCTTGCTTGTTCATTATATTTCAGCTTAGGTCTTCCTGACCTCCAAGTCAGCTTAAGGCTTCTTACTGTAAATCCCTATAGACTCAATATTTCTTAATATGTATAAATGATTACTTGTGTGATTATCTGTTCACTTTCACTTCTTCAATAGACTTATAAGCTCCTGACTGAAAGGACCATGTTTATCTTTTCCACTGTTGTTTCCTTAGCAAACACGTGCCTGACACACAGTTGGTGTGCAATATGTGCTTACTGAGTGCATGGCTGGAAAACAGTTGTCAGTGGGAATGCAAATTGCATGACTCTTAGAGAGAAATTGTAAATATCTTTAAAAAATGATTACTTATACATTTACTCTTTGTCTCACTAATCCCTCTTCTACGATTGTAACCTAAAGATACACTAAAAAAAATACTGAAATGATTTATGCACAAGGCCATTCTTTGTGGTATTATTTGAAATAGCAAAATATTGGAAAGAATTCAAACGTCCATCATTAGGAGATTAACTGGATAAGCTGTGGTTTATTCACACAGTGGAATGGTATCCAGAGCAAAAGGCGACATAGAAAGCACTGCAACGGAACTATCCTGGGACACATTGTTAAATGAAAAACACAAGGTATAAAACTGAACACCTAACATGCTATCTTTGGTGTAACAATGGGGCATAAATATGTATACAAATTTATTTATATTTGCAAAAAGAAACACTAGAAGGATAAAAAAGCAAAATCCAATAAAAATGAATTACTGTTGGGAAGAAACAAGGTAGAGGGACAAGGATAGAAATGACATTCTGTAGATACCTACTTTTATGTGGTTTTGACTTGGGAATCACATAAATATTTAACACATCCAAAAAATAACATTATATCAAAAGGAAAAGAGGGAAAGGCAGTTACTAAAATTTGAAAACAATCTGAAATGAAGAACTTTAAATGTATATCAAGTTGCTAATATAAGCACTCAGTGAAAATTATTCCAAGTGGCTTTACCTAACAGCATATTGACTATATACACTTAAAGAAATATACTTTAAAGGAGCAAAAAAAAAAAAAGCTTCAAAGAAATCTTAAAACTTCCTTTGAAAGTCTTATTGTTAGTTAAAAAATATATTGAGGTTACTTTTGAAACTATTTTATAAAAATCACAGTATAATGCAAATAAGTAATTATGTTAATGTTAGAATCTAAGATTGTCAGTGTATGAGAGAAAAGATATGAGGGTAAGATCAAAGAGATTAAACAAAAACCCTGAAAGGTTATATTTGAATTAGAAAGATTGACAGAAACTCATAATCCTTTTGTTTCTCCTGTTCAAAAGCATGCATTTGCCTGTTCTGTCCACTGAGAAAGTCTAGAGGCAACACTAACCCTCTATCAGCAAGCACAGCTAGGGATCAGAGTGTGTACTCCACAAGCAGGGCCCAGGTCTCCTTGGAGAAATGGCTGATTCCAAGTGTGGGGCAGGAAATAGACAACATGGGCCTGGAACATCCTGTTGGGCTAGAGAGAGAAGGACATTGTCAAAGAGTAATAGGATCACGTCTGAAGGACACAGGAGCCAACAAAAAGAGATGTCTGCTGGCTAAAGATGAAAGAATAACGACTGAGATTTATTGAAATACACTGAATATATAAATGCTCATTAGTTTATACTGATAGAGGCAGAGTGGAAAGAGAAAAAAGCCCCAAATCAAGTATCATTAAATTCTATTAGAGGTAACTAGAGCACAATTCCTTGTCCTGAGAATTAGCAGCGAAAAGGAAAGAATCAGGCCTTTATCCTGTCATCTTTCTACTATTTCATCTCAACCTAAAGCCCCTGTTCATGAGGGAAAGTTCTTTATTAAAAAGCCCAACTAATAAACGTGAAAGGATCGATAGGACTAAAAAAACCCCCACCCCTTTATATCTTTTTTTTTTTTTTTGTACCAGGGATCGAACTCGGGATCTATTTTTATATCTTTTAATAAAATAATGGATTCAAGCAATAATCACCAATGGGTGAAATGATTAATATGAAGGGTTGATGGGGAATTTCATAATGGAAGGACCAGGTTGTTATCACCTTAGCCCATTGATCAGTCTGAGTATCACTGTGTGTGTTCCCTGCAATGTTGGAAAGAGCACAGCCCCACTTATACAACATCTACCATGGTTTTGATCTCCCTAAAAAATCAGATCCTAAGAGAAGGATTTGGGTATATGTGGTTTATCTGGAGATAATCCCAGGAATCATCCTTAAGGGAGAAGGTAAGTGAGGCAGGGAAAGAAGAAGGCCAACACAGAATGAATTATTCAATGTGTTAAATATGTAGGCAACTGGGACTCAGTTTCTCTAGTGACTTCCTAAGCAGAACATGTCAGAATCTTCCTCTAGAAAGGCAAGGAGGCTGAGGTTTTAGCCCTCAGTTTCCATTCAGCTCCGGTAGAAGGCTGCTCCAGGCTATTAACTCCTCAGCTCTTTTCAGGTGGCAGAATACAAAAGGTACTGGGACAGCATGTTTGCTGGCGGCCTCCAGGATGGGCCAAAGGGATACGGCATGGCAACAGCATTGCCTGCTATGGCACTTTGCCTGAAAGCCAGACCTCAGAATGATTTCTAGTTGCCAGGAATACAGGGGAAGGAGGAACAAGATAAATGACACCACAAAGAAGCAAGTAGACAGATCCTGATTATGGGACATTCTTCAAGACAAATGATCACTCCAATGGGGTGTTCCCTGAGCCAGTTACCACTGTGGGCAACTGGTCAGTCCCACTGGGACCCCTCTGAGAAACCCTAAGGAAAACTCTTCAGAATTGTTCCACATAAAACAGAAAGCAGAAGCATTTCTCCAGGACTATGGTAACCAGGGAGGAAACGAGCCCTCCTGGCAACCTTCAAGGATTAACAAGAGCCCACTGAGGAACATCTTGGCTGATTGGTAAATTTACTTTTGGATTCAAATTTGAATTGGTATTTTTGTCTAATTGAGAAACACTTCTTGTGCATTGGGATTGTTCTTAAACTGCAATTACAGGGTTAAATTGCTCTTCTGCTGCTTTCTGCTCTGGGTAAGATAAGGATGCTACTCAAGGTCATTTGTAAGTCTGTTGCTCAGCCAGTCCTAATTGGAATATAAACATCTATAAATTAACTCTGAGACCAAAGGAATAAAAAAGTGTACTAGGGGCATTTTAAAATCCAAGAGGCATAGGCTTGTTACAAAAGGAAATCAGTAAGTAGGACAGAAAAGAAAGAATATATGTTTGATTATTCTAAGATTTTGCTCTTGTTGGTTTGGTTAGGCCTAAGATCTTTTCCTTCTAAACCTCCTTGTTCCTAACATGCAGCCAAAGAGGCTATAGCATCTCAAATCATCAATCACAAGTCCCCAGGTCCCAACTCCTTTCAGTAGTCTGGCTCTCAGCAGTGGCCCTTCTTTATTGTCCACCATTACTGTCTGAACCTGGTGGTGGCCCAATACCCAACCATCCATTCACTCCCCTTTCCCTTTTTTTGCCTGGCAAGCCCAGTTGCCCCAGGATAGCCTACAAAGGCAACTTCTTTAAAATAGAAGTTGACTTTATTGAGGCCTCTCAGGGGAGAAATACTAATTCCCTTTTGGAATTGACCAAAAAAAAAAAATTCCCTTTTTCTTACCCTCCCAGGACAAGAAAATTGTGATGTTTGGTGATCTGTAATTGGCTAAGGACATCCCACTAACACTGGCAACCCAGCCCCAGGCTCCTTGTCTTGAGAAATGGTCTGTGTTCCAAGGGGATTTTCAAGTCCAAAGGAAGTGGCACTGGTGCCCACCTAAGGTCAGAGTACCTGATGCTAAAGTCCCAAGGTGTTCTGTTTTACCAGAGGATTCTTGGGGGTGAGGGGGCACAGGTCAGGAAATGACCCAGAGAACACCCTGTCAGGGTTCTACAACCTAATTCTTGCTCCTGTTGCCCACAGACCCATCACGGGGAATGCCTCATCCATTCCACGAGACTTCCTGCTTGGATACTGAGATGAGTTCTAACCTCAAATACTCAGAAAAAACCCCTTATATTTCTTTGTAATATGATTTGGTCTGTGTATAAGCTTGGGAAACAAGAGACATGGCCTCCAAAAGGCAGCCTAAATTATAACACTATATCCCAACTAGACCTCTTGTGCAAAAGATAAGGAAAGTGGTCAGAAGTGCCCTGTGTCCAATCCTTCATGGCCCTATACCAAAAGCCTGACTGTTGCCACCCTGCTACTCAGTTAGTCCCTCCTTGGGAACTGATGCTACTGCAGACCTCCTCTTGTCAGTCCCTTTCTTTAAAGAGCTACTACCTCATCAATCCATGCCATCAGAGACCCCAGGAGGTCAAGACAACCTCCTGAGCCCACCTCATCCTAGATCCAGCTTCATTTACTATTGGGCTCAGGAAACTTAACATCTAAACCCTGAGTCCAGAGAGGACCAAATGATCCTGGGCCAAAATTTTATCAGCCAATCAGTTCCAGACATTAGGAGGAAGCTCCAAAAACTCCAACAGGGCTCACAGATGGGGATGAGTCAATTGGTTAATTTGGCTTCCATGGTCTTTAACAACTGTGACCGAGAGGAGGGCAAATGAGAGAGTCAATTAAAGAAAAGAGGAACACCAAGATCATGGTGGCCCTCATTGATCAGGCCCACAGTAAGGCCCATAGTTCTACAAGGAACTGAGAGAACCCAAGGGGAAATGAGAGTAAGTCTGGATCCTTTAAATGTTAACAATTGGGGCACTAGGCTAAAGAATGCTCTCCAGGGTCACCGAGTCGTTGATGAGCCTATCAGGATATAGGTGACCCTTGGTACTGGAGAAAGGACTGCCCTTATTCCTAGAAAGGGACAAGGTCACCTGCCACCATGGTGGTCAGGGAAGAATGCCAGGAATTCACTGACTCACAGTGCCAGAGACAACCCATGTGGGCCCCTCACAAGGACATCCCCATCGCCTTGAAAAAGCCTTGGGTAACTCTGGATATTGCACTTAAGCAATTTACTTTTCTTTTGGATATGGGGTCACTTACTCAATCCTAACTTCCTACTGGGGCAATTAATATCCTGTTCCTCAGCTGTTCTGGGTCTTGAAGGAGTCCACCAGTTTTCTCCACTCCTATTCTAAGCTGCTGGTTGAGAGATTTTCTTTTCCAAGTTACCTTTGTGGTAACCCCAAAATACCTCACATCACCAAAGACCCTCCCACTTGTATAGACAAATGGTTTCTGAGTACTAGACCTGCTTCTGTAAGCTCATGGCACCTGTGTAAACCTAGCACATCCCCACCTGACACAGAACTGCCATGCTCCCACAAAGCTACCTGATTGTAAGAAAGTCCATGCCCATTTCTCTTCTAAACATTGAACTCTGCTTCCTCTGTGGAGATTCCTTATACTATCCTTTGCCTTTTTCCTGTAAGGAGAAATGTACAATGGTCACTGCCTTCCCAATGTCTAGTTCTTCTAACTTTCCAACTTCTGGGTCTATCTCCAATCTGGGCTCCTACCTAGAACAGTCCCTTACCCAGGCCAGGTTTGAGAGATCCCTCAAATGGCCCCAGCTGACCCTCCCAAGACATTTATGGTCTTATGAACCAATAACCCCATCCTCGAACCTGTGGGGCTCTTCAGGTCAATGGGCACTTAGACTGCTCACACCTCCATTTGAAACTTGCCCCTGGTGATCCAGCAGTCATGGAAGGCAACAGTCGAGGGCATAAAGGCTCAACAAGAAAGTTTAAAATTCCCTGCCTGAGGTATTTTTACAAAACAGGTGAGCACTCATCCTCCTTTTGGTAAAAACAGGGGGAACTTGTACAATGCTCAGTGAGACTTGCTGTTTTTAGATAAATAATTTTCAAAAGACAAAAACAAATTTCAACAAACTAAAACATCTAGTTTAGGTCTATGACAATCTCAATAATAACCTCAGTCAAGAAACCTGGCTCAGTTTTCTTCTCAGATTTCTCAGGGGCTGGATCTAGAGCCTTACAGAACTTTCATACCTGTGTTGGCCCTCCTAATCCTCCTTTGTATTTTTGGCTCATGCATATTTAACAAACTAATCCAGATTCTTTCTTCTTGGCTTCAGGCTATATTCCCTGAATTTGTACTTGTCCTCTTAGTTACTTTCTCATTGCTGGGACAAAATCCCAGACACCCACATGTTAAAGGAGGAGAGGTTTATTTTGGCTCACAGTTTGTAGAGGTTTCACCCTATAGTCAGCAGGCTCTGAGGAAGGGTGGCATAGCAGAGAGGCATGGCAGAGGAGAAACAGCTCATGGCAGGGTAAGCAGGAAGCAGAGCAGGATCAAGGGAGGAGGCAGGATAGTCACACCCACAGTGATTCACCTCTTCCCACCAGGGTTCACCTCACACCCAGTTATAAACCCATCAGTGGACTAATCTAGTGATAAGCATCACACACCCATGATCCAGTCACTTCCCCAAAGCCCCACCTATGAGCACATGAGGCTTTGGGGAGACATCTAGATGTAAACCATAACATCCTCCATCAATCCCAGCAACTCCTCACTCATGAAGATTTCTCATCTCCCCTGAATGTGGGACTATCAAAAGATTTTGATCCTTCATTTAAGTGCAACAGGAAACCGAACTAGTTTTTTAGTGGACAGTTTACACATGGTGTGATGCCAAATAAGTGTTTGGTAGGACAAAATTTTCAATGCCTTTTTACATTAAAAAAAAAAAAAAGAGATAACTGGGGAATTTTTGATACAAAAGACTCCTTCCCCTTATCCTCAGGCTGCAGTGAGCCTTTTTACTGGCCACTCTCACTTTGCAGAGTGGACTTCTTTTTTGCCTTCAGTAAATGTACACTTTCCCTGAGTTTTTGGTCTGTCTAATCTAAATCTTTGTTGAGGACACAAATAACCTGGAAAAAAAAACCCCCATGGGACCCTCTTTCTGGTAATAAAAGCTCTTCATAGTCCTGCCTGGCTCTCAGAAGTACTCAGTAATTCTCAGAGTGTTTCTGTTGGGCTCAACCCATGTCTTCCTCACAGACTTGGGCTCTGTGAACATCCAAGTTTGATCATGCCAAGGCTGTTTGAGCAGGCACTGGTGGTTTCTGAGCTTTCTGACTCTGAGATGGTACAATGGGGTTGGGGACTGGGCTTCCTTCTCTTCAGCTGCCTGGGGCAGGCGCCTGGGGCAGGCACCTGGGCCTGCGGTCTTTGTGGGGTTGCCAAGGGGCTGATGGGAGTGCTGAGGTGCTGGTGGGTGTATCATGGGACTGGGCCTCTCCATTCACCCAGCAGGTACCCAGTCTTTGTCCTGGACTCTTTTAGGCTCCTGCCTCATCTTTGTCTCTGTCTCTTTCCCCTCTTGTCTCTGGCTCTCTACATATCACTTTTCTCTTTTCCCCCATCTGCTTCAATGTCTCCCTCTTGCCTTTCCAGCCCTATCTAGGTCTCTCCTGCCTCTGAACTGATTTATTCATCTCTGGCCCTGTGTCTGCCTCTACCATGCTTTCTGACCTCCATTGCTCCATGTTTTTACTTCTTCCAAATCCAATCTCTGTTACCCAGTTTTTCACTATAACAATGGTATGGCAAACAACTCTACAAACAGATCCCTTTTCCATGTTTTCCCTAGCCATCTCTTAGTTGGTCATTTTGGTTGAAGTGAAATTGCAGAGTTTAAAGATGTACAATTTCTATGGGATTGGCAAATTGTCCTTTATACAGGCTTCACTGATGAGTACTTTTACCAGTGGGATGTGAGAGAGCACCCCCCCACACACCCTCCCCCCAGTGCTGGGAATTGAATCCAAGGATTTCACACATGCCAGGGAAGTGTTCTACCACTGACTTACACCCTCAATCCTACCTTTTTGTTTTAATTTGCACTTTGGTAATTAAAACTGACACTTATCATCATTTCATATTCTTATTAGATGTTTGTATTTCTTCTGTGAATTTTCTTTCTTTCTTTCTTTCTTTCTTTCTTTCTTTCTTTCTTTCTTTCTTTCTTTCTTTCTTTCTTTCTTTCCTTTTGGTACTGGGGATCAAACTTGGGTCCTTGCGCTTGCAAGGCAGGCAGCAGAACTGCTGAGCTAAATCCCTGGCCCTCTTCTGTGAATTTTCTTTTTCATATCTTTTGCCCACTTTTCTATTGGATTGTGGGTCTCTTTTTGTTGATTTGTAGGAGTTCTCTATTCATTGTGAAGCTATTTAGTCAGGGAAGATTTTTATCATGATCTAGTTTTATGCATATATAGGTTGGAGGGGCTCTTCACTTTCATACTACTGTTCCCTCTGTGGGTGTCAAAGATTCCACCTTCAGCTGGTTATGGCCATACATGTCTATACTCCTAGTGCTCAAGAAGGCTGAGGCAGTTGGATTGCAGATTTGAGCCCAGCCTGGGTAACCTAGGGAATTAGTAAGACTGTCTCAAAACAGAAAATTAAAAAAAAAAAAGTCTGATACTTTACCTCAGTGTGAAGGCCCTGGGTTCAGTCCCTAGTACTGCAAAAAAGAAAGATCCCACTCATTGTGTGAGTGGCTGAGGGCTGAACTGAGCCATATGGAAGGGGACTGCATTAATAGGTAAGTGCAGGTGGGGCTCCCCAGTAAAGTCTCAGGACATGGGTGGTCATCACTCCTGCTTAACCCCTCCAGGTAGCTGACAGTGAAGGCTCTAGTCATTCAGCAAAGAGCTAAAATAGTTAATGGGACTCTTCAGCCAGGGTGGCCTGCTGGTATATGTGAGTGGTCACAGAGGATCTGCCGGTGAAGGCCCTAGGAAACTCGAGTGGTGATGGAGGGGCTCAGCTATCTCTGGGCACTGCTCTCACCCCCAGTCACAGTCCTGCAGGTCTGTTTCCCTACTCCTGATCCCCTTGACCTTTTCCAAGGTCATGCCTCACTCCCACTTCCTTTCTGTCTCCCAGCCTCATGATTCCAATTACTGCCCCAGGGATGCACAGTCTGGATCTTCACAAGTCCTTTTCAATTTATAGTTAAGGCACAAATTTTACCTCTAGCCTCCTTCAGGACCTTCCCTTTTGATTTTCCAGAATATTTTCTTCTTTCAGCAAAAGCAGTCTCTTGTAAATCAAAGACTTTCCCTTTCAAAAGTGTGGTTTCTGATGTGGGCTTCAGTAGACTATCTGGGAAGTTACAAAAACAATGACATCTAAACATCGATTGTTTCTCTCTTTTTATGTTTTTGCTATAAAAGTACTAATTCTCCTGGAGGTAAAGTGGAACCTCTGATTGATGTGAGGAAACAGAGAAAATGAAAGCAAAATCATCATTATTTCAAGATTTGTTCTTGTTGTGTTCAGTATGTCTGTGGTAGGTTTGTTTTCCCAGTCTGTTACTTGTTTTTTAACTTTGTTCAGTCTTCTCTTATTCAGAAGTTAACTGTTTTATGTAGTCAAATCTATCCCTCTTTCTGGCTTTTCTTCTAATGCTTTTATGAAGTTTTGTTTTTTACATTTGTTTCTTTCAATCAAAGGAACTTTGTATGGTTGTCTATTATGAGGTAGATTTCAAATTTTATATTTTCCAAATTGGAAGGCCATTTCTTCTAATGCAATTTATTAGATAGTTCATTTTTTACTTGGATTTGAAATGTTTCACTCATGACAGATAGATAGATGATAGAATTTATTATCTTGTTTTATAAGGTATTTTATTGCTGACTTACCTGTTCCTCTAGTTTTTACTCATTTAAACTATTTTTCTGGTAGGAGAGTGGGAAATGAGGAGTTATTATATAATAGGTACAGAATTTCAGACTAGGATGAGATGGGAGATTAGGATTGGGGCAAAACAGGTTAAACAATAACACATAATCTGTCAAGATCATGAGACTCAGGGCATGTGTGCAGAACACAGACTCCAAGATGACTGCGGTTCTGAGCATTATGTGAAGAACCAATCATAAAAGTGCTGAGGCAGGAGATTAGGGCATGGCCAACTGGCTGAGCAAGTGGGCATGACTTGTCAATCATGGAGATTCAGGACACATGCACAGGTTACAGTTTCCAAGGTCTGCACCTGGTGCCAATCAGAAAGTGCTATCTTCAGTTCTTCTGGCACAAAATCAAGAAGATCTCAGCTGATGAGACAGGGGCATCAACCTAAAGAATGAGTGATATAGATTAACCTCGTGGACACTGTGAGCTCTCTCAGTGGCCCACTCTCAGTCTGCAGAGTGGACTTCTTTTAAGGTAGTAAAACCTTACTACCTTTTTCGCACATCTTAAGAAATTCTTTGTTCAGGACACCAAGAACCTGGAAGGAGTCTACAGAACCCCAGAACCTGGTAACAGTTCTATTTTCAATTTTTCATTTATTGTATCTGCCAGGAAACCAAGCAAGTCTTTTATAGGACAGTTTAACTCTGGCACCAGGCCAAGTGAGGTTTTTGGGGGGGCGGGTACCAGAGATTGAACTCAGGACCTTGCGCTTGTGAGGCAGGTGGTAGAACCACTGAGCTAATCCCCCGCCTCTGTGAGTTTTTGATAGGACAACTGTCCGTAATGGCTTATTTGCTTGAGGGAGAAACTATCTTGGAATTCCAGATACAGAAGGCTCTTTCCTTTTCTTCATGGCCAGTGAGTATATTCACCAGCCTACTATGCTCTGCTGAGTGTACTTCTTTTCCTCTTTCAATAAATGTACATCCCTGCTACTTTGTCTGTGTGTGTTGTGCAATTCTTTGTGCAGGACACCACAAACCTGGAAAGAATTTCCCTGGGGGTGAAAATTCTGTAAAAGGATGATGAGAAAGTTCCGGAGGTGGATGATAATGATGATTACACAATATTATGAATGTACTTGGCCGGGGATTTAGCTCAGTGGTTTCGGCTGCCTGCTGCGCAAGCGCAAGGGCCCAAGTTCGATCCCCGGTACCAAACAAAACAAAACAAAAAACCCACAATATTATGAATGTACTTAACAGTGCAGAATTGTGCACTTAAAAATGGTTAAAATGGTAAATATTATACTATGTATATTTTAATACAGCAAAAAGTACTCTATTTCTTGGATATTCTATTCTTGTGTATTTTCTTTGTATTTTTTCCTTCTGGATTAAATTGAGAAGCAGCTTGTCAAATTCCATAAAAGATGCCTTTGATATTTTCATTGGAATTGCATTAAATTTATAGATTACTTTGGAAGGAACTTACATCTTTACAGTCCTGAGTCTTCCCATCAAGGAACATGGAATGTCTCCCCCTTTACTCAGATCTCCTTTTATGACTTTCATAAAGTTGTATAATTTTATTCATGTCAGCTGATTCCTAGGTGTGCCGGTTTCAGCTCTCCCTGGGAATGGAACCTTATTAGCTTATAGTCTGGCCCCCCCCAGCCCCCCCTGAGCCAGCCTAACCTCCATTCTAGGTTTAAAGCCAGCTAACTTCCTCATTCAGTTCCCTGCCTCAAGCTCCACACCTTACCCCAGGTTTACACGCTGTTGCCTGGGGATAGGTGTGGGGTGGCTGAAGTCTCTATGACTTCTCACCTGCTGCCTAACTTGTGCTAAGAAATCTACTTCAGTCCATCAGTGTCAGTGAAGGGCCTTGGCACAGGCCTCTCCCCAGGGCAGCTCCTGGCATGACTGGCTCTAATAGCCACCTGGGACAGGAAGCACAAACAGCAGGAGTCAGATCAGAGCTTGAGGTTTGGCAGCAAAAGGGAGAGTCATTGAACTGAGTGCAGCCTTCAGGACCTTAGGTTTGTCATTGAAGGGGTCAGAAAGAGGGAGAAACTGAGACTCTGGAGAGCTGGGCTTATGTGCAACACTAAGCTGATGTAGCTAAAATGCCTTTTTTTGTGCTGCAGAGTGGACTGTGGCTTTGGAACCAAAAGACCCTGCTATTCACTAAATTAATTTTTCTCAGAAACCTGGTGTCCTCACCAGCAAATAAGGGTGACTTCTATGATATGTATAATTGCGTCTTTGTTCATCTCCCACTAGACTGCTAACTCCATGTGAGCAGAGACCATGCAGGCTGAGTTTATTCATGTGCAGAGCTTCTGTGAGCCCACCATGCTTCCAAAGGATTAGAGAAAGGCACCCTGGGCAGACATGGTTCTTCAAGTCCGCAGCTCGGCAAACAGGTGGGATCTGGGCCCCCACTTTCCCTGGGGATGGCATCCTGATGCATGAAGCACCTGCCCTGGTATTACACCCTGGTAAGCACATGCTGGGGCCAGGATGGTGCTCAAGAAATTCATCCACTAAATAGATGATTAGCTTTGGGGTTTCGAGAAATGAGTGAGATAATTTTTCTCCTTGAAAGAATCTCTCTTGAACTTAGAAGGAAGCCCTCTGCTTCCAGGTACAGAATAACATGGAACTTGCTTCATTTTATGTGTTTCTTCAGAGGGCAGGGATGGCATCTGTTAATGCCTGGGCTCAGAGCCCCACAGGAATGGAGCAATCTGGTGACCCAGTGGGATGATACCCCAATTGCATGAGGCCTGAAGCATCCATGAAGCATCCTCTCCAGGGGAGGTGAAAGCCTGACTTGGTAACAAAACCTTCAACAACCCAAGGAAGCAGGGAAGCCTGGCCAGGCTCTCTGAGGAGGGGAAAGATGTAGATGAGGAGGAGCCAGCCCGTGGGAAGAGCAGAGAAGGGCATTCTAGACCAAGGGCCAATGTGCAAAAGTCCTGAGGCTGCATGGAGGTTGCTTAGGCCCTTTAGGGAGTTGAACATGGGCCAGCGTGGCTGGCCCTGGATGCATTGCCTGCTAGAATTTTCAATTAGGGGCCATTTAGGAATTCCTGCATCATTCTCCCTGTGAACTTGGTGAGACTTGAATCAGTGAGACAGATCCACCGCATTTCTGTCTTCCTGACCCTGACATGGACTTCATCTCTTTGTACAGGGTTGACAAAATCATCCCATGAGACAGATAAGAACCCCAGCTCCACTATGTGTTGCCCATGGACTTTGCTGACACCTTCAAGCCTCTTTCTCCATCTTTCGAATGGGAATAAGAATAGTGACCTCGCTGAGTTGTTGGAAGATCCTGGCCTTGACAATAAAGGTAAATTGTATAAGAACAAAAGAAAGACCACTAAAAATTCCAGGAAAAACATAAGGAAGGAAATAAACAAGAATGCTACTTGACTCAGCAATGAAAAATATTCAGATGGTCACAATAATTCTTAAGCTCTTTGCTTTTCTTGTTATTTTGTGTTGGCAGGAACTTCTAATATGACACTGAACAGAAGTAGTGATAGTGGGCAGGCTGGCCTTGTCCCTGACTGTAGAGAACGATGCTGAGGTGCAACATTAAGTATGACTGCTAGTTAAGCCAATGTGGGAATGATGAAGCCTGAATCATCACAAAACCTCTGAACCTTTTATTTTTGCAACAAAATGGTCATTTTCATGCTTTAATCATTCCATGGCTACATGGCCTTGCAGTAAAGTCTAAGTCTTTGGAAAGTCTGGCATTTGAGCCCTCCCACTGTTTCTTAAACTCTGGTCTTCTGGGCTCACCCACTATCTTAATCATTTTTTTGTTGCTGGGACCCCATTCCTGACATCTGCCATTTAAAAGAGGAGAGGTTTATTTTGGTCCTACTTTCAGTCCATGGCCAGCTGGCTCCAAGGCAGAAATGACATAGGAGAAGGGCGCTACAGAGGAAGAGGTGCTTGTGTCATGGTGGCCAGGAAGCCGAGAGGGAGGGGAGCCAGGGAGGGAGACACACCTTCCATGTCACCTACCTGGGGGACATCCTGGATCTAAACCATGACACCAACTCATTCCAAACATTGGGACATTCCAGGTCACATCCTTGATGATACCCTAACTTTTTTTGGGCTGGGTCCTGGGGATTGAACCCAAGGTCTTATGAATGTTAGGCAAGTGGTCTACCACTGAGTTACATCCTAAGTCCTTTCTTTATTTTTTATTTTGAGACAGTGTCTTGATACATTATCTAAGCTGGCCTTGAACTTGTGATCATCCTGAGTAGCTGGGATGACAGATGTGTGTCACTATGCACAGTGATATGTTTTTTTCTTTTTTCTTTTCTCCTCCTTCTCTTTCTTCTTGTCCTCTTTTGTGGTACCTGAGATTGAAGCCAGGGCCTTTGCACTGAGCTATAACCTCAACCCTTTTTTATTTTGAGACAGGGTCTCATTATGTCACTACTTTCCCCAGCCTGGACTTGAACTTGCAATCCTCCTGTCTCAGCCTCCCATAGTGTGGGATTACAGGTGTGTGCCACTATACCTGGCTCCAGTGATAACTTCCGTGTTAGAATACCTGTTCAAGGCCTCTTGCCCCTATTTTGGCACATGCTCTTTCCTTGCTCTTCCTCTTATCAACTCTTCTTCTTTCATAGGCCAGCTCATCTCTTCTTCCCTCTCAACCTCTGGAGCATTTGGTATAAGACTATTCTTTTCTTTCTTTTTTGGTATCAGAGATCAAGCTCAGGGCCTCATGCTTGCCAGGCAGGCACTGCATCGCTGAGCTACATCCCTGGCCCTGGTATAAGACTTTTATAGTCCCAGACACAGGGCTCAACACACACTTGGGTCTTTAATTATCTGTTGCACAAATACATCATGAATCTTTGACTAAAACTCTAGGTCACATAAGGAAAAAACATTGTTCTTCCAACAGAGCCAGACCGTGCTTTGCCTCAGCCTCTAAACTTCCCACACAAGCTCAAAAATTTGTCTTTTGATTTTATACTAAAACAACTGTTTGGCTGAAAATAAAATTCTTGACTCATACTGTCTTTCCTTGATAATTTTGTAGGTGTTTTTCTATTGTATGCTGGTACCAGAAGCTGCCAGGAAGAAGCCAGAGGCCAGCCTGATATTTTCCCCCTTGATTCATTTCTGTTTGTCTAGTTGCCAAAAGGATTCTTCTTAACATTACAAACTGATATATTTTTATTAGAATATATTTTGGTATTGATCAGTTTTCCTGGGTCTCATTAATGTTTCAATCAGTCTCCCATTTTTTCTAAAACATTTTCTTAAATTATGTCTTTAAATATGGGTTGGATGACATTGTTTTTCTTTACTTCTTCAGAGACTCCTTATGTGTATATGGTCTGTATTAGGCAGCTTTTCATTACTATAATGGAATACCTGATGCAGACTACTTTATAAGAAACAAAAGAGGGTTTTTTAGTTCACAGATCTGGAGGCACAAGGTCCAAACAGCATGGCACAAGTTCTGACAAGGTTCCCCTTAGGCTGTATGGCATCATGTTGGGAACACATATATACCTCTGCGTCCATGTAGTCTCTTTCTGTAAATCCACCAGGATTCAATCATGGGGACCCCACCCTCTTGACCTAAGCTAATCATTTTCCAATACCCCACCTCTAAACACCAGTCAGATTAAATTTCCACCGTCTTAGTACCATTAACATATAGCCCTGAGGATTAAACTCCTGTATGAATTTGGGTGAACTAACTATATTCAAACTATGGCATGGTCCCTATATGTCATTGTCTTTGTCCATTTTGTGTTGCTATAACAAAATACTGGAGGCTGGATACTTTATAAAGAAAAGGGGTTTACTTAGCTCACAGTTGTAGAGATTCAAGAGCATGGCCCTGGCACCTGCTCAGCTCTCTGGTGAAGACCTCATTGTAAATGAGATCTCAACTGTTGGAGTGTGTGCAAGCATGGTGAACTGTGTAAAAAGGTTTGGGGTTGGGGGCAGTGCCAGGCTCCCCTATGATGACCCCTTCTCCATAGGAACAAATCTTGCCCCATTATATCTACATTAATCCAAGGATGGTGCCCAGTCACCTAATTACCTCCTACCATGCCCCATCTTCTACCACCCCAACACTATCATGCTGGGACCAAGCCTTCAGCTCATGGGCCTCAAACCACACCCAAATCAGAGCAGTCATTTTGTTCTCTTGTTATTTAAACTTTAAAATTTTCCATTTCCTTTCCTCACTTTCCTCATTTCCATCTCCTCTGTCTCTTATTGTGTTTCCACCGTCTGTTTTACTTTGTGGTACTTTCACTTTGACTTTCATTTCTGTGATATGGTTATTTTCCTTCCGCTTTTTTCTGAACCCCGGTAGTTTATGTTTTACTTCCTTTAGTTATCTTGCTATTCTCTCCATGAGCTCTTTGATCTTTCCTCTGTGCTCTTGGTGTGAAGGAATAAATGCTTCGTTGAGGTTTTTTGTTTTATTTTTGCTTTGCTTTGTTTTTATTCTGGTAAGTGTTATTTTTGTTTGGCTGGTTCCTCTTTTTATTTTTTGTCTCGTCCTTGCCCTCTTTGTGTTCCTTGTATCTGTGTGCAGATCTTGAGGTGGTTCATTGTTGATCCCTAGTGTTCAAATGAAGCAAATTTTTGCTGGGCCAGCAGTTGGCAAAAGGTTGGTGCTGGGAGAGGCCAGAGCTGTTTTAGGATAGCAGAATTTATCTCATGGCTCTGGGCTGTGGATGAGTGCTTTTAGTCTTTCCTTCTGCACAGCTAATGAGCAGAGGGCTTTCACAACCCTCTCCTCTGCAAGCCTCAGGCGTCTCTGTGTGACTCCGAATTCAGCTTCAACTCCTCTGCTTCGTGAAACCCAAACAGGTCCAAGGTCCTGATACTGGCCTGTATCCTAGTGATCTATTTCTCTTGCAAGGACCCTTCCATCTTTTATTTTATTTGATTTTATTTTTCCCTTCCATCTTGATATCTTGCTCTGAGATGTAAATTCTCTTCTTCGTCTTTTGCTTTCCTTCATGGCTTCCCATTGTCTCCATCGTGGCTTCTCATCTCTTCCAGATGGGCCTCTGTTGACCTCTCTGGCCTCATTTTCAATGCACTCCACACTGCTCACAGTGACCTGTTCCATTTCATTTCCTGCTTCAGGGCTTTACTTATGTGCTCCCTCTTCCTTCTGCTCTTTGCTGGCTGACTCCTACCCATCCTCTAGAGTTCAGCTGAAAAAGTCATCTCCCCCAGGTGACCTCCCTGACTCCCCAGGGAGGCTCAGCAATGCTGCTGATTACTCCAAGATGCTGTTGCCTTCTTCCTGGTGGAAGCTCAGGACACATGGAGTTCTAATTCCATCCAGGGAGTAATGCTGGCCACTTCATCAGCCCACAAGACCATGTTTGGGATCAAAGCCCAATTCTCAGTTGACTTTTATTTTTCTGATACAGGGCTCACTATGTATTTCAGACTGGCCTTGAACTCACTGTGTAGCCCATGCTGGCCTCAAACTCATGGTGATCCTCCTGCCTCAGCCAGGACGTGCTAGGATTTCCAGTTGACTTTTTGAAATACTGACAATAGTCCTGGGATCCCCATAAGTTCCTGGGGCAGCCTTGTCTGAAAAAAGAGTCTTGGTAAGGACAGTGGAGGAAATAAATGCCAGATGCCTGTCTGTGGATTTTAAACCAATGAAGAGGAGCAGAAGATACACAAGGCAGTTTCCTGGTATTGTTTGGGCAAAACTATGTGCACTGGCCAGTGGCAGGGTGGAGCTGTGGCTCATGGAGCTTTCTGGAAGAACAGGGTCTAACTAAACTGCTTTTTAGAGTTTGCTTTGATATTTCTTTAAATTATGTTTTAAACGGGCTTGGGATGTAGGTCAGTGGTACAGTACTTGCCTAAAACGTGTGAGACTCTGGGTTCACTCCTCAGTCCCTACCCCTGAGTTTTAATTATGCAAATTACATTTAAAGGCAATGTATGAAAAGCAAGAAAAGCTACCTGGATTCCATTCATCTTAGACATCCGATGTGTTGGAAAGAGCACTGGACTTGGAGTCCAACATACCAGGATTGGCATCTTTCTCTGCCAATTACTGGCTGTGCCACCTTGGGCAGGTTTTATTGTCCCCTCTATGCCTTAGCTGCCTTATCTGTAGAGGCAAACAACCCTGACCTACTAGGGATTTGGGAGGAAGTGGGAAATTAAATGAGATGAAGTGTGTGAGAGCCCTAGGCATAGAGTCTGGCATATGGTGGGGCACTCAGTAGTTTCTCTTTTTTATCAAGGCAACTATGTTCATTTCCTCGTATTTCCTGCCAAGCTTTCATCAAGTGCTGATGAACATTTTGCACATTGTGATCATGCTTTAAATTTAACTTTGCAGTCTGCTTATAAACTTACAATACCGAGGCACTTGTTTCAACAGTTTCATAATTATTTAATGGTGGAACACCAAGCCATTGAACCAATATATCATTATTTATGTAACCATTCTTCTGTTCTTGGACACTTTTTAGTGTTATAAATAATTCTGTGTTGAATTCTGTGTTCTCTGTTATTGATGCTTTCATTTGTATCTCATTTGTATTTCTTCTGTGGAAGCTTGACTATTCTTCCATGTTTGTTTTGTTACACCTTGTTTATCCCAATGTGAAGTATGAACTCTACATTTCATTTGTTACATTTGTTTCCCCATGTACTGAATAAAAGGTGCTGCAAGCTAGGGGGTCTTTGTCTTTGCTGCCCAGAGCAGCACTGATCAGCCCCAAAGCTCAGCTTCTTCTCAGTCTCATTTGTCTACCTTTCCTGTAATTCGCCGTGTGCTGCCGTGGCTCACAGGAGACCAGGACTCACTGCAGAGGTTCTGGTAACGTCCCCTTCCCCTGTTCCCTACACATGTTGGCTTACAACTTCTATCTTCTCACTTGAATTGCCTGCTCATGACCTTTGTACAGATAGCTCTTAGCAACTCAGGTATTTTCTGTTGATGCGTGTGGAATCTATGCATAACATAGACATTAGCCATTTCCCCCTACTCCTGGGTACATTTTGATTTTAATCATTTTTCTGTCATACAGACTTAAAATGTTTTACATTTCCATCTTTGCATTTGTACTTACCATGATTGAGTTTATCCAACAAACATTGGTGAACATCCAGTCTATATGGCAGGTGCAGGAAGAGATACTGGGAGTAAGAGGCACCCCAATTCCTGATTTCCAGAAGGCCTGAGGTTGAGGAAACAGACCTGAAACTCATTGCACTGTTACCCTGTGACTCAGTTACTATTTTTATTTATTCCCATTTTGTAGATGGGGAGAACTAGCCTCAGAATGGTTACATGGCTTACCTAAGCTCCAACAGCTAGTAAGAGCTGAAGCCAATAGCATTTGATATTAACTAGTTTTTATTTATTTATTTATTTTTGATACCGGGAATTGAACTCGTGACCTTGCGCTTGCAAGGCAGGCAGTAGAACCACCGAGCTAAATCCCTGGCCCCAATAGCATTTGATATCAGGCAGTTGGACTTCAGAGCTGGCTTTCTTAGCCATCAACCAGCTCCCAAGTGCAAGAGTGTGACAGTGGTGACAGTGGTGGGTGGAGCTGTGCAATAAGAAAGGCCTCCAGGAGGAAGTGAATGCAAGCTGAGAACTGAAAGATGAAGACAGCTTCACCATCAAGCGAGTGCTGGTGGAGGAATTGGCATTCTGTATGGAAGGAACAGCTTCCTGAAGGCATAGAGATACAGGCCCTTGAGAGACTGTCATTTAGCCAGTAGCCTCAAAATACAGGTGACTCTATCATTACCCATGGGTTAGTCATCTCTGCATTCATCCCTGACACATGCTAGGTGCTGGGGAAACAATGGTGCATAAAACATTCAAAATACCTGCCTGCATGGTGTTTATTTTTTAATTGGGGGAGACAAGAAGGAAGACATACTGAACATTTGTCATTCTTTATTGTTCAACAGTTTTAAAATTCTTCCTACATTTTGGTTACTCCTGCTGACTTGAGTCTCTCCTTTCCAAAGCCAAACCAGCCTCCCTTGCAGCTAGAATGCTGTCAGTGACCTAGCTTCCTCCAACTGAGATACCAGTTGGGACCTGTGCAGTGTGTGCATGTAGCTGCCTTTGTTGCTGGCCTGGATGGGAGGCAAAGCAATGTGGCTCTGGCATCAGTGACAACAGCAGCTCTCTCACGAGTTCAACTGCACAGTGTGCATGTTGGAGAGGCTCCCAAAGCTGCATTTAGAGCCTGGTTCTCTAACATCTCCAATGAATTCTCTTCCTTCTTAAACTAGCCAGACTGGACTGTATGGTCTTCCAGCAAGAATATGAAGTATACAAACAAAGAAATGTATGGAATGAGGAAACTACTGTGTGAAAGGTTAAGAGCCTGCCTGGGTCAGGCAGTGGTATAGCTGGGATCCAAATTCAGGACAGTGAGACTACAGAGCCACTTATTCTCAACCCTGGTTGGATCCTGCCAGAGTGACAGTCCTGCCTGGTGGGATCAGTCCTTTGGGGGCTGCTCACATCCTCAGCTGATCACTCAGTCTTCTTTTATGCTCATCCTGAGCATAACATGGATTTCTTCTTTCCTTGTCAAGTGCACAGGCTGCAGGTGGCTGTGAAGAACTGCACCTGGTGCCTATGCCAAAGCTCTTGACCTCTTACTGGGACTTCTGTACTTTCCTCCCTCCTTGAGGCATGTAGTGAGATGGGATTGTGTGTTTGTATAAATGTTATTGTCCTGTAATTCTGTATCCATTGCAGGGTCAGAAATGAGTGAGGGGCTGGGGACTGGAGTCTGATGTGCCTGTCCCAGGAAGAAGGGATGGGTAGAGACAACTGAAGGCTGTGGTCCTGAGGTTGGAGCTGTCTGGTCCCAGCTTGTCCTCCTCAGTACCCCTGGGAGCCAGATTTATGCCCTTTCACATCACCATGAAGATTAGCTGCAGAAAGGAAAACAGGGGCTTCTGGCCACAATTCAGGATCTGCTTTAATTAAATCACCATCTTGTCCTGGGAGACAAAACAACTTGCCAGGAGCACCGAGCCAATGGCAGGGAATTCGATTGAAACGAAGTGGTTTATCCACTGGCGGGGCCAGTGTGTTAGTGGCCAAGATGCAAGGTGTTTTTCTGTTGGATATTTTTCTCTGCATTTTCCAAGACTAGTGGATCAATAGCTACAAGCAGCTAAAATAAATTTCTGTCTCTGCTCCCTGTGCTCTCGGATGGAGAGATGAACTGCTGGTTAGGTCAGGTTCCCTTCAGGAGTTGCTGCTGTCAGTGGCTGCAGCCCACAGCCTCCCTGAATCTTCACAGCAGCTTTGTTTGTCAAGGATACTGAACTTATTTCAGGGATTCGGAAACTGAGACTCAGAGAGCCTGGCTGGGACATAATCAGCCAGAGTCCCAGAGCTGGTGAATGGCCTCAGGGCCTCTGCGAGTATCCCTTGTCTGCTATTACAAACAATGTTATTAACGTTGTCAGTGTCCCAGGCTGGGGAGTAGTAATAATCCTCAGGGGAGCAGATTGCCTGCCCAAGGTCACACAGCTAGTGCATGGCAGAGCTGGGACAGAAGCCAGAGTGTGGATTGCATTGTCCTAGCCCTGAGAGCTCATCTGCCTGGACATCAATGGGAGAGAGGCCGGAAAAGTCGAGATCTGTGTGTCTCTGAGAGGTCCCTGGAGGGAGAAGCAGGTTCCTTCCTCATCCCAGGACCAAGGGCATCAATTTCCCATTCTGGAAGGACCTGCTCCCAAGGCTGTGGCTCTATTTTTAGCTTTGAGTCCATCAATAATTGGAGCCTGGCAGAGCAGGCAACTCCTGGCTGTCTGATATTAAGAAGAGAGAAAGGGATCATTTATTAAGCACTTTTTGTGTGCAAGGCATTACGTGGAGTGCTTCACATGGTTTATCTGCATCAGTCTTCACAATATTCCTATAAAGTAGCTGCTATAATCACCATCATTTTATAAATAAGGAAAATGAAGCTCAAAGAGTTTAGAGCACTTGCTTGAGGTCACACAGCTGTTAAGCTGCAGAGCTGCAGAATCATGATCTAAATGAAGATCCCATTCAGGTCTGCGGGCCTCCAAGTCTGTGTCCTGTCTTCCTTACCACACACTCTAAAAAATCATGACTCTGACCCCTGAACAGCCTGGTTGGTGAGGGGTTGGGGTAGCCCAGACAGCACACAAGTCTAGGAAGGTGCTGCCACACAGGAGGGAAGTAGTAGCTCCAGCTATCTGGCTGGGAAATGTCTCACTGAGGCAGAAGCCTGAGCCTTGGAGTCCCCAGATGGAGGAAGGCTGGAGGGGCATGGCAGGAGGAAGGGACAGCACAGGCAAAGGCAAGGAGGTGGGACATGCAAGGCCCATTGGGGAACAGTGAATAGTCTAGTGGGATTTGAGAGACAAGAAAGATGAGGCTGGGGCATAGATCAGGAGAAGCTTCCAAAAGATCATAAATCCAAAGGAGTTTCTAAATTGTGGAAAGATTGTGAACAAAAGAGCCAGTGTTTGAGCTTTTGAGTGAATGGATTTGAAGGAGAGACTGAGGAGAAGTTTAGCTTGCAGCTAGTCATAAGACAGCCATTGATGAAGCACCTACCATGTGCGTTGGGCACCATGTTAGGTGCTTTTCAGAAGCTACCAATTGATACCTGTAGCAGGTGCTCATCCAATTGGTAGCTATTTGGAGGGTATAATTGTCCCTCCTTTGCAGATGAGGAAGTTAATGCTTTGCGTGATCAAATGACTGGAGTCTGAGCCTGGCTGAGTCCGGGTGGGGGAGTGTGTAATAGAAAATCTCAGGCAACAGGACATTTATCTGAAGTCCAGGAATGCAGAAAATAAGATAGGTTTCAAAGGCAATGGAGAGTGCTCGCTTCAGCAGCACATATACAAAGGCAATTGAGAGGCAGAGTTTGTTCTGTTTTATCCTTTAAATAAGTTCATTCACACACTCAGAGGGTGGCAGTTTCATCACTCTGGTTACGAAGCTTTTCTGGGGCCTAGCTGGAGGATGGACTCCAGCAGGGGAAAGGGCACTGTTTCTGAGGGCAGTGGCTGGGGGAGGCGGTAAAGGGAAGGGTTGAAAGTCCACAGTGCCCAGCAACTCTGTGATCCAGTACCAAAAGGTTGGGGGTCAGAAGGAAAGGGTCAGTCTTAGTCTCAACTGCATTCACAACTGACACTGGGGGGTCAAAGGTTTCCAAGGAGGCAGGAAATACACCACACACACAACACACACACACTGCCGGATATGTGTCAAAATGTCAGAGATACAGGAGCCAACTAAAAGAATGCCCAATGGCCAAATCTGGAATTGTCTGAGCAATAAAATAAATTACCATTAGATTATAATTTAAGCATAAAATAAGCATCCATGATTTCATACTGATATAAATGACTGAATAAATGGGGAATAAATGATTAAGAAGGGACAGATCCCCCATGCAAAATTCCAAATAATTTATGTAGATTCTTCAATCGAAAGGAGGGGGTGCATAAATCCCCACTGCTTTAAGTGTGGTCTGTGGACAATAACTTCTTCCCAAAGAGTTCCATATGGAAAGTGCTGTGGGTGGGGGATGAGCAACCCTTACAGTGGAGAAACCTGACCAACATTATCTCAGCCAGGTGATCCAAGTGGGCACCGACAGTAATGTCATGTTGATATCATGTGCGTCCATCAGCAGCTTTTGTCAGGGTGTCAGCAGCACCTGGCAGCCTCAGAAAAGAGCCACTTGTCATAGGCACAAGCATATCCACCTGCAGCACCCACAGCTCTAGTTTTCTACCTGCAGTGTCAGTCCCTTTCCCTGTAGGATGAGGATCACAAGCTGAGGAGCATCTGGCCATCTTTTCAGCTGCTTGGAGTCCAGAGGCTCAAGGAATCTGGTTCCTGCAGCTGTAGCCCAGGACAAAAAAGTACAGCCACATTGCAAGTGGCATCTCTGGAAGGCTCTACAGAAGTCAGTGTCCAGCAGATGTGACAGCGATCTGCACCTTCAGGGCTGGCAGTATCCACTGGCAAAAGGCATGACCCTGAGTGCAAAGGAGCAATAGTGTCTACAGGAGTCTCCAAAGGTCAGAGGGATAGTGGCACCTGCAGTGTCTATCTTTTGGGGCGACTGAACCTGAGGACATGGAACTGTGCTCCAGAGCTTCTTGCCTGGAGCTTCAAACTTCTGCTTTTGGTTTTTCCAGTTCATGAGGTTGGTGACAACACATGTGTCCTTCAGCCCAAGAGGGACCTGGGAAGCATCTCCATCCTCTCTGTCCTTGGTTCCTTCCCATTTGGGTATAACTCAGTTCTCCCTTTCCTGGAAATAACCTTTCCATGGCCCTACAGCCTTCTCCAACCCTCTTTCTCAGTCTCTTCTGTGGCTCCCTGTTGTCCTTATCCTTGAAGTTTTACCCCCACCCAGTCACTTCCCCCAGAGTCACCCATAACCTGGGGCTTCACAATGGTTCCTTTCTTAGTCATAGTTCCAGGCTCTTCTGTAGCAATTGATACTCCACAGAAATTACTTGAAAAAGTAAAATTTATTTCTATTTATGAATTTAAAGGAAATGCGGAAAAAATATATGCTTACTGCAGGAAAGGAGAGAGAGAGAGAGAGAGAGAGAGAGAGAGAGAGAGAGAGAGAGAGAGAGAGAAGAAAAAGAAAGAAGCAACCAAGAGTCAAAAATTGGTCATTACAGAGCCTGACAATACCATGTGTCCCAGAGGATATGGATTCATAGGTCTTCTCTACACGGCTGAGGGGAGCATAAATTGGCACAACTACTCAGGAACAGCTGTGCATTAGTAAATTGATCATCCATTTATCCTATGACCTCTGGTGCCAGTGTCACCTCCTCTCAGCTCTCCTGTGGTTTAAGCCACAGGTGCAGCTCTCCTGACCCCACCGGTTCCACCTCAGCACAAGCTGCACATTTCTTTGGGACTGAGGGTGGGAATTCAACCCAAGCCCACCCAGGAAGTGTGGACAAGTCAGCATTCCAGGGATCTGCTTGTCTAATGAAGCTCAGATAAAGACCCTGGTTGTCTGTCCTTCAGGCCCCCAATTCTGGTACTCAAATCCCCCTCCTCCCCAGACTTGACTTTGATCTCTTCCCTCTCTCACTCTCCCTGCTACTTCACTCCTGCTTCCTGTGATGACTCCTCAGATAAACTATCTGCATCTTCATCTTCATCTCCAGCTCTGCTCTAGGGGGACCCAAACTAAGCCAAATGGGATCCATCAATTTCATTCCTATCTCTGTATACAAGAAACCCTTATCACACACATCAGGAGACTAGAATGTTCCTATCAGCACAAAACCTGGAAATAATCCAGACAACCCTAAAGAAAATGGACACATAAATTCTAGAGTAACATACAATGGAATATTGTACAACAGTCAGAAGGAATGCAATGTGGCAATATGGATGGAATTTATCAATCAGATTTTGAGTGATGAAAGTAAATCCCATGTAGTCAACATAGTACCTTTAAATGAAAGCTGCATAATAGTAAAACATATATCTGTTCTTTTGGGAAACAGAGATAGAAATTATAAAACTACATGAGAAGGAAAGCAAAAGATCAGTGAACACAGGATTCAAATTAGGGGTCAGTTTCGGTGAATAAAAGTGAGAAGGGTCATTTTAGTAGATATAAGTTCTTATCGGTATTTTATTTTTAATCCTGGGCAGTGGTTCCATGGATATTTTTTATATTATTAAGACAAATACATAAATACATACATTAATAAACAATTTAAGGAAGGTCTTGTATGGGTCAACACTGAGAATGTGTACTATAGACCCAAAGATTGTGATAAATCTAATTAATCCTATGTACTTTCAGTCTAATAAAAAATGAAAAGTGAAAAATTAATAAAATCACAAAGAAAAAATAAAAATTACTACCTAGAGATAACTCCAAACTATCAAAAAAATTTTTTTTGTACTGGGGATCGAACTCAGGACCTTGCACTTGCGAGGCAGGTGGCAGCACCACTGAGCTAAATCCCCAGCCCCAAACTATCAAATTTAATGAATGCCTTATAAATTTTTCTATGAATAAATGTCTGCATGTATTGTTTGTAAAATGGAGGTGATACTATGCACAGCTTTTATAAACTTACAAGAAAGCTCAAGTCGTATGTATTCTTTGTAGAGCAAGAAAAAAATACAGAAAAGCCAAAAAGAGGGAAAGAAGCAACTGTTAGCATTTTGGTGCATTTCCTTCCATTCCTTTCCTATGCTTAAAATCACAGTGTGACACTTTGAAATATCCTTTGAAAACATTACCTCTCTCCATTTTAAAACTCTTAAAATAGAAACTGCAGTGGAGAAGACTGGAAAAACACTCTCCTCTAAGTGGCGAAGGTTAATATTGCCTGAAACTGTCACATGCCCCCAGAGGATGTGACAGAAAGCACTTCCCCTCTGTGGTATTTTTTCTAAAAACCCCTAAGATCAGTTTAATCAGGAGGGGAAAAAATCAGAGAAACCCCAGTTGAGAGACACTACAAAACACCTAACTTGTCCTCCTCAAAACTGTCAAGGTCATGAAAAAACAAGGAATGATTGAGGTTGTTCAGACCAAGGAGGCTAAGGAAAGGGGATAGCTAAGATAATCATGGTGCCCTTGCCCTGGAGCCTGAATAGAAAGGGGACATGAAGGGGAAACTGAAATTCAAGTCAAGACTGGAGCTGAATGGATAGTCATGCACAAGTGTTGGTTTCTTAATTGTGACAAATGTACCATGGAAATATAAGATGTTAGCAATGGGGAAAGGTATGTAAGGGGTATATGGAACTTCTTATACATATTTGCAAACATTTTGTGAGCCTAAAATTATTTCAAAATAAGTGATTTATTAGGGAAAACACTTTCCTTGGGTTCCATGAGGCTTTGCCATTGTTCCCTACCTTTCTGCCTCTGTGTGTGTGTGTGTGTGTGTGTGTGTGTGTATTTGCTGAATGATAGTCACCACTTAGGCACTATGAATAGAGTAGCCCAAAAGATACTATGGTTTAGATAAAAAAGTTCCCCTCAAAGTCTCATGTGCTCAGCAGTGGGGCTTTTGGAAGGTGATTAGATCATAGGGTCACTAGTTTCACTAATGGATTCATCTATTAATGAGTCTATAGCCGAATGTGCAAGTAGGAGGGAAGAAGAGTGATAGGAGGATGCAGGTCCCTGGGGGTGAACTTTTGTCTCTGGCTCCTCCTTTTCCCCCTGGCTCTTCCCCTGCTCTCTGCTTCCCATCTGGCATGAAGCAAGCCGATTTCCTCTGCCAGGCCCTTCTGCCATGATGTTTCTACCTGGAGTCAGCTAACCGTGGACTGAAACCTCTAAAACCATGAGCTGAAATAAACCTTTCCTCCTTTAACTTGTGTATGTCAGGTACTTTATCCTGGACAGGGAGAGATGACTAAGACACAGGGTCTGTCTGGTTTCTGCTTTTATGGGAATAAAGTCAAGAGCAGAGACTTGGAATGGAGTTGGACTTGAGGTTGGACATTAGCTCTGCTTCTCCCCAGCAGCCTGAACCCAGGCAAGTCACCTATTTGAACCTCAGCTTTCCTCCTCTGCAGAAAGCGAACTGTGATGTGGACCTTAGCGCGTTGATATGAAGATTAAATGAGACAATATATAAAAAAGTCCAGACTCAGAGTAAATGTTCGCTAAATATTTACTAAAGAAACTACCTGATACTTGGATCAGGTCTGTAGCCTCCCACACACACTATCTCTAGCTTTGCCTTTTCCATGGAAGGAGATTAATGCAAGAAGCAATTGAGAGCAAAATAAGAGATAAATCCTGGTGATAAACAAAATAAATATTAACTGCCAAAAATTAAAGGATAATTCAATGTCAGCTAAAACAAAGGAAAAAGGCAAAACTGAAATAACAAAGGGGTACAGTGAATGTCTGGAGGATAGGAAATGAAAGCATGCTAAGGGAATTGTCTTACGAGAAGAACAAAAATGACAATTTTAACTTTCTTGGAGAAATATAGATTAAAAATACATAGGTTATAAAGGTAAGGGTAACTGTTAAAATTAAAAATAAGGAAACATAACTTACAACTTGGTCCCCCAAATAAAGGGGATTGGTATAAATCGATAGATCTGAAGAAGGTAAAAAGGAGCACAAAGGAAGGGGAGAAAATTTGCCATAAGAAGAAAGTGTGAAAACTAATGGCAAAACATGCCCAGGTACATCAGTGGTCACAATAGGAATCGGCTACACACACAGATGGAAGGGTGAGAGGCTCTGGTTGGATTTCTAACATCTGTCTACAGTATATGCCATTTACCAGAGACCCAGTGAGAAGCAAAATTATACATAATAGCTCAAAAATAAAAGGACAACATTTATATAAGGTAAATACTGACCAAAAGGAAACAGTGTGCCAATGTTCACATCATAAAAACTAAAATTAAAGAACAGGAACAAGAAGGAAAAGTAATATTTGGCAGAAGAAAATGACAATTTACAAAAAAAGATATAGTAATTTATGAGTTTGAACGCTTCTAAAAAGGTGCTTTGAGATATATAAAGCATGAATTTATAGACATAAAGGAAAAAAATGGACAAGTCGACAATCATAATGTGAGATTTAAAAGCACACCCCTGAATGCCTGCCACCATGGCTGGAGCTCTGCAGAGTGGCAGCATTGAGGAGAAAAGAGACCAAGCCTGTGATAACCTGTCTCAAAATCCTCCTCATTCACTCCTCCAGCTTCTGAATCACTGGACTGATTTGGTTGGCTGTTGTAATCTGGGGGAAACTTACCCTGGGCACCTATGTCTCCCTTATTGCTGAAAACTCCACAAATGTTCCTTCCGTGCTCATCAGAATTGGCATCACTGTTGTATTTGGCCTGCTTGGGTGCTTGGCTATGTGCCGTGGTAGCTAAACCTGTATGCGCCATTCCTGTCCCTGGAGTCCCTGGCTGAGCTCAAAGCTGGCATTTCAGGGCTTGTGTTCCATCATGAGATCAAGGGCACCCTGCTCAGGACTTACATGGATGCCATGCAGAACTACAAGGGCAAGGAGCCAGCAGTGGGCCACATGTGAGCAGCCTGAGCTGAACTACACCAACTGGAGGACCAGGCTCTACTTCCTGGAGCATGGCCCTCCCCCACCAGGTTATGCATGCACAAAAACAGTTATAATGTCCAGAATCTACACAATCTGACTATGGCTGCCACCAAAGTTAACTAAAAGGGTCCAGATTCAGAGACATGGGAATCAATGGTGTAAGATGTCTTTCAAGAATGATGGAAAAAAAGAGGCCTGTCTTAGAAAGGAACCGCAGAGATCTCTGAAAAGACTTCCACACAGTGTGTGAGCACAGTGCATAATAGCCCTGCTCCCAGTACCCACCCCCACTTCGTACGCAAGATACACTTCTACCCAGTCTCTGCCCCACCTTTCAGCCCACACCCTGTGCCATCTTGGGAAGCTGAATTGTGCCAAAGGGTAGCCAGGTTCCCCGGGGTTGTGCGTGTGCCAGCTCCTGCAGTGTCCTGGGTCCAACTGCAGCTAAAGTAGGTGACAGGTTATCACACTGTCACTAGTCCCTGCGCTCTTCATGTGGTATGGCGTCCTCCTGTTTGCCCCCCTTGTGGTGGATAAATGCCTCACACCTTTACATAGCTAAGCGGAAGATACTTACATTTCTTTTGGCCTAATTGCATTTGGTTTGGTTTTCTCTTCAAAGGCTCTTTCTTACCTTCTTTAGGCAGCCGAGGACACGTAAAGAAACATATCAGTAATTGTTCATGAGGGACAAAAGCGCACATCATGTGTGATGGAAATTGTTGTTGAGGATTAGGAGGCCTCCTTTCTCATTATTGTTCTGTGCCCAGGTTATATAAAAACAGTTTGGTGCATCTCTGCCTCTCAGTTGAACCCTGTATAATCCTGTTACAAACCTGTGTTGGCCACGAAGGCCATGATATTATTTTTGGTCTTCCCTAGTAAACTGCTATTGTGTTATTTTGCTTCTTTCTGTCTTTTGTATGTGTGTGTGTGTGTGTGTGTGTGTGTGTGTGGCATTGACATGACAGACTTGAAGACCTCATTAGATCAATTTAAAAATGAGTATGAATTGGGGAGAAAGTTCAAATATTTTTTAGAGACCTTCAAAAATAATACCTCTGTCTAGCATGGCAACAAAATGCATTGACATTGTGAACATTTGTGATGTATGTATTAATAAATAGAGCAATTACAAAAAATAAAAACATACCACTGAGAATTGATAGTTCAAGTAGATGGAAAATAGTTTATAATACCAGAGACTACCGAAGAGTGTCTCACTCACATCCATTCGCCATCCTCCAGTGAGGAGGGGTAGTGGAAGCTATTTCCCAGGTTCCCAGAGACTCAAGGTTGTAGCTGTGGATTCGCTTCCCCCACTTAGTGCCCCTGGCCAAGATCTGAAGGGCAGATGTGCGGGGAGACCGCTGTTATTTTCCTTAGGTTGTTACTGGTCCCTAGCACAATCCAGAGCATCCGATTTTTAGCATCAAGGTCTGGTCCTCAGGGTTGTGTGTGGAGTAGTGGCGCGTGTCTGTACCTTTGTGTTGTCACCACCACCGTGTATTTTAAGCATAATTTCAGCAGCAGCTTCCACAGGCCTCGCCCAGAGTCCACTTCTGCACCTCAGTGTTCACTCCTGCTTTTGGAAATACTCAGTGCCCTCTATTAAATCCCATTCTGCTTAGAATACCTGGAATTGTTTCTTTTTTCTGTATTGAACACTGATTACTATAGATTCAAGTTACTGTTGATTACTGCAAATTTGAAAAACATAATATAAAGCTCAAGTTAATATAGAGAGCAAGAAAAGCTTACAACATGAAACTGATAGTTTACATTATTTTCCAAGCACGCAACAAACAGTAACAATGACTGACAATATATCGAATCACAAATACTTCTGAAAAATCTTACATACTTCTTAAAAATCAACATTATATATATAGACCCTTTTTATCTAATCATTATTAAATTTTAAAATTTAAATTTAAAAATTTATCTGAAAGTTAAACACACACAAACTTCTAAATTATCCAGGGATTATAAAGTAAATTATGTTGAAAATTATAAAATATTTATAGTTGAATGACAATAAGAGCATTTCCATTATTGTTCGAGGCTTATAGGATAGCTGAAGAAGTACTTAGAGAAGAATCTATAGCATTAAGATAATTAATTATAAATGAGAAGGAGTTTTCTAAACAAGCTGATATTTCACTCAGGTCAAGAAAGAATTAAAATAACAAGAGTAAACCAAAGGAAGTAGAAGAAGTAAATGAGAAAGGTAAGAACAGAAGATAATGAAACAGAAAATGTAACGACAACAATAAAAGAGATTAAAAAAGCAAAAAAACCCTAACCCCAAGAGCGAGAGAGAGAGAGAGAGAGAGAGAGAGAGAGAGAGAGAGGAAGCATGCATAAGTGAATAATGCTAGGAATTACAAGGGGGGATATAACTTTGATATAATAGAGGTTGTGTGTTTGTTTTTGGTTTTTTTTGAGACAGGGTCTCGCTCTGTAGTCAGACCGGCCTAGAACTCTATGTAGCACAGGTGATTTTGAATTTGTGATCCTCCTGCCTCAGCCTCTCCAGTGCTTGGATTACAGGCATGCACCACCATGCCTGGGACCTAGGGATGCAGCACAGATGCTGTCATGAGTCATCAGAACAAATAGCTGACAACTGGGTGAATGGCACTGGGCTAAAATCTGGGAAAATACTTCCTTTGATTATTTCTTATGACTAGAAGATTTAGAGTACTATATCAAGAGAGAGAGGGACTGGACAGAGGGATTGGCTGGGTTCTATCTTTTCTTGTGGTGTTGGGGATTGAACCCAGGGCCTTGCTAGACAAATATTCTACGACTGAGCCACATCCCCAGCCCTTGGCTGGGTTCCAAAGCCAATACTTACTAACCTTAGACAAGTTATTTAATTTCTCTGTGCCAATTTTCTCATCTGTAAGATAAGGATAATAATGAGGTATTGGCCTCATAGACTTGGTGTGAGAATTTAAGCACATAAACGAATATAGGCAAATACAAGTAAAGCATTTAGAACAGCTCCTGGCCCGAAGCATCACCTCGTAAAGTATTAGCTATTACTGTCCTTTTATCTCCACACCAGGCGAAATGACACTAATAACTCCCCCTTTCTTGCCCAGGTGTCGGGGATTCCATGGTCCAAATGGGCCAGAATGGCTCAGTTCACTGGGTCTTAGCTGGGTCATGGGTCTGCCCTGGGACCAGAACATCCCATAGTGGACGGTCTTCCCACTAAAACAATGATTTCCTCTGAGCAGTAATTACAGTCAAATCTCAACTCTTACCTCATTTGTGATCCTGACAGCCAGATCATGACAGTTTCAGGCATGGATTATCCAACAGTGCCTTATTTATTCTGTAATAAACTCTAGTTTTTAGAATGGCTTTTATATTTACAGGAAAAAAATGTGAAGATGAATGGGAAAAGTTTCCATACACTCTACACTCAGTTTTCCTTATTAGTATTATCTTACTTTAAAACATTTCAACATTAAATTGAGATACATCCGTATTGGTCTAGTTCAACCAGGCCAATGGCAGTGCACTGTTCCATCGACCCGGGGGGTTCTCATGGCCTCACAGGCACAGGGTTACTGCTGGGAATTCTGTTCCTACCTCCCTCGGGCAAGCCAGATCCTGGGGTCCACAGTGAAAGTATTCCTAGAATCCTAATGCTGTGCAAGTCATTTGGTTTTCAGTGTTAGGAATCAAACTACAGGGCAGCTATGGCAACCTGAACTAATAGGGTAGAAAAAATGCTATAAACCTTGCCGATGCAAAAGTCAAAGGAAATTATTCATTTCACACCTGGGAGAATCAACAGATCAAGCTAAAGAAGAAACACGTAAGATTATTCTAAGTGATAACAGTAATCACTGAAAAACTAGAAATATAAATATAAAAAAGAGAAAAACTGGAAAGAGAAAGGGGGAAAGGGTGGTTAATAAAATCATCTCAGAAGTCGATACCGTTAAAAAGTATAAACCAAAGAAATATGAGTATAGTAGTCAGTTATGAAATCAAGCAAACTAACGGGACAAAGGACACTGTTAAAAAGCAGTTGTTTCCCAGAGTCGGAGGGTTGAGAAATAAGAGGAAATTTAAAAGTTTTTATTTCTAATCTTTCTAATTAGGTTTGATGTGTATTTCCATCCACATGAATTATATTTGAAATAAAAATAATATTAAAAGAAATTAGACAAAAAAATCTAGGTTTGATTATGACTTTCCCCTAGGGGCTCAGGCAGCTCTCCCACCCCGCGTCCGCCTCCACCGCCGCCGCCACCGCCACCAACCACCACCACTGCCACCGCCATAGGATCCAGTTTAACCTCTCAGGCATTCAAGGCCCCTTGCCAGCGAGTACCAGATTCCGGAGTGATTGGCACCTCCTCCGGGAAGCCCCCGCGATGGCTAGAGCGCCCTCTGCTGGGAACGGAAAGTTAGCACCCCAAGAGAACCGCCTTTTGCGTAACACCAGGGACTCCGCCCCTCCTCACCGAGGCCCCTCTGCCCCGCATCACGTGAATAGGCCCCTCTAGGTCGAGCCCAGAGCAGGAGGGCGGTGGAGACCCAGGTGAGAAAAGCTGCGGCCAGGCCTAGCTTCCCTGGGTGAGGTTTCTATCAGCATGGAAATGAGAGGAGTGGAATGGAGGGCATGAGCCTGTTTAGTGTTTGCTCCACATAGAGTGGTTTCGAGCTGGGCTTTGGGTTTGGGAGATAACCCTGGTTCTTCCACTTCCTGTGTGTTCTTGGGTGAATCACTTAACATCTTTGAATCTGCCGGCATGAAATGAAATAATGTATATAAACCAGTAGGTAATAAATAGTAACTGTTATCTCCCTTTTAAACAAAAATGTCAGCCCTCAGGGAAGACCTTACAGGCCGCTGAGCCACAGCCTGGTTGGAGGTGGGCCTCTATCCCCTCACCCTGGGCAACCACGTACCACTGATGTCCTAGGCAGGCTGGCTGGTCAGGCCCCTCGTCCTAAGGTCTCCTGTGTCTGCCTCCACACAGGTCTGCGTTCTGCTTTTGGCCCTGGCAGGTGGACAGGCATGTCCCAGGAGGGGGCTGTGGGGAGCTCCAGCAGAGAAGATGCTGTTTTCCCTTCCCGACATAGATGTGGACTTTTCCAGGAGGTCATGGTAGGAGGCAGCTCCACGCCAGGTATGGAATCAGAGGCCCAGGGTCGGGCTCTGATCAGGAAGAGAGTCCGCAGGGGTGAGTCCCATCCAGGTGTCAGCCTGCAGGCTGGGTTTGCTGCTGGGGGCAGCCTCGGCGGGGGGGGGGGGGGGGTTAGAGCTGCAGGCTGTGGGGCAGGGCCCCAGCCAGCTGCCCCTGGGGCCTGCTCAAGGGAGCACTGGGTGCTCTAAGAGGCTCCAAGTCTCCCTGTGAGACATCTTAACTACCAGATACCTCAGGAATCTTTGTAGCACTTTGCCAGGTCTCCCTAAGACAGCACAGGTGGGTGTGGAGTGGCCAGCAGGAGTGGAACTGGCCAGCTGCCCCAGGCCCAGGGAGGTGGGAGACCAAGGAATCCGTGCTCCAGGTGGCGAGAAAAGAAGCTCCACTTTCAATGAAGAAGGGTCCCTAGAATGGAACCTGCCATCCTCACCAGGCCCAGCCCCTGTGAGGGCAAGAAGGAAAAGCAGGAAGTCTGAGTCCTGTTCCAAAGGTGAGCAGAGGGCTGGTGGTGTCTTGTGGCTTGACCAGAGCCCTGGTGGGGACAGCCAGTCTTTGGAAGGCCCCCTCGGAGGTGCCAACCTGGTGTCCTTGGGAGGCCCCTGCAGGCGTCTGTGTCAGGAGGACAGAAGGCCCAGAGATCCAGGTAGAAGTCAGGCAGGATGTGCCTCAGGGGCTGCTGGGTTTGAATACTTGCCTGCTGCCCAGGCAGGGAGCACCCTCAGGCCCGGCAGTCTCTGTGCAGAAGAGCCCGAAAGGCCAGCCACACAGGACTCCTTGCAGTACACTACACTGTGCCTGGGAGTGCCAGGATGGGCTTCCGAAGAACATCAGGAAGTGGAGCATGTGGTGGGGGCTGGCAGTGAGGAAGGTCTTGCTGCTCCACATAGCCAGCTGGGGCCAGAGGTCAAGGCCCAGCTGGTGTCCAGGGAGAACCTGGGGCGAGGCCTTGCTGTGCCCTCTGACACTCATGCCTGCTCCCCTGAGCCCTTAGGCAGCCTCAGCTCCTCCCCAGAGGCCACTGCCAGCAAGGCCTGCACAGGCGCAATTGCATGGCAGAAAAGAGACAAGTGTACTAAGAAGCTAAGGAGGGACCCAGCGTCCTGTGGCCAAGAGCAGCCCACAGATGAAAGTTGGAACAGCACCTGCCAGGGTGAGCCAGTGGAAGCCAGCCCAGAAGCCTGCCCCAGATTGGTAAGTTGAGTCTAAGAGTCTGGGACAAAAAGGGTGAGGCCACCAGTTTCAACTCTATGCCTGGCGGTGGAATTTAATAGAGCTAAGCTAGCTAGACTCTTGATGAACATTGTCTGTCACACTTATTTTGTGTAAACTGATGCCCACCAAGTCAGGAAAGAGAAAATAAACTACATTTATTGAATTCTTGTGAGGGGCCAATTATGTTTTGGAGCCAGTGAGTCCTGGGTTCAAATTTTGCCTTTGCCCACTTCCTAGCTGAATATCCTGGGATATTTTTTAACCTCTTTAAGTTTCCTCATCTGTAAAAAAAGGAAATATTAATGCCAGTTTAATGGGGTTATTTGGAGGATTAAATGAGATTATGGTGTAAAGTAATGTGCCTAGCATGGCATAAGCACAAGGTATGTTGCTTAATTTGTTAAATTTGCTTTTCCTTTAATGTTAGCAATTGACTTAAAAGGGGAAACTGAGGCTCAGTGAAGTTAACAAGCTTCTCCAGGCTCACCCAGCTTCAGAATGAGTGCCTGGCCATGTTCCCCATCCCTACTGCTTCCCTTTCTGTTGCTCTTTTACTTATGATGTGAATAATTTTGTTAATCACATCTAACATGTTTATGCACCAAAGGTGGAGGATGGCACAGTGTATTGTTGGTGAATATTTTCCACATAGTTGAATTTTTTTCACATTTGTGTAATGCATATTATATGCCAGATGTTTTGGGTATAATCTTCACATGAAGGCCAGGGAGGTAAGGTAACAGATCCACAAGCGACAGCCAACACACAAACCCAGGCAGTCTGTCTTGAGACTTCCTATGCTGCATATGCATCTTCCGCATCACCTGCGCAGTGGAGAGAGCATCTAGCATGCCTCCCATGTGCTGGTACTATACTGAGCATCTTGGCTTCAGTCTTTGTAATAGCTCTAGGAGGTAGGTGCTGTTGGTATGTACCCATTTCCCTGGTGTGGACACTGAGGCTCCAAGAAGTGAAATGACTGGTGAAGGCCAAGTAGCCGATAAGTGGAATTAAGGTAGGAACCAATGAGCTTCCTGTGTGTTTATCACTATTTGTACTCCTTATATAGGAATGCTGTTGCATTGTCTTTGTAAACGTTGCTCAAAAGCATTAATCTTTAAAAAGTCACATGCATATATCGTAGAAGATAAGGACAAGATAAACATCCCCATAATGCCACCATTCAGCACTAACTCCTGTAGGCATTTTGGTACAGGCTCTTTCTTCCATCTTTTTCCTATGTGTATGTGTATATAAATATGTATATTTAAAATGTAGAATTGGGAGCATATGTATCGTTTTATGATTACTTTTTTAAAAAATTAAAAACCCTTCTTCTTTTTTTTTTTTTTGGTAGTACTGGGGATTGAACCCAGGGTCTTTGCGCTGAGCTACATCCCCATCCCTTTTTAATTTTTTATTTTGAGAACTTGTTTGGAGGTCCTAGTGGAGGAGGGCAGCCGCTTGTGTACCTTTGGCCAAGGAAATGGTCCTCATCTATTAAGGAAGGTTGTCCTCGTCCACAGAATGCACAGCTTCAGGAGGAATGCACATGGAGCCATGATGGAGGGAGCAGACACCTGCCTAGCCAGCCAGATCAGCCAAATCAACCTTGGCAATCAGTGGGGTGATAGATGTCGTCAAGCCAGATTACCCTTACATCTCTTATTTTTTACTTTTAGACAGGATCTTGCTAGGGTGCCTGGGTTGAGCTTGAACTTGTGATCTTCCTGCCTCAGCCACCCAGAGTGCTAGGTTTACAGGTGTGGATCACTAGGCTTTGCTCATAATTAATTTTTTATCATCAAAGAGTGAGAAAGATCCTTTAAGTGCCTCCTGGGCATATTGCCCTTCTCCTGGAGATAACCAGTGTTCATGGCTTGTGTCCTTCCAGTGCCCTTTTTATGAACTTCTGCACAGACACAAACATCTGCACATTGAGCCTTTTTATATATGAATAGGCTTACACTATGGCCTATTGTTCTGGGGCTTGTACTTTGTTTTTTAAGCTCTATAGTATTTCAGGATCTTCCCAAGTTGGTACACATTGTTCTGCTGAATTCTTGCTTTTCCTGAACCCTGCGTCATAGTTGCCTATAGACATATTTGTCACAGCCACAGGCGCTGTCAGGATGAGAGGATGGGCTGGGACTTCCTCTTCATGTTTCCAGCCACTGTAGTGTAGAGAGCAGAGCCTCTGAGGCGGATGGGCTGGCGTCTGGTCCTGGCTTTGCCACTATCTAATGACCTAGGCAAGTGCCTTCACCTCTCCAGGCATAATTCCCTCATCTGCAAAACGTAGGCATTCTAGCTCCTTCCCTCATGGGGTGATGGTGAAGATGAAATAAATTGACACATGTTTGGCATTTAGCGCCATGCATGGTACAAGGAAGATGCTATAACATGTTACCTGTTATGGACATGTGTGATTTTGTCCTGCTGGGAGTGATGCTGGGGCAGACATCCTGGTACACATGTTTTCTCCCCACTGCAGGTGTTTAATTTGGACCAGAAGTCCAGAATTGGGATTCTGGGTCTGCAACATTGGGGTGGGGTGTTGGGGTGTTGGGGTGTGGAGGTGGAGCCAGGTCCTGCCTGGCGTGACCTGAAGCGGCCCACAGTCATTCTCTCCTCCAGGACCCATCCTTGGCTCTGAGGCACAACCTATCATCCCACTGCTTCCCAAACAGCCCGTTGCCATGGTGACCAGTGCCAGCTGTGGGGAGAAGAATTGAGGCTGAGCTGTGACAGGGACGGGCGGGCAGGTGGTTGAGGACAAGGCTGAGTGGGTGTGGGCAAGCGTGGGCACAGTGCCCAGCTGGTCCGGAGTTCCTTTTAGGGCCCCAGTGTGTTCCCTTGGAAGCAGCTTGGCTGGAAGCAGGGGCAGGCAGATGAGTTCAATGAGAGATGTTGCTTTCTGACTCCTAGGTGATTCCTCTGTGAAATGGGGAACATCCACTGGGCTCCAGGACTACTGGGGTCTATAAGAGATTTTGGTTGTATTGTATTCTGGCTTGAAATTGAGACTCTTGCAAGGGATATAGGACAGGAGTCAGGAAGTCACTTTCTTTTCTGTCCTGAGCCCCAGAGTGGTCAGGGAGGTCAGGAGCTGCTCAGTGGATGAGGTAGTAGGGTGGGGAGGGCAGCTCTGGCAGTGCTCCCTGTTCTGACCTCAGTCTGCCCATCGCAACCAGGGAGGTACTCGTCTCTTCTGGCCAGAGGTGTTCTGTCTGCAGCTGCATGGTGTCAGGAGCTGCGTGAGGCAGGAGCCAGTCTTTCCAGCGGTTGGACAGAATAAGAATAACTCTTTGGGCTGAGGGTGTAGTCCAGTAGCAGAGCGCGCGCGCGCACACGCGTGCGTGCGTGTGTGTGTGTGTGTGTGTGTGTGTGTGTGTGTGGTGCTTGAGGCTTTGGGTTTGATCCCCAGAACCAGAGGGAAAAAGAAAGCTCTTTTTATTAGAGTTCTTACCACATTCCAGGAGCTTCTCATATATTATCTCATTTTATCCTTATAAGAGCATGACAAGTCAGTGTTAATACTCCCATTTTACTGTTTAAGAAAACTGACATTCAGAGATTAGGGATTCACTCAGGGTCACATGGCAAGTAAGAAGTGGAGCCAGGATTTGGACTCTGGGACTGTCTGACTCCAGAGTCTGTACCCTTAGCCACGCTGCCAAAGGCCTGCCTACAGGGTTTGAATATATATGGGACTTTATTGTAATTTGTTGAATAAGGAGAGAGGGCTCCTGTAAGGAGACCACAGTTTAGTGGAATGAGACAGTAACCAGAATGTCAAAATGCAAACTGAAGTCCAGAGGACTGTGAATGCCTAGCTAGAGAGCAGAGTGGAGCAGAGAAAGGGGTTCTGAGCTGGTTCAGGCAAAGGAAGTAGACGTTCAGCAGACAGAGAAGGTAGGAAGGGCATACTAAGAAGAGGCAGTATATGTGCAAAGGTACTGAGGCAGGAAACAGCTTGGAGTGTTACAGGAATAGGTAGGGTGAGGTTAAGATGGGAGGAATAAGGTGAAAGAGATTGGCAGGGACAACATTGCTTGAATGGAAGTGGAGAGATTGCAGTGTTGGTCAAGTATCAGGAGAATCTCTACAAGGCATGAGCCAAGGAACCTTATAAACATCAACATTTATAGAGAGAGCTTTATAGAGTGTTCCCAGGTACTGTTAGAAGTTTTATATATATACATATATGTGTATATGTGTGTGTGTGTGTATATATATATATATATATATTTTTTTTGTACCGGGGATCGAACTCAGGTCCTTGCACTTGCACAGCAGACAGTGAAACCACTGAGCTAAATCCCTGGCCCTGTTTTTTTTTAAAACAGGGTCTCACTATCTAGTTTAGGCTGGCCTTGAATTCATGACAATCCTCCTGTCTCAGCCACCCAAGTGCTTAGATTACAGACATGTGCCAGCATACCCGGCTTAGAAGATTCTTTTTTATAATTTTTATTTTTTAGAAGATACTTGAACAGTGGTCATGTTCCTTGCATCAGCATATGAGGTGGATTCTGGTATTATCCCTATCTTATGGATGAGAAAACCAAAGCACAGAGAGATTAAGTAATTTTCTTGAGATCACACAGACCCTAAGTGTTAGCAGTGGGTATCCCATTGCATGAATGTGCCTTAATTTATTTTTGACTCCATATGGACATTTGGATTGTTTGCAGTTTTTTTCCTACTACACATGATGCTGCTATGAAGAGGTTGGTACATGCTTTATGATATATATAGGGAAGAATATATCCAGGAAATAGTCTCTGGAGTGGTGGAATTTCTAGGTCATAGGGTACCACATCTTCAATTTTACTTTGTGCCAGGTATTTCCCAAAGTGATTGAAATAATTTACATCCCCACCTGCAGTGTTTAATTGCTCCAGTGACCCTGGACCTTCACCAACACTTGATACTGGCAGAGTGCAATTTTTGCCAAAGTAGAGATAGTCTATAGCATCTCAATATCGTTTTAATTTTATTTCCTCATTACTAAGCAGAATCTTTTCATGCTTGTTTGGGATTCTTGTTCTTTTGCCAAAAAGGATCTTTTTGTTCTTGTTTAACTTCTTATTGATTATTAGAAGCTCTTTATATATTCTGAATACTACTTCTTTTCAGTTATATGTTTTGGATATATTTTTCCCCAGAGTATAGCTCATAATTTTGCTTTTCTTCTAGTGTTCATCGGTGAGCAGAAATTCTTATTTTTAATGTGGTAATATACATATAATGTAAATTTATCATTTTAACAATTTTTAAATGTTAAAATTGGCCTTAAGTATATTCATATTTCAAACTCTTCAAATTTGGTACCTGACACATTTTGAAGTGAAAATTTTGTCCTGGTACTTGTCCTTTGTTTAGTACTCACCACACAAGCTAGAGATTTTCAGTGTTGATTACTTCATAACTTGTTACCCTTTCCAGTCAAAACAATTTTTGGGGGCTGAGTGTGGTGGCGCACACCTGTTACCCTAGCACTCAGGAGGTTGAGGCAGCAGGAGGATTGCCTGGACTACATAGGGAATTCAAGGCCAGTATGAACTATATAGTGAGACCTTGTCTCAAAAAACCAAAAAACCCAAAAGACAAAAAACAATGTGTTTGGTACTCATTGTGCCTCCTGGAACCAATTAATGACAAGTATGGAGGTACCACTGTGTAAGTGGCATTAGCGTCCCTGTCCATAATTGTTTCATCTTCCCAAACTGAATCTCTGAACTTTCTTACCAGTAACTCTTCATTCCTGTTTCCCCCCAGGCCCTGGCAACCACAATTTTACTTTCTGTCTCTGTGAATTTGACTGTTCTAGGTATCTCATATAAGTGGGATCGTTCAATAATTGTTCTTTTGTGACTGGCTTATTTCACTTAGCATAATGTATCAGAATAACATTCTATTGTGTGTATGTACCACATATTGTTTATCCGTTCATCTTTCAATGGGCATTTCACCCTTTGACTATTGTGAATTAATGCTGAGAAGAACATTACCAAGCAAATATCTGCTCAAGTGCCTGCTTTCGGTTCTTCCTTTGCATATACTCAGAAGTGAAATTGCAAAAGGAATTCTTACTATCTCAAAAATTTCAATTTATCAGTTATTTCATTTATAGTTTGTATTATTATTTAATATAGTTAAAAATTAATTTCCTATCTCAAGATGTTCTCATATGTTGTGTTTTGCCTTTCACATTTAGGTCTATAATCTACCTGGGATTGATTTTTGTGAATGAGTTTGGGGAGGAAACTACTTAAAGATTTTACATGGATACACAATTCTTCCAACAACATTCTGTCTTTCTCTCCCACTCATGCAATCCCAGCTCTGTCATAAATCAAGATCCCATATATGTGGGGATAGATCTGGTCTCCCTATACTCATTCAAATTGTCTACCTCTTTGCTGATTACACATCTTTATTTTAGTAGCTTATTAACAGTTATTAAGATCTGATAAGACAAGTCTCTCAATTTTATTGTATTCAGGAAGAGCTTCACTCTTACATTCTTTTGCTCTTTCACATAAATATAACCAGCTTGTCAGTTTACACACATATGCATATGCATACACACACACACATACACACACGCGCGCACACACACACACACACACAAACCTAGCGGGATTTTGATTTGAGATATATTAAACCTTTAAGTCTATTTGAGGAGAACTAACATGTATATAATATTGAGTCTTCCAATCCATATAGTATATTCCTGTATTTATTTTTATTTTCTTTAATGTCTTTCAATACAGCTTTATATTTTCTCCATAAAATTCTTGCACATCTTTTCCAGATTTATTCCTAAATCCAATACTTATATCTACATATGCCTTTTTTATTATGGGAAATTTCTGATATATGTAAAAGTAGACAGAAGTGCAAGTGAGAGCTGGCAAATTATGACCCGTGGGTTGGCTACCTCACCTCTCACCTGGTTTTGTAAGTAAGAAGGACTGTATTTGTACATATTATCTACAGCCAAATTCATGGTACAATGGCAGAGTTAGGTAGTTGTGATAGAGATCATATAGCTAGTGTCAAAGATCAACAAAGCCAGGTGCTAAAGTGGTAAGGACAGATTTTAATCACCAGTAACTATTGCAGTAGGGAAAACAGTGTAGTGTCAACTGAATTCAGCTTCTGTTTGTACAGATGTACCTGGACATTTTAAAGAAAGAAGGTGGAATCAGGGGTGGGGACAAACAAGGAGTTGGTAGAGTCAGCAAAGTGAAAAAATTACAGTTAGTCAATAGAAATGTGCTTAGGCCAGTTTTGTCTGGTAGTTGACAGATGTCAAAGTTCAGATTCTGTCATCCCATAGGGACTCCTGTAGTGTTGGTGAGAACCAACAGGATGTTTTGGGGCAGCCCTAAGTTAAGACAGGTGCTTTATGAGAGTCTAGGGCAGTAATGGTAAACCTTTTAGAGCTTTCAATGATACAAACAGCCCACTGCGGCACGCATGCCATAGGTTCACCACTACTGGTTGAAGGTCATTTTAGGGATATGGCCTTGAGTGCTTAAAAACTATATTAACGTTTGTTCAAATCTTTATGGGCAAAGGTTAGGACTAATCCTGAGGAGGGCTCAGAAGAGCCTTGATAGAGTTTGGTTGGGGAGAGAATCTTAGTCACTGGCAAGCCTAAGATACTTTCTCCTGGCTCTCTACAGAAAATCATTGCTGGTCCCTGGAATTAACTCCTTTTTACCAGCCATCCTGTGTTATCTTGCCAAAAAGTTGACAGTAGTCTCTTAATATCACCAAATATTCATTCACTATCCAAATTTCTAATAATCTCATAAAGATCTTAAGCTATTTTAATAGTTCGTCTTTAAATGTCAGGATCCAAATGAGGGCCATACAATACAGTTGGTTGATATGTTTTTTATTTCTCCTTTAGTCCAGAGTTTGCCTCCACATCTTATTTTTTCCTAGAAATCTGCAGAAAGGAGGTTGTTTGCTCTATAGTTTATTACATCCCTGTGGCATAAACATAATTGTCTGTCATCTGTACTTCCTATTAAATTGGTGGTTGAATCTAGAGGGATAATTAGAATTGGATTCAATTTTTTGGCTCAAGCAACTTTGTAGGTGGTGGTGTATTCTTTCCAGGAGAAGCACATAATGTCTGATTGTACCACTTTATATTTTTTGTTTTTTTTATAAAATGGTAACTTTGAAAAATTGCAGTTCATAGCTGTTGGTGGCATATAAAAAACACAATTGATTTTTGCTTATTGATTTTGTATCCAGAAATCTTGCTGAACTCTTCTATTAATTCATATAATGTACCTATTAGGACTTTGCCTTCTGTGTAGACAATCACATGTAGACAAACAACAGTTTGATTTTTACATAGACAAATGACAATTTTGTTATTTCCTTTCCAATTCTTTATATTTCTACCTCCTCATCCTTAGTCTGCTTTTTAAAACAGTCAGTGTAACATTAAGTAGAAGTGGTGATAGCAGGCTCCCTTAACTTGCTCTGGATTTTAAAGAAACTTTGGTTATTTCACCATGAGCATGATGCCTGCTATGTTTTTCTATTGATGCTCTTTATCAGGTTAAGAAAGCTTTCTTATGTTCCTGGTTTGCTAATTATTCTGATTGCACAGCACATTTTATGAAATATGTTTTCATCCATTTTTTTAGATAATATGATTTTTACCCTCTAATTTATTAATGTAGTAAATGTAATGAGGTTTTTTTTTTTTATGTTAAGACAGTCTTGCCTTCCTGGAACAAACTCAGCTTGGGAGTGTTTTTTGTTTTTTTTTTCTGAATTCATGTTGATAATACTTTGTAATTTTTGTCTTTCACTTGGTGAGTTAACAGGCCTGAAACGATCTGTTCTCAAATTAACCTTGTGAGGTTTTGCTAGTCTCACAGAATGAGCTGCAGATTGTTTTCTCTTCTGTTCTCTGGAATGATTTGTCTGAGGTTAGAATTGTTTGGTCTTTGGATATTTGGGAGCATTATTGGTTTTTAAAAATTCTGGAGTACAAGCCGGGGATTTAGCTCAGTGGTTCCGCCACCTGCCTCGCAAGCTAAGGACCCGAGTTTGATTGATCCCTGGTACCAAAAAAAAAAAAAAAAAATTCTGGACTAGTGTTTTCTTCTAGGAAGGCATTTCCTTTCTACTGACTCAGTTTATATTATGGTTATAGGTTTATTTTTTTCTTGAGTCAATTTTAGTAAGTTTATATTTTCCTAGATATTTAGCTGCATTTTCAAATTTATTGGCATAAAATATTTTACAATATTCTCTTTTCTTTTTTGTGTGTTTGCTGTACTGAGAATTGAACCCAGGGTCTTGCACAAGCTAAGCAATAGCTATACATCCCCAGCCCTTTAACAAACATTTTCTATTGAGACAAGATCTCACTAAGTTGCCCACGTTGGCCTTGAACTTGTGATTCTCCTGCCTTGGCCTCCTCTAGTCTTTTTAATCTATGTGCATTCATACATTACTCATTCCAAACACTGTCTCCATTTGTACCATCTCTCTTTCCCTTAATCAGTCTTGCTAGAGAATTGCTTTTTTCAGAGAACAAATTTTTGGTTTTACTGGTCTTTTCCATTTTATGTTTGTTTTCAATGTTGTCTTTCTTTCAAGTTATTCTGTTATTTTATGATAATTTAAAAATGATGCTTGCTTCACTAATTTTCTTTTTTCCTTCTAATAAAATTGATTCAAACTGCAAATGAGCCTTTAAATATTGCTCTTGCTGCACCCACAGATTTTAATATACTCTTTCTTATCATTATTCATCTCAATATTTTATAATTTTCATTAAGATTTTTCTTAATAGGGCCGGGGATTTAGCTCAGTGTTTTCGCTGCCTGCTGCGCAATCACAAGGACCTGAGTTCGATCCCCAGTACCAAAAAAAAAAAAAAAAAGATTTTTCTTTGATCTCTGTGTTACTTAAAGTGTATATCTTCATTTCCAAGCTTATTTGTTTGCTGTTGTTATTGCTTTCTAACTGTGGTCAGAGAAGGTGGTCTTCTTAGGAGTTTTCTAATATAGTGCCACTCACCATTTGTGTCCATTGAGCATTTGAAATTTGGCTAGTCTATGCTGAGATGTACATAAAAGTAAGGTACACACTGGATTTCAAAGACTTACTACCAAAAAAGGTAAAAAGATCTTAATAGTTTCTTAAATTGATTACATATTGAAATTATAGTATTTTAGATATATTTAGTTAAAGAAAATATAAAATTAATTTTACTTGCCTTAAAGAATATTATGTTACATTTCTACTGGGCAGTAAAAAATATTAAAGACTTTTGAAATTTGTTAATATTTGCTTTATCACCTACACTGTGCTAAGTTTTCATAGATGTTACGTGTATACTTGAAAAGAATATGTTTTCTCTGGTTGTTAGAGGAGTGGTATCATATATATGTACACATATTAATGTTATTTTTGTTAAGTCTTTTTATCCTTACTAATTATTTTGTCAGCTAGATTAATAGCTATTCTATATCTGTATAATAGGAGGGATTGCTTGAAGCCAGGAGTTTAAGGCTAGTCTGGGCAACATAGAAAGACTACATCTCAAGAAAAAGAGAGGAAGGAAGGAAGGAAAGAAGGGAAAAACAAAAAGATACAGTATATGCTTTTACAATGGTGAATTTGTCTTCAAATTTTTGTAGTTCTGTCAATTTTTCCTTTACAGTTTTTGAGATTCTATTACTAGATTTTTTTTTTTTTTTTTTGGTACTGGGGATCGAACTCAGGACCTTGCGCTTTCGAGGAAGGTGGCTGAACCACTGAGCTAAATCCCCAGCCCCTGTTACTAGATTCTTATAAGTTTTGAGATGTTATAGCTTCCTGATGAAACTGCTTATCCTTATGTTTTGAGGTCTTTGCTTCTAGTTATTTTTGCCTCAAGGTTTGTTTTATCTGATATTAATATAGTTACAAAGCTTTATTTTGAGTGATATATTCTTGTTCACCCATTATTCCACTTTTTCTTTTAACTTCTTTTTGTATTATATTGTTTTAGAAGTAGATCTTTATAATTGTTTTTTCTTTCTTTAAAGATTGGTAATTTTTCTATTTATCTGAAGTATTAGTTCATTTAAGTTTCATGTAGCTGCTGATTTATTTGCATTTGTTCCTACCATCTTTTTTTATTTTTTAACCACCCTAGAGGTTGAGCTACATCTCTTACCTTTTGTTGTTTGTTTAAAAACAGTGTTTTGCTAAGTTGTTCAAGCTGGGCTCAAATCTGTGATCCTCCTGCTTTGGTCTTCCAGATTGTTGAGATTATAGGCAGGTGCCACAATGCCCAGCCGTATTTCTACCATCTTAATTTGTGTTTTTATGACCTGCATTTCTGTATTCTTCCCCTTTTTATTGCTTCCTTTAAAGTTGAGTATTTTTCTTCCTTTTTATTCTTCTGATAGTTTAGAAGTTTTCTATGTCCTGTGGAATATCCTTTTGTTGATTCTCTTAGAAATTTTAAAATGAATAAAGTTAAAATCTTTGTCATCCTCTGAAATGACATATGGAGCTTGGAATGCTTTAATTCCAAGCATGTACCATCTCGATTTATGTACTATTGTTGACAAGTAGAACTGGTCCTTATTTTTTTAGTCCCAGAAGTTGCACACTGTTATCATAATCTTTGTTTAGATTTAATATATTTATCATTTTCTTTGCTCAGCATTCCTCATTCCATCTCAGCTTTTTATTTTATTTATTTATTTATTTATTTAGGTACCGGGGATCGAACTTGGGTCCTTGTGCTTGCGCAGCAGGCGGTGAAACCACTGAGCTAAATCCCCGGCCCTTTCTCAGCTTTTTAAGTGAGATCATTTTTCTTCTGCCTCAAATTAATCCTTTAGCATTTTGTTTATTGAGTAGAATTTACCAAGAACAACAGCTTTTTTTGTTTTTCTCCACAGTATCCTTATTCTTCCAGAATATTTTGCCTGAGTCTACAATTGAGTTATTTTCTTTAAGCAGGTTAAAAATAGTATTCCATTATGTTTTACTTTTCATTACTACCCTTGAAATGTTAGCTGTTAGCCTAATTGCCAACCTTTTATAGACGCCATGTCTTTTAGTGGATTGCATTCCAGCCCAGAAGTTAAAGGTGTGCTCTCTAGTATCAGACTGCCTGGATTTAAATCCTAGCCCCTTGGTTTGCTAGCTGGGTGATTTTGGGCAAGGCAGTGCACCTCTCTGTGGCTCAATTTCTCTTCTGTCAAATGTGGGCAGTACCACTGCCTACTTCATAAAGTTGTGGTGAGTATTAAATGAATAGGTAAAGCACTCACAATAATAGAACATTTTAGGTTAAAGTTCTATTAAATTTTCTCTTGGTGCTTTTAGCATTGCCTTGTCATTGGTGTGGGTGTGTCTGGGTGTGGATTTCCTTTTATTTTTCCTGCTTGAGATTCACCGAACTTTTTGAATCTGTGAATTGTTGTCTTTTTTCAGTTCTGGAAAATTCTTAGACATATATCTTCAGATACTTCTTCTGCCCCATTTTTGCTCCTCTCTCCTTCTGGAACTTTACTTAGATTAATTAGTCTCTTTCACTTTCACTCTTATCTTTGCATCATTCTGTGTATCCAAATTCTGTATAATGTCTTTAAATCTATCTTCTAGCTCACTAATTTGTTTCAGCTGTGTCTAATATGCTATTAAACCTATATATAGAGTTTTTCATTTTAATTATGCTTATATTTTTTATTTCCAGAAGTTTTTTTTGGTTCCCAACCAAATCTGTCTTTTCTTGGGGGGTGGAGGGGAGCCTTTTACCTTTCATGTGTTTGGCTCCTATTATTCCTTTAAATATATTATACGTGCATATTTTGTATTCTGGCCGGATACATCCGGCATCTAAAGTCTTTGCTTATTCTGCTGCCTGTTGTTTTGAGCCTAACACTGATGTTGGGGACCCTTGAGGACAGGGCTGAGCAAAAGGCTTTAAACTGTGAAGGGCTGGTCTTAATATCTTTTCTGTTCCTCTTTCCCCAGATGTCTCCTGTTTTCATTTTATTCTCCCTCATTCTCAATTACTTTTTTGAAAGGCTGATTCATTCCTATGGTTAAAAAAAAAGTGAAAAGCTCCCTCCCAGCACCCAGGCCCTTCCCTGCTGGCAGCAGGTGATTAGGTTCTGTGGATACTTCCAGAGATTTTTTTATGTGTATTCAAGCAAACACAAATTTAAAAATTCATTCTCTCTTCAATGCAAAAGGTAGCATACTACACATACTGTTCTGCACTTGCCTTTTAATAAAAAGTATGTTTCTGATTATAGAAGAAATACATGCTCATTTTGAATAACATAAATATCCAAGTATGTACATGTAGATAATGAAAGTCTCCCTGGAATTTCATTCCCCAGAGGTAACTTCCATTATGCATCTATAAATATATATTTACATAAATGGGCTTATGCAACATTGTTCCATAACCTTTTTTTTTTTCTCTCTCAGTAATACACTGACATTTTTTCACACATCTTTTCACATCTGCACCTAGCTTAGTGGTTGTGTGGTGGGACCTTGGAGTCAGATAGAACTAGGTTCTAACACTAGCTGTGCAGCTTAGTAGCTATAGGACTTTTCAGGGCCCCTCTGAGCCTCAGTGTCCTCGTTTGTAAAGTGGTAGGATAGAAAAAATACATCCTCCTGGTGTTGTTCTGAACCTTAATAAGATCCAGTATGATATGCCTCCTCCAGGACCGGCTACTTTAGAAGCCCTAGTAGAAGATAATTTTTACTGTGACTCCCTCACCCTTTTGAACAGCCACATTAAATTTATAGTGTGTTGTGTCACCATTTATTAACTGTTCCCCTTTTAATGGACATTGGATTGTGCCCAGCCTTTTTGCTAGAAATGCCAACCCAGGGAATGCGGTACATCCTTTCAAAAACAGTGTCTTCCTGTGAATTCCCTGCTGGGGTGGGGGGCCACAGGGTCCTTTAGAGTCTAATCTCTACATCCTGTTTCTCTCCCAGGAGGCAGTAAAAATGCCCTGTGGGGTGAAGCATGTGTGTTACGTAGGTTTTTACTTTTTTTTACTATTGTCCCTCTTCTCCCCTTTGCTCAGGTGTGGGGGGTGGGCGAAACAGACTTTCCTCTGGCCTGCCCCTCTCTTGTGCAGCTCAGTACTCCCCTTCCTCTGTGATGCTCAAGCTTAGATGTTTAGTTTCCCCCATACTTTGCAACCTGACCATTCTATGATCATTCAAGGGTTAGTTTTTAGACACACTTGCCTTGAAAATAACATCTGTAGTTTGCAAATAAATTAAAAGAACATGCTTAAAATGAAATAAAAGCCTAAACAACAAAAAGGAGAAGGAGATGGAAAATCTCATTCTAACAGTCTCTTACTTTCTACCAATCCTGGAAATACACAACTTCTTAGTCCAAAATTAATATTGAGCTTCCTAGCAGCCATAGTAAAAAGGGAGGCAGAATAGATTCCGTAGCTCATTAAAAGATCACAATGGGTTCCGCATCTTAAGTGGTCACGGAGGGATTTCTCTCAGGAGCAAGAAAGAAGTGATCAGCAGCCTTAGACCTTGAAAGGGGCATGACTGAGTTTTGAGGAGGAGAAGGTGAATCCCAGCAAGATACATCTCTGGTCAGAAGAAAGGTGAGAAGAGTCCTAGAGCAGGGCCTGGTCAACTGTGAATGTGCCAGGGATTGGAGGGGAAAAGGAGAAGGAAAGAATGCGACAGTTCTTTTCCTGGGACAGAAGCAATCAGCAGACATTTATTGAACCCTTTAAGTGCCAGGCCTTTTGGAGACTTTGGGAAGACAGTGGAGACCAAGGCAGGTGCATTCTATGTTCTCACAGAGCTTACAGTGGCTGGTGAGGCCAGCTCTGCGGGGCAGGTTCTGAAGTGCTGTCTCCCTGCAGCTGGGTTCTGAGGCAGCGATCCAGCTGCTGGGGGCCATCAGCCATGGCCAGGCAAGTGGACAGCAGCCGTCCCAGCTGGAGTCTCTGGAGAACTTGGAGATCAGCTCAACGTCACCTTCCCAGAAGCCCAGAACCAGAAAAAGGCCTGTGGCTCAGGGCCCTGCTGCAGGCCAGGTACATAGCCAGCTTCCTTACACAGGTGACATGCTTAATCCTCCTGGAACGATCCCCCTGATTCACAGAGATCTCACTGAGGCCAGAGAGATGGCTATTGCTTGTTCAGGGTCACACAGAATAGCCAGGGACGGGATTAGCCTCCATCTGCCTGGCTGGTCCAGCTGTGTGCTCTTCATCTGAATGCGGGAGCTGGGTGGAGAAGGGAAGATAGTGCATTCAGAGAGGCCACAGTCACAGGTCTTCAATCCTAGGCAACCAGCGTGTCCTGCTGCCCCAGGAGTCTTGTCTGTCTTCTACAGGAGGGAAAGCATGAACTCTGGAGGCCTCTCTGGCACCTCCTTCCTCTGAAAAACTGTTTCTTGCCCCCTCAGGGTCCCCTCCTCTGTAGCTGAGTGTCCAGGGGTGAGTGTGGCTGTTTCTGCCACATAGCCCCCATATCTGCAGTGTGGGTCAGGGATTAGGCAGGAGCAGGCAGCAAGTGATGTCCCCTGAGCCACAGGCTGGGCCTCAGCTCCTCCCCTCTCCCTCTAGGGTGGCCTAGAGGAGGCTGTGAAAGGGGAGCCTCTTCTAGAGGTGGCAAAGAACTCAGGTGAGGCTCTGGAGAAGGCTACTGGAAGTGGGAGGATTCAGGGGCCAGGTGGCCCCTGCTGGAATTCTTTTTTTTTTTTTCTTGGTATTGGGGATCGAACTTGGGACCTTGCAGTTGCAAGGCAGTCAGCGGCACCACTGAGCTAAATCCCCAGACCCTGCTGGAATTCTTTTGTTCCCTTCCTCATCGGCCTAAAGTCCTTCCCCAAGGGAGTGGGGGTTGCTGGTTGGCTGGGCTCAACTCCCAAACCTATGGGGGAACCCCTTGCTTGTCTGCCTCAGCCCAAGTCTGCCCCTTTTCATGCCCTTGGAACCCCCAGGAGCACCTAAGTCTCTCTCCCTACAGCTCAGCTTCAATTTGGAGAGGAGATAATAGCCCTGGATCTTGACATACGGGTCACTGTGGTCCGTGCCCTGTGGGAGGCGCTGTGGAGTCGGTAAGGCCTTGCTCCCCACTTCCCCATTGTTCTGACAGGCTGCCCTGCTGGCTGCCGCCTCTTGGGTTAGGCCACACACTAAGGGCTTCTGTATGTGTGACTAACCCCACTCCGTAGCTCAGAGGTCGTGCTGGCCCACACAGCCAGCTGGTGGGGAGCTAACATTTGAACCTGAGTGTCTCTGGCTTCAAGATCTTGCTTTCCCTTTAGCTACTGCAGCTCTCAGTGTCTGCTCAGGTCCTGTAGATGTCACTGAGCAGATGCTTCCAGGCACAATTAAAGTCTGTGCCGGGAACGTCTGAGAGATCAAAGCTGAGAGCTCTCCTTTACTGATGGTGGGACCAAGGCTCAGTGAGGGCATGACTTTGCAGAGGCCACATGGCAAATCGGTGGCGGATTCAGGGTTGCCTCCATCCTCCTCCCCTGCTGATGCCTTACCCTGCTTCCTCCCCTCTACACATTCCCCGGCTCCAGGGGCCAGGGACAGAGCATGGGCCTGGGCCGAGGGATCTGGATTTGAATCCTGCTTTGCCACTGGTCATGGGGCCCTGGGCAAGGCTCTGGTCTCCTCAGTCTCAGCCTCCTATGAAGGGAGAATGGCCATGTTTCTTCCTCACAGAGGTGGGTGAGACTAAACAGGCCCCTGTAGGAAAATGCCCATCACAGAAGTGAGTTGGCCCAGATCCTGTTCCCACCCACACGTCTTCCCCTGGGGCTAAGTGCCTGGATAACCACAGGCGTTTAGTTCCCTTAGCCCTGCCCTTGTCCCCACAGTGTTCAGGAGCTTCCTGACCTGGGGCTGAGTGAGGAGGTGGTGGAGGGCATCGCTGCTGGCATCGAGGCTGCCCTCTTTGACCTCACACAGGGCACCAGCTGCCGGTACAAAATCAAGTATCGCAGCCTGCTCTTCAACCTTCGTGACCCCAGGAACCCAGTGAGTGAGGCTTTGGCCCGGGCCAGGCTCTCCCTTCAGGATGCCAAGTGCTGGCAGGATGCTGGGGTGGGAGCATTCAGCGTGTTGTGCGTGGCCTCTGCCCCCTGTCCCTGCAGGACCTGTTTCTCAAAGTGGTTCATGGAGACGTCACCCCTCATGACCTGGTGCGGATGAACTCAGTCCAGCTGGCCCCCCAGGAGCTGGCCCGCTGGCGGGACCAGGAGGAGAAGAGGGTGAGCTGTGTGGAGCTGGGGCACAGCAAGATGGAAGGAGAGGGTAGCCCAAGGGTGGGAGAGAGAGAGCAGAGTAGAAGATAGATGGAGAGGCAGGAAAGTACCAGGCAGAGAAACAGAACTGAGGAGAGAAGGCAGACAGGGAGAGAGTTGGAGACCTTCCTGGTAGAAAAGTAGGAAAAGAGGTAGGAGTGTGAGGCACTGGGACAGGGCTCTGCAAAAGTGGTGCACTTGGCTTTCTGTGGAGCCAGCTTGGTAATGGTGGCAGCGATGGCAAAACTTTCAAAGCTTTCAGTGACACAGCCTGCTGCAGCACACATGCCATAGGTTGGGCACCACTGCTCTAGAGTCCGGAGTCCAGGCTGGGAAGTCTCCAAGTGCCCCTCTCCCTCTCCTTCCAGCCTCTGAAGCCTTGGAAAAAGGTGCACACCTTCCTGGTATCCCAGGCTGGGACACCCTGGGAACTCTGGGGGATAAGGAGAGTGTGGGCTGAGCCAGCTCTGGAGGAGGTTGACCCGTTGCTTGTTGGGGCCCTCCTGATCAAGGGCTGAGGCCCTGGGACAGGGCAGGGTGCTGAGGTGCTGGTCCAGAAGACACTGTGCTGATCAGCATTCCTAACCAGAGCCCATTAGGTGAATCTATCCACTTGTGGCTGAGCTTCTGTCTGGGCGCTGTGTGGGGCCAAGGGGCAGGACCAGCTAGGTGATTTGTCAGGGCCAATGCAGCATGAAAATGTGGGGCCCTTTGTTCAACAACCATGAAGAATTTCAAGGTGATGACAGCAAAGCATTAAACCAAGCATGGCCCCTACTAAGTTCAGGGCTCTGTGTGACTGCACAGGTCCCACCCTTGAAGCTGAGCTGCCAGGGAAGTAGGACCCTTTCCTCTGGGACTGTTAGAAAAGGAGAGGTGAGCCTTTGAGAAACATATCAGGCAGGGTGACATTGATCAAGAATGAGAATCACGGCTAGGATTTACTATGAGCCTCAGTCTAGGCCAGGGCCTCTGCATGTGCTGTTTGATATGATGCTCTTAATGTAATCATCAATGAACAGATAAACTGAGGCTTAAGGTACAGAGTCCTGGCCCAAGGCCATACTACCTTCTAAGTCTTTGGGAAGGTGTGATCAGAGACAGAATTGACTTGCAGGGGAAAGCAAAGTCCAGGAAGGCTTCCTGGAGGAGGCTGGCTTTGAGCTGAAGGGTGAATGAGTTGAATCTAGAGAGGCAGGGCTGAGAGTGGCCAGCTTTCCAGGTGAGAGGAGCAGCAGAAGCATGCATAGAGGCAGGGGGTGGCCAATGTGGGAGGGAGACCAGCAAAGGGCCCACCAGGTAAAAAGGGGCTCCTGGGCCTTTAGGGCCAGCCAGAGACCACCCTAACCCTGCTGAGCCGGCCTCTTCAGGGACTAGAGATCATTGCACAGCAACAGAAGGAGCTACACAGACTTCCGACCTCCAAACTGACCCACAAAGGCGAGGTGGAGATTCTGCGGGACACAGACCAGATGCTGACCCTGGAAGACCTGGTGGTAAGCAGGGCCTGAGCTGGTGTTGGCAGGACCCATGTGTAAGGACCCTTCTCCTCATCCCACTAACTGTGGCTGTGGGCAAGTCACCTGTCTGCTGTAAGACCCACCTTGTTTACGGTAAAGCAGGGACAGCCTGGGTCTCTCCATACCTTCTTCACACTGGTCACCCTCCTCCTGGTCCAACTCCAAGGCTGCACTCAAGTGGCACAAAGGCCTATTTCTGCAGTCACCCCAACTTCAGCTCAGCTTCCGCCTGGTCTGTGACTGGGAAGCAGGGGAGCCACAATACTCCAGGCAGAGACTTTTCCAGATGTAAGGAAGAGACTTGCTGTATTTGGTGGACTAGAGCTGGGCTGGGCAAGGAGCCACCCAGCACCCAGGCCAGTCGGGCCAGAGGGCCTCCTGGAACTTGCCCTAGCTTCTAGAGGAGGGCCCAGAGTCTAGGCCCCTCTTGTCCCCAGGAATGGGCTCCACCTTTGTGCACATCCTGTGCCTTTCTGCCCCGGGCTCCATCTTCCACAGAGCCTGACATGGTGGCCCAGCAGCCCCAGAATCTAACAAGAGGCCTAGAGCTTCCCCTTGGCTCACTTTAGTCATTCTCAGAAGAAGGCCACTCTGGCTTGGTTTGGGTGTTCCATGGGTTACATGTCACTTGGCTCTAATCAGCTGTGTGTCCAGGGAGAGGGGTGCAAGACAGGCCCCTTCACCCTTACTTGTGCACTCAGTACATATTTATGGAGCACCTGCTGGGGATAGGGACTGGGGAAATGGCAGTGAACATGACAAAACTGCCTGCTCCCCACACCTCCCACCCGATATTCAGGCCAAGGAGAACTGCTCTCTGTGCAGAGCAGTGTCCTAAGGGGGTGTGGCTGCTCCCCAACAAAGCCAAATTTCCTGAATACACCAAGTGTCAGTGTAGGGGTGGAGCTGGGAACACTGAAAGAGAAGCTCTCAGCCCTAAGAGAGAGGAAGAAAGAGAGGAGGTGGCACAAGGGAAGGAAAATGACACTCAGTAGCAGTCTTTACTCTGTATTGGACACCTGCTGTGTGTCCCTTTACCAAAGCACCTCATTCAAACCATGCAGTGACCTACATGGTGAGGGCTATCCCTGTGCTGTTTCTGGGAGGAGGAACTGGAAGCCATCGGCTCAGGGTCACATGGTGTGCGGTGCTCGAGCTGAGATTTGAACCTGGGCTGTCTCACTCCACAGCCTGTGCTGTGGCACTGCTCTGCTTTTGAGGTGGTTATAAGGCGAGGCTAGAGTTTCAGAATCTTCTTAAAGCTTCCTAAAGAGCAGTGTGTGTGCGTGTGTGTGTGTGTGTGTGTGTGTGTGTGTTTATATCTATTTCTGTTATGAGGGGAAAAGTGATTTGGTCCCAGACATTGAGTCTTTGTGGTGTTTGGGGTGGGGGTACTGGAGCTTGAACCCAGGGCCTTTGCACTGAGCTCATCTCCAGCCCTGTTTTTATTTTTTTATTTTTTATTTTTATTTTTTGGTACCAGGGATCGAACTCAGGTCCTTGTGCTTGTGCAGCAGGCAGTGAAACCACTGAGCTAAATCCCCAGTCCCCTGCTTTTATTTTTTGAGACAAGTTCTCAGTAAGTTGATAGACTGCCCAGGATGGGCTCACACTTTCAATCCTCTTGGCGCTGACTCCCAGGATGCTGGGATTACAGGTGTGCATCACCATGCCTGACTACCAAGGGTCTTTAAAATGATCATTCTCTCTGATTCTGTCATCTGCTTCCGAGAACTTGACCCAAGGAAAGAATGTAAAATTTAGGAAAATATTTTCTGTGCACAGATGTCCTCTAATTTTAGTCATAAGAGTGAAAACCCAGGGGCTGGGGATTTAGCTCAGTGGTTTCACTGCCTGCTGCACAAGTGCAAGAACCCGAGTTCGATCCCTGGTACCAAAAAAAAAAAAAAAAAGAGTGAAAACCCAGAAATGACCCAGAGGTGACAGAAGTGACATCGACACTCCACCCATGGGTGGTGCCACCAGGGGCTAAATAATGTGGCAAAGGCCTCTGCTACAATTAATGGAGAGAATAAGGATCAAAGTTGAATATTTGGCCCCAGCTATTTTGGCAAAAGGACCCCTCCCAACCCTGTATATAGAAAAACGATTATAAAGGAATCCCCAGAACATCAACAGTTGTCTGAATGGTGTAACAAGGGATGATTTTTTAAATTTTTTGTATTTTCCAGTTTTTTACAAGTTCATAGTATTTTGTGATAAAAATGTTACTTAGGAAAATAAAATAAACCACACCCTGAGGCTCCCTACCGACGGAGGCTCCCTCTCACTGACTTCCCAGTCCCCTTCCTATTTTTCTCTTTCTGCTCCTCTGCCTTGCAGGGACCTGTGGTGTCTGGAGACTGCAGCCCACAGGCCCTGCCTGCCCTGCTGAAGGACATCACCGAACAGCACGATTGCCACTTCCTAGACCCAGACTGCCTCATTTGCGCAGGTGTGAGGGATGTGGGAGTAGTGAGGGGCCCTGCTTCAAGGCCTGGGGTAGCTTCCACCTCTGCCTGCCTGCTTCAGCTCCTGCCTCTGTTGTTTGCAGAGTCTTTGAGTGAGCTGCCAGGCTTCTCCAGAGCCTCCAGGAACAGCGGGGAGAGTGCCTTCCAGAGAGCCCCAAGCCCAGCTCCTGTGTCCTCTCCAGAGTTGTCCAGAGCCAGGGAGACACCTCCCACGGAGCCCCAGGACAGGTGTGGGGCTGGAGCTGGGAGGTGGCAACCCTACAGGCTGGGTGGGGGAGTCCACCAGCTGGGGCAGCAGACATACACAGCAGGGGCATTTCTTCCTATGTGGCCGTGGGCAAGCCTTTCTGCCTCAGTTTCCCCATGTGTACAATAGAGCAGATCATCTCAATTCCTCCCTGCCTGAGTCCATACTTGGACCAGTGTTGGTCCTTGCAGTGGGGACACAGCACCTGCTCTGGAAAGGAAGGAGGTGCTGGGTGGTCCTGATGACCCACACTAGTTAACCCTGTCCATCTGTCTCTCCCTCTAGGTACCAGATGTCTGCTGGGTCCACAAAGGCTCTGCCCAGCCCACCTCTCTGGGAGGGGGCACTGGACATGTTTACCATCAAGCACTTCCGGGCTAGGGCCCAGCTGGTCTCAGGACGCAGCTGTCGGCTCATCCAGGTTTGCCTGCCCTGCCCTCCAGAGGCTCCCTCACATGCTCCCTAGTGAGCTCCTCAACAGCCTACTTGCTCATTCACCCATGTATTCTGTTACTCACTCTGCCCTCTCTGGGCCTGGGCTTGTGCTAGGAATCAGGACAAATGAGATGCCAGCTCCATTTCTGTGGAGACACAGAAGATGAAGCACCTTAAAGCAAGAAGGGCACAGGAGAGACATCTGGTGCCTCTCTGGCCCAGGGGAGAGTTTTAGAAGTTATTGTTAAATGACTGAATGATGAGCTAAAATGTTGGATGAGGGTGGCAGGTTAGCAGATGGAGTGGGGGCTTTTGAGAAGATGTAGGAGATTGGTCAGGACAGGCCATGGGCCTCTGGAGTGGTTAGAGTTCTCTAGGCAGCCACTGAGGGGTCCAAAACTACCTAGCCATCTTCTTTGCTTCAGGCTTTGGCCTTCTAGGTGTCTGGGGATGAGTTTGCCTAAAAAGGTGGGGAGCTGGGGTCTGAGGCCATCCCACCTGCCCCCAGGCTCTGCCCCAGGTGATTCGCTCAGCAGGTCGCATCCCCCCTACCACTGTCTGGGACCTTCTGACCAGCATCACTCCAGCTGAGGCCAAGGTAACTGCCTGCTCTTGGGTACCCCTCTTCACCTGGCTCCTGATCCTCCCGCCTCGCTCTCTCCCTCTCAATCCCTGGTGCACAAGGCTGGTTTGGGAAATCCAAGTCTAGTTCCCAGTGTGGCTGCAGACTCACTGAGTGACCTGGGGATGTCCCTCTGCTTCCTCCACTGGGAAATGGGGACAGTTCCTACAGGGTTCTCAGAGGTTTAGATGTCTGCAGACAGAGAGGACCATCGCTCTCAGCTGCTCTTCTCCTCTGCCTGCAGGATGTCTCTGTGGTCAGACTGTGTCCCCAGGGTGCTCAGGACACTGAGAACTGCCACTTACTCTACTCCTACCTCAACAACAAGCAGTGCCATGGACTGGCCTCTCTGCAGCACATGGGGGTGGTCCTGCTGCCCCTGCCTGCTTTCCAGCCACTGCCCACCAGACTGCGCCATCTGGGTGGCCCAGGTGAGTGCCCAGTGTCTGCAGCACACCTGCCTCCCCTGACTTGCTGAGCAGATTGGGCACTGTTGACATAGTTGCCTCAGCAGAGACAGGCACATCGCAGAAGGGAACACCTGCCACATGCAGATGGAACAAAGAGAACAGTAATAGCTCAGGCTAGGGGTGTGGCTTAGTGAAGAGCGCATGCCTGGTGTGTGTACATGTGGTCCTGGGTTTGATCCTTAGTGCTGGCAAAATAATCATAGCTCATACTTGAATGTTGCTTATGATGTGCCAGCCATTGTTTGAAAAGCTTTACCTAGATGAAGCCTTCTTTTTCTTCCTCTTCTCTTCCTCCTTCTCTTTTTTCAGTGATGGGCATTGAACTTAGGGCCTCATACATGCTAAGCATGTGCAGTCAGACTCTTTGCCTAGATGAATTCTTTTTAGTCTCAAAATAGCCCTATCAGAAGAGTGCTCTTAGATTCTCTATTTCACAGATAAGGAAACTGAGGTAGGGAAAAGGCAAATGACTTGCCCAAAGTCATACAGCCAGTCAGTAGCAGAGCCAGCTTCATACCCCGGCATCCTGGCTCCAGAAACTGGCTCTTGACACTGCCTGTCCAGTTAGACACTGCTGAATAGAACCTTTGGGGCAGCCACATTTGACCCAGGGGCAGCTGAACAGAGATAAGACCCCCAAATTGAAAATGTCACTAATGACAGGAGGGACAGGTGTTTCACCAAAGCTGTGCTGGGTGAAGTCTGGCCTCTGTGTAGTTATTACTCCAGGGAAGGCACCATGGGGAGGAGGGCTGGGGACTCAGGGGTCAACTCTACCTTTGTGGTACAAATTGCTTGGCCTTTCTGGACTGCGTGTCCTGGAACAAGGAAGACTTTGAATCCATAGAGCCTTGGGATCAATCCGTCCATGCCCCACCATCAGCCAGAACAACCTTGATCTCCCTGGAACTAAATCTTCCCAGACAGGCTCACCCTCCCGCTTTCCCAGCCTCCCATGGGTCCCTGCTCACTGCTAGGAAGCTCTGCTTGAGATCTAAACTCCAGACTGTGGCAGATACAGTGCAGCTTTGGGGGTTCTGTTGTCTTCCCACCAGTCCATGGGTCTCTCCCTCCTTCTTTCCTCAGGTCTGGAAACTGCTCACTCGAGCCTGTTGCTGGCTGTGCTTCTTCCCAAAGAAGGGCTTCCAAAGACAGCTGTGTCCAGCACTCGGGGGAAGGTTCAAAAGATAGTCTCCTTCAAGAAGAAAGTGGAGATGAGATACTACCAGCCAGTGTACAGGAAGCCAGATGTGGCCCTAAAAGGCCATCTTCCCCAAGGGGATGCCCTGCAGCAGAGCCAGGACAAGGGCAGCCTATCTCCAGGGGAAGTTTGTGCTTGGCAGAAGTTCCCCAGAGGCCGGGGGAAACCATGGGAAGAGGCTGAAACCTGGCAGAGTCACAGCCAAGGGAAACAGCCCCCAGAACCAGGCTGGTACCAGCCCCAACATCCCTATTTAGTAATGCCAGCTGCCAATGGCTTTGGTTATGGCCACCAGGTCCACAGGGCTTCTTGCCCCCACGAGGTCCTACTCCACCATCTCAGCTCCTTGGTGACCATGAGTCAACAACTCCAAGCCTCACTGAGGCCCTCAGGCCAGGATCCCCTTCTCCCACCCCCTACAGCATTTCCTCAGCCCCCTGCAGCCCCAGGGACTCACGGCCTGCTCTACCAGTCCCCTGCAGCTCCAGAGATCCCTGAGCCAGCCCCTCACCCCTCTTCGGGCCCTGCAGTTGGCACAAAGTGTCCCTTTCCTAGAAAGGCCTGACCCTGGTTATCCATTAGAACAGGGGTTTTGATTCCCTCTCTAGTGCTGAACCAGGGAGAGATGGGGGCAGAGGGAGAGGGTGGCGGGAGGGAAGGGTCAGCTTTCTGTCTGGCCTGTTTGTTTCCTGTTCTGTAGTCTGTTTGCTGTTGGTTTTTGGTTTAATAAAGAATTTGGCGAAGTTAGGGTTGCATCTGCTGGATGACTAGGAGAGACTGTAATCCCAGCCAAAGGGTTTAGGGTCTCTGGGAATTTTTTGTGTACAGATGTGTGGCCTTACCAGTCACTGGTCTCAAACCATCACTGTGCCCTAGAGCACAGCTGTTGCCATGAGAGCATCTGGAAGCATTTCCCAAATATTCTGAACTGAGCGGAAGGATAGGTGATGGGAGAGCAGGCAGGACCAGGCTGTGGAGAGGGAGAGAAGTGGGTTCAGGGGGATAGACACTTAGAGATTGCTAGGGAGCAAACAGAAGACAAGGTGCAGTGGTTTTTAAAACTTCTAAGTATCAAGACCTTCCCCCATCAACAGGATGATAGCACAAAACATCCCCCTATTTCCTGTGTGTGCATGTGTGGTTATCTGTGTATGTCTGATTGCATGTCTGGGTGTAGATCTCTGTTGAGGGTGACTTCTTTCTCTTGTCAGCTCCCAGAAAGGTAGTGGAGAAAGGCAAGGGTCTAGGCCTTGGGTGTTGGAGGCTGATACTAGGGTTGGAAGATGCAGCTTGGCCTTGGTCCTGGGCGAGCTCCTCGCAGACGCTGCAAATGCAAGGTGTCTCGAGATGGGCCCCTCCAACGAGCTGAGGCTGGGGACTGAACTGGGGTGAGCTGGCCCTGGCTAGATAGCCCAGAGCGAGGAAGCAGGCCTGGCTAAGGGGAGAGAACCCTGGCAGGACACCACTCTTCACCCCAGAGCCTGGCGGGGTGTCCCCTCTGCTCACATTTTCTCCGAGTCCACCCGTGTGTGAACTTCACTCTAGACCCTCTTGGACTGAGAAGGGCAACGGCCGTTTATGGGAGCCCCTCTTCTCTAACGCACGAGCTCTGCGCTGCCCTACCCGCAGCCGACAGCAGAGGGGGCCCTCAGCCTTGGGATGGAGGTCAGGGCTGGCAGGACCGAGGCCGAGCTGGGGGCGGAGTGAGGGAATTTAGGAAGGGTTGGCAGAGTGGTGAGGGTGGAGTGCAGGTGGGGGCAGGGAGAAGGAGTTGGTTGGGTGAACCCCAGAAGGGAGCGGGGCCCCTTCGGGAACTTTTCTGGTTTGGAGGGGCAAGGAAACGCACAGCCACCGCGCGGTATGCAAATAACGCAAATTACTATGCAAACCTGCGGCTTGATTTGGAGTTCGCAACTTGGGTGGTTTTCCTTACGCAGTCGGGGCGGGAAGACGGCAATACATCCCTCCTCTCAAGGCCCGGGGTTGCTCCCGGGGAGACGGAGCGTTTGCTTCCCTCCAGGGAATACAGGGAAGAACAAGCTGTGGCTACTGGGGGTGGGCCTTCCTTTCTGAGTTCAGTTTGCCCCTCTGTAAATGGGGATGTTAACGCAGTCCTTTAACGCTTCGTTCTCGGGGAGAGGGCTCTGGGTGGACCGCGAAATCCTGCGGCCTGACTAGAAGCGGGAGCTGAGCCGCACGCCCCCACTCACATGCTAGCCTTCGTCCACAAGCCCCTTGCCTGTCTCTTTTGGTAAGGACCTGGAGCAAAGCTTAGGCGTGACGTTGCTAGGGGGCGTGACCGGCGGTTGCTAGGCTCTAGGGATGTTGCTATGCAACTCTGGGCTGGGCTCGCGTTGCTAGGCCGGAGCTGGAGTAGACCGCTACCGGAAGGGTTTAGTAGCTGGCGCCGCGGGCCGGCCAGGATCGTGACGTTGCGCTCCCCGCTGCTGCTTCTCCGCGGTGTCAGCGTCCTTCGGCTGGACGCAGTCTCTGAGGGTCCTTCCGGTTCACACCCTCTGGCACTCCGTGATGCTCTGGGCGTCAGAGCGAGGAACCCTGGGTCTTTGTGCATGTGTCTATGCGCCTGCTGGTGCGGATCGTGGGGTCGCTTTTGGATTTCCATGGCAACTGCTCCTCTGTCACCCCATTGCTCCCAAAGGTTTGAGTGTTGCTTTGCAAATTTACATATATCTGCATGTCATTAACATAGAGGAGGGGCCGGAACTTATTTGGGCAACTATCCCTGATAGTTCATTTTGCTTTGCTACTATCCTGCCTGATGATCTTGTGGGCTGTGCATGCGTGAGTGTTTTACTTATCAGTGTTCCCAGATTTGGATTGGGTAGATGGGCTGTGATAGTGACCACCAGTTCCTGATCTCCAAGTTCTCTTACTGAACCATTAGCATGAATTCACCCAGGGATCCCAAACAGAAATACAGCTCCCTAAATAATTCCAAGTCTTGGGGAAATACCAATTCTACCCTTTCCTGGCTCTGTGGCTTTAAGTTAATGCCCCTCCCTGTGGTTCAGTTTCCTTCTCATTAGTGGGGACACAAATCCCTAACTCACTAGGTTGTGTAAAGGTTAAATGGGATGCCACTTTTACACAGCTTATTGGTGTTTCTGGCACAAAGTAACCACTCAATGGTTGCTCCCCCTTCACTCCCTCATAGAGCCCAGTTCCTCTCAGAACCTGGTTTTTGTTTGTTTGGGTTTTTTTTGTACCGGGGATCGAACTCTGGACCTTGCACTTGCAAGGCAGGCGCCAGAACCACGGAGCTAAATCCCTGGCTCAGAACCTAGTTAAAGCAAATCAACTTCCTTTGCAGCTCCAGACAGGACAACTAGACACAAGGAAGAACTTCTGGAAGTCAGGGCAGACTTCATTCCAGGCACAGGATGAGGACTCTTAGTTTGCCTGTTTGTCCTTCTTGGAGACTGGAAGCCAGGTTGGTGCAGCATGGACCCGCCCACACCCCCCCACAGTACACACACACACACACACACACACACACACACACACACAGCTTTGTCTCTTTCATGGAACCCACTGTTTCCAGAAACCTTACATTCTCAGCCCAAAAGGCCCTGGAGCCTGTCATGGGTGAGAGGTGGTAGCTGAGAAAAAACCCTCCAGGAGTGAGATGTTTAGGATGGAACAGGGCCCTGGGAAAGGCAGAGAGCAGAAACTTTGTAGTGTGTCTGAGCCTTTGCCAAAGAGGACTGGGGAACCCTGGGGTCACTCTCTTGCCCTTTCTGGCCCTCAGTTTCCCCATTATGGACACTTGAGACTTCTCTGCTGCAACATATATGGGAGGGGGGAGTAAACTCAGTATAAAGAACCTTTTTTACTGCTGCAGCGAAGCAGCGAAGTGGGGCTGTGCAGGCAGAAGTGGGGCTGAGATGGAGCAGTAGAACTTCCTCCTGGAAGCTTGTTTGGACTCCAACTGCCAAATAGCCTCCTCAAAGGCTTGGAAGTCATTACTGGATCTAACTTCTACCCTTACTGCTTTAGTGGAGGCTCCTTCCTGTCCTCCTTTCTCCCAATATCTCTGTAACCTTAAGAGCCCTGAGGCAGAAAAAGTGGTAAAGGGCAAAAACCAGTTCCATTATGTGTTGGTGTTTTTGTCAATTAGGTTCAGATAATTAAAATAAATGAGACTGGCTTCTATCCTGGATAGAAGGTTGTTGGTGATGGAGAGGGGCTATAGGAGCTGGGTTCTGATTGGTTGGTTGGCTCCTGGGAGGAGGTAGGACTGTATAGGGGACATACCTTGCAGTTGTCACTGTAACTGCTGTATGTAGGCCTGCTATCTGTTGGCAGTAGGCCAGCCCATTCCCTGCAGCCACCTGTGCTCCACAGGTGAGAGTTCTAGGGACGGGCTGAGAGTCTAGCCGTGCCCAGTTGGCCCGCCTGTGTCCCACTCTGGGGGCCAATTAAGTCTGTATCCCTAGCCGTGCCGATTAACAGTTAATAAGGCAGCAAACACCTGCAGCTATGGAGGAGAATTAAGAGCAACAGTCGGCATAATACACAACCCGATAAGTGAGCAATTAACAACCGGAGAAAGATTAATAGAAGCAATTATGTCCTGCTCAGAGCTCTGTAAATATGACTGTCAATGGCCAGGGGATTCAGTCCAGTCTCACCTGGCCCCACCCCAGCCCACAGCCTCTACTGATGGTACAGCCAGCCAGACCAGCCTGTGGGGCCTCGGCCACAGAGGTGTGTACACATGGAACAGGGACAGATATGCAAATGCACACATAGACATGCGTACACAGGTACACAAGGGAGGTGGCTCAGAAGATGCAGTTACACAGATACAGAAATCTCCCACTGTCACTCACAAATTTACACACAGAAGTATACACACACACACATCCTTCCAGAAATATGCACAGACATGCACAGAAAAATACCCATACCCACAGTGTTCCAAAGAGATCGTTCCATCTTTTACACAGAACTAGAGCCACACTGACTGCTAGACACATAGTGTCACATATACAAACTAAAACATGTAGACATACCCTGCTTCGTACTCAAGGGATCGTACAGGTATGCATATGACATTTGCCCTTCTTTAATGCTTACCTTTGGAAGGGTCCTCTATAGTGGGTGAAGAGTGCAGCAGAACACTGGCTCGAGGCAGCTGGAGGGAGGACAGGAGGAGACTCGAAAGGGATAGGATGGATGCAAACACATATGTAACCATGTCTGCCTGTATGCATGTGACTCTAAGCATGTGCATCCTTGCAAGACTGTGTCTTATCAATGTATGAGTATGTTCCTTGTGTAAGCATTCATGTGCCTATATAAATGTATAGCCACATGGGTGTGTGGTTGAGAATGTGTATGTGTGCTTGTATCTGGTGGGTCTGTGACTACACATGGGGGTCTCTGATTCATGCATGATGCTGTGTCAGCGCCTGTGTCTGGGTGGCTTTGCATTCTTCTTGTCTCAGTGCTGGGGCTGGTGAGGGGGCTGCTTCCCTGGGGAACCCAGGAATTCTGATGATGCCTGAAACCAGAGTTTACCTCCAGGCAATGGGGGCTGAGGACAGTCAAGGATGCTTTAGTATGTCTCGGTTGACTTGGTTTCCCAAATAGGGACTCTCAGCCCCTCTACAGAAAGACACCTGAAGGTTAATCTCTCCTGACTGAGAGATGAACCAGGAATTCACAGAACACCCTTGCCCCTACCCAGAGCTTTCCATGGAAAAGCCCTAGACCAAAGGCCCCCAATCTGGGGTACACAGCATCATACTCAGAGACCCCAGACCACAGGACAGTCATGCAGACACATAAACATAGACCATCATGAATACAAACACATGAGTGCCACTCAGATGAGCCACAGGCTCAGCACACAATCACACACACCTACTACACTTCTACCTGCCCACATACCCATGGCATCCTCTGACAGGCACCCCATCTCCCCAGCACCAGCCTGGCCAGATGGTGGAGGCTGGTGGCCCCCAAGAGAGCTCTCCATCATTGCCAACCCAGAGGCTGACAGGCAGTCAGGTTCATTGAGGCCTGGCTCTGCCAGAGGGGGCGGGTGTGTAAATGAGGAGGTAATAAAGCTTGCCAACGTCTCCCCCACCCCCCTGCCCCAGACCATGATGGGGCCTGCCCCAGGGCCCCTCACTTGGACAGGGAGGAGGTTCTGTGCTAGAACACAAGAGACACTGCTGCACACACAGTCATGTATGAGACACAAAAGGACCTGGGACACAAGTGGACACTCTCCCTTTAATCACACAGGGATGAGCCACTCCCCCATTCAGGATGAACTTGCAGAGAACTTGGCCAGCCACACTCCCCACCTGAGAACAGACAGAAAGAAGTGATGGTCAGGGAGAGATGCATTTGAAGGTCCTACAGTCAAAACATCTGCCTGTCAGGTGGTCCTGTTCAGTCCATCCAGGCTTGGTTTTATTCCTTTAATCTTTGCTACTCATTTATTCAACCAATAAGGACAATGAATAAATCATTACATTCCTTCCAGTGCCTGGCTGACCTCCTGGATCCTGGTCTCAAGGTACAGCTGCTGGGGAAGGAGAAAAGGGGGGTTGGGCTTAGAGATCAGGTGGGGTATGAGGGGTGTCCCCAGACCCTACTTCTTCCTCAGTTTCTCAAAATGAAAAAGAAAATGCTTCTACCACTAAAGGGAAAAATGCCAAACCCCAGGATGATAGATAATAATAGCTAACACTTACACATGCTCTTACTTTGTGCCAGGCACTGTTCTAAGTGCTTTATGTGAATTAACTCAATACATTCTCATAACAACTCTAGGAGGCAGCTACTATTATTAACCCCACTTGGGGGCACAGGGAGGTTAACTTGCCCAAGGTCAAACAGTTTGTCAGAGCCACCCCAAATGTTTAAATTGCCAAGGGCAAGATTACTAGAGGAGGCTTCTACCCTTCTACCCATTCTCCTTCCTGTTCTACCCCGGGCTCCATCCTGCAGCCTCAGGGCCCTGTACACCTGTCTGTGGACACTCCAGCACTCCAGTCCCCACTTGGTCCACAGTAGTGGAAAACTGCCACCTTATGAGGTGGGAAAAGGGCTGGTTGCATAGGCCCTGGCAGCTGTCTAAGTACTGTTTGGGCAGTAAATTCTAGGGTCCTGGGTTGAGGTATGGTCTAAAAGGGGCTGGAGCTCCAGACAGACACAACCTAGCGGCCCTTTGGACCTTGTAATTCCTCACCTCATACAGAAGAGGGCCAAAGTTGTGTCATCTGAAGTACGGGGTCCAGAGCTGAGTTTTCTGTGTCCCAGATCTGAGAGTCCTGGAGCTGGTGAATTCTAAGGTCTAGGATAGGATCCCAGTCATTGTAGCCAGACAATCTCTCCTACGGGGGGGTGGGGAGAGCCAGAGGTGGCTGAGTTCCCTGTGTCCCCCCAACCCAGCTTGGACCTTACTAAGTTCAGGCCATTGCCACCTACAGGAGTACTTTGCACCCAGCTCCATGCTGGGTGCCAGGGGTGGAGGGCTTGCAAGATGACTTGATTCCTAATCTTTTCACCCTTCCCACTCCATTCTCAGCTGTCCCCCACCTTCCTGCACCAGGGGTTAATGAAGAAGTGGGTCTCTGGGGTTTGAATGGGACCTTCTGCAGTTCCCAGTTTCTGCTTTGGGGACCCCAGGATTCCTGTTCAGTCTCCAGAGACTTTTTCACATAATTACCCAGGCCAGGAATTTCGATCTCTGGTGCCAGCCAGGCCCTTGTTATGCAAATGGAGGCAAATGAGATGCAAACAGAGCAGTCCCAGATTAACAGAGAAATCCCCAGCAGCTGGAGGAGTCACTGTAAAGTCAGCTTGCTCCAGCTTCTTGATTCCTCTCACTCTGGCTCTGTCTACCTGGGTCTGCCTGGGCCTGCCTGTCTTGCCACCACCCTCCTGCCCAACTCAGGAGCTGTCTGCTAAGATACAGGAAGTGTTTAGACAAGGCAGGACACTAAGGCCACCATCTTTCCAGCCTGAGATCTCTGCCCCTCCCCCCCATTTCTGAGAGATCCAGGCTGGGGAGGAAGTTAAGGGTGGTGTCTTCCCCGGGTTTGGCGCCTGTGGAAGAGGAAACTCAAACATGCACACATGTGTACACACACAGGCAGAGGTGGACAGCAGCTCTGACACATAACAAAAACACTCCTTACACAACTGCACTCAGCCTCACACATAGCACTGTACAAATTGGGCTCCACCTCCACCCCTTCACTCCCTGACACTATACATTGAATCACAGCCAACAACAGGCTGCAGTGCGGTGGGACAGTGGACTGGGTCCTCACCCTGGGACCTGGAGGGGGAAGGGTGCTGCTAGTAGAAGGCCCACGGTCAGTGTGAAGACAGAGGGAATCCATGGCCCTCCTCTGGCCATGACCTTGGAGAAGGAAGAGTCCTTCAGAAGAAGCCCAGGGTGGGCAGTGTCCACCCAAAGCCCTCGGGGTTCCGGCTGGCATCTGTGCCCTCGGGCAACCAGTCCAGGCCCCAACTTCTAAAAATAAGAGCTGAGAATCTAAGCCTCTGGTTGGTTCTGCAGGAGCCTGTTGCCGTGGCAACCCCTTCTCAGAGGCCTCCCTCCTGGCTGGGCTGCCCCATTTGGCTGCAGGTCCCTGTGCTGGCCCCTCTGCCAGCCAGCCCTCTGTCCTGTCCTGCTGGAGGGAGGAGGAGGGGGTATGGGGCTGGGGGTAGCGCAGGCGGGAGGACCTTCGGGATTCCGGCAGAGCACAATGGCCTGTGTGTGAGACCCAGGCTGGAGCTGACTGTGTGGCTGTGGGGCGTGTGACTGTGTGTCCGGCTGTGTCCTGGGGTGCCCATCAGTGCCTGTGACTTGATTTTCCAAGGCCCTGTGGGTGCTTGTGGTCTCCATGTCCTTGCGCATGTGTGGCAGTGTGTGTCTGTGTCAGGGAGGGACTCAGCTCCGGCCCCCCTGGGCATGCCTCTCCCCACACCCCTCATCTCTGTGGCCTTTTTCTCACCCCACACTGTGCTTGCTTTCCAGGGCTGCAGCTTGCCAATGCTGAGGGAAAGAGGGCACAGAGGTGCAGGGGTGAATCAGAGGACGGCCAGGGTACGGTGAAGGGTTCAGCTTCTCCCAGGAGTATGGTCAAATGTCAGACCAACCCAAATCTGCCCATTTGGAGGTGGTGGGGGAGGAAGCACTTCTGGAAGCGTGCAGTGGAAACCTCTGAGTGCCTGAGTCTGCCCGTGTCTATAGTCACTTTCACCTCCCCTCCCCCAGGCTGCCTCCCCTCTCCAGTTAATCACAAGTGCTGTCAAATCTGTTCGTAATCATTGCTCGAGCGGCCCCTCCTCTCCTCCTCTCAGCCACCTCGGCCCAGACCTAGCCAACCTCTCTCTCACCCAAATGGCCGCCCTGCTGGTTTCTGGGTTCCATGGTCTTGCCTCACCCCATCCCCTACATCCCCCGCCTTCTGTAGCCACAGGGATCTTTCAGAAGCAGTGGGTTCCCATCACACCGCTGCTTAGGACCTTCAACACTGGGCTCCTTAGCTGGGTCCTCCAGGCCTTCCCTTGTCCGGTCTCTGCATCTCTGGCGACTGAGGATTTCCAGGAGGCGCCGGTATCTCTCTTGCCTTTGGACATAACTTTTCTGGCCTAGAACACTAATTTTCCCTCCTCTGGTCAAAGCTTACTCACCCTGGGGCTAATGCAGGCATCATCTGGGACAGGACGCCTTCCTGGATGGCACTGCTCCCAAGCTGGGTGAGGAGCCTCTGTTCTACTGACATCCTGAACTTCCCTTCCATGTGTGTACATCAAGTGTATTTCTTTTGCTTTGTCTTGGTACTGGGGATTAAAACCAGGGCCTCACACATTCTAGGCAGGCTCTCTACCTCTGAGCTACATCTCCATCCCTTTTTATTTTTTATTTTGAGACAGGGTCTCACTAAGTTGCCCAGGCTGGTCTCAAACTTTTGATTCTCCCATGCCCAGCTCCCAGGTTGCATGTATTTCTAATAAATTTTTCCTGAAAAATTGTAGATTTGTAAGAAATAAAGAAGTATGCTGAAACAAACAAAAAAATCACCCATAATCTTCTCAGATTAACTCTCATTTATTTCCTTCCAGACTTTCTTTACATGAATTGATTAAATGTTTTCTTTATACAATCAAGACCATCCTAGATGGACGGTTTTGTTTTCTGTTGTGCTTTACTTATAAAATGGTATTTCCCCAGGTTATTAAAAATTCTTCAAGAACATGACATTTAATGTTTACATAACATTCTTATATATGGATGTATCATAATTTATTTAACCAGCCCTCCATTGCTAGACATTTATGTTGGTTGGGATTTTTCACAGTTATAAATAACAGTAATAAGCATCCTTGTACATGGGTCTTTTTTGGCGTCTTTGGTTATTTCTTGGATTGAGTTCCTAAAAGTAGATGAATGGGACCAGAGGGTCTGTCTGTTTTTAAAGCTCTTGACACCACCGCTCAGTGGTTTTCCAGAAAAGTTGTTCTAATTTTCCCTTCCATCAACAGAGTCAGAGTGGCCCAGATTTCAATTTTCATCAATGCTGGTACTGTCTAAAAACAAAACAAAACAAAAATTCCTATTAATTTCAACAGGTAAAAACAGTATTGTATTGTTGTTTTAATTTGCATTTCGCTGATTACTGGTGAGGATAAACCTTTTGTACTCCTCTTTGTGCCACGCATGGATCACAATGAGCTATAATTATATCTGTACATCCTGCCTCTGCCTCACCCACCTTAGCTCTTGAGGACAGAAGCTAGAAAGAGAATGTTCCTGGAGTGCTGGGTGGATTAGCCGAGGACTGTCTTCAGCCTGAGTTTTGGCATTGGGAAGATCTGGGTTGGCTTAGCTCTGAGACTTGAACTTGGATAGATGACCTCACCTCTCTGGGCCTCAGTTTCTTTGTGTCTTAAGTGGGTTGGATTGAGGATTAAATGGTTAAGGGTGTGAAGACGCATGTAAAGGGCTGGAGCAGTGGCTATTATTCTGGGGCTGGGAGGTTGCATTCTTCTTGACTGCAGAGACTTGGCCTTGCTCAGGGAAGAAATAGCCAGTTCCTCCCTCCCAGAGGTAAGATGGTGCTCAGATGTCTCTTGATTCAGAGGTGGGCAGGAGCTCAGAGAAAAGGGTACAGGCAAGACTGGAAAGGGCTGCGGCAGAGTTCAAGGCCAGAGTTTAAGTTTAGCAGAGCCAAGAGGGTCTGAGTCCTTGTATAAGTCTGAGAGCAGCTCTGTTCCTATCGGGCAAGCTTTGCATGCTGTGAACTGTTTATCCATGCCATCGGCTGGTGTGATTTAATTATCATCGTTGATGCCCACTGAACAGAGAGGGAGACCACCTCTGCCGATTGGCACAGCATTTCTTCCAGAGATTGGCTCTCTGTCACAGGCAGCATCTTGGAGACCAGCCCCTGCCTGGGGCGCCCTTACCCATTCTGGATCAGGACATGTTCCAAGACAGACACGCACAATTTCTCCACACATTAGCAGCCTAATGATACTGTCGCTTGGAGTCTGGGAATGAGGAGAAATCGGCTTTTTCTCGGTAATTAACATGACTGATGGGGCTTGAGAAGGAGTAAGCACCCCCGAAGTGAGAACTCCAGCTCCTGGGAAAGTCAGCCAGGTCATCCCTCTGCCTCTGGGCGGGTCTGGGCTCCAACCTGGCCTCCCTTGGTACCACCAAGCCCCCTGCCCTTCCTCAGTGGTTGCTCCTTTAGGGAGCACCTGGTGCTGACCCAGGAGGTCCCTCCTTGAGCCTGCCCACAATCTTTCATGCTGCAGCTCATTGGCTCTACCACTGCCCTCAGGAGGGCTGCTATTACTTTTGGGGGATCTTTAGCTGTGGCTGTTTTCTGTGCTGCATTTTTAAATGAAGAGAGGAACACACCTGGGTGAGGGTGGGCAGAGATGGCTGTTTCGGGCTTGGTGGGGAAGGCAGGTCTGGGCTTCAGCAGGCAGGGGGCTAGGCTAACCCAGCTCTCCCTTTGGAGAGATGCATTCACCAGATTATGAATCTTTCTCTGGATCCCTGCCTCAGTTTCCCCACTGTCGTCAGGGAAAATGCTTGTATCCCATCCCTTTGTCTTCTTTCACTTTCAGTGCTGGGTGAAGGAGCTGTGGAGTGACCCAGGCCCTGAGCAGCTCCAAGTCTGGGGTGGGGAGAGGGGACAGACGGTGCCTGATGCACAAGCGCTGCTGCAGGGACCTGTTCCCCAGAGGAAGGAGTCTGCGGGCTGGGGTCTGGGAGGATGCATGTGGTAACAAACAGTGGTGTTGGGAGAGGAATCCAGGTTGGGGGAACGGCACTGTCAGGGTGGAGGTGTGCAGGAACCTAGAGCATTCTGTAAATGGTGTGCAGTCCCATGAGCACGTGTGCAGGTGGGGAGAGAGCAAAAGCTAGGAGGTCCCCAGGTGCCAGACAGTGCTGGCAGGGATGCTGAGGTGGGAGCTGCAGCATTATTCTGATGGCACTGGGGAGCCATAGAGGATTTAAGCAAAGGAGGAATGTGGATGGATTTGTGCCTTAGGGTGATCACTTGGAAAAAAAAATATGGACAAGAAATGGTTTGAGGACAGGATTGGCAGCTGCTACGTTAAGAGGGGAAAGTAGATGAAACCCCATGGCAAACTAAAGGTGGGATTGTGGTTGTGAGTGATCCAAGATAGGAATCGAAGATAAGTCTGAGCACTGCCTTCTCCTCTCTCCAAGAACCTTCAGTGGCTCCCAAGGCCTCCAGAGGAATGTTAAATCCCCTGGAATAACAGTCCCAGTTTGTCCTTCCAAACCTCCGTAGCCCACCAGCCAGTACCCTGGCCCTACTGGTTTCTCCATCAGCTTTCAGCTCATGTGTCTCATGTCAGCATTCGAGCCTTTGTTTACATTCGTTACTGCCCCTCATGTACCATCTTCCCTTCTCTCTATGCCTCCCTGAGTCCTTCCCACTCCCTCCGTGAAGCCAGCCTGGGATGTCCTGGCTCCCTCTGCTCCCACTTCCATTCTCTGCCTTTTTCTTCTACCATGTAATCAGCATAAACAGTTGCTTAAAGATCCTTTAAGTTGCTTAAAGAACTGCAGTTGTGAGCCCAGGACAGGGCCAAGAACTGGCTCCCATCGTCCAGGGGCCGCAACAGGGCCAGGCTGGGTGAACAGTCTTGTCTGCAGCTATCTTTCCTGGCCAATGGAGCTGTTGTTATTGCTCCAAATTAGGCACCAATTTGCCCGTGTAATTGTTTGTTAATTGGCATGAAATCCTAATGTAATTAGTTGGGCCCCTTATCCGGGAGCCTGGGGAGCCAAAGGCAGTGGGGGGCCGCAGGAGCAGGGAGGGTCTAGGAGGCTGGGGAAATGTGTCTGAGAGAGGAGGCCCTGAGCTGCCATCAGGGCTGAGGCAGGAAGTGACAGAAATTGCAGGATCTCACAGCCAAAAGCACTGCTGGAGAGGCTCATTCTTGCTGCCCATCTCACAGATGGGGAAACTAAGGACATGTCTTAGAAACTGGTGGCAGAATTGGGCCACACATTCAGGTCATCTGGGTCAAGGTGGCATGGTCTATGGCTTTCTGGCATCTGTTTCTAAAGAAAGGAGGCAGGGAAAGTAGGGGTGAGGGGTTGGTACCAGCTCTTTTGAGTAGAAAATGCAGTGAGTAGAAGGCCGAGGCAGGCTGGCACGTGGTTAGAGCCAGGGAGCAATGGGGACAAAGGCTCAGAGAGTTTCTCTCTGGGGAGTGACCTAGGTGTTGAGAGGCAAGATGGGGCTGGAAAGCCTAGCTCTTCTCCTTCTCCAGCTGACAGGCAGGTCCTCTTTCCCAACCTGTCTCTCGGGAAAGGGTCAGGAGAAGGTACTAGAGCTGGTTCATCCCAACTTGGGGGAACTGCTTGTTAAATGTTTAGGACTTGTGCTAGCCAGTTGACGTCACACTCTAAACTGGTTATCATGGGAGGATTTACACCATGGGAATTGGCAAATGCTGCTAATCAGGGTGACATCTCCTTCCCCAAGCCAGTTGCCAAGGAGGTACCAGCACTGAACCCATCTGGATGTGGTGAAGTAGCCCTGGAGAATCTGATCAAGCTAGCACCAGATGGTCATGCTTAGATGTTGTCCCTCCAAATCCCAATGCCAGGAGAAAGAGGCTCAGAGGGCATGTGGGAAGTCTGGGGTCCTGGCCTCCAGATTCTTCATTGGAGCTTTCCTGCCCCCCAGGTTTGAGAACAGCCGAGAGTGAGGTATGGAATGACCTGAGATCCAGCCTCAGGTAGAGGAAGGAAGCACTGGTAGTGGACAGCTTAGCTCTGACGGCCTAGAGGGCATGGGCAGTGGGACCATGGGAAGCCACCTAGAAAGGGGCTCTATCAACATAGCTGGTGTCTGGTCTATCAACATAGTCTCTCAGTCTCTCTCTTTCTCATTCTGGAGATGTCAGTTTAGTCCCCACCCCTTCACTCCCCATCCCTAGCAGCCAGTCTCACCAGAATTAACTCTTGTACCTCAGGTTGCTCATGCTCTGATCCCCACAGTTATCCTCTGCATCAGTTCCCAGGCTTCCATTTGCTTTAATCCCTGTCTTTACCCAAATTGTTCCTGTTTCCTGGTCACTGTCTCTGGATGCCCTGGAGGCATCTCAGTGCAGCAAGTCCAAAATAGAACTCATCGACTTCCCACAAGTCTCCCCATCTGAGTAAATGGCATGCTTCCCCTCAGGGCCTTTGCACTTGCAATTTCCCTATTTGGACAGCTCTTCCTCCAAATATCCCTTGCCTCCCTCAGGTGTCTGCTCAGACGTCACCTTCTCAAAGACATCTTGCTTGACCACAGTCTCTGAAACAGCCCGCATTCTCCTCTGTTGCTCCTGCCCCTTACCTGACACCATTTTCCTTCTTTGCACTTAATACAGGCATTGTGTGCATGGATGCTGCTCTGTCTGCCCTGTGCCACCTGAAGGTAAACGCCGCATAAGCACAGCAGGTATGTCCCCAGGTTTTAGACCTTCCTTGGTGTCTGAGAGTGTATCTGCTTGCCTCACTCAGTGCTGGACATTTGTGGTAAGCTCTCAATAAATACTTCTCGAACAAATAAGCCTGTGACCAGTCCCTTTCTCCTCAGATGCACCTTCCATTTGCCCCAGTTGTTTCTTAAACTTGACTATGATGCTTCCCTGTCCAAAACCCTTTATAGATCTAACTTTTGCTTTCAAAATAAAACCCGCCTCTGGTTTTCCTTACAAGGTCCTTAGTGATGTATTTCTAGCCTGACCTCCTGCTTCACACAGCCTTCTCCAAACACAGTTTCTCTCTCTCTCTCTCTCTCTCTCTCTCTCTCTCTCTCACATACACAAACACACACACACACACACACACAGGGACAGAGACAGCCAGAGAGAGCGAGAGACAGACAGACAGACAGACAGAGGAGCCCTGTACACTATTCTACCCCTTCTATCTAGTGCTCCCTCACTATGTGTGTGTGTAGTACTGGGGATTGAACCTAGGGTTTTCACACTGAACTACATCCCCAGCCATTTTTATTTTTCATTTAGAGACAGGATCCCACTAAGTCACTAAGTTGCTCAGGCTGGGCTCTCACTTGCGATCCTTCTGCCTCAGCCTCCCAGGGTGTTGGGATTGCAAGGTGTATGCCACCATGCCTAGCTGCTCCCTCACTTCTTAAGTGGTCCTGCATTTTTTGCCTCCTTCCCTTCTCCTCTCTCTCCTCTCTCTCCCTCCCCCACTCTTCTTTCTCCCCTTCCTTACCTTCTCTTTTCCTTCCTTCCTTCCTTCCTTCCATGTTTTTGGAGCAGATCTTGGTGCTGGGCCTCCTGCTGAGCTGTTCTGGGAGGCCTCAGTGTCCACCCTTCTCGAAAGTCTTCTAATCTGGCAGGGAAGGAAGCCATGAGATCATCATTCCCTCACTAGTTCCTCCTTTATTGTCCTTTGGACATCCTGACATCACCTCCCTGTGCCCAGCCGGGTCTCTGCGGGGTCCCCACAAAGAGTTTGCCCTGGCCTTTGCCTACCTCTGGCTGTGAGATGGAACCTCATGGAAAGGCTGGATTTGGAGTCTGCCTCACCTCTTTGTGTGAGTACTTCTGGGAGATGGGATGTGGGTGAACCACCTCTGAGTCCCCGAGTCCCAGTTTAGGGCATGACCGCAGAGGGGACATCAAGTGACTCAAGGATGCCCCTGTGCTCTGGGACTTCTGAGCCTTAGCCTATTCACTCCACAGGGTCCAAGACCCAGGGAGGGGTGAGGTTGTTAAAGTGAGCATGAGGGTCTACACACAAACTTGCCTGGGTCTCTGGGTCCGTGTGTATGTACACTCCTGAGTGTGCATTGGCAGGCCTTCCCCCTGAGCCAATGTCAGGGCCCGTCCCAGACTCCTGGGGACATCAGGAAAGCCTGGAAATGTTAAGTTGGGGCATGTGTGTGATGGGCTTGTTCACCGACACCACTGCCTCCAGACTGGCAGCCCTGCCTGTGCTCTAGCTAATCCTAGCACTGCCACAAGACCGCAAAGGCCTGTTGCTCAAAACAGATAAGCAAGGTGGTAGAGCTAGTGCCACTCTGATAATGGCCCATCCTCTCCGGCCATTGGCTCCTGAGAGCCCATTGAGTGCCCGTGGGTTGTTGCCCCAGTCCCTGTGAGGAGCGTGTGGTCCCCTCACCCCCTCCGGGAACCCAGACAGGACAGAGGCTGTGCTGGCACAAAGCATGGGGCAAGGCTTGCTCTGCCCATTTGGACCTATGCTTCCATTCCCTATTTCCCTATCACACACTCACAGACTCATCCCCATAGCCATGCACAGAGACACACCGGCCCTCACAGGCACACTCACAGAGATACACAGTGACACAGACAGTAGAGCACACAAGCGCACTGACATACTCAAAGACACACAGCAACGGAACACAAATAAAAGCATAGATATGCTGGTACAGACTGGTCCCTACAGTTCCTCACCCACACACAGATACACCGAGATGCCAGCGCTCACCCACACACCTGCACAGACACATCGACACACCTTCACACCCCTGCGGATGCCGCTGATATGACATGGGCGGTGAGCACACGGACACATGCAGGGCCTGGAACATGGTCACACAAAGATACAGACATGCACACATAGGCTCATTTGCCCTAAAATACACACTTGCAGACGCAAACGCTTACCAGGAGCACGGCCAGACACTGACAGCTCAGGCATTCCTGTGGTGGTGGTCACCTCTGAACTCTCAAGCACATTGACACGGCCCATGCAAGGGCTTGCACATGGCCTCACAGAAGCTCAATCACAAAACCCACTCAACCAAACACATGCCACACTCTCAGGTACGCATCCACAGACACACAAGCGGTACACACATTTACACAACACAGACTCACTTGCAGCCGGGGCTACCTTTGAAATTCAAATCTGTGCTCCCCTCCGTCACTCTTTGACAGAGGCCTGGCAGCCCCTGCAGCTGCCTCCACCACCAGCTGGAAGCTCACTGTGCCCTGCCTGCCCCAGCAAGCGGAAATTAAAATTCATTCCAGGGAAAACCCGGCAGGGCTCAAGATGCTGGCAGCCTAGGCAGTGTGGACCTATGTGAGCCAGAAGCCGTGTGGGAGACCATAGGAGATAGAGTCCCTGTCCTCCCCACGACATGACCTTGACCTGACCCAGTGTCCTGCAGCCTCAGGGTTCCCTCAGGACGGGTTTGCCAGGAAGGCAGGTGGAGCTGGCCACACTGGTTGGCAATGGAGGGCATGAGGGCTTCCTGAAAGTTAGTTCCATAAGTCCCTGGAGACAAGAATCACAAGGCCACCCTTGCAGATCTGCGTGAGCGCGCGCGTGTGCACACGCACAAACACACTGATCCATGCCTCTCATCTGGGACAGGACCACCTATGGACACATACCAAATAGTGTCATACTCAGACTCCACTGGGAGCTGAGGACCTGCTGGCACCTGCAAGCACACATGACACACACCAGAGGCTGGCAAAGACACGTACTGCACACACACACACACACACACACACACACACACACACACACAGAGGCTTAAACTGAACACAAGGAAAGACCACACTCTGGCTGCACACAAACTGCAATGACATGCAAACCCTGCCCTGTCAGCACACTTCCCATTCCCCCAGATGCCAAATGACTGCACAAACTCCAGCGTCACACACATGTATGTACTCTACACCCTGCATGCACACAAACAGAAGAAGAAATACATAAAAATTCCACAGCTCTGGAAACACACACACACAACAGAGATCCCAGAGCCGGGTCCAGGCTTCTGACGTACAAGGCCTAGGCAGATACACACAAAACCTGCTCACAGGCACACCATACACACACACACAGATTCTCCCCCTACACATTGACGCACACAACCACCCACTCGTGTACCCGAGCTCAGCCCCACTCACTCCCACTCTAACACGCAGAACACTTGCTCAGCCAGGCACTCCAGGGCCCCCCTCCAACCACAATACCCCATTACCCTCCATCCACAGGCCTGGCACCAAGCCTGGAGCCCCTTGAAGTCAGAGTTCATAGGGTTGACAGTGAGCCAGAAGGCCCACTCCTCACCCAGCAGGCCCTGCTTTCCTGCCAGGTGTGATTGTGTAAGTCCAAGCAAGATGGACGGGTATCCTTTGGGGAGTGTCAGCAAGGAGTGCAGCTGTGCCTGCCCGGGACACATGTGGATATCCCTTGGCCTTCCCAACACCCTCAGTGATGCTGGTTGCCTCCCCCAAATCTGGGTGCTCAGTCTCAGCCTCTTATTGCAGGGCCAAGCCCTGGGAGTCAAACCGCCCAGATCTCTCACCCTGAGGGAGCTGGTCTTCTCTGGAAGATCAGCTCTAATCCCCAAGTAAATTGTTTTCCACGGCCAGTGCTTGGTCTGTCCTCTGGGGGGGGCGGGTAGTAAGGAGGACTCGGATGTATACGGGGCAGGACTGGGGAGGGTCTTGCCTGGTCTACTGAGGCACAGAGCCTGTATCTGCCTCTCTCTAAAACAGTTTCCTCATCTGAGAAATGGGGGTGACCATGCCAAATTTAGGGTTGTTCAGAGGGCTAATCTTAGCAAGAAGTGAAAAGCAGCAGGCACAGTGTCAGGTCCACAGTGTGAGCTGGTCTCCCTAATCTCTAGGTTACCCCACGCTGTCTGCTCTGCTCATTGTGTCCTGCTTGGCACGAGCCCAGTTCAGCAGGATCCAGGTGGCACAGAGCCCAGCGGGGAGAGGACCTGGGATATTCCAGATGACCACAATGCACTGGCCTTCCAGTGCCAGTGTACCTCACACCTGTGGAGTGTCCCAGCCCCTTCCTGAGGGTTCTCTTGCCTCTCCCCCTAGCAGGAAGCTGGAGCAGCTCTTCACAGGCCCTCTATATGCTGCATGTCCACTGGCTTCAGGGGGTGGACACAGGGTGTGGGGCTGTCATTGGTGACTGGAGTGGCTTCCAGGGTGCCTGTCCTCAAGGCCTGCAGCAGGGGAGTGTAGAATTAGACCTCAGAAGGCAGTTGTGGGCTGCCACCTTCTGTGAAGGGTTGTGTGTGACCCCAGCCTAAAGCAGGAGGTGATAGGACTGTTACCTAAGCCAGACAGTTGTTGCCTGGGCCAGAAAAATGGGGACTTATGTTCTTGGGTTGTGTATGATTATTTACATCCTTAGACAAGTCTGTGCTTCAGGGCTGTGTTGCTGTGTGGACATGGGTTATCTATACACCCAGATGTGTGCTCAGATCTGTTTACACATACCTGGAGGGCAGATGAGGAAAAGGAGAGTCCAAATAAGGGGAGGTGGTCCAGATTCAGTTTCTCTGCCACATCCACACTGTCCTGGTCACACCAGTAGGACCAGGAAAGTGGCTCCTGCAGTGGCTCGGTGTGCCCTTCTCAGCAATGGTCTCAGTAGACCGAGCTCCCACTGAGAGCCTCCTCTCCTTTGTGGGTGGCTCTGAGAAGGGATCAAGTTCAGGGCCCCAATTCTGAGTCATCTCCCTGTCCCTAGAACCTGGAACAGCCCTCAGCATTGAGTAAGTCTGAAAGGTACCTATTTTGACACAGATGACACCTCCCTGGCCATAGCCTTTGTCATCTCTGTGACTCACATCAGCTCTGCTAAGTTGGGTTCATTTTTCCATTTCAAAGAAGAGAAAACTGAGGCTTACGGTCACATGGTGAGTGAGGGATCCAGATCATTGTGATCCGGGAGCCTAAAATCTTTCTGGTTCATCACACGGGAAACTGAAACACTGTTTTAGTGGTAAGCATAGATTAAGGGTCACAGACTGAAAGCTCTGTGAGGGCAGGGTTTCTATTTGCCCTTTCACCATTCAGTTGCTCAACAAGCATTATCTATATTTGTAATATACTCTCTTTGTTACTACTAGAGGGTCCAACTAGAATAGATGAACAAGTCCTTGCCCTCCTGGAACTCACCGTCCGGGGGAAAATAGGTGACGTATGTACAAATAAATAATCTGTTTTCAGAGTAATGAGTACTATCAAGAAAATACAGTAGGGCCATGAGATGGTGGGGTGGGCACAGGGATGTCAGAGGAGGCTTCCTAGAGGAGGTGATATTGGACTGAGCCCTTCCCATTGAGGAGCAGTCAGCAGTGGGGATTGCTAGGGGAAGGGTTGGGGCTTTGGAGTTTTCCAAGAACAGAAGGATAACTAAGCAACTCACTTGGACAGAGTGTGGGTGGGTGTAGGGGTGTGGAGGTGGGTCGGGAGAGGCTGGTAGGGGCTAGAGCATGCAGGGCCTGGGAGGCCACAGTCCTGGAATAGTGAGACGCCGCAGAGGGCTTAAGAAGAGGCATTCTGATTTTCACTAGAAAGAGATGCCTCCGTGGGCTCCAGGAGAGTGGATTAGGGTGGAGGAGGTAGGAGTGGGAGCCCAGGAATTAAATCAGGGAGACTCCAAGCACTGGACAGTGATGACTTGGCCTCTGGGGTTGGCAGTGAGCATGAAGAGTGAAGAGTGGCTAGATCAGGGATATTTTTGGAGGTAGAAGCAACCTGATGAACTTGCTGATGGACTGAATCCCAGTGCCTAGAACACAAGAAACACTCAATAAATATTTGTTGAATGAATTAATAAAAGGAACCTTGTTGGTGCCACACTCTATAAATATTTGTGTTCACCCTTCAGTATGAGATATATGAGGATCACTCAGGAACCCAAAGGGCTTCTTCATCTTCTACCTTAGGGGCGAGGGCCAGAGAATGTAGGCATTGCCCAAATGGGCTGCACACAAACCAGACTCACCCTCTAGGAAGATTTGGCTAGGGATCAACTAATCTTCCCTTTTCTCTCCAGCCTATAGCACCAAGAAAATGACAAGCACCCGGCCTGGACTGCCCCAGGCTCCTAGCCTACTTGGTATCTGCAGTAGGAAGGAGGAAACTAGAAGTGCAGGACTTCCTGTAGGTGCAGAGGGCACCCTTTCTAGGATAGCTCTCCAGGATCCATGACATGCAGAGAGGTGAGGTATTGGTCATATGAGCTCCAGGGCTGATCTTGGTGAGAAGACTGTCACATATATTTGGGTGTCTTGGTGATGAGTGTGAGGCTGGAAGGAGATCTTGCCCCAGAGCTTTGGGTGGCCCTGGAGTGCTTGGCTCAGTGGCAATGGTGGTCAGAGGCTGAGGGAGGGGCACTCCTAGGTCCCTCAGGCTGGAAAGAAACCTGCCTAGGCTCTGGGCCAAATAAATCATTGGAAGAGAAGAAGAACATTTTCTCATCTGTTTAAAGGGCAACGAAGCATAACAGTGCTAGCCCAGCGGGAGGCTAGGCTGAGGCCAGGTGGGTGAGGCCAGGGGCGCTTCCTCCTTGACCCACCATCCGCTTATAAGCCGCCCCACTGGCTCAGGCTTTGCCAGTTCTGCTGTTCCCAGCTGAGCCACTGGTGGTTGTTACTGTTAACAAAAATATTAATTTATAATATGATTGTTATTTTTGAGGCCTCTTCCCAGGGCATATCCCTTGCAGATCCATACCTTTTATCTTCTGGGAGGCCAGGTTGAGATAGTTACACCCTTTCGCAGATCAGGAAACAGTCCCAGAAAGCTCAAGGGACTTCCTCAAGGTCACAGAGCGAGGCCGAGTGAGAGCAGGGTATGCAGCCTGGCCTCTAGTTCCCCTTAGGTATTGGCCCCTTCTATCCCATCAGTGGTTCCAGAGGGGGTCCCAATGGGGCTGTAGGGCTGGGGTCACTGTCCTTTTTCCAGTGTGTGAGGGTACCAGGGTATGTCCCTCTGCTCTGCCTGAGTCCTGTGTGCTCAAGCTTGGCTGACACCCCTTCCCATACCCAATCTCTGCCCCAGGTTCCCTGCAGGCCCCTCCTGGGGCTAAGACTTGTTCTTCCCACCCCCGCCTGGGCTGTTCAGAGAAGTAATTTCTCTTCAACCAGCTGGATTTGAATATGGAAATGATTTGTAATTACTCCAAGTCCTCCCGGGCGGGCAGGCAGCATTATCACCAGTGAGTCTGGAAGGGCAGGGGCTCCTGGAAAGAGAGGTGGGGAAGCCCTGATGCAGGGAGGTACCTCCAGAGAGAGCCTTCCAGAGGCCTGCTCTAGTCCAGCTTGCTCCTATGTAAGCCTTCTCGTTCTGTCCTCCCCAGCCTGCCTTGTGAGCCTCCAGGGGCTAGGGTACCCCACTGTGTCCTACTACCTGTCTTTCCTAGGGCATACATTATTGTGGCTAATTAATACTCTGTGGCTAAATGAATGGGGTCAAGAAGTCAGAAGGCTACCAAGGAACAGAGAAGCAAAAATGCTGCCATCTTTCTGGAGCCAGCCCCTGCCATCACCCCCCACCCAGCTGGAAGAGGGCCTTAGGGATCCAGCTGCATCACATCTGCAAGAGACCTGCCTGGGCTTCTCTAGGCTCTGGGTCTCTAGTATACAAATACTCATGAATATTCATAAAGAGGGAGGCAGTCTCCCTGTAGGAGAGGAAGGGGCTAGAGCTGTGGATCACAGGTCCTGGAGCCTTCTAAGGGTTTGTCCTTCACCCTTTGTAGGCAACCTGTGTTCTGACCATCTCCCCTCTTTTACCCTCCTCTTTGAGGCTGAAATCCCAGCAACTCCATTGCCTCTCACAGTGCCCAAGGAAGCAGGGGCCCAAGATCTCCCCCTGTACCAGGGTAGTTCTCAGCACATTTCACAGATGGCAAGGCCTGCCTGGCTCAGAATTCACAGTGGTGGCTGAGCCTTCAAATCCAGAGATGCCAGGGTGTATTTGAGGGTGCCCAGCCAGAATCTAAGAGCCCTGCCTGGCTGTGCTAGGCCCAAAGCTCTGGCCTCTATGGGCTCCTGGAGGGAAAGGGAAAGTGTCCGCCCAGCCCTCCTCCCTGCTTCACACAGCCTCATAAATTCCCTTAAGGTGACAGGTGAGATTCCTTCATCACCCCTTATTACCTCCTTCCATTAAAGTCGATAATCTCTCACAATCACTCACAACAAATGTCACTGCGACTGCAGAGGGGGAGGGACAGAGGGAAGGAACGGGGTGGTTCTCTTTGCCTCTCCCTGGTCTGCCCCTGGGAATAGGTGAGTTCTTCTCATTTTGTCTCCATCTCTAGGGTGATAAAACTCAAGAAATATCAATGTAAAGGTGGGGTAGGGCCTATGTGGACTGAGGACTTCCTTGCGCATACAGGATTTGGCCCCTCACAGTAGACAGCTTTCCAAAAGTAGGCCCTGAAAGCATCCCACCCTCAATGAAAAGCTGCCCCCTGCTGGCTTCTTCTCTGACCAGAGCCATTGGATTAACCTACATGTTTTGGCTGTGATGGTGTGTCCCCAGTCTGCCCACCTTCCAGGTGGCAACAGGCCCAGGCCACAAACCACCTGACCAGGACCCTGAGCCATGGGCATCTCCCTGGGTATCGCTTGAGCCATGTGGGCCCAGGCCCCACCCAACTGTTCCTGGGCACAGTGCCAGAATGGGGAAGGGGTGGGTCTGTACATCTCTGAGCTTCCACACAAACAGATGCAACATGGGGGCGCCCCTGGCACAGGGAAAGGCACTTGTGGGAATAGATAGGAACTCAGGAAAACATGTAACACACTGTACACGTGTAGCATCCCCGTGCCTAGGGACATGCAATGTTGCAGCGTTTACATCACATTATGCACCAAACATGATACACTGCAGTACATATGTGGCTCCTACATACTAGTTACCCATAGTACTCAGCACATACGTGGTACCTGTGAGCTTATACACATATAGCATCTCTACATACAGGAACAAGCTGCATGCATTCAGGACCCAAGCACATATTAATACTCTGTGCATGTGTGTAGCACTTGCACACATGAGCCAGGCAACATTGCAGTGTACACGTAGGGCACCTGTATGCATATGCAAAGTTCAGAGCACATAAGTGGCACCTGCATGCACAGGGACATGCAATAAGCAATGCACACGGGGCAGGCTTCAGTCTCCAGAGCCCGGGAGACCCTGGCTGCGCGAGATGCTTCTGGCTTGGGGTATCGCTGGAGGGGCGTCGCGAATCGCCTCACTCGGCGGTCCTGGAAGCCACAAGCGGGGTGGGGGCTTACCCGGGGCTTCTCCCGCGCCGGCGCCTGAGGCCCGGGGAGGAGAGGGGGAGGGCGCGCTTGGCTAGGCTGGCGCTGCTCCCCCTTTAACAGGAGGCGGCGCGCGTCCCCCCCCCACCACCACCCTTCTCCCGCGGCTCCTCGCGCCCGTCCCGGCGCGCGCCCCCTCCCGGGCCCAGCCCGCGCAGGCGCCGCGTCCCGCCTCGGCCGTCACTCGGCCCGGCGCGCGTTGCGGGCAGCGGCCGGAGCGGCCGGAGGAATCCGGTTCGGCGGCAGCGGCGGTGACAGCGGCGACGCTCGGAGACCGAGGAGGATGCGGCACCGGCGCTCAGAGCCTGGGGCTGCGGCCGCCGCCCGCGAATAGGAGGCGGCGCGCAGCGCGGGAGGTGCTCGGGGCGGGGGAGCGGGGGGCGGCGTGGCGAGGAGGCGGCGGCAGAAGCCCGCGCCCGCGCCCGGCCCGGCGCCCGCCCGACCGCCCGCCCGCCCCGCGCTGCTCCGCGGCGCCTTTTCTGCACTCGCCGCTCCACGGAGCGGGAGCCTCGGCCCTCTGCGCGGCTGCAGCGAGCTGCCCTGCGTCCGGCCCGGCCCCCGCCTTAGGGATGGCAAACTTGCGCCCTGTGGCCGCCTCCGCCAGCGCCGGCCCCCGCTCCTGCTGCTGACGGCGCCCAGGTAAGTGTTCGGCCCCAGACCCAGCCCCAGCCCCGCGCCGAGCCCTCCCGGCGCGGTCCCGAGTTTCCGCACCAGCCCGCACTCGGGGCGCTCTCCGAGCCCATCTCTGCTGAATTCTCCCCCTGCCCGACCCGAGTAGGTCCAGCGCTCACCCACCCTCGTCTTTTTGGGAACTCCCAAGCCTGGGGCCGAGACCCCCTTCATCTCTGATGAGTCCCTTTTCGGCATTCCCGCCCCCCCCCGCCCCCGCGCCTGGACCGACCCCCTCTTACCGTCTGTGTTAAAGTCCCCCATCTTTAGAATCCTGTCCTAGACCGTCCCCAGTCGCTGTCTCCAGTCTTTCCCAGTCTCAGTCCGGATCCAGCAGTGCCCCCTCCCCTTGAATAGAGAGCCCCTCTCGCCAACCTGCAGCTCAACTGTGTCTCGCCTCCTTGTCTGGGTGCCGGACCCTTGGTCCTCTCCGGCACTTCGTCTCTGCCGGAGTCTCCTATCTCTATCCGTCTGTTTCTGCCCTCCTCAGCGCCTGTACCCCGACCATGTGCCCCCTCTATTTCTGCCCCAAGCGCCCCCTCCCCCATATCTGCCCCAGAGTACAGCCTTCCCTCGCCAATCTCTGCTGCAAGTCCCCTCCCCCCAGCCTGGAATATGGGCCGTGTCCCCCTTGTCTTCCCCAAGCCCCCTCCCTCTGGCCAGGATCTCCGCTAGACCCGCATCCCTGACTCCCGTGTTCATCTCTGGCCAGATCACTCAGCCTCTCCTCCCACCACTGGGCATGGAGCCGGGCACCAGGCTCACCCTCCTGCAGCCCCAGGGGCAGGCATGATTTCGGGGGTGGTAGGCTGTGAAGTTGGTGGCCACTCCCGCAGTCGGCTCGGTCCGAGGGCACAGCCACGGGTGGTCCTCTGCGGCCACGGCCAATGCAGAGCATGCGGCGGGTTTGTTGCCCGCGGGGGGAGGGGCGCCCGGGCCGAGAGATGCCGCCCGCTTGCCCGCCTTGCCAGCTGCCTGCCGGGCCCCTGGGCATCCTCTGGCGCCCCCTGCCTGCAGCCTGGGACCACCGCCCCTTCTCCCGCGGGCAACCCCAGGTTTCTGCAGCCCAAACATTAGCAATGGCTGCAGGACTGGCGCTGGGAAGTCCCTGGGGAGAGGAGGTGGGAGCGAGGCTGGGTGCCCCCTCGTGCTAGCCTGACCAGACACTCCAGTGTTTTCAGCCTCTATGTTCTGGGGTTGAGGCAGGTGGGAGGGCTCATCCCAACAGCAAGTCAGGAGCCCTTTAAGGAGCAGACATGGAGTGGCTGAGCTGGCCCTTTGGCTTCAGGACGCATTGTTGTTGGGTTTGTCTGGGCTTAGGCAGGTGTCCCCAGGGAGCCTCTGTGTACCCCAACCCTCCCCTGTAGGGAGTAGGGTAAAAGCGGATCTTTGTGGCTTGGGCATGGAGTAAGCTGAGGGGGAATCCACCTCACCCAGGGACAGAACAGACACCTGGGGAGTGTCCCCTGCACTGCCACAGGGCAAGGTTCAGTGTGGATGCTGCACAGGGTGTGCTCTAGTGATGGTCGGGGGGGAGCTGAGGGACCAAGACTGACAGAAGTGATCTTCCCCCTTTTTCTTTTCAGCCTCCTCTCCTGGTCTTCCTCCCTTGTTCTGTCCCCTCCCTCACCATATCTCAGAAAGGGACAGGTCTAGTGTGTGGGGGGGTGCATGGTGGGCATTTCTATAACACAAAGGGAGATTCCAGCTGGTCTTTGCTTCCTGTCTTCTTTCTTAGCCTCCAGGTATTGAAGCTAAAGTAGTTAGGAATTCAGCAGTTGGCCTAGTGACCTGGCTTCAAAAGGTGTGTGACCTGGACAAGCTATTTAACCTTTCTGAGCCTCAACTGATCCTCTGTAAAATGATCACTGCCTTATACAGTTGTTGGGAGAATAAAATGAGATGGTTCTATAGTGTTTGGCACCTACCAATGCTCATTGATAGGTGAGTTGTGCTGTTTCTCTTCAAAGCCAAGGTCAGGCCCCTCTCTACTCCACTTCTAATCCCAGAGAAGACATGCAAAACAGGTTCTAGTGGCTTCACTCCAACCTCCAGGATAATAAAGACAGCTCTACTCCCTCCCATAGGTCTCTGGAGCCTGTGACTGTCAGTTTCCCCTCCTCTCATGGATTCTTCAGCATCCCACTGGGCCTCTTAGAATCAGCTCTGACCACAGGTGCAACCATGGACGCCCAGTGAAGGTCTCTGAGGTCTAGGTGCAAGTGGAGAGTCTGGGGAGGTGGGCTCAGTACAGAGAAGATAACCAAGCCAGGGACCCCAAAGGCAGGCTGCTGCTTAGGGGGGGCCCACGTGAGAAATCAGTGACTGAGGCACAGAGGAGCCTCTTTCTCTCTCTCTCCAGGAGATCAGTCACCATCAGGAACTTTCCAGGGCAGTTATCGATGCAGGTCAGAGTTAGGGGCAACCTAGTGTGTGAGCCCAAGGAGTCTGAAAAACCTGGCTTTGGCTCGAGTGACTCAATGAAGGGCAGTGGAGGAAGGCAGGGAAAGAACAAGAACCCATGGGGCTCTGCACAGCTGGAAGTACTCAGGAAGGTCTGGGCAGTGTGGTGCATCCTAGGTCCCACGGAGGAAAGGCAGCCTCCCAGTCAGCAGCCCCCCGGGCAGCTCTGACATTGGGGAACAAAAGCTTTTGGTTCCTGTAGCAACGGTGGCTCCAGCTGCTGCAAAGTTCCGGGGAGGCTGGTGGAGGGCGGCTGAGTCACCGCCCCCTCCCCTGTCGCGCGCGCGGCACCGTCCCCGGGGCCAGCAGCCACCACTCGTCCTCTTTGGGTCTTGCCCGCCTTTGCATCCGTAGGGTGTGCAGGAGGCCTCCGGAGCCTCCTTTCGAAACAGAGACCCCCCCCCCCCCATAGTGTCACTGAGTGACGCTTTCGGCCAGTCAGAGAGAGCCTGGACCGGTGGTGGGTGGGAGCGCTAGCCCCGGGTCCCGCCCACCAGCTCCCAAGCAGGATAGAGGGTGTACGCCTCCCAGGGTACCAGAGGTCGGGGAGAGGGGTCCCCCAGCACTCTGACCCCCGGTCACTGCACGGGCAGGGGACCCAGAGGCCCCAGGTGGGGGTCCCTGCCTGCGTAGCTGCGGGGGTTCACCGGGCAGCAAGCGCCCCGGGAGGCGGAGGGTGAGTGACAGGCGAAGGAATTGGAGCTGTCAGGTGGATAAACGCGACGGAAGTGCTTGTTGCCGCGCCCTCTCCCCTTCTCGGGAGCCCCCGCCCCGTCAATCCCCTCCCCGCAGCGACCCTGCTCACCGTTGGCCTGGCAGACAGAAGTCAAACCTGGGGATCCCGGAGACAGCACTGGCCCCAGCTCACACTCCCGCCCAACCTATCCTGGTCTTGGCCTTTCCAGGGGATGCCTTTCCCTGCAGAAGCAGAGCCCGAGCTGGGCAGGCCTGTGGGGTCTGAGAGGAAGGGGACCTGAGTGTACCTGAGCAGAGAGGGATTTGCTGGGTTTGCTGGGGAGAGGGGCTCAGGCCGAGGACAGGGTTCCTGAGACTGAGGTTGCTCCAGGCAGTTCCTCACCCATTTCAGCCCAGAGGGGTCCTGGGGGAAGAGGCCTTTTGCCAGCCGCCTCAGACCCAGGAAGTTCTTCCTCATCCTTGAGTTCTGCCTCTCCTTTCTAGCTCTGGTGCAGTGGAGGGGTTCGTGGCTCAGAGGTGACAAAGCCACACTTACCATTCAGCCCAAAGAGTGTTCCCAGAGGTAGTGACCTGGACCTCAGCAGGCTAAAAGGGAGCTTTTGTGAGATTCAGAAAAAAGGGAGGGGAGACTAAAGCTTGCAGTGGGCCCAGCTCTGTGCTGGGAACTCATCTGGAGGCCAAGTGAGAAGTGTATGCCATCCTGAGGGTAGAAATCATGGTCTTCATTCCAAAGAGAGGGAAACTGAGGCTTGGAGTGGTTACTTGTGGCTAATAACTACTGTGGCTCCCTGTGAGGCAAGGATCCTTCTAAGTCCCCTTCCAGGGATAGCACAGGGAAAGGGCTCTGGATCAGGACAGGCCTTGGCCACACAAACCCAGGAGAGCCTTTAATGAATCAGTAGCTGTGTCCCAACTTGGAATTGGATCTTTGCCTAAGGGGTGAGAAGTGACATAAAGAGGAACTCCCAAAGGGAATATGTTGCAGCAGAAGCAGTGAGGGGCATACAAACCCAGGGTGAAATCCCAGAAGGGGTGTGAAGGTGTCAGAAGGAGACTGAATGGATGAGGGAGTTTGAGTAGCATTTACAGGTGTCTAAGTTCTAGAGAAGGCAGGCTGAGGCTCTGAATGATGTGGAGCTAGCACTTCTTGATAGATTGGGAGCGATAGAGGCACAGGATCTGGGATCCTGGGTCTGTACCACCAGCCTTGGTGAGGGAAGGGGCAACAAACAGGATAGATCCTGCCTGACACTTGGCTGCCATGTGCTGAACCTCGTAGGGCCAAACACCTGTGTTTGCTCACAGTTGGGAATACATGTGTATTTCTGTGTATGTATGCAAATGTCTGACTCTACATTGTGTGCATGTGAATGCATCCCTGTCTGAATACACACACTATGCATACACGCTGCATGATCACATTTCTGTGGTTTTCACCGATCTGTGTACATGTATATCTATTCATATGCAGAACACCTGTGAATGCCTGTCTATATGCTCATCTGTGCATGCATGCATTTGTGTGTGTATCTTCAGGGTACAAGGATGTTCAGATCTACATCTGCTGAGGTGTCTGTGGGGGTGTTCCCTGCCCTATTCTAAGTGGGGGAGGGAAGGCCAGTTATAATGAGCCCCCACCGCTCCTCTGCTGAGCTACAGTCATGGCCTGAATTTTGCAGCCTGCTTAAAAATAATTGGGGGCAGCGGGGGGGATTGGATGTCACTCATTATCAGATGCTGGCTTCGCTGGTGCCGCAGCAGGCTGGGCAGGATGAACAGTTTGGGACAGGTAGGGAAGGCCATGAGTCTGAGTCCTTTTTTCAGCTCTGACAGGGGGGTGGGGAGGAAACACAGCATCCAGTGGTCTTGGAGGAGGGTGGGCAGCTCCTCCCCAGGAAGTGGGCCTGCACTGAGCTGGACTTTCTCACCATGCTCCTACTCCTTGGGTGGCCTGGGAGGGGCAGGTGCTTGCTTTTAACGAAGGCCTGGCTCAGAGGTGCAACAAGTGGAACTGTGGAATGTGGGGCAGTTAGGGGAGCCGTGAATGCTGCATCCGAGGCTGGAACACTCAGATTCTAATCCCCCCACACTATTTAGAACAGTCAAGGGGAAATCTGTCCCCAGAGAGCAGCTGTATCTTGGGAAAATCTTGCCACACCTGTGAATGCCCCTATATTTGTAATTCAGCTCCCAGGTGAATACCTTGTTCATTTGTTTCTCTGGGTTCAGGCCTGAGAAACAAGCAAAGGGAAGGAGCAGGAGGCCCTTAGCCTCAAGGATCATGGACTAGAGTCTCCAGTTCTCAATTCCAGTCCCATCTGGGCCATTCCAATGTAATCTTGAACAGGAGGCTTCCCTGCTCCCAGTCTCATCTTTTCTTGAATGTGGAAGGGCTGGGCTCCATGAGCCAACCCAGGAGTGTGAGCTGTGGCATGGAGAAGGGAGGCCAGTAGATCTCTTGAAGGGTAGGACCAGAAGTGGGGGAGTGATCCAGACCTTACACCAGGCTCTTGTTTCTTGGGGCAGTTGGCAGAGTCTGGGTTGCTGTGAGCCGTGGTTCTGCCCTGTTTTGGTGAGGGGGAGGAGCACCTGCAGCTCTGAATCAGGGTGAGGCTTGGGTCCTAGGTGCCCCCCAGTGCCTGAGGCACATTCACACCTGCTAGGAGCTCAGCTTGGCAGCACTTTGTGGGAAAGTAGGTGACAAACTGGTCCTACTCTTTGGATCATGAGATGTGCTCTGGGGGAAGGATAGAAGTCATGGTGGCCTAGTGGCCCTGGCGTCAGGACTTGAAGGATAATCCCATGGAGGGGAAGGGGAAGAGGGAGGTAAGAGCGGAATTACCATGCCCATTTTGCAGATGAAGAAGCTGAGGTTTATGAGGCTCACCTTGCCAGTAGGTGGTTGGCTGAACTGGGGTTCAAGCCCACCATCCCATTGCCTGGTGCTTCTTGTTCCAACCAGGAAATCCCCTGCAGTGATACACAGTATGACATTCACACTAGCAGTGCTCTCCCTCCCAAAGTGGGCATGGCTGAGTTGAGCACAGTCCCTGGCACACTGGCTGTAACTCCACCCCTTTCTCTCCCGCTCAGTGAAGCAAGTGAAAATGACATTGTTCTGGGAATAACCTTGAATTGCTGTGATTTATAAAAAAGCAAATCATTGTCAAACATCACCATTTTGACTATTACTGCTGGATCACACATGACACTCCTCACAGCTGATCATGACACACAGTGACTGAGAGCAACAGTTATGGAGAATAAAGGTGGGGTGGTGGGGATGAAGCTGGATCTGAACATCAAGCCCAGATGCTGGTAGCTGATGAGCTGAATAGGGGAACCATAGAATGATAGCGACAGCAACTAAAGCCCTTAGAAATGAAGGGCTTAGAAATTTCCAAGCCTTCTCCTGAGCCATTTCCCTCACTTGTCTCATTTTACCCTTGTAGGAAACTTGTGAGACAGATACTGACATTGCTTCATTTTATAGGTAAGGAAACTGAGGCTTAGTTGTCTATTGTCTAAGATCACACAGGTGGGCCTGAGTGATTTAAAAGAGCACAGTCTTTTGTAATCCCAGCACTTGGGAGGTTGAGGCAGAGGGATCACCACAAGTTCTAGGTCAGCCTGGGCTACATAGTGAGTTCAAGGCCAGCCTGAACTACATTGGGAGACCCTGTCTGAAAACAAAGAGCACAGTCTTAAGAGGCTCACTACCTGCAGCTGGCCCAGGAGGTTCAGAGCCCATTCTGGCTATGTGGAGGCCTGCTGACTTCTGTCTCTCTCCACAGGGCAAGGGACATAGGATGACCCCAGCCTGTCCCCTCTTACTGTCTGTGATTCTGTCCCTGCGCCTGGCCACCGCCTTCGACCCTGCTCCCAGTGCCTGCTCTGCCCTGGCCTCCGGCGTGCTCTACGGGGCCTTTTCCCTGCAGGACCTCTTTCCTACCATCGCCTCGGGTTGCTCCTGGACCCTGGAGAACCCCGATCCCACCAAGTACTCCCTCTATCTGCGCTTCAACCGCCAGGAGCAGGTGTGCGCCCACTTTGCCCCTCGCCTACTGCCCCTGGACCACTACCTGGTCAACTTCACCTGCCTGCGGCCAAGCCCTGAGGAGGCCGGGGCCCAGACAGAGTCAGAGGTGGGGCAGACAGAGGAAGAGGAGGCAGCAGCAGCGGGGTTGGAGCTGTGCAGCAGCTCAGGCCCCTTCACCTTCCTGCACTTTGACAAGAACTTTGTGCAGCTATGCCTGTCAGCTGAGCCCTCGGAGGCCCCACGCCTGCTGGCACCTTCGGCCCTAGCCTTCCGCTTTGTTGAGGTCTTGCTCATCAACAACAACAACTCCAGCCAGTTCACCTGTGGTGTGCTCTGCCGCTGGAGTGAGGAGTGTGGCCGTGCTGCAGGCAGGGCCTGTGGCTTTGCCCAGCCAGGCTGCAGCTGCCCTGGGGAGGCGGGGGCCGGTCCTGCCACCACATTTCCGGGTCCTCCTGGTGACCACACCTTGTCCAATGCCTTGGTGCCCGGGGGCCCAGCCCCGCCTGCCGAGGCTGATTTGCACTCTGGGAGCAGCAATGACCTCTTCACCACTGAGATGAGATATGGTGAGTGAGCAGGGCCCTGGTGGGATGGGGTGTCTAGGAGGCTGGGGGTGTCTCATGGTGTCCATCCCAGAAGATCCTAACACAAAGGTGTAGTTATTCACAGATGTCACCTCTTTGCTCAGTCTTGTCTAAATGATGGGGTCATTGAAATGGATTGGGCTCAGGCCTCACTCTGGAATTCCAGAGTGTGCAGTCTGGGTGGATGGATGGGCTACAGATGGGACAATGCAGAGTGATATGTAAACCACAGAAGGCGTCCCCGCTGGGCAGCCAGGGTGACTTCCTAAAGGGAGTGGTGCAAGAACTGAGACCCGAAGGGCAAATGGGAGTGACACAAGCCAAAAGAGTGGCGAGGGCATTCCAGGCAGATGGAACAGCGCACAAAGGCCTCTCGCTGGGAGTGGCTGTGGCAGGCCCTGGCACTGCATGTTGACAAGTTTGCCTGCAGGCTGGAGTGAGCATGGAGCAGAGATATGTTCCTGCCCAGATGGATCAGTGACTCTTGGCAGTGCCCTAGGGTCAGGGCAGAAGTAGGCAAGGAAGAGTGTTCCTGGGTGAAGAGGCCTGAGCTTTGAGGCTGCCTGGGAGGGCTGAGCTGGCCCAGCTCCCTGCATCCTACCCCCGCTCTGGGGCTATGTCTTCTGGGACTGAGGCTGCCAGCTGCCGGAGCTTCCTGCTGACTGGGCAAAAGCTCCGTAAGCCCTTGAGTCCTGCCTGCTGTGCACTCACCCCAGCTTCCACAGCCACAGCCATGGCTACCTTCCGCTGACCAGGTTCCTGCGACTTCAAGGCCCCAGGCTCTTTGGCTGGACCCTGTGTGCCCACTGAACAGTGCTGGGCCAGAGACTGGCCAGGAGGCCTGGCAGCAAACAGGGGCCAAGGACATGGGGATAGGAGAGAGGCAGTCTGGGAGCTGGTCCCCATGTAGGGAGGCCACTGCCCTCTCTGGGCCTCAGTTTCTTCATTTGGGAAACGTGCTACCTTTAGACAAAGGAGGATACAGTCATCTGGGTCTCATTGACTACTTACACGGTGGCAGGGGCTCATGTGAGGATTGTGAGAGGACTGAGGGATATGACCTGTCTTCTCTCTGCTTTGGAGGCTAGAGGTGGGCACTGCCTTGACTGTTCATTGAATAATAAGGGCATCTGTAAAATGGGGAGATCTTCCTGAATTAGCTAGAGGGGCAATGGCAATGGCCTCTCCCAGTGATTTGGAGGGGCCCTTCTTGGCCACCCCCATGAAATATCTGGCATCATGCCCCTCCACCATGAATGCCCAGTGGCCTTGCTGTGGCCTCTGTCCAAGGCCAGCTTGGCCTCTAACAGCAGTCGATGAAGCCATCCGAGTGACAGCCAGACCGTGGGCAGGTTACAGGCCCTGGAGGCTGGCCTGGGATTTAGTGCCTGCAGGAGGAAATTGAATTTTGCTTCTTTGTCGAACATCAGCGGAGAGCACCAGGCGTATATCAGGAGGTTTATGGTTCTTCCTTCGTGGCTGCCACTGCCTGCCACTCTGTGAGAGCCTCCCCCATTCTGCTTAGCTGCGGGCAGGTTCTTTTGTCTGGCTTTCCGTGTCGTCCATCGGCCCAGTGGTCTGCAGTGGATGGAGCAAGGTTCTGTCCTCATGGGCGGGCACTGGCTGGGCAGGCTGCCATGTGGAGCACAGAGCCAGGAGCAGCCAGCTGGGCATGGTGGAAGCCGGAAGCTGGTTGGTAGCTGGGATGTCTTCGGGGTCAGAGAGGGCTGGTGACAGGAAGGGCACCATCATCAGAGCCTCCACAGGTTGAGCCTGGAGATGGATGGAGACTGGATGCCTGGTTCTTCTTGGTCCTGAGGCCTGGTGCCCTTTCTGAAAAGGGAGCCCTGCCCTAAGCTCCTAGCTCTTCCCAAGCCTGACCTCTACTTTTGTCCCTGGTCCTACTTGGCATGACTCCATGTGGTTGCTCTGTCGGGAAGGCCACCGTGGGGAGCTGGCATGGAGCATTGTGGCATCAGCTGGCATAAGTGAGCTCACATGGCACACTGGTACCTGGAGCTGGCTGGCATAGCCCCTTCCTCTCCCCTGGTAGGCAGGAGGCTTTTCTGCTCTGCCACCTCCTCCCTCCTGCCTAACCTTTCTGATGCGAGAGACAGCGGGCACATGACTCAGTTCGTTCCACATGAGTCTGTGAGTTGGAGGCATCTTCAGGTCTCTAAGCACTCTGGGTCAGCATCACTTTCACCAGGTCCTTGGATCCCCTGGACACCCCCATGCCTGCCTCACACAGGGCGGTGGGTCAGTGGCCTGGCACATGGAGCTGACAGGTAGAGAGGGAGTATCCTAGGAACAGTGGTGCACAGGCAGAGTGATACCTTCATCTCAGCCCCTCTACCAGGTACTGCAGTAGAAAAGCTGGGTTCACTTTCTCTGGGACAACCTGAGTGGTGTCCCAAGACCAACCAGAGTGGGCTGGGGTTAGTACTGGAGGAGCAAAGAGGCTGGGGGTTCTGCTGGGCAGTGCCCGAGTGGGGTGCCTCAGAGCTGAGTGCATTTGACAAGAGGGTACAGGCGTCTGTTAATTTCACGCAAACTGCCTTTGATAGATCTCTTGTTATTTTTGGTGAGTTGAGCCATAAATTTGTGCCATCTTGCTGCCACAATCTGTTAAGTGTGGGGAGAGGAAGAAAGAGAAGGCAGGCAGGAAGGAGCTCGGTGGAAGACTGGCACGGAGGCTGGCTGAGGCCGATGCTGGAAGGCGGGTGGGAGAGGTAGCACCAGCTGGAGAGCCTGGCTTCTGAGGGCAGCCTACCAGCCTGCAGTTCCTACCCACTGACCCTCCAGTCGAGGGGAGGCACTGTCCATGGGAATGGCTGTGCAGCGTGGCACTTGGGAGAAAGGGCCCCCACAAGTGACCCCTTCCCTCCTCTGCCTTCCCCTTACCCCTCAGGAGCAGTCTCCCACCTGACGTGCCAGCCCTGGTTCCCCGTTAGCCAGGCTTCATTCTTGAGCTGTGGCCTTCAGGAGAGCATGGGTCTCCTGGGAGATGGGAGTGGGTTCAGACCCCCATGCTGCCTCTGCTCTTGTGGTGATTGGACAAGATGCTACCCCTTATGGGGTCCCAGGACCCCCAGTTTTTTGTGTTTGCTTCCTGATCCAATGCCTTGAGACTCCCCAGCTCTGCTGAAGCTCCTCAAACAGGTGTTCATGCCCCATCCTGGACCCCAGCTCCTGTGCTTTTCTCAGTCTTCCGCCTAGTTCTTTCCTGCCCTTCCACCTGATACTCCTCCCTGTCTCCAAGGCCCTGCTTTCACACCCTCTGCCTCTGCTTGGGCTGCCCTCTTGCCTTGAATGCCCTTTGCCTTGGTTTTCCAGAGCTGCCTCATCCTCAGCACACTCAAGCCCCACCCCTTGATGCACCAGCCCAGGCCTGAGAGTGGCCTTGCCCCTCTTGGCACTCAAACAGGCCTGCTGTTCTCTGCTGGCCAGCCTGGTCTGGTGGCCGGAAGCAGGGTCCCACCTGCCTGGCTGGGGCTGTGATGGTGGGGAGGCCCTCTCTCAGGGCAGCATGGGGGAGCCCTAGCACAAGGTGGCAGTGGTATTTCCTGAAAGGTCCTGCCAGCCCAGATGTGTGGCATTCGAGCACTGTGTGTCCTATCAGGGGTGGGGAGTGCAGCTCTGGCTCTCCCAGACCTCTCAGCAGGCACTGAGTCCCAGCCCCTTCCCGCAGCGTGTGCTCATTCTTTATCAGTGTGGAATCTATGCCAAGTCCCAGGCTGGGTCTGACTGAGTGAGATCAGAGGCCAGTGAAGTGCATTTTGTGCCCTGTGGTGTGGCACAGTGACCACGAGTGCACAGTGGTGGTCAAGGCCACAGGCTGAAGTGGCCCAACCTTGGGTTCAGTTCCTGACCCTACCACTGACTATGTGGCCATGGACAAGTTACTTCCCTGCCATTTTGTCACCTGTAAAGTGGGGATAGTTAGATCTGTCCCTCGGGGTGACGGGGAGGATTAAGTGAGGGAATGTGGGTGAGTGCTCAGCGCAGTGCCTGGCTGCCTTAGTCCGTTTTTTGTTGCTAATAATACAATACCACAGACTGGGTAAGTTTTAAAAGAAAGTGTTTTATTTTGGCTCACAGTTCTGTTCCAAGGTCAAGGGTGTGCATCTGGTGATAGCTTTCTTGTTGGCAGAGTCCTAGGCGGTGTGGGGCATCACATGGCAGGAGACAGGGAGCAGCACCTCCCCTGCAATAAAGCCACCAAGATTCAACCATAGGACTCCACCGTGATGATTTTATCTAATCCCAGTCACCCTCCAAAGGCCCTACCTCTGAACTCCGCCATAGTCAGATTAAGTTTCCATCCTCTTCATGGCTCACAGTGGGGGTTAACTATCAACACATGGAGCCTTGGGGGACTCAAACCATATCCAAACCATAGCACTGATACCTTGTAGACCCCCTAATAACTAGTTGCTGTGCTGGGCATGATGGCACACACTTGTAATCCTAGCACTCTGGGAGTCTGAGACAGGAGGATCACAAGTTTGAACCCAGTCTGGGCAATTTAGTGATGTAAGAGAGACCCTGTCTCAAAATAAAAATATTTGTTTTGTTTTGTTTTGTTTTTGGTACCAGGGATCGAACTCGGGTCCTTGCGCTTGCACAGCAGGTGGCGAAACCACTGAGCTAAATCCCCGGTTCAAAATAAAAATATTAAGAAAGGGTTGGACATGTAGCTCAGTGTGAAGGTTCTGGGTTTGATTCCCAGTAACTCTCCCCTCAAAAAAAAAAAAAAAAAAATAGAGGGAAAGAAAAAGAAAAAGAAAAAATTGTTTCTGTGTGCTCATAAGTTAGTGTGATATTCACAAATGTGCATGTGATGGGAGGAGTATCGAGGGATGAGGAAGAGTGGAGGATCAAAGCACAAAGGAGTAGGAAGGTGGTGTAAAGAAGGTGATTCTGAGTTGGGGTTTGAGGAATGAATAGGAATTCACTAGCCTGTGAAATTTCTCTTTAAGTTGAATTGCTTTTTAAGTTTAATATATTAAAAAGAAGTTTCATATCATAAATGGAAAGAGTATCACTTATCTAAAATAGAAGACAATTACACAAATAACCACAGTGAAAACAAAGTAACGTTATTAAGTTCTAGTTCAGTGCACCTCCTGTCTCGCCCTTTGTTAGAAAGAGAAATCACCACTGGGTGGGGATGTGTGAAAGTCTAGAACTGTTCAAAGACTTTACCTTTCGTGCAGCTGGAAGGATTAGAAACAAAGTGACCATATAACTTGTCATCTAAACTGGGACACTTTTGAGGTTATAAAGAGGACAAGGTAAACACTATTAATGACATCAGGACAACAGGCACGAACCTGGCTATCCCAGACAAATTAGAAAATTGTCACCTCAGTTAAGAGACCCATGAAGCTGGGCATGCCAGCATATGCCTGTAATCCCAACACTCTGGTAGGCTGAGGCAGGAGGATCTCAGGTTTGAGCCCAGCCTGGGCACTTTAAAGAGACTTCATCTTAAAATAAAAAGGGTTGGGCCGGAGATTTAGCTCAGTGGTGCTGCCGCCTGCCTGGCAAGTGCAAGGTCCTGAGTTCAATCCCCGGTACAAAATAAATACATAAATAAATAAAGAAGGGTTGGGAATGTAGTTCAGTGCAGAGGTCCTGGGTTCAATACCTAGTACCACCAAAATAATAATAATAATAATAATAATAATAATAATAATAATAATAATAATTAGAGAAACCCAGGAGGGAGTTAACTTCCTCAGCCTAGGTTTACTTCATGGCATATTTGTGAGCCACCCCACCCCACACTTTGGAAAAGCCTTTTGTAAAAGGGCTTCAGAGGCAGAGGAAGTAGCCTGTGGAAGGCATGGAGGTGCAAAACATGCCAGGGTAGGAGCTATAAAGTGTCGAATTGCCAGATGTCAGCCCCAGCGGAGGGAAGTGGGGCCAGGGGGTTGTTTTGTTTTGTTTTTTTTTTTTTTTTTGGCATGAAGACCTTACAATTGCCAGGCAGGTGCTGTGCCACTGAGCTAAATCCTTGGCCCATCCTGTTTTATTTTTTAAACTGAGTTAATGTTTTTTTTTTTTTTTTTTTTTTTTTTTTTTGGCATGGGGGATTGAATTCAGGACCTTGTGCTTGTGAGGCAGGCAAGACGCCACTGAGCTACATCCCCTGGGGACAGGGCTTTGGTCGCTGTCCCAAGACATGGGGACCTCATCCTGTTAGTCAGGGGCTTGAAGACAACAAGAAACTGGGCATCGTGGAGGAGACAGGGTGAGTCAGACTTGGTCCCTGCTCTCCAGGAGCTTCTGGCCACATGAGGGATGTGGCAGTGACCCTGCCAGCTTAGGTGGGAGGCTAGATGTACAGGTCAGCAGCGTGGGGAAGAAGAATCATTGGAAGGGAACTAGCTTTCTGGCTGGGTACCTGGTCTCATTGGACTATAGGGGTAGAGACTGGAATTTTCAAAGCCACCTCCCTTTCCCACTATGCCCTTGGGATTCCAGTGAACTATAGGGTACAAAATGCAGGCTGGGGCTGGGAAGCCACAGGGGGACTGGCAGAGCCATGTTTCAAGAGGATGGATTGGTGCCTGCTCAGGGCTCCGGGACCAGCCTAAGGGAGGATGTACAGAGGCCTGGGAAGGGAGGACTGGTTTGTAAATTGCAGTGCTCTCTCCATGGAAGTGGTGATTATTGTGGTTATTTATAACACATTCGTGCCACAGGAGGCTGAGGGGGCTGGACTGTTCAGGGGAGCACAGCATAGCAGGTATGCATAGTCCTGCTCAAGTGGCAAAGACTGATGTGCACCCTGCCCGCCAGCACTGGGGGTGAGGGGAAGGTGGTCCTTGTTGGTCGGAGTGGAGGAACCTCTAGGGAGATCTGGCCCATGTTTGCTAAATGTCTTTTAAATGTCTGGCTGCCCAGAATTTAGGCCCTCTGTACAAGAGGGGCGCCGGACTAAAGCCCTGTCTAGAGCCCATGGGAAGGATGAACCCAGGATACTCATAGCTGCAGTAGGAGGTAATCTGGGTGCTAGGCCACAGAAAGGGGGCCCAGCAACCCTGAACCCTATGTAGTTGGCCTAGCAATGCTTCCTGGAAGAGGTGGCATTTGACAAGTAGAGTTTGGCAGATTGGTTTGGAGGAAAGAGTATTTTAAGAGGAGGGAACAGCATTAGCAGATTCACTGGAGAGAGTAAAGCATTTGCATGTTCAAGAGTTAATGAGAAGGGGTGACAGCTCCTTTTTATTGTGCCCCAGGCAGTCCACATCTCTTATTTCACTTAATTCTCACGATGGACCTATGTGGTAGCAGGTGTTATTCTTACTTCCACTTGAAGAATCTGAAGCTCAGAGAGATGAGGGGATTTGCCCAGGGCCAGACAGCAAGAGGCTGGCAGAGGTGGGAACCAAACTCATATCTGTCCAGTTCCAGAGTCTGTGCCCTTCCCGCTGGTCCCGTGGCCTTGCAGCATGCTTTGCTGTCTGTCCAGTGGAAAGGGGAAGATGGGTCTGGACAGGTCAGCAGGGGCTGGAGAGTTAAGCTGTGGCTGTAGCAGCAGGGAGCCACTGAGGCTTCTCAGCAGGAGAATCTTGCGGCTTGAGCTGGGACCTCAGGGATCACTTTGGAGGCCACAGAGGAGATTCAGGCTCACGGGAGGGGAGGGGAGAGCAGAGGTACAAAGGAACAATTGGACAGTATGTGAACACAGGGAAACAGGCAAGGACCAGGGTAACAGGATTTGGAGGCCTTGGGCATTAGGGAAGGTAAATCTAAGAGCGTTCGGGCTGAGCTGCATTTTGTCAGCGAGTAGAGTTGAGTGGAAAAAAGCAAGCCTTTGGAGTCAGACAAGGCTGGGTTCAAATCTCACCTCTCCCCAGTGTGAGACCTTGGAGCCTCATTCCTCCGTAGTGAAATGGGGGGATGGTCCTAGTGAGAATTACACAAGGTGCTGGAGAGTGCACAGTGACCCACACCCGGAACTGGTTAATAGACATTACCTTATTCAAAACAGAAGAGGTCACAGGTGGTGGAGTGGTGACACAGGTGACAGCAGGTCTGCCTATCCTGGGACTGGCAGCCAGTGGGAAGGCTGGTAGATTGCAGGTCTGCACCACTGCAGGCCTGGTCCAGCAAACCCACCGAGCTCTCTGGTGGGCAACCTGGGTTCTGGGGGCACTCACAGCCTTCCCAGGCCCTTCTGGTCCTCTCAGACTCTGCCCAGCTTGGCTTCCCTGCAGGTTTGCATGTTCTGGGCCCAGAGCCGGCTGGAGCCTGTGTGCATGTGCAGAGTCAGTGTTCATTGCAGTAAATGCCACCTGGTCTTATCTGTCTTCTTCCCCTTTGGGGAGAACTGGCTTTCTCATGTGGCCTCTGCTGAGAGGTGTGGGGTGGAGGATGGAGGGGAGCTGGTCTGTGTCAGCCCGGCTGTGTGGTCTTGGGCTTGTCCCTTCCCCTTTGTGGCCTAGCTCCAGAGGCAGGGAGAGGAACCGAAAAGCTGAGTCTGAGACATGTTCTGATTTTCACATAGGGTGGATTTGGAAAAACACCTACCCCACCTCTGATTATATTGTAGGCCTGGGCAGCAAGTGGCTGGTGAGCTGTGGGCAGATATGGAGTCCATGACAGCAGATCAGGCTGGGCTTGGGCATCTCTTGTTCAGTGGGCTTACTGCATGCCGGGCTGTGGAGGGTGGCACTGTCCAGACCCAGTCCCTGGGCGAGACATCACACAGGAGCGGGATGAGAGGACTGTAGGCACCTGTGGCAGGTTGGAAGGCATCTCAAGTGCTTACTTATAATTGGGTCTCAGGCCAGGTGGTTTAGGTGGCGGGCTGGGGACCCTATCCTGGAACCTGCTTACTGTCCCTTCAATAAGGGCTGACATGCCAGGTTGCTGCTGCCACCAGATAGTGGATACCTTGCAGGGGATTGTTTCCAGTGACCCCCAGTAGGAGGAGACAGGAGCAAGTTGTCCATCAATTGATTTTTTCCCCCCTGGGGCCAGGCTTTGTGCTGATATTCACAGGGATCAGGCAAGTGACTCCTGCATTTGTACAGCCTTCCCTCAAAGGGCTTGTAGTGGTGGTGATGGGGTAATTTCAGACAGTCAGAAGATAGAACCATCTGTGATGAAAGCGCATGTAGAAGAGGGGGGGCGGCCAACTCTGCTAAAAAATGGGTGGTAAGGAAGGCTTCATACGTGAGAGGTCATTTGAAGGAGGTTCTTAAGGTTGAGTAGGGATCTTCCAGGCAGAGGTGGGAACAAGCAAGTGGAGGTTAAGAGCTGATGATCTTATTCTGGATGCGCTAAGTTTGAAAGTCAAGGCAGGAAGCAGGAGGACATACAGCAGTGGGGTACAGGAGAGGCAAGGATTGGACATAAAGACTGGGGATTTTGGCTTTGAGGGCATTCACTGAGCCTTGGTGCACTGCAGTGAGAATAGGACAGAGCATGGATGCCTGTGGGGGAGGCAGCAGGAAAGGACCAGACAGGCAGTAGGGACAGAATAGCCCTATAGAGAGGTCAGAGGGAACCAGAAGAGCCAGGGAGAGGAGGGTTTCAAGGCAGAAAGGCTGAGCAGGGCCAATTGCTGCAGAGGGTCAAGTGAGACGAGGCCTGGGAATGTCCACGGAGTGGGCGCAAGACGGCGTTGATGACTTTGTCAAGAACAGTTTCAGCAGAAAGATGTGGGCAGCAGCCAGACTGCAGTGGATCAACAGGGCAGGTGACATCTGAGCTGAGAAGTGAGTGGCAGGTGAGAAAGTGGAGTGGCAGCTGGGAACCATGCCTTGGTGGAAGGAAGCCAGTGGGCAGCAGCCATAGGAGGAAGGAGGGTTTGGGGAGGCCCCCAGAATGCAGGAGGCCTGAGTGGGTCCATGGGCTGCCAGGGGAGAGAATGCAGTCTGCAGGCTGACGAAAGAGGAGACTGTGGTCGAGCCCTCTTGTGAAGGCGAAGGAGCAACGCAGGACCCAGCCAGGGTGGAGTTTGTGCAGAGGTTCTTGGCAGGACTGGGAGCTGGTACTCGGGTATCTGAGGTTCTGCTTGCTCTGGAAAGGGGTCGTGCTGAGTGTGTGGGAGGATGGGGGCTTGAGGAGAGAGGATGAGTGAGGTCCAGTGTGACCTCGGAGGGGTGTGTGGAAGGAGGGAAGCTCAGGAGGGCACTCAGCACACGTGGAACCCGGAATCTGTCATGGTGCCAGCTGGCACAGCTGTAGGCTCTTCAGCAGCCTGGGAGTGGGCGTGGAGAAGGTGGCTTGTCACAAGGCTCCAGACTGGGGACACTGAGCGGGTGTGGCAGAGGGGATGGGCAAAGGGAGTGAGGAGCTGGCAGGTGTGGCCCAGCGAGCCTTTTCTGTGGCCCGTTAGAGGTAAGATCCACAGTGAAGCCCGAGGGACCATGTAAGCTGTTCAAAAGGAGGAGTGTTAGGGGCTGAAGGGCGGCTTGGAACTGAGACAGGGGGCGGAGGTTGTGAGAAGAGGAGAGATGATAAAAATAAAACAGAGAGTCACTGTCTTCTGAGCATTTTCCACGTGCCAGGCATGGTGCGGAGAGCTTCACAGCCTTCTGTCAGGGTCCTACGTCAGTCCTTGAGGTTGGAGGATTATGAATATTGCTTTCCAGAGAAGGCAGGATCAGAGAGGTGAAGAGACTTGCCCAATGCTGCACTGCTTGTCAGGGTTCTCACAGTCAGGATCCAGGGTTGCTGTGGGAGAGAGCATGTGCCAGATTTCAAAGATGGTGAAGTTTCCAAGATGAAGTGTCTCAGGCTCTGGGACTGGTGGCTAAAGTGGAGGAAAAGGCCCATGAGTTGATGAGACTGGAGATGAGGGGGCAGCTCGGAGCCCGCCAGGCAGTGAATTTGTTTGGGGTGGCCACTCTGTGGGGCAGGTCAGGGAGGGCTATCTCTGGTGCAGAGCTGGGGCTGGGTGGCAGGGGGCAGGAGGAGTGCAGCTCTTCTGGGTCCCTGCTCGGGGCTGACCCGGCTTTCAGAGATCGGGGAGAACTGGGAGAAGGGACAACCAGTACCTTTATTCTGGGACAGCATGGGTGAACCCTCTTCCCAGTGCTGTTTCAGTCCCATCTGCCCAGCAGCCAGGCCTTCTCTCTCTGCTTTCCTGTCTGCCCCTCACTCCTACTACTACTCTGAGGGTGTTATTCAGCCTCCCACACTACAGTAAATGCCTGAGATAATCAGCTTATTAAGTGGGATGGTTTATGTTGAGTCACAGTTTGGGAGGTTTTGGTCCATATTCAGTTGGCTTTGTTGTTCTTGGGCCTGTGGCGAGGCAGCACATCACAGTGGGAAGGTGTGGTGGAGGAAGCCCAATCACTTCGTGGCCAGAAACAAAACGAGAGGAAAAGGAAGGGTAGGGGTTGTCCTATTATCCCCTTTAAGGGCATGCTCCCAGTGACTGGAAGACCTTCCACTAAGCCCTGCCACTTAAAGTTTCTACCACCTCCTTGTGTTGCTGAGCTGGGGACCAATCCTTTAACACATGGGGAACTTTCCAGATCCAAAGTAGAGCTCACAAGGAGAGGCCTGGAGCAGTTCCTATCTATGCAGGGCAGGCTTGGGAGAATGAAGTCTGTGGGGCTGGTGGAGCTGTCAAGCCCTAGACCAGACACATAAATCCAGGCAGCTGAGAGCTCAGCATGGTCAGGGGCTGAGGCAGCAGCTGCCTCTTAGAGCACCTGCTGCTCTCCTAGCCGCAGGGGCAGTGGAAGGAGGGTCTGCTGGGTGTAGACCCAGGCCTAGGCCCTCAGGTCTCAGAGGAGCCTCATTCTGACCTGTGCTTCCAGGTCACAGTCCAGGACTGCTTGGGAAGCAGAGTTAGCCCTGGGCCTGGCCCCAGGCCCAGCATGAGCTGTGTCCCGGAAGCAGGTGTGGGATGGAGAGTTAGCCCTTTGAGGGGAAAGAGCCTGAGCTTCAGGCTCATTGAGCTGTGTGCTGTTGGCCAAGTCACTCCCTCTCTCTGGTCCTAGTTTCTTCCCCTCTCAACAGAGATTCTCCTTTCTTCTGGCGAGAGGATTGAAGGAGACAGGTATGGGCAGGCTCAGCACTGATGCTTCCCCAAGCTCATAAAAAAATATGAGCAGTCTCCAGTCTCCCTGTCTGGCTGAAGCAAGAAGTGGTTGCAAGACTGAGGGCCAGTCCTGTTTGGCCTTCTGAGCCTCAGTTTCCTTATCTGTAAAATGGTGGCAGGGGGCAGAGGGCAGGATGTAATGCTCTCTCTGCATCACCTGCAGTTGGTTCCAAGCCCTCAGGCTGAGGACCAGCAAGGCTGCCCTCTGTGGCACTGTGGCAGGACTGAGCTGGTTTTTGCTGAGCCCCTGCCGCCACCTCCGTGTTCCAGGTGAGGAGCCGGAAGAGGAACCGAAGGTGAAAACCCAGTGGCCAAGGTCTGCAGATGAGCCTGGGCTATACATGGCGCAGACAGGTAACTCGGGCCCGCCTCCCTCCCTCTGTGGCGGGGGCCCGACTGTGTGGCGTCTGATGGCGTGTGTGCTTGGTGTGTGCCCGTCTGTGTCTATGTCCTGGAGCTCAGTTGCATCTCTCTGCCACATAAGGCCTGTGAGCAGGGCTGGGTTGCTTCTCAGAGAGCCTGCCACTTGGGGTCAGGGTAGGAGGGTCCTCGTGATGCCTGCGCCCATCTTGGTGGTGCTCCTCCACTCCATGAAATCGAGGGCCTGGGAAGTGCCCGCTGCCGCCGACACTGTCCCTTTCTCGTAGGCGACCCGGCGGCTGAGGAATGGTCCCCGTGGAGCGTGTGTTCCCTGACGTGTGGGCAGGGTCTGCAGGTGCGGACCCGCTCCTGCGTGTCCTCCCCCTATGGGACCCTGTGCAGCGGGCCCCTGCGGGAGACCCGGCCTTGCAACAATTCAGCCACCTGCCCAGGTAGGCCCATCCTCCTCCCTGCCCCGAGTGCTTGCAGGGTTAGGTCCTACCTGGGACATGACTCTTCCAAAAATGCTTGGTTGGCCCTTCCTTTCATTCAACAAATTTGCCTGTCCCTCATACCATGCTTAGCCCCATGCACCATCCCAGCCTGGCGAGGGACACAGCTGAATCTGACCACACCGCTGGGCTCAGTTCTCGGCACCACGCTCCTCTGATGCCCATGTCCTGATAGACAAGGCTCATTTTGACCTACATTGCCCTCTGTGTTTCCCAGCCCTGGCCTCATGAGCACTCTTGAACTTTCCCACCTCCCTGCATTTGCTGCTTCTTGTCTTACCCTCCCTTCCCTACCTTGCCTATTAAAATTCTGCCTGTCCTTGAGGATCTAAGATGAATGCCACTTTTCTTTTTAAATGAAGCCTTTCCCAACAGTCTCTTCCCTGATCTGGGCTTGTGTCTCTTCCAGGAACCTCCCCTAGACCCTTAGGTCCTCTATAGGGAAGCATGTAGTTGTTGAGAAAATGCATGTGCCTGCCTGGTGAGTGGCAGGGCAGCCAGTCTTATTCTTGTTCCCTGAGGGTATAATGGTGCCTGGCTGTGAACTGAGAGCAGGGTCTACCTGGGAGGGCTCTTGATACCTGGGGTGGCAGGTGCTTGCAAAGGGCTGGGGGAAAGCTGTGTTCCAGCATGTGAGCTCAGTGTATCAGTGTCCATGTAGAGATTCTTGTCTATTTGTGTGTCTGTGAGCTTGGGGCTGGGAGGGGCATTTTGCTCCAGGCCTGCCATGTTGGATTCAGGCTGTGGGTCTGGGGGTGGGAAGGGTAGAGTGGGGTGGATTTTGGGTCTTTTCCTGCGCCCTCAGGAGAGCAGGAGAGGAAGATGCCTGGTTGCCCTCCTGGGTTGGTCCTACTCTCCTCATCCAGGTCTCCACAGGATCTGCCCTGTATGACTTGGGACCAGAAGCCTGTGTCTTCCACATTCCCTCAAAGGGCCGAGTCCTGGGGACTGAGAGATCGCCCTGGCAGTAGAACCCCAGGGCAGAGCCAATAAGGAGTGGCCACAGAGTTGCGGAGCTCCTGATTGGTGGGCGGATGGGCAAGCGATGGCAGTGGGCAGGGCCAAGGTGCTGCCCTGCCACCGGCCACGTGCTTCCTTGCAGTGCACGGCGTGTGGGAGGAGTGGGGGTCCTGGAGCCTGTGCTCCCGCAGCTGCGGGCGGGGGTCTCGGAGCCGGATGCGGACCTGCGTGCCCCCCCAGCACGGCGGCAAGGCCTGCGAGGGTCCCGAGTTGCAGACTAAGCTCTGCAGTATGGCCGCCTGCCCGGGTCAGTAGCGCCTGGGGGCTTATAGGCAGGCGCTGCCCAGCTGGGTGGGGTTGGGGGTCGGGAGACCCAGGGGAGACAGTCAGGTCCACAGCCCTGCCCCAGGGGGCCCCATGAACATTGACCAAGCATGGGGAAGACTGGAGAAGTATACCTGCCAGTGTGGGAGGTGAGCCCCATCCCTGATTGGGCTTGGCACTCTGTGACCCCATCAAAAGGAGGCTACTTGCCAGCACCTCTTCCTATAAGCCCTGGCTGCCCCTGCTGTCAAAAGCATTTTGGTGCTCCTGGGCAGCTGGACTGTGAGAGAGCACAAAGGTGGGCTTAAGAGTGGGCAAAGATCAGACCCATGTCCTTAGCCAGAAGAGGACTTGCACCTCGGTGCTGAGTGAAGATGTGTCCTGTCTTCCTGGAGCTGGTGACAGGCGGGCAGGATAAGGCCCAGGGACTACCTGCTTGCTCACTCCTGACCCCTTCGTGCACCTACAAAGTGAGGCTGGCCTGGCATAGGTCCAAGTGCCAAGCAGGCACTGCGGTCTCCCTGTGGTATTCTGCCCCTGCCAATCTACCTGTGCTCTGCTCAACGACCACCCCTGCTTGTGTCTCCCCATGCAGTGGAAGGCCAGTGGCTAGAATGGGGTCCGTGGGGCCCATGCTCCTCATCCTGTGCCAATGGGACCCAACAGCGCAGCCGGAAGTGCAGTGTGGCAGGCCCATCCTGGGCTACGTGCACAGGTGCCCTCACTGACACCCGCGAGTGCAACAATCTCGAGTGCCCTGGTGAGTGCTCAGTGTGAGGGTAGCAGGTGGCAAGCCTGGTCTTGGGGGCACCTGTAGCCTCTCACCCTTCCCCTCTCTCATAGCCACTGATGGCAAGTGGGGGCCATGGAATGCATGGAGTCTGTGCTCCAAGACATGTGACACAGGCTGGCAGCGCCGCTTCCGCATGTGCCAGGCCTCAGGTACACAGGGCTACCCCTGCGAGGGTACTGGAGAGGAGGTGAAGCCATGCAGTGAGAAGAGGTGTCCAGGTATGCCTGCACTGCCCCAGTGGGGAGGGGGCATGTGTGTGAGCCCAGCTGAGCCCCTCCCCTGCACCTGCAGCCTTCCATGAGATGTGCAGGGATGAGTATGTGATGCTGATGACGTGGAAGAAGGCGGCGGCTGGCGAGATCATCTACAACAAGTGCCCCCCCAATGCCACGGGTAAGGGGCAGGTCACTGTCTTGCAGACCCCCAGCCTTCTCCATCCTGAGGTGTGGAGGGAGTACGTGAGCTCAGCTCCCTTGCCCAACCCTCTTGTCCCCTGCAGGGTCTGCCAGCCGCCGCTGTCTCCTCAGTGCACAGGGTGTGGCGTACTGGGGACTGCCCAGCTTTGCCCGCTGCATCTCCCATGAATACCGCTACCTGTATCTGTCAGTGAGTGTGCCCTGCCAGGTTGGGGTGCTACATGCTCTGTCCCAGTCTTTGGTAGGGGCTGGAGGAAGCTTAAGGCTTAATCATTCCCACATGCCTTGGCATATGCTGTGCCCACTGCTGCCTCTCCTTGTCTGGCAAACTCCTCATACCTCAAGGCCTACCTCTCAAGTATCTTCCCTTAATGGTGGTGCCTACCCTTGTGCTCCTACAGCCCCCTGAGCTACTCAGTTATTAGGTGTCAAGAATGCTTATCTGAGTGTCCGTGTGCTATGCTAGACTGGGGGCGCTTCTTAAAGACAGGGGCAAAGTTGAATTTATTTTTGTGTTCTCAGGATCCTGCCCAGGGCCTGCCATGGGGCTAGGATGGTATCAGCATATATGTGTCCATATTTCTGACTGTTTGGGATATTGATTGGTCTCTGCATTTGGAGGTTGTGATTGAGAGAGCACAGGAGACTGAGTAGTTGTGTACTGTATGTTAGAAGGTGTCTGACTCCTTTGGGTGGACGGGGTGCCCTGTCCACATACTGGCTTATCATCTTTGATATATACATTTGAGCACCTTCTTTTTCTAGGTGTTTCTATTGCAGTCTTTTAAAAGTATCTTTTAGGATTCTCTTTGAGTCTCTTTCTTGAACTCTGTTTCCCCTGGGAGCCCCTTTGAGCATCTCTCTGATCTTGTACACCCTCTGTCCTCCTGGCTGCCAGCACTGGGTGTATGGGAGTGGGATGGGTCAGGGTCTGGTCTCAGCTCCCACCTGGCCCTCCAGTGACAGGGACTCACATGTCACCTGCAGCTCCGGGAGCACCTGGCAAAGGGGCAGCGCATGCTAGCGGGTGAAGGCATGTCACAAGTGGTGCGCAGCCTGCAGGAGCTACTGGCCCGCCGCACCTACTATAGTGGGGACCTGCTCTTCTCTGTGGACATTCTGAGGAATGTCACTGACACCTTCAAAAGGGCCACCTATGTGCCCTCTGCTGACGATGTGCAGGTACCACCCCGTGCTGCTGGGAGGAAGGAGGGTGGAGAGGCCCCAAACTGAATGGAGGGGGAAGCTGAGGCCCTGAGGCAGAGGCTGCTGGTGGTGGCAAGTGTGCAGTGGGGAAGTCCTGTCCCCCAGGCTAAAACTACTTTTTCTTTCCCTAGCGCTTTTTCCAGGTAGTGAGCTTCATGGTAGATGAAGAGAACAAGGACAAGTGGGATGATGCTCAGCAGGTGAGGCCCAGCTTCCAGGTTCTTTCCTGACCCTTCCCCACCTTGAATTCCCACAGCTTTACACACTTTCTGTCCCCAGGTGTCCCCTGGCTCTGTGCACTTGCTTCGTGTCGTGGAAGACTTCATTCACCTGGTGGGCGATGCCCTCAAGGCCTTCCAGAGCTCTCTGATTGTCACGGACAATCTGGGTACAAGGAGGCGGCGGGGGGGACGGGTGTTGCTGGAGGTGACAGAGCCCTGACCACTGTGGGCAAGGGGTGGTTTTCAAAGGGCTTTTCCTGGTTTTCTGTCTTTTGTGTCTGGGCCCTTTCTTTCCCGCATTTAATTCCATGCTTGTATCTTTCTCTCCACATGTTTTCCCTCCATCTCTGCATTGTCTGGCTCTGGGTACGTGTGCCCCTCCCTGTGTTTATTTCACCCTCGATGTCTGTGTCTGCCTTCCCTGCTGGGTGTTCCCCATGTCTGTCTCTTCCCTTGGGTCTATCCCCTGTGGCCTGTCTCTTGTGCACTCTGCCCACCCTCCTCCCACTGCAGTGATCAGCATTCAGCGAGAGCCCATCTCGGCTGTGTCCAGTGACATCACGTTTCCCATGCGGGGCCGCAGGGGCATGAAGGACTGGGTGCGGCACTCAGAGGACCGCCTCTTCCTGCCCAAGGAGGTGCTCAGCCTCTCCTCCCCAGGGAATCCAGCTGCACCTGGGGCAGCAGGCACCCCTGGCAAAGGAAGGGGCCCAGGAACTGTGCCCCCTGGTCCGGGCCACTCGCACCAGCGTCTCCTCCCAGCAGACCCTGATGACTCCTCATACTTTGTGATCGGTGCTGTGCTCTACCGCACCCTGGGCCTCATCCTGCCACCTCCCAGGTGGGTCCACCTGAGCAGAGTGATGCACCTGCTGCCCTGCACCCTCGGGGACCCTTCACTTGGCTCTGGACGTGGTTGTTTCTCAAAGACATCCATGCAGTTCCCACAGGCTGTGCTGGCATCCAGGACTTGGCACTCTAGACCTCACCCAGAGTCCAGGGCCACACTGAGCTCTTCCCATGGGCCTGAAGCCCTAATAGCTCTCAACACCCATCCAAAGCAGCTTCAGAGTTTCTCATTGGTCTGGACACCTGCTGGCAGGAGCTGACCTCATTTCCTGTCCCCCAGGCCTCCACTAGCTGTTACCTCCCGGGTGATGACAGTGACTGTGCGACCCCCCACCCAGCCTCCAGCTGAGCCCCTTATCACAGTGGAGCTCTCCTACATCATCAATGTGAGTGGGGGCCCAGGCAGGGACACTGAGGTTACCCCAGCTAGGTGGCCAGAGGTGTGTCCGATAGACATGGTCTGTCCTCAGTTCTGGGCTGAACCTTGACCTGGGAATAAGAGCTGCTGTGGCAGGATGGTGGTGGTCATGGGTGGTGAGCTCCCCACCCTAGACTGCACGCGTGTCTTCTGTTCCCCAGGGCACCACAGATCCCCACTGTGCCAGCTGGGACTACTCCAGAGCGTGAGTTGGGGGCAGCTCGGGATGAGGAAGGGTGCAGCCCTAGAACCCTCATCAGGAAGAGTCTTCTGCCTGGGTGGCCAGAGGGTTCCTTGGTGCCATCCTTGGTCTGGAGGGATCAAGAGCACATCCTGGTGCTCCCTCCTAACCCCTCATGGATGTGGCTTTGCCCAGGATTTCACCTGTCCCTGGACAGTGGCCAGCACTGGTGGGGCTGTGGAGTTGGGCTCAGGGTTCACACCACCTCTCCCCCACCCAAGAGATGCCAGCTCGGGGGACTGGGACACTGAGAGCTGCCAGACCTTGGAGACCCAGGCAGCCCACACCCGCTGCCAGTGTCAGCACCTGTCTACCTTTGCTGTCCTGGCCCAGCCGCCGAAGGACCTGGTGAGTGGAAGACAGGAGCCTGGCTGGGCAAGGGAGGAAGCCCCTGGGCTGCAAGGGGCCATCTGTGACTTTATTGCTGCGCATCCGAGTGATCCTTAATATGCCTCGGTGGAGGCATACTTGCAGGATTGCACATGGAAGCCTGTGCCCCTGGGATGATACTCATACCCAGGACACCTGCCTGCAGGACATTGTGTGTGGGCGTGCACATGTGTGTGCCTGGTTGTGTGTGGAAGAGTGTGTGTGACTGGGAGTAAAAATGCACCCACTTGTGGGATCTGGCTTGGTCTTGCTCATGTGAGAATAATATCATGTGCCCTCTATACCTGGGTATGCCAGTCTACACCAGACAGGGAGACTGGGCACCCTGCTGTGCCCTTGCCCAGAAACCCATCTCCTGCAGACCCTGGAGCTGGCAGGTGCCCCCTCGGTCCCCCTGGTGATTGGCTGTGCCGTATCCTGCATGGCCCTGCTCACGCTGCTTGCCATCTACGCTGCCTTCTGGAGGTAGGTTGGATGTTGGGCAGGGCAGCAGGTGGCCAGCTACTGCAGGTCAGGCAGGCAGCCAGCACCTCTGCCCCTGTCCACTGTGCCCTGTCAGGTTCATAAAATCTGAACGCTCCATCATCCTGCTGAACTTCTGCCTGTCCATCCTGGCTTCCAACATTCTGATCCTTGTGGGCCAATCGAGGGTGCTGAGCAAGGCAGGTGCAGGCTCTGGGGGGTGCCGAGGGGAGGGCGGAGGGTGCGTGCAGGTGAGGGTGGGTGTGTTTGTAGGGATGTCCTAGGGGTGGATGTGTGTGTGTACAGTCCAGCTGCACGCTGGGGAGAGGGTATGTGGAAGTAGTGTTTGGGCATCCGTGAGGGCATTGGGGAGGGAGGTGTAATCAGTGATGAGTGTTTGTGTACAGCAGTGAACCGTGTGTGTGAGCTGAGCACTTAGGTGCACACATGTTGGCTGGTGGCTTTGGGTTTCCTCATATCTGCAAGGCCTCCTTTCCCATCTGCCTGTGGATGACCCAGGCGACTGTATCCCTCATGCCCCCTTGGCCTTCTTTGCACAGTGCTGGAACTGTGAGTGCCAGGTGTGGGGCCTGCCTGGCCATGATGTGGCAGGTGCTCCTGTCTATCCCCTCCCTGTCAGCCCCGTGTGTGTGTGTGTGTGTGTGTGTGTGTGTGTGTGGCCTGCCTACCCGCCTCTCTGGATGCCAAGTGCTGTGTGCGTGTCACCAGGCCTGTGTCGTGCTGTGTGTGGGTGCAGGAAGGCGGGGGTGCCTGGCAGGGCTCTGTTGGGGGTGGCGCTCGGGTAGGCGGCTGTCCGCAACAGTGCCCAGCAGCCAATGTGGGAAGCAGTGCCTCCTGCCCTGGCGGCTGCTCAGGGCCACTCCCTCTGGTTCCCTGTCCCTGCAGGGCGTATGTACCATGACGGCTGCCTTCCTGCACTTCTTCTTTCTGTCCTCATTTTGCTGGGTACTCACTGAGGCCTGGCAGTCCTACCTGGCTGTCATTGGGCGGATGCGCACCCGCCTCGTTCGCAAGCGCTTCCTCTGCCTGGGCTGGGGTGAGCAGGACCAGTTCGGGACTCTGCTGCTGGGCTTTGTGGGGCAGGGGCAGCCGGGAGCTCTGTTCTGGCCCTGGCGCAGGCCCAGCTCTCTGGGCACCAGGGTCACCTAGACTCATGGGTAGAGGAATGAGGGGTCCCTGAGCACAGGCAGCCATCTCACTTTGGCTCTCCTGCTCCCCCACTCCCCCAGGTCTGCCCGCCCTGGTGGTGGCTGTGTCTGTTGGCTTTACCCGCACCAAAGGATATGGTACATCCAGCTAGTACGTGGGCCTCCCGTGGCAGGTGGGGGTAGGATGAGGGAGTCTGTTAAGGGTTTGGCTTGGGCATTAGGACTTAGATCCTGGCTGAGATCCTGGTCTATACCTGTTGTAGGTCTTTGGGCAAGTTCCTCTCTATCTCTGAGCCTCAGTTTCCCCAGCTATAAAAAGAAGCTACTGGGATTGGGTAATCTCAAAGAACACTGAACTCGGGTCAGCCTATTTCATTCCTATGATAGCCCCAGGAGCTGGACCTGATGTTCTTGACTTTCGTTGGAGGGGAAACTGAGGCTCAGCAAAGGCCAATGGCTCCATCTCACCCCATTGAGGCTGGATCTCCATTAGTGATGTGGGCATGGCAGCCCTGGGGATCAAGGGGTGGTATCTGAGGGCGGGAAGGAGCCTGCTGGGTTTCTGACACCCCTTTTTCTCCCCCTACCCCAGCTGCTGGCTTTCCCTGGAAGGTGGCCTGCTGTATGCCTTTGTGGGACCTGCAGCTGTCATTGTCCTGGTATGTGCCCCTTTCAGGGTTCTGGGAGGGATGTGGCCCCAGGGATTCCATCCCTCTGCCTCCTCCCTGCCCTCTAGCTCCCACTGGGGAGTTTCATGATGAGGGCACCTCATGATCCTGTCTTCTCCCACTCCACTCCACTGGCCCCCCAGGTGAATATGCTCATCGGAATCATTGTCTTCAACAAGCTCATGGCACGTGATGGCATCTCTGACAAATCCAAGAAGCAGAGGGCTGGGTAAGGAAAGGCCTCTGGGACTTGGCCTTTCTGGGAAATGGTGCAGGGAGGGAGGGCTGAGGGCACTCTTGGAGACTCAGGGCTTGATGATGCAGACTGGGGCTCCCCAACCTTGGTGCATCAAGGGTGCAGGCAAGGTGGGCACCGGGAGTGCTCAGCTGCAGCCCCTCACCCACCCTAACCCAGCTCTCTCTCTCTCGTCTGCCCTCCCCTCCCACCCTTCTCGGGGCTCATTCTGCCCCTGTCTCCCGGCTTCCCATGTGTTTCCCCCTTCTCCCATGTCTGTGCCGCCCCTGAGGTCGGAGCGGTGCCCCTGGGCCAGCCTGCTCCTCCCCTGCTCAGCGTGTGGAGCGGTCCCCAGCCCCCTGCTCAGCTCAGCCTCGGCCAGGAACGCCATGTTAGTCGTGTCCCCTGGGGGGCGGTGGGGGGTGGGTTGGGGCAAAGGAATGGGGGGACAGTGCCCAGGGTGGGAGGAGGGAGGGATATCATCAGCCCAGTGCCTTGGAGGGCTTGGCCTGCCCTCCTACTGCCATGCACTTTCCAAGGCTCGGGATAAGGTGGCAGAGAGCGATGGGGAGCGACTGTCTGTGTCTCCCCAAGGTGCTGGGTTCCTTCGCCCACCCATCCCTCCCACCCCTGCCCCTGCTCCTGGCTAATGTTCTATCCAGGCACAGCCACAGACTCCTCCTCCTCCTCCTCACAACACCAACCTACAGAGGCTCAGAGACTTAGGCCTTTCGAATTCTTGAGCTATGGAACCTTAGAATTAGAATGATAGAATCTTAGAATAAGACAATCAGAAGCTAAGACTGTTAGAATGAGTGAATCATGGACTTATCATCTGTCATAGAATCCTGAGACTTAGAATTCAGAGGCATTGAATCTTAAAATCAATTGGAGACAGAGTCATGGAGGAAGACAAGTACTTCACTGGAACCCATTCCCACCCCCCAGAAGCCGAGAATCTTAAAACTGAGACATGCAAGAGTAGAACGGATCCACAAGAGCTCGGGCCCACCCTGCCCCCAGGGCTGCAGGTCCATCTGAGCCTCCCTGAGCAGTGGAGGTCCAGTTTTATCTCGCACACCTCCGGGACCCCTGGAGGCCTCCTGCACTGTCATTGCAGAGCTCTGAGGAGTGGAGACCTCCCCCTGCCTTGCCCTGCCATCTGCCTCCCTGTCGTGTCTGCTGAACCAGCAGTTAAAGGCTTGGGCTTTGGAGTCAGCCAAGCTGGGTTTGTGTCCCAGCTCTTTTCTTTCTGCCCAGCTGGGTACACTCCAGTTTCCTCATCTGTAAATCGAGATACTAGCCCCCAGGCCTGTTTATTGAAGTTGTTTTGATCACAATTTGAAATAATGTATGTAAAGTGTTCAGTATAGGGCCTGGCACAGAATTGGTGACTAATCAATGGTAGCTCTTATTACTGTGATTAGACCCTCTCTTGATCTTAGCTCCACCTCCAAGAGCTTCAGAGACCACTGTGCCTGCTCCCTACGGGGGTGAAAAGCCCTGAGTCACTCTTCCTAGGACAGGTCTTGCCCCCCTGCCCATCTCTCTGCCTTGGCCTCCCCAGCTATCTCTGACCTGTCTGGAGCTGTGCCTGACTCCCCCCACCTGCCGAGTGCTGTGGGCAGAGGTAGGCCGGGTATGGCACCGGCCCAGTAGGGCGAGGCAGCCCTCCTGTCCCTCGTGTCTGTAACAGGTGTGTGTGTGGGGTGCAGCCGGGAAGCCAGGACCTGTCCCTTTTTTCTCTGCTCTCCCCTGGCAAAGAGGCTGGAGTGTGTAGGCTTGGCCCTGACCTCAGCTTTTACCCCCAGATTAGCTATAACCCTGCTGCCCAGGGCTCTGAGCAGCCGCTGGGAGCCAGGCAGCTCCTCCGAGGGGACCCAGGTGGACAGCCTCTGCCTTGCCGGTGCTGGCCCCATCTTCTCCCCAAGGATTTGTGCCCTGGCATCCTCCTCGTGCTCTGCCTGTTTAATCTTTCTGTCTGGGTGTCTCTGTCTCATACTCTCTCTCTCACCATGGCTGTCATCTCTCTCCCTGTCCCTCTTTCTTTCCTCCTCTCTCAGCCTACCCAAGTAGAATCTCTGGGGATGTAGCCCTGGCCTGTGTATTTCACAAAGCTCCCCAGGTGATTCTGGGGAAATTGGGGCTGACAGTCCTCATGCCTGCATCTACCTGCCTCTGCTTCTCTCCCCTCTTCCTTCCCACCTTCTCTGTCTCTGTCTCCTGATGTTGCCTCTGTCCCTGCCTCAGTCCCACTGTATTGTCTCTCTTAGTTCTCCTGGCCCCTGCTCTGACCCACAGTTCTGTTCTCTGTTTCCATGGCTCTCTACTTGGGGACACTACTGAGGTCCTGGAATTTGGGGCCCTACCAGTCCCCAGGTCAAGTGGAGGCCTAGGCTCCTGCCACCCTGTCCCCTAGCGTGTCACTCTGAGAGACCCTCTGCCACTCTTGTCACAGGGCCTCACTCTGGAGCTCCTGTGTAGTGCTGCCCCTTCTGGCGCTCACCTGGATGTCTGCTGTCCTGGCCATGACAGACCGCCGCTCCGTCCTCTTCCAGGCCCTCTTTGCTGTCTTCAACTCTGCACAAGGCTTTGTCATCACCGCTGTGCACTGCTTCCTGCGCCGAGAGGTGGGCTGGGCCTCTCCCACCCCTGCCTGGCCATCATACCCTGCCAGGCCTCTGGCTTCTCCCACTGAGTGGACCAGGGGGACTGAGGACTGACCAGGCTGCTTCCGGCTCCAGCTGGGCAGCCCAGGGTGCCAGACGCTGATCATCTGGGCAGCTTTGGCTTGGCCTCCTGGGGCCCTTTCTTCCCTTCAGCCCAGCCCAGTGTTATCATCTTCCCTGGGACCGGATGCATGTCTTTTCTTCACACCTGCCTGTGTGCCAGGGCTCCTAGGGTGGGAGACACAACCAGTGGCAGTTGGGGGCCTGCAGTGACCTGAGGCCCAGCAAGTGCCCTCTGCTCCTAGGTCCAGGATGTGGTAAAATGCCAGATGGGTGTGTGTCGGGCCGATGAGAGTGAAGACTCCCCTGACTCATGTAAGAATGGGCAGCTGCAGATCCTGGTGAGTAAGGAGGCCTAATTATCCCACCCCCTCCTCCTGCCCTAAGCCACTCACCTTCCCTGAAACAGGGGCATGGGGCAGAGACCAGGTTTGATTGACACTCAGACACTGACAGTGGGGTGGCATTGGGCAAGAACTTTCCCCATTCAGTCTGCCCACCTGCCCCGCTGGGCTTTGTTGGGCAGCGTGCTACTGGAAGCACCTCTGGTGGGCAGACTGAACAGAGCTGGGGATGGGGACCCGAGCTCCCCTTCCCCTGATACACTGATCTTCCCTCTGCCCATCTGCTCTCTGCCTCTCCGCCTATAGTCAGACTTTGAAAAGGATGTGGATCTGGCCTGTCAAACAGGTGAGTCTGCTGGGATAGAGCTGACAGCAGCTCCAGGGATGGGCAAGAAGGGGGGCCCAGGCCCCATCATGGGAGGCCCTGATGGGGGCATGGCTGCTGGAGTCCAGCTTTGACATCAGGCAGCCCTGAGGTGGGGTCAAGGATGTGAAGGCCACTTACTGTATACATCTGGGGAGCAGCTTCCTGTCCTGTCTCCTGGGGAGGTGCTGCCCAGGGTGTGGGAGGAACAGGGCCCTTTGGCAGCCTTGGGCTGTAGGGTAGAGGTCAGGATGTGCACTAGGCCCCTGTGGGAGCTCTACCTCCCCATGGGCCTCTGAACCAGGTGTCTTTTATCCCCTCTGGTGTGTGAGAGTACCAACCACCCAAGCAACTCTCCAGGACTTAGTTTCCCTTCCTGTGCTAGGGCAGATTTGGTACTTGCCCAGCCCAGGCAAGGGAGTCTGGGGGCTGTTTCTCCTCAGAGCTCACTCATCCCTCCCACTCCTGTCCTCAGTTCTGTTCAAGGAGGTCAACACTTGCAACCCGTCCACCATCACGGGCACACTATCCCGCCTGTCCCTGGACGAGGACGAGGAGCCCAAGTCCTGCCTTGTGGGTCCTGAGGGTGGCCTCAGCTTCTCACCGCTGCCTGGGAACATCCTGGTGCCCATGGCAGCCTCACCAGGGCTGGGCGAGCCACCCCCCCCGCAGGAGACCAACCCTGTGTACATGTGTGGGGAGGGTGGCTTGCGGCAGCTGGACCTCACGTGGCTGCGGCCAACCGAGGCTGGCTCCGAGGGGGACTACATGGTGCTGCCCCGGCGGACTATGAGCCTGCAGCCTGGCAGTGGGGGCGGAGGGGGTGAGGATGCCCCCAGGGCCCGGCCCGAGGGGACCCCCCGGCGGGCTGCCAAGGCACTGACCCACACCGAAGGCTACCCCAGCTTCCTGTCTGTGGACCACTCGGGTCTGGGGCTGGGCCCTGCCTATGGGTCTCTCCAGAACCCCTATGGGATGACTTTCCAACCACCACCGCCAACCCCCAGTGCCCGCCAAGTGCCCGAGCCAGGGGAGCGCAGCCGGACCATGCCCCGCACAGTGCCTGGCTCTACCATGAAGCTGGGCTCTCTGGAGGTGAGGGGCAGGGCACAGGGAGGGGGTCTGCTTATTGTGTGCCTGGACCATGTCTAAGTCACAGGCTGCAGCTAGGAAGAAAGGGACGGCCATCAACCTCCGCAGGGCAGCATCTTGAGCCCAAGTCACCAGGGTGTATATGCTGCGTGTTTCCCCCTCTGTGGGGGCTTGTGGCTGCTCCAGGGAAATCCTGGGGTATCTGAATCCCTTAGATGGGCTTGGACTTCATGCAGAGGGAGTGTAGTTCTCAGTTCCCTCACTCTTGCTTTCATGCCTACTTTGGGGCAACTGTGAGTCCTCGTTTGAGGAGACTGTGGCTCTGGTAAGGTACTAAATTGTTAGAGAAGCCACAGAACAGAGGTCTGGACCTCTGCATCACATGACCCCAGGTTCCATTCTGGACACTGCTGACTGGCAGTGAGATACTGAGTAAATCACTTACTCTCTCTGTGGCTCAGTTTCCTTGTGTGCAAAGCGAGGATAACAGTAGTGTCTTTGTAAGATTGTTGGAAGGATTAATTGAATGATATAAGGCATTTATTTCTGTGTGGAGCAAGTAGGAAGTGCTAGAAAATTGGGTGTTACAGTCATTATTAATCCTGAAGTCAGCCTCAAGCACTATCTATGGCCTGTGGTAATAGCCCCTCTCTTCCTGAGATATTGTAAGCCCCTCTGTAGCCCTTCTCAGGTGTTTTTTGTTGATGTTTTCCCGTCCCTCCAGCCAGCTCCATGCAGAGAATCACTGGGAACAAACAAGTGGCAGTTGCTCATGGCCCATGGCCCATGGGTAGTGGCCTATAGAACATTTTAGAACTCTAGTTGGAAGAATGAGGGGGATGTGGATAGGGAAAAGGGCTAGCATTGTTGCTCAGAAACCATTGGCTGGTCATGTTCGTCATAGAAATCTTCTCCCCTGAGCTGGTGTGATTGTGTATACCTGTAATCCCAGCTACTTGGGAGGCTGAGACAGGAGTGTCTTGAGTTCCAGGCCAGCTTGGGCAACTTAATGAGACTCTATCTCAAAATTTAGAAGAAATAAAAAAGGGCTGGGGATGTAGTTCAGTGGTAGAGTGCTTGCCAACCATGCATAAGGGCTTCATTCAATCGTCAGTATGCCCGCCCCCCAAAAAAAAGACTGGGGAAAAAAAGGAAACCTACTCCCTAACTTCTTCTCAAAGAAATTTAAGTTAGCAGCTAAAGGGGTCACAAGTTTAGTTTTTATATTAAAATGTTTCTTGAACATTTGGTGCCTGCTCCTGCCACAGATGGCAAAAACAGGAAGGCATAACAAAGACAGAAAAAACAACGCTGGCATTGGAGAGGGGTGCACTCAACATCATGGTGGGTTTGTTCTGTGAACACCTGCCCGTGGTTGGGCCACTGAGGGAGGGCCCAGTGCTGAGCTCCTTGTGTGGGAGGTAGCAATAACTATGGCAGCTGTTTGAGGGGTCAAGGATGACGTTCAAAATTGTAATGGGCAGCACACGAAGCAGTGGCACAGTTTGGGGCAGGGAGTTATGAGTTTGTGTGGTTGGGCCCAGGCTGTTTGCAGGGCCTTATGCCTGTGGTAAAATGCTTTCCTCTGCTCATTGCCTCCTCCTTGCTGCCTCCCAGCGGAAGAAGCTTCGATATTCAGACCTGGACTTTGAGGTGAGTGCAGTGTGTGTTAGGGGATGGAGCATCTGTACCTGGAGGGGCCACTGCAGGCTCTGACCCCAGGACTCTGTGGTTTCTGTGGGATCTTCCCACTGCTCCCTCCTGCCCAGGCTTGGGCTCTGGGGCAGAGAGAGAGCCAGCCTTGTCCCAGAGGCTGGGAGGTGGGGCCCAGGCTGCTGGGTGGTCCAGGCAGGAGCTGTGGAGATGGGTCCCTGGTGCTGGCCCAAGGGAGCACTCCACTGATGTCCAGTGGCTCCTAGAAGGTGATGCATACCCGGAAGCGGCACTCGGAGCTGTACCATGAACTCAACCAGAAATTCCACACTTTCGACCGCTACCACAGCCAGTCTGCAGCCAAGGTGAGGGCTCCTCTGTGGCTGCCCCTACCTGAAGCTCAGGGTTTCACCTCTGACCTGTGGCCCCAGTGACAGTAGAAGTGCTGGAGTGTGTCCTTGGGTGGGGCAGAGAATGGAGCACAGGCTGCATGAGTCCCCCTGGGCTGGGGTGGGGCAGTTGAAGGGATTCATGCCCTCTCACCCTGCCTGGGCAGCCTCAGCCTGCCTCGCCAAAGGTTGTCCATGATGGATGCAAGCAATCTTTCTGGTCTATGCAGGGTGTGAGAAGGCGCTATGGGTGCATGGTCAGGAGGCCCAACTAGAGCCAGGCAAATCTACACTTGAACTCTACTCTACTTTGACCCCTGAGTGCTCCATAACTTTGGGCAACACTGGCCTTCTGGGGGTATCCTCAGTTTGTCCTGAACAGTGGGTGGGTAAGAAGATACTGCCCCTTGCCACGGGCTCTTCCTGCTTTCTCCACAGGAGAAGCCCAGCCCCGGGGAGCGTCCCAGCCTGTCCCAGCATCGGCGGCATCAGAGCTGGAGCACCTTCAAATCTATGACACTGGGCTCACTGCCCCCCAAGCCCCGAGAACGGCTGACCCTGCACCGGGCAGCAGCCTGGGAGCCCACAGAACCACCAGATGGCGACTTCCAGACAGAGGTGTGAGTGCCACACCGGACTGCCCACTGCACAGAAATATATATCTCTCTATTTTCACACTTCACTTTGGAACTACCCGGGAGCCAGCGCCCCCTCCCCCTCCCGAGGGCTGGGCAGGAGGCACAGAGGACTCAGCCAGGCTGGGAGAGCCAGACATGGTGTAGCCTGGGGGCCAGGGTACCTCCTTGTTTCTCAAAGGCCCCTCAGCCACTGGAGCCCCATCTTTGCCCCAGCCTGTCTGTCCCTGTCCTGGGCTGGGGAGGGGGAAGGGGAACTTTGTTGGGAATAAACTTCACTCTGTGGATTTGGCTGCTGAGCTGTTTGTTTCCTCCAGGTGTAGGCCCGGCCTTGGACCTGACTGTCCCTCTATCTCCTTAGTTCACCTCACTTGGTCTCATCAGAGTGTGTGATGGGTTCAGGCCAGCCCTGACTGGGAGGAGCTGGCTGGACTCTGACCTCATCTTTGCTGCTGGCTCCCTGGGTGACCCGCTATGGGCTGGGGTGAGAAGGTTGGGGTTATGGGTTGGGACTCTATGACTGGCTTTCCCCTGTTACTGCCATGGTTGTGGCTGCCATTCACTGGGGCACAGAGGCCAGAACTGCCTGGACTGGGTTGCTGTGAGGCACAAGGGGTCAGGTGTATCCCAGGAGCTTTACACACGTGACCCTCAGCCCCTCACGACGCCTTGCTGGGAGGTGTTCAGTTGCCCATTTTGTAGGTTGGGAAAATGAGGCCGGAGATAGAGTCTTTCTCAAGGCCACAGTCAGGCAGAGCTGGGTCTTAAACCCAGGCTTGCTGGAGGTGGAGCTTCAGGTCAGCTTCTTGACACATGAGCCTCAAGGCTGCAGGAGCTACAGTAGCTGGTTGTGGAGGAGCCTCAGGCTGGCTGGCTTCCAGTAGGTGTGGGGTTGAAGAGCCAGGGTGGCTTGGGGCCAGAGGGCAGGGCCTGGAGACTCACTGCTGGATTACAGTCTTACACACTTGAGTGAGTAGACACTTGCTCAGCCCTGAGTACCCAGGAAGAGGGTGCAGAGGAACAGTATGTGGAAATGTCTTGCAGTGTGGTGACATGGCTCTTCTAAAGTTGGACAGCACCTGGAGCAGGGCACAGTTAGCAGGGTCCAAGGGACTCTGAAGTATAACTCAGTTACTTGGAGGGCTGAGGGAGGGATTAGGTGATGTAGGAGTCCGGATGAGGGTCAAGGAAAAAGGGACAGATGGCTGGAGTGGAGTGTCAGCAGCTAGTGGCCTTCTTGAGGGGTCTGGAGGAGGGGTGGAGGCCTCTCCAGAGTTTTGCAGCCCTTGATGGCACAGGCTTCCTGTCAGTCCCATTTGAATCCTGTCTGAGGTGGGCCTTGGCCAGAAGTGGTGTGTAAGCAGAGTCCTCCCAGGTCTGTGCTCCTGGCCCTCAGTGCTCTGGAGACTCCTCCACCTCCCTTCCCTCAGGAAGCTCCAGCATTTAAGTTGTACAAAGCACTACTTCATGTGATGTTGGAAGACAGGTGTTGTGACTCCTGCATTTTACAAATGAGAAGATTGAGGCTCAGCGAGGGGATGTGACTTTCCAAACTTCCAGAGCTTATAATTGACTATACTGGGATGTGGCTGGAAGAGGCAGAATCCAATGCCAGCCTGTTTAGGCACAAGCTGTGTGCATGTGGGGCTGGCCCACCTCAGATGATGTCCATCCCCTCCCAGTTCACTATGTGTGTGGGCTTCCTTCTTTTAGGCAGGATTCCTCATCCCCTGGGCCCACCAAGCTTCCTCCTCTCAGCACCCATTACTCAGTATTGTCTCCAGAGGGGAAGAAACTTTCCTCTTGAATTCAATTAGAAAACTCCTAAGAAAGAAGGCCTCTGATTGGCTCTAGGCACTGTGATTGGCAGCCCCTTCAGGAGCTCCTGCAGTGAGGGAGGGGGAGCAGATCTTCAGAAATGGACTCCTTCCTAGAAGGAGGGTGATAGGCTTGCACAAACAAAGCCCAGTCCCTGACCTTGTGCCAGTAGATCCCACTCCATGTCCCAGCTGGGCTCACATCTCCAAGACACCCCTGCCACCACCTAATGGATTTCTTAGTGCCTTTCCCTATGCTCTTGGCCCCTCCTTCCCAGCCGTGGACTTCACAGGCTGGGCTGAACTGCAGTGGTATTGCCCTCCCCCTCTTGTACTTTCTTCCTTTGCATCTGGTTTGAGTAGGAAGTTGGGTGTCTGCCTTGTTGATTCTGCTCCATTAGCAACCTCACCTGCCAGCAGACACTTCTGACAGCTTTAAGACCCCCCACTTTAAGACCGAGCTTTCCTGGGGTGGAGCCTGTGCCCCTAGGGACCCCAGAGTCCCAGCCCAGACTTGCTCTTTGACCTTGAACCAGGATTAGATCCTGTCTGACTTGGGTTTCCTTATTTGTAAAATGAATTGGCCTGATAGCCCTTCCATTTGGGCCAATTTCTAACAACCCGCCATTTGTTCCTGGGGCTTGAATTTCTTTTTCTCTTTCTTCTTCCTTTATTCCCCTCTTCCTTTCCTTCTCCTTCTCCCTCTTCCCCCCACCCCAATACTAGGGATTGAACTCAGGGCTTTCACACTGAACTACATCCCAGCTCCTCCTCCCTTTTTTGAGAGAGGGTCACTAAATTATCCAGGCTGAGCTTGAATTTGTAATCCTCCCTCAGCCTCCCAGGGTGCTGGGGTTGCAGGTGTATACCCCCACACCCAGTTGCCTGAGCTTGAGTTTCTAACCTCATTGTCCTTATTTTCTCAGCTTCCATTCACCAGCCCTTCATCAGTGGCCTAAGTGTTTCCAAAATGCAGGATCAGGCAGGGCCACTGCCCTGCTCAGCCCACCAGTCAGCACTCACTGGGGCCTCACCAGCCTTGGTGCACACTGCCACTGCCACACTGATGACACAGAATAGCTATCACCTGTGTCTACCTGTGTATGCATGCAGCCAGGCCACATAGAGCAGGTCTCAGCAGACCTCTATTGAATGAGAGGACAGAATACACAGGTCTCTCTGAGCCTCGGTTTCCTCATCTGCAAAGTGGGAATATTGATAATCTCTACCCAGGTATTCAGAGCATGACTTGAGATGATTCATTCTCTCTGTCTCTGTCCCTCCACCCCACCCCATCTCTCCCCTGGTACATGCTAGGCAGCTGTGGATGTATCTCAGTGGCAAAACACTTGCCTAGCAAGTGGGAGGCTCTAGCTTTGATCCCCAGCAACACTCCCTAGTGCCCCTCCCCCAAAAGCTGAGAAACATTTTGTGGGTGTTATTGACTCCTGCAGTTATTCCTTCCGGGGCCTCAGTGCGATCTTACAAATGGAACCGCAAATGGACTCTGTCCGGGGTCCTGAGTGGGGCTTCTCTTCCAGGAAATAAGGAGGCAAGATGGCACCCAAGGTCAGCAACAGCCTCTCTTGTCTTCTAGACTGTGTGGTCCTGAGGGAGCAGACCATCCTTACCTTACCCCTAGGGGATGTCCGAAAAATACCACATAAACTATATACAATTTTTTTTTAAATTTAGACATTTTAAAAGTTTTAAAAGTTGAAATTAATTTTAATAATAGATTTAACCCAATATATTAAAATTTTCATTTTGACATATAATCAATATAAAACATTACTAAATAGTTTACAGTCCTTTTTTGTACTAAGTCCTTGAACTCTCGTATGTGTTCCGTACACTCATATCTCAATTCTTTCTCACCACATTGCACATGCTCACCTGTGGCTGGTGGCTGCCACACTGGACAGCACAGCTCTAGGCAGAGCAAAAGTGGTTCCCTTGGGCAAGTCTTTTCAATGTCCTCTGATAAAAGGAAGTACCTCAACATGACCTGTCTCAATGCACCGCAGAGAGGGTCCCAGGAAGTGATTTAGTACAGTGCCAGCTCAAAGGAGCTCTGTATCAGTCACCTTCCCCTTGCTGAGACCCACAACTTAAAGGAGGAAAGGTTTAATCTAATGGATGATTTTAGGAGATTCAGTCCCTGGCTGGCTGGCTCCAAGGCATCATGGAAGAATATGGTGGAGCAAAGCTACTTAGTTCATGGCAGCCAGGAAGCAGAATGGGGGAACAGTGCCAAGGAGGAACAGGCACGGGATTATACATAGCACCCTAGTCCACACCTCCAAGACCCACTCAGACACCCAGGGTCATGCTCTACTAATCTGCTAGGCATTTTTTAATCCAATGAAGTTAACATTTCAGGAATAACAGTCACAAGGTCCCAAGCCTGAAATCTAGATATTCTGAGAATACAAGTGGGCACAGAGAAGGTGTGGTGCAGTAGGAGAAGGTCCTGGGGATACCTATGAGTTGGTGTCCGGCTTGTCTCAGCAGGGCTGGGGGAAGGATGTGTTTCCTCTCCTGCCCCTGCCTCCACAACCTGTCTCTCCTAACTGAAAGCCTCAGACCCTGAGAGAAGGGAAGCAGATTGAGGCTGGCACTTGAGCACACATTAAAACTCAATTGGGTTTCATTCACTTCCATTAGGTACCAATTAAAAGGAAATTAGGTGGTCTGGTGGGCTGAGGGAGGACCCGGGGCAGGACTCTGCTGACTCCTGCCTTGCTGGACTTGTTTTCCTCTGTGCTTCCTCATGCCCACCTTGGCAGTTTCATGGGGCCCACAGTCAGGACTTTCTAGTACCCCAGCCTGTGCCTCTCATTCTTTATTTTACTCATTCATGGACACCTACTCCAGAAAGACTACGCCTTCTCAGATCCTCAAGACACATGCTAAATGTCCAGAGTAAGGGAGACTCTGTTGAGGATTTTGTCCTTTAAGCATAGAGGAAGCCAAGGGAGGGTGTTGAGTGGAGGATTAGCTTGATGAGATTTATATATTAAAAAATGACTAGGTGGATGTGAAATGGATTGGGTGGTCTCTGAAGAGTGAGGGTAGACTCAGAGAGACTAGTAAAGAGCACATGAAGGCGACTTTAGAGGGGTGCTATGATGGAGGAAGGGGGTCTATATGTGTGTAGTAAGTAGAGCTGTCAGCCATGGTATGGACTTGGCATAGGAGAGGAGGTGACTCTTGGGCTTTTTTCTCACCGACATGGGTGGGTGACCATGCTGTTGGCTTAGGGGCACTGAAGAACACCAGTGCCTTCTTTGGGGAAGACAACTGAGAATTTGGCCTCAGACATGTTAACTCTAAAACAGTCAAGGAAAGATTTCAAGTAGAAAGTAGGTGGTTGAACACACAGGGCTGGAACTCAGGAGAGTTCTGGCTAGAGTTGTTGATGTGGCAGGAAGCCAGGTTGGAGTGGGCTGTCAAGTGAGTGGAAGGTGAAGAAATGAAAGTAATGTAGACAGTTCTTAAGATGGAGCTTTGAAAAGGAGGAGAAAAAAACTCAGGACCTGCTGTAGGCTCTGAAGGTGAGTTAGCTATAGAGGATATCCTTACCCCTCCCCCAGATCCTACATAATGACAATCAAAAAAATAACCAGCCCACCACCCTGAGAGGCAGGGTCCTGAGACCTAGGAGTGGATAACATCACAGAGATCAGTTCTGCTTATTTGTGGGGCTGCAGGGCAGCCACGGTTCTTGGAGGGGGGCCAAGGGGAGTGTTGGGTACTCTGCAAATTCTTATTGCAGGACTTATGGGAGGAGCATACTCTGGACTCCCTGAGGAAGCTGCCTGGTGCAAGATGGAGATGTAGGCACATTACCCCAGGCTCCCTGCAACCACCCACCCACCCAGCTCCTAAGTGGGCAAGAGCAGGACAGGCACTCCCCCCAGGCCTCAGCTTCCCACTGGTCCTGCTCCAGGTTGGTGTGTCCCTGTCTCCTGTGGTGGCACTGCAAGACTCCACCATCAATCCAGGCATCCCTAAAGTCAACCAAGAAAGTCAATATTTAATTTGGGCACCATGTTAATGCCATCGATCGTCAGCCCCCCTCCCACTTCCTCAGGCTCATTTGTCACTTCCCACTAACTGCATGCCTTGAGGGTGGGATGGGATGCCAGAACCCAGTGGCAGCATAGCTCAGCCTGGGCTTGGCTTGGGAAAACTGGCCCACATGTGGGGGTATAGCCCTGAGCTACCCAGCTTCCTATTCCCCCTGAAAATCACTGACCTGTTTTTTCTGAGTTTCCTGAGCTCTGTCCCTGGGGAGGGAGGTCAACTTTTCTCCTAGCTGGGGGCTTCAGGTCCATACATAGAGCAGTTGTCATTGAGGGCTTAATGAGTTCAGGAAGGATGGGATATGTGCGATACACCACTGTAAGACAGCAGTGAGGACAGATCCCAGAACCCAGAGTCCACGGGCTGAATAGGATCAGCTTCTGGGTCCTTCTCCCTTGGTGCCCACCATATGTCTGTGGAACCCACAGGAGGACTCTGAGATGAGATGAAGCTCTATCTCTAGGTCCTGGAAAGGGGGTTGGGAGAAATGTCCAGCTTAGAGACTTAGATCCCAGGTGGGTAATGAAAAGGAGGCTGTAAGAGGGCAGGGCCAGTCTCCAGGCTGGGCTAGCTCCATTTTACTCTTGTCAGCTCTGTGGACCAAATAGTGGGCTGTGCCCCTCTGGCCAACATCACGTCACTGAGGGGACAGCTGGGTGAGCCCTTACATTTAGCAGTGGCTGACCCAATGGGCCATCCACTTTGGGACACCAACAGGGCAACAACAACACATATGCACACACATGTCAGCAGAAAGAAAATCTTATCCAGAAGTTTGCAATTGAATATTCAAAAAGAAGTAATTTCCATTCCAGCCTATGTTCAAGTGTGATGATTCATGGAATAGCACAATTTCTATTATAAATCTATATAGGAACCCCACCCAGGCCCTTTCATTGGATAGGGCATCTACATGTATTCATCTGGCCCAGCTGCCCCCATCCTGAACTGCACAAGGACTCATTGGTGGCCCAAGTAGCCCCCTCTGAGCCACTAAGTCAAGCCTTGAGCCAGGAGAACCTGACTTGGTCATTAGGCAGTCACTATCTGTGCTGGACCTTGGATGAAGCCCTGGCAATGTCAGCAATGACATAGTTTCTAAGAAGGATCCCAAGGCTGAGGAGCTGGAGCAAGGGACGGATTATCCTTCCAGGACTTCCAAAAACTCTTTGAAATTAAGGCTCCTCAGACAGCCCAAGAGGCCAGGCATAATCTGGTCTCTGCCCACTGCTCTGACTCTCCTGTCACTCTCCCTGTGCTGACAGCTTCAGCTACATGGCCTCCTGTCTGCTCCTTGAACACATTTCATGGTTTCTCCCATCCCAGGGCCTTTGCATTTGCTATGTAGTCTACTTGAAAGGCTTTCCTGGTTTTCTATTTTGCTGGTTCATCTTTTTTTTTTTGGTACTGGGGATTGAACTCGGGTCCTTGCGTTTTCAAGACAGGCGGCCCCAAAGTGTTTTTTTTTTGTACTGGGGATCGAACTCGGGACCTTGTGCTTGCGAGGCAGGCGCCAGGACCACTGAGCTAAATCCCTGGCTGGTTCATTTTTTGATTATTGCTCCAAAGCACTCTAGAAAGGCTTTGGTTACATCTTGCCCTCCCTGAATTGTTTTTTTGTTTTTAATCACATCATCGTAATCCTTCTACAGTATTTTTTTTTTTTTTTGGTACCGGGGATCGAACTTGGGTCCTTGCACTTGCGCAGGAGGTGGCAAAACCACTGAGCTAAATCCCCAGCCCCAATCCTTCTATACTATTATTTTTCCGGATCTAAAATTATACCACCTATTTCCTGCTTATCATCAGTCTCCCCCACTGGATTGAGAGCCCCTGAGGGCACAAGAGAGTCATATTTACTGATGCATATGCTGTGGCCTGGCACATGACAAAAACTTAATAGATAGATATTGCTGAATGAATGGATGGATGAATGAGTGAATGAGGAGACACTGGGAGGGGAGCATCCAGGAAGCAACTGGAGCTAAGTGTTTGGGTCTCAGCACCCTGCCTCAGGCAGACCGTGTCTGTCTATGCCTGGGGTGGGAAGGCCTTGCTCATGCAGGCTGGGAAGCGGGGAGCCCCAGAGGACACCAGCCTCAGGGCATGCATATTACAGAAGGCTCATTCCTTGAATATTAACTTACTGCTGGACTGGCAGACCTGACTGTTTCTGAATTTTTCACTGTCAAGGCCAATAGCTGACTGAAGATGGGGGCTGGGAGAACAGAGTATCTGCATCCAGAAGGCCACATACACTTTTGTCTGAGTGTCATATGCAGCTGTTTAGGCAGGGGCTTGCTCCCAAGCGGCTGTGCATGGTGCTATGTATGCAGCTGCATGTCTGAGCATGAACATGTTCTGCCTTCAGGGGGCCTGTGGGCACAGAAGGAAATTAGGCTTTATATGCCATTGCTTCCAAGCTGACCTGAGGGAAGGAAGGGCTCTTAGAAACCATTGAGTTCTATGCCCTCATTGTTCAGGGAGGAAAACTGAGGCCCAGAAGGGTTATACCATGGTTATACCATGAGTCCTCAGAGGAACAGACTACAGCTCAGTGAACAGTAAACACTTACGGAGAACCTACAGTATACCTGGCATGCTGGGCACTGGGGACTCACTATAGCAGAGAAGCCCAAGGTCTAAGAAATGGGGCTTGGAGAAGAGAAAGACAGCCATGGGCATAAGCAGCAGGCTCCAGGGCAAGAAGGCTCTCCTCTGCCTTGGGGGAGGGTGTCAGGCAAGACTAAGAGAAGGAAACGCCCTGAGCTTTGAAGACTAATTGAAAGCTAGCAGACAGAGAAAGGGGAAAGGGCACTGCAGGCTCAAGGTGCTACCTACAAAAAGGCATAGAGGCATGAAACAGCCCGGCAAGTCTGAGGAATTGCAAATAGTGTGCTTCGGCTGAAGAGGAGCATGCAAGGATGGGCTGCAGAGATGAGGTTGTGAGGGAGGTGAGCTGTGACCCCTGTGGGCCTTGTGGGCCATGAGAAGGGTGTGGATTTTACTCTATTCCAAGGGCTACGGGGCAGCCACTGAAGCAGATTTGAATTTTAGAAGGATTTCTGTAGCTACTGTGTGGAAAAGTGAATTTAACAAATCCATTCTGAGCAAGTACTTACTATGTGCCAGGCACCATGCTGGGCCCTGAGGATCCAGTTCTGAGTGAGGCACACAGGTTACAGCTCTGTATTGGGGATGTACACAGACAGGTGTAGCGGGTAGGAATCTTGGCATGCAAACAAGAATACTGTTTCTATGCTCTGTAAACCAACTCCAAACAGACTCACTCTAAGCCCTTTCCTATGAGTTGGCAGAAAAGCCTCTCAGTCATTACCAAGTCCCTCCCTCCTCCTCCCTAGACTTGTGCGGGACCTACCGGCCCCTCCTGCACCTAAGCATGGAGGAGGTGCCTCCTTGTCCTTGGTCACACTGGTCACACAGAGATGCCCGTTGTCCTAGTCCATGTGGTTTCTGGAGATTCAGTGACTGCCATTGCCCTGCTACTTTGGAAAACAAGCCAGTCCCCCAGGGCCTGGGCTCCAGCTCCCCAGGTACATTACCACCATCCCCATGGCTCCCATCACCCATCAAGGGAAGACACTATTGCACATAGGACCCCCCACTTCTGTCCCCTGTGTGCCAGTTGCCATCTCTCCTTTCTCTGTCCTCCTCATCTCTGGGGAACACCTAGCACAGTTGCTTGCAGAAGGTTACTTTTTCAAAAGTCAGAATGCTCCACCAGACTTCAAGCAGCTTTTGTGTTCAGCTCAGTGCAGTTCCTCAAGGCTGGGAAAATCAAAGGCATTGGCTACCAGCTTGGAAGCGGGAGGGGGAAACACAGGGGAGCAAAGCAATTCCTGTCTCAATAAGTTGCCCTGTCTCTAGAGTGACTGGGCAGTTAAAGATCCAGGCCGTGGCTGCTCTTTGAGGGCAAGTGTGCACTGGGGGCTGGTGGGAGCTCAGACAGGGAACCTAATTCACACCTTGGGGACAGGACAGACCACCCAAGGAGAAGAGTTCCTGCCAGACCCTGCCTGAAGACAAAGATGGCTGGGAAAAGGATGAAAATTGAGGACTGCCCTGACCGGATGGAATACAGAAAGAGCCCTTGAGAGTGATGCCAAGGCTTCAAGAGGTGTGGCTGGGTGGTGGAAACTCCTAAGTACTGAGGTTATCTGGGCCATGAGAGCCACAAAAGTATTTTAGTCAAAGGAGTGACACAACCAGATTTGTATTAGAAACACTATGTGGCTGTGAAGAATGGATGAGGAAGAGAGCAAAATTAGAGGCAGAGAGAGCAGGTACTTCAGGGATCAGTGACTGGGATGGAGAGAAGGCAGGTTCCAGAGATAAGCATAAGGAGGGCCAGGACTTGGAGCTGAGGGGAGGAGGGCAGACGTCAAAACGGCCCCCATTTCTATGTGGGGCATATCCGGAGATGGAATACACTGGGCAGAAGGGTGGTCTGTAGGCGCCAGAGGGACACCCAGGGAGAGGAAGAATTCCGGGTTCTGGGCCCCTCCCCCACCCCACCTCTGCGCTCGCCGATTCCTAAACTTCCCACTAGATGGTGCCGGGAGAACAGGCTCCGCCTCCCATCCTCCGCCCTTCACCCCTATAAGTCTGGGCCGCGACTTGGGCCTCTGCAAACAGTTTCCTGAACTCGTCACGAGGCTGTGTGTCCAGCTGTCCCCACTCCCCACGACCGTGGCCTCAGCCCCCAGAACTCTGTGGTTGGGGCATCGGCCTAGAGACCTCTGCCAAGTCCCACGTGTGTTTCCCCGTGCCCTCCCATATAAGGCTGCTTCTGGGCCTCGGAGACTGCCTGGCTCCTGCAGATACTTCCTGCAGCTTAGAGGCTTCCAGTGACCGCGCCACTGTCATCTTCCCCCCGCCCCTAACCCCGGATGCTCTTCCCTGACCCCACGCAGGAGAAGAGGGTATTATTCCTCTCAAGGGCGTCCCACCCCTTTGCATCCACACCTCCCTGGACCTTGGGACAGGATGTAGGGCGGGCCAGGGCGGGGCGGGACCACATAGGAGGCGGAGCCTACGTGTAGGTGGAAGCACGCATTTGGAGTCGGGTGGGGCCCGAGGCGTGGTCAGTGGTGGGCGTGGTCAGTGGAGGGCAAGGTCAGGGTAAGGCTGGGGGCGTGGCCGGCCGCCGGTCTGGGTAGGGATCCAGAGAACCTGGCAGCTCCCTGGGCTCTTCCACCCCAGCCAGTTCTGCTGCCGCTGCCTTGCTCGACCTGGCCTGCCGTCTCCTAGGCAGACACACCAACCGTCGGGAGGCTGCCGGGCCCACTTAACAGAGGTCGTTTCTCCGGGAGCCGTGCCCAGCTCTCTGGACCCGCCAGGCCTTTTGAACAGGAGGATGACACCCCCAACCCCAACGCTTCTGTCCTTTTTTATTAGGCCCTAGGGCTTGGGCCCCAAGAGGGAGGAGCTGCCCAGCCGTTTGTGCCCTCCTGGGCCCCCTTTCCTTCCCGCTTTGCGCCGGAGCCCAGAGCCGGCTCTAAAAATAGGCAGAGGCTCGGAACGCGACCATCCCGCAGTGGGTCAGGGAGGCTGTGGCTGCTACCGCTCACCCCGCCGGGAGGGCCTTCCCTGCTCCCCCACGGGGGCCGAGGCCGCCTTCATGGCCAGCCTTCGCTTGGCGCCTCTTGGCCGACTTTGCGGCGCTTGCCTCGCGGGCCGGGTGAGCGGTAACAGCCACAGCCGGGAAGGATTAGGAGTTCCTTGACCTGATTTATTTGGTTGTTTTTGTGTGTCTGGTGGTGGTGCTCCTGCCCGGGCAGGATGGTCACGTCTGCACCGGCCCATCTCTACCGCTGGAGCTCACCAGGCTGCTGGGTGGGGACCTAGATTTGGACAAGAACTCCTGACTGGTATTTTAGAGGTTCTGGAGCAAAGACTACCACCCCCATTCCACAGATGAGAAAACTGAGTTCCAAATAGGAAGGGGACCCAGCACAGGACAGAGTGTGCTGTGATAGTCCTGGATTCAAGACCCAGCTCTGTCTCTTAGCAGGCCCTTTGCTTAACTTCTTTTAGGGCCTGTTACTTCTTGTAAAGAGCTCGAGTTGAGGCTGACACAGTTATGGCTCGTTCATCTGTAAAAGGGGAGTAACTATACATACTTAGCATTATCTAGATGATTACAATAACTTTTTTCAAGAAACAGTGGTGGCATATTGGGAGTTACGCCTAGTTCAGTCCCAGCTGAACAAATCAGTTACTATCTCTGGCAGCTATTTTTCTCCCCTCCCCAGTACAGAAGAGGATGGATGGGCTGGTGTGAAGAGCTCCCCTTCCTGGAGGGGCCCAGCTGAGGTGGCATGGGAAACTTGGATGGATCTGGAGCTCCAGGTGAACTGTGAGGCCTGAGTGGGGGAAGAAGGGGTGGCATCCTGGGCTTCACACAGGTCTGGCACCTCACACTTTTCCCCAGCATGAGGAGAGAACATGTTTGGGACATTACAGGTTTAAGACTCTTAGACTTGGGGAATAGAAGAGGCTTAAGAGTCCCCAAGTTCAGCCTTCCCCTGTTGCCAAAGAGCAAGGAGCCACCTAAAGCCAAATGCATAGAGGCAGACCTTGGCCTTGAACCCAAGTCCCCAGTCCTAGGCTCTTTCTTCCTATCTTCCAGCCACTGTCTTCTTTCATCCAAACACAACAGGATTAGGTCTTTTTTGGATGGTGAAGGCTGATGGATAAGCCAGTTGGTTTTATTTTTTTTACATACTATTATTTAGGTCATTTTGTAGAAAAAAAACTATTATGTCAGAAATGTCATTGACCTCTTGGAATTACGTGAAATCGGAAGTATAGATAGTGGAATGGGGGGAGGCAAGGGGAAATATGAGAGATGAGGGTGTATGTGAGATTCAGGCAACAGTCCTTGGTAAATTACAAACCCTCTCAAATACTAATGTTAAGAAAAATCAACATCCTTGAGCATTTACTATAGGTGTAGCTTAATCTCGTGCATTGTCTCATATAATCTTCAAGACAATTTTACATGATTAATCCTTATTATTATCACCCATTATACAGATATGGAAATGATGGCTCACAAAGGTGAAAGAATTGCTTCAGAGAACAAAGCCAGGGAGTAGCAGAGCCAGGATCAGACTCTCTCTGACCTTTGGCTTTACATTCTGCCTTGGTGAAGAAGTTGGGTTTGCACCCTGGATGTTCTCTTCCCCTAGCCCTCTCCCGCATCCTGTCTGGGTAGCCAGGTTGTCAGGCCTCTCTAGTCCAGGCGTGGGCACTACTGGGAGGAGGTGGAGCTGAGCAGCAGCCAAAGCTTCTCTCCACCCAGAGATTCCAGGATTTGGAGAATTTACGAGTCCAACTGTCTGAGGCTCTTGCATGCAAAGAAAGAATCTAAGAGTTCCTGTCTGCTCCCATGTCCCTGAGCCTAATTTGGATACTCCTTGCTTTGCAGCTCAGGGAAGGGATCTGTCGTCAGAAGGAGCTGGCCTCCCACTTCCATATTCATGCTACAAGGACTTATAAAGCACCTAGGCTCTGTTACAGGCTCTGGGAGACATAGTAACAAAAGCAGGGCCTTTTGTGCCTTGAGCTACCCCAAATGGGAGGGAAGGTGAAGACAGTCTCAAAGTTACATGCTTGGAGGGAGAGAGGGGAAGAGGGAAGAGAGCCAAGAGAATGTGTGTATTGTGTGGTGAGGGTGATACACACTTACTGTGTGTCTGGAATAGCTGGCATTTATGGAGTTCTGGGAACCACACTCAGCACTTTGCATGTAACCTCTCACTAACCCCCACTACACCCTTGTGAGGTAGGGACAATTCCACTTCACCAACAAGGAAATTGAACCTCTCTCCAGAACAGGAGTAATTTGTCAAAAGTCCACAGTTTGTAAATAGGAGAGGTGGGATTCAAACTCAGTAGCCACTGTTTTGTGCTCTTATTTGATTTTTATAGGTCAGTGGTGGCAAACCTATGACATGAGTGCCACATAGGAATGCAGAGCCCTCCCTATCAGCACACAAGCCAAGTCGTCCCAGCAGCTGAGCATCAATCAGATAACAATTGTTTCTTCTAAACTGAAACCTCACTCTTCAGGTTTAATTGCAGCATTGGCATTTTGCAATAACTAAGTGCAGTTTGGGCACTCGGGTCTTCTAAAAGGTTCGCCTAACCTATCATATAGGTGAATAAATTAAGGCCCAGAGAGTCCTTGAGGTCAGGCTCAAGGTCACACAGCAGAAGGCGACTGACTTGAGTTGATGCTTGGGTAAAGGTATACAAACTATGTCACCAGGGCTTTGGGAAATCAACACTGGCCCTGAAAGGCTGGGCTCCTTAGGGTGGGACAGGCCTGGAGGAAAGCTGGGAGTCAGGCCAGCCTGGGTGTCCTCCATGCCTGCCTCACCTATACTCCATGCTAAGGGGCAGAGGCCCCTGGGGATGCCCAGGCAGACAAGGACTACATCTCAAGACCCCTCCTGTGCCAGTTGGAGATGTCCTCTCTGCTCCGTGAGACACAGGCCAGGGAAAGTGGCCAAGAATCAGGAAAAGAGGAAGAAATTAGTCTCTGCCCTCTGGGAATTTCTTCTGTCTGGGCAGGGGACAGTTGCCTGGGGTGGGGATTCTGATGTGAGCATGCAGGAGCATTCACTAGGTGTCACCACCAAGAGAGGACTTCTCCTTTGTTGCTATCTCCTTGAATCCTCCCAGCGACCCTGAGTAACAGATATGGCTGTTCTCTCTGTTTTCAGAGGAGGAGTTAAGTGATATCTCCAAATTACAGAGTTGGCAAGAGCTGATGGCAGGATTTGAACCCGGGTACAGGCAATCTAACATTGTGCTTACTGCAGGGATCTCAAATGGGTACCTGGGCCAGCATCATCTGGGAACTTGTTAGAAAAGTGAACTCTAGGGACCAGGGATTTAGCTCAGTGGTTCCACTGCCTGCATCACAAGCGCAAGATTTCGAGTTTGATCCCTGGTACCAAAAAAAAAAGAAAAGTGAACTCTAGGAATTCAGAAGCTCCAGGCTTGGGCCTGACCCAGTTTGAGATCTCATGCTTTCCGGCTTCACAGCCCTCGGGGGCTGTGGGTGACCTGACTCTTTGAGATCATGGGCCCTGGGGTCAGGTTCAATGTCACACAGTAGTTCAGAACTCTGCTCCTAGCTCATGACACTGAGACTTAAATCTTGAATCGTTGCTGTTGTAGTGAAGTGGAGGCGGTAACAGTGCCCTACCTCTTAGGAGTGTTGCCAGGTTAAATGGAATAGTGAGTGAGAAAAGGAAGCCCAGAGAGAAAAGGAGTTGGTCAAGCAACTGCCTCCTGGGCTCTTTCCCGCATCACCCTCTGCCCACCATCTGGGCCCATCCTCAATGACCAGTTCAAATCCAGGCCCCATCCGGGTCCTCTCTGCCTATTTCCTCACCCCTTGAATAGGAATCATAATAACGTCTGGGTCTCCGTGGTTGTCCTGAGACTAAATTGAATTTCTCTGTGGATAATACAGGCCAGCACTTTAAAAGTGCTGCTGCTGTTATCAAAGGTAGAGAATGGCGTCCTGAGTCTTCTAATGACTCCCACCCTTGGTCAGAGTGTGATTAAGTTTAAAGGATGTTAAGAAATGTGGGGATTCTGTGGAGCGGAAGCTCCCCTGGCACAGGGCAGGACTTTTCCTCCACAGTACTGACATTTGGAGTTAGGTAATTCTTCACTGGGAGGACTGTCCTGGGCACTGTAGGATGTTTAGCAGCATCCCTGACCTCTGGCCTCTAGATGCCAGTAGCATCCTCCTCCCCTATTGTGACAATCAATAATGTTACCAGACATCATCAAATGTCCCCTTGTTAAGAACCTCAGTGGGGGAGTCATCAGGCAAGATGCTTTCAGGCCCTTTAATACCAGGTGAGGTAAGTGCTGGGATCCTACAGTATCTCTTATGGTACAGCAGGGAGTAAGGGCTGGGGTCACATCCTGAATAGAGGTTAAGCTTTTTGTGCTTGCCACCTCACCATAGGTCCCTTAGAATATGTGGGCAGAGGCTGGGGAGAAACTCAGCCAGAGCGCAGGGTACCTGGCATGTCTCCCTCCCCCAGTGTCCACCTGTCCTAGTCACTTTCATGTCCTCAGCTGTGGCCATCGGGGTCTGGGCTCACCTCCCCAGAAGCTCCAGGGTAGTGAACCCCAGGCATGTGCCTGTGATGTGAGTGACCTGAAGATGTGCTTCTGAGCCTGGGTGGGGAGTGAGTGTTGCCAGGGTCCAGGGTGTATGCGAGGAGCCTGCCATGGCCCTGCAGGCAGGGAGGTGATTAGGACCATAAAGCTGCCAGCCAGAGGTGAAAGATGCAGGGATGTGGACAGCCATGGAGATGTGGTGGCAGTGCTGATTTAGTGTGGCGATGTGTGTGTGTGGGGGGGTGAAAGACAGGCACAGAGAGAGACAGAAAGATAGAGACAGAGACACAGAGATGGAGACCCAGATCTAGACACAGAGACATGCACAGATAGAGATAGCAGAGAGAAGAGACAGGGTGAAGAGAGATAGCTGTAGAAGCAGAGAGACAGTGGCATGGAAGTCAGAGGTAGGGATAGGAGACAGGGACATAAAGATCCAGAAAGTATGAGAAAAAGACAGAGACACAGACCAGAGCCACAAAGACGGAGATGCAGATTGGAGACAGAGATCCCAAAACAGAAGAAAATGGGAGAGTCAGCCACACAGACAAAGGTGAGAGTGAGCCAAAGAGTGGGACAGAGTCATGGAGGAGGAGGAGAAAAGAGAGCTGGGGAATCAGGGATTTTTCCTCTGCCATAAGGTGACAGGAAAGAGAAATAGAAGGAGGCAGAGAGAGGCCTCCTGTCTCAGTCTCCTTCAGAACACAGAAGCTGTGTGTTCAGGTACATGCATGCGTGTCTGCACCTTTGCATGTATGCCTGTGTAATGCTTCCTGTGGGCATAGTCTGTATCTAGATGCCTGGGCAGGGCTCGGGTGTCTTTATCTACTCATTTACTGTTGGTAACTAGGGGTGCTAGGTCAGCTGTAGGGCAATGATGTCCAACAATGGACAGGGTCACTCAGAAAGGCAAAGCCTAAACACATACCTGGGAGCCATGCGATAGGGAGGGACTGAAGCTCCTCCACATCTGGAGGTCACAGTAGGTCACTGTGAGGATCTGGCTTAGGAGGGGAACCCTAGACAGCAAAGACCTTGCCTGGCAAAGACAAGAGGAAACCCTTGCAGATGGAGGGAAGAGTGGGTACAAACACCCTGAGGGCAGGCCAGTGAGGTGCATTCAGGGCTAAGAAAGGAAGTGGTGGGGGGCTGGGGATTTAGCTCAGTGGCTATTCCACCTGCCTTGCAAGCACAAGGTCCCAAGTTCCATCCCTGGCACCAGAAAAAAAAAGAAAAAGAAAAAGAAAGGAAGTGGGGGAACAGTTTTGGGGATGAGGTGATAAACAGGAAGGCAGAGGCCAGATCACAAAGGACTTGATAAGGTGAGGGAAAGATCTGGGGTTTTATTGTATGTAGCATGAGAACTGGAAGCCAACTGAGAGAGCTTAGGAAGGTTCTCCCTGGCTGCTAGGCTGGAGTTGAGGGGCAGTGGGCTCTGAGCAGCAGGCAGAGTGGGCAGAACCTCTTGCAGTGGTTCCAGCAAAAGATGATGGAGGCTTGGGCAAGAGTGGTAGTAGTGGTGATTGGGAGAAGTAGAAAGATGTGGCCTGTGTTTTAGGGGTAGAGGTGACAGGATTGGACAGGGCTGGTGGGGAAAAGGAAGGGGCCAGGCTTAGGTTTTCAGACTTACCATCTGAATGGATTATGGTGGCATCGGGTAGAATGAGGAGGACAAAGAGCAGAGCTGTGAAGAGTAATTCATCATGTATGAAATATTTATGTGTGTGCACACATATCTGTGTGCACCTATGCCTGGGCCTGTAGAGGCCCAGGACCACTGTGCAAGCTTAAGACATGCAAACCACCTCTGCTTGGATGCAGGGAGCCAAGCCCTATTCTGGCTCTTTATCCTCCCCAAGCCCCAAAAGCTGCCTCTACCAGATGGGGATTCCCAGAGGCAAGCTGGGGTAATGGGAAGGCGCCAGAGCATTGTCAACATTTGGGTACATTACCCCAGGCCCAGGAGGCATTGGTATCCCCACCCAGCAATGGCAGGCAGGCTCCAGGGCAGCTGGTGGCGATTAGCTGTGTTGATTACCTCAAGGCGATGCCATCTGGGATGAGGGCACTGAGCCTGGCCCCACGGGATACTTTGCTTTCTGGCGTGCAGGGCTTTCTGGGGCTGATTGCATGTAAATGTGCCAATATTGCTGCATGTATGTTTATGTGTACATGTGCCAGTGTGTGCACAGCTGAGTGTTTCTGTGGGTGCTGAGTCCATGTGGCCACCTGTGTCTGTGTACATGCATGTATGTGCCACACGTCTGCCGGCATCGCTGAGTAATTATGCCGGTGCATACGTGTCTGTGTCTCTAGGTGTGTTTTGTGCACACGTGTTTATGTGTACATGCATGTGTCTGTGCATACACATTTAAGTACATGTAATATTGTACACGGGTATTCTGAGAATTAAGCACCTGTCTTTGGGCATGTCCAGGAACATATTCCTGTGGAGTCACCTGGGCTCCTATATGTGTATCTGTTTAGGAGGAGGTATGCTGTGTGTGTACGTGCATGTCTGCATGAACACAAGTGCCCACAGATGCATGTGGTATGTGCACAACCAAGTGCTGTGAGAAAGCATATCTGGCTGTGTGCACACATGTCTTAGAGGGAGAAAGGGACACGGGCACGTTTCTGTCTATGATGGTAGATTCAGGCAGAGGGAATGTCTCAGGCTTGGCTGCTGCTGTAAGCACCCCGGATCCCCCCTTCCCAGCTTCCTGTGTCCCTGGCTTTGGGTGTTCTGGCCCAGCCATCCCTGCATGGGGCATGTGTACAGGAAGGGTAGGAGGGGCCAGGATGGCACAGTGGGTGAGACATGGATCTGTTCCACCACCAGCTAGCTGTATGATGCTGCAAAGGTTGTACTGTTCCTATGTTCCAGGCTTCCCATCCACAAGTCAGGGATAAACACAGAATCCTGCCTCGTAGGTTTGTGGCAAAGATGTAAGAAATTAGCATAGGTGGAATTCTTAGAGCAGACACCTAACCTCTTGGTGTTTCCTATTTTCCCAAGTGCCCAGCCCTGGTTAGTACTCTATGGGCAGGCTGAGCCTGTGCCTGCTCACGCCCCTCACTCCAGAGCCTCAGAAAGCCCCACCCCCAGTACTTCCGGCCTGCTGCTGAGCTCAGCGCTTCCCAGGCTCCACCACTGCCACTGCCACATCTCATCTGGGCCTCGCTCCTCCAAGAGACCACAGTGGGGCGCCTCTGTGGCTGCTTGGGGTTTCCACTGACTCAGCGCCTCTGGGTTTGCAGGCGGGAGATCCCAGGACTGGCTTCCCCTGCCTGGGTTAGATGGGGCCACGGGGCTGCATTACACTGTGTTTAATAGAGTGCCTCCCACCCCAAAATCGAGGAACTTCATTTGCTCCCCCAATCCTTCTCATCACCCATGGCCCACTTCTTTGTGGTTTTTCTACTTTGGTGCCAAGGAATTTGATGCAGGAGAGGCGGGTGGACCCTTGAGGGGGCTGGCCTTGGCCAATCTCCCCTTTCCCTAATGGAACTGGAAGTATTACCTTCTCCTTCCTCCTTCAGAGTCAGGTCTCTCATCCAGCTGCAACTCCTTTTGCCTTCTTGGATATAAAGCATGCTTGACTCCCAGCTTCATCCCCCACCCAACCCCATCCCTTGCCAGGATCACCACAATAATGAAAATAACAGCAAATAGTTCTCTTTTGTGTCAGGTCATGGCTAAGCACTTTTACAGACATTTAACTCATTTCCTTTAACAATCCGAGGCAGATACTGCCATTAGCCCAACTCACAGATGAGCAAGTGGAGTTCTAGTTAAGTGGTACATTTGAAGTCACAAAGCCTGAGCAGGGGGGTCAGGGATCTGAGTCCTTCTGAACTCATGGAGTAAGGAGGAACAAGGAATTGGCTGGTTCCACTTCTCTGGGAATGAGGCCAGAGCAGAAGGGGTTAATTTGGGGGTGGGGTGGAGGTGCAGACAGACAGAGGGACAGACTAGGAATGTTAGGCCCAAGGACTGGAAAAAGCTGACCACTGAGGCTTGGGCGGCAGCCACGTGATGGGTTGAACGTTCTTGGGAGGAGGGTCTCTACTCCCACCCCAGACTTGGGGGGGGGGGCAGCCAAAGAAGAGGGAGGGCAAAGAGGAGGCCCTTCCAACTCCAGGCCTGGCTCTTAAAAAGCCGCCCGCCCCGCCCGCAGGAGCCCCCTTCCTGGGCAGCTCAGGGCACGCAGGATCCGCCTGCTTGCTGGCGGGCTCACCTGACGGTGGAAGTAGGAGGGGCGGGCCCGGGCACCCAGCTAGGCCAGGAGCGGGGTTGTGCGTCCTTCCTTCCAGTGGGTCCTGCAGCCGGAGCCCCTCCCGCGTCCCCTCCTCCCTCTGTCCTGGTGGGCCGGGCCCAGCTGTGTTCCATTAGCCTTCCTGGCAGGCCCCCAGACCCTGGAACCGCCCCTCTTCCCCCACCCCGAGTGGCCGGCGAGCAGGCGTGCGGGACGGCACTCAGCCTGGAGAGCTCAGGCCGTTGGGAAGCTGGGGACCCTTGCGGCTGGCCCAGGGAGACAGCGCGGACCCCCAGGGGTCCGGTGGAACCCAGGCCTAGCTTCTCCTGGCTGGCTGCTCTGAGGCTGCCGGGATTGCTTAGTGAGGCGAGAAGATACCCAGCCACTGGTAAGTGGGCATGGACTGGACTGCCTTCTGGCAGCAGGCTGAAGGACCCTTTCGGCCCCTGACTGGCTGTGTGCCCGGAGGCAAATGGCATTCCCCTCTCTGGGCTTCAGTCCTCTCTTCCCTAGGGAGATGAGCTCTGAACTCCCTCCTGGTTCTACTCTATTTGCCCCCAAATCTGTGCCTCTGTGTTGGGATGGAACATCTCCTTGGAAGCCTGTCTCACTGTTTCTATAGCTCTCCACTCAGACTGGGGCCTGGAAAGTGGAGGCGGAGGTGGACATGAGCTCATCTATGTTCACGCCTCCACGTGTACCCACATGGTGCCCACCTTGGCAGGCCTTCCATTGGCTGGCAGGAGGGGAAGGCCTGCCTAGAGTTTGAGGGGTGGGATGAGCAAATCCCTGGGATGGGGAATTTTTGGGGGGAGGCAAGCTCTGTCCCAGGAGAAGGGGGCTGGCATCCTACCTCCAAATATATTGGGGAGAGCCTTTCTGTTCTCATTCCCTGTCCAGGACCAACAGAGGAAAAATAGGATTCCATCGGAAGGAATGAGGTCAGACTTCCCAACAGGAAGGCCTATTGGAGGGGTGGTCACAGGCTGGCTGTGTGCATGTGTGTATGGTCAAACTTGTGTGCCTGAGTTTATCAGGTAACATGTGTGTCTGAGCATGCCAGTATAGGTAGGTTTGAATGCATACAATGGTACCATATGTGTCTGTGTGTCTATTGCCCATGTATCTCTGTGTGTGTGCTGAAACACGCATGGCTCTGTGTGCATGTGCATGAGCTGCCTGTCCTGGGGGAGGCTGGATGATGTATGGCTGTGCTGGCTGCTTGCCGAGCCTGCATTGATTTATCTGGACCCGTCCATCAAGGTTTAATAAAACTAAAAGATGAGCATCCATCAGTAGGGGAGGTTGGCAACAAGGTCCTGAGCCCTGGAGACCTGCTCTCCCACCTACCTTACCCAGGGGGAAGTGTCACTGGCCCACACACAGCCCTCTGAGACCTTCCAGGAGACTCAGCCAAGTCTTGAGCTTCTGACCTTGTGGGTGCCAGGCAGGGCTGCCAGCTAGCCAGGTACTGGGCTGGTCTGTGCCAGCACAGAGCACAAATACTGAAATGTTTCCAAGTGTTTTGATAAATAGTCTCTGCCTCAAGCCCCCAACTGTCCAAGCTACCGTGGTAGCTGCCATGGTACCTAGGACCCTCTAGAATTTTCTTCAGTCCAGCAACACACTGTCACAACCAGAGCCTGCCAGGTCCTGTTTCCGTGCTCTGGCCAGCATTCTGTTCTGGCTGGTGGGTGTCTGTGCCATACCGGTGGTTAAATATTTTGATTATCGCCCATGCCCAGATCTTAGCCCCAGGCCAGTGGCTGGGCTCCTGAGACAGACTAACGCCTGGCTAGACCTCTTGCTATGCCAATCTCAGTGGGAGGGGGCTCCGAGGGCTGTCACTACTTGCCCATGTGTGGAACTGTGCTGTGGGAACTCAGGAGCCTGACTTCTCGGGTCTCTGTGGTTTTCAGGTGCTGTGGCCGTGGCTGATCCCTCTGGACCAGGATGTGGGTATCCTGGACACCTGGCCTGTGGCTGCTCAGTCTCTGGGTCACCTTCAGCCATGGGGCAAATACAGGTGAGAAGACACAGGATGGTTAGGGTGCCGTAAGCCTGCAAGTGGCTCTCTGAGCTGTCAGCATCTTTGCATCTGTGGGGCTATGTATGTGCCCATCATATGGGCATTTATGGAGAGTCTAGGGGCTGGGCTCAGGGTAGCCCGAGGAGTTTGCACACTC
>NW_004624764.1:14888400-14938025 GCF_000247695.1 Heterocephalus glaber | reverse complement strand
GTGTGTGTGTGTGTGTGTGTGTGTGTGTGTGTGTGTGTGAGAGAGAGAGTAGGGACTGAACCCAGGACTATCACACTGAGCTTCATCCCCAGCCCTTTTTTTATTTTTTATTTTGAGACAGGATCTTGCTAATTGCCTGGGCTGGGCTCAAACTTTTGATGCTGCTGCCTCAGCCTCCTAGAGTGCTAGGATTAAGGGCTTGCACCACTGTGCCCCACTGACAGCTCTATTCTTGATAGTCTCTCAGGCCAGAATGGAAACACCCTAAGGTTAAATTCTGGGGCAGAGGCATCTTTGTACCTCACTGGGGGCCAGTACACAGCCATTGGAGAAAATGACCTGAAATTAACTTGTGTGTCTCTTGCAGTTTGACCTTCAGCAGGCATACATCTACTGTGACCCAGAGCTTGTGCTAGAAGAGGGCTGTTGTGAGATTTTACCAGGAGGGGTGAGTGCCTGGCCCTAGCATGACTGGGGGTGGGGGGAGAGGGAGTGGGGGTACTGTCTAATGGCACAATTTTCTGGAGATCGGGGAGGGGGATCTGGAAACAGGTGTGTGGAGTCTTGGGATGAATCTGCCTCTGTACTGATTACAGCCCTTCCCTCACCCTGAGCAGTGCCCCCCAGAGACCTCTAAGGCCCGCCGGGACACCCAGAGTAATGAGCTCATCGAGATCAATCCTCAGACAGAGGGGAAGGTCTACACCCGCTGCTTCTGCTTGGAAGAGCCTCAAAACAGCAAGGTGGGCAGGCAGGCCAGGCACAAGAGATTGCCCCTCCCTGACCTTACTGAGATCTGCTACCAAAACCAGCTGGCCATGTGCCCAGGGAAGGAAGAGCACTGAATGCCCCATCCATTTACATTTAGGGAGGCAGAGAGATAGCCCACAGGACCCTGTGCCTGGTCACCTATGGCACTGAGAGTTATGCCCATCTGGCTCTGGCACTACCCCACTGATCCCACCTAGACCTTTCTCATGAGGGCAGCACCAGGCTTGGAACAAAGGCAACTTCTCCAGGCAGGGACACCTGGAGTCAGAGGCCAGGTTGCTGTTTCCCCCAGAGCTCGCTCACTTGTGCAGCACCATGGCCAGCTGCCCTGTCCCTGGTCTCCTGTTCTTTGGAGGTGGCAGGGTAACCCACTTCCTCCCTTAGCCCCACCCCCTGGCTGGGAGGCTCCCTGCCCACTGGGCACCATGCCCAGCCTCTGGCTGCAGGAACACAGGATCCCATTGATTCACAGCCTTGTTTTCTCCGACATCACATGGGAGGGAAGAAAAGAAGGGGTGCCTGTGAGGTTGTCTAGGGGTCTGAGCAGTCTTCTAATGTCCCAGGAGGTAACACATGCCAGGCTGAGGGGGTATCTGGGTCCACATGTACTCTGCCTCAGTGTCCCATTCCAGCATGGGTCCCAGAACTGCCCCTCCTCTGTGTTTCCTTTTGCTCTGTGTGCCAGGTGGATGCCAAGCTGATGGGAAGAACCAGCCAGAAGGCAGAAAAGGGAACAAAGGTAGAGATGATAGGTGGGAGGAGGAGCTGGTGACACCCTTGGTCTTCCCTGTATGTCCTCCATAAGCCTCTTGGAGAAGGCTGTCCTCTCCCACTCTCTTCCTGCCTGGACAAAGCCCAGTCTGCATGGTGCCAGCTCTGAGCAGGAGAGACAGACAGGGCGGGACAGACACAGGACTTAGCACTCTCTAGAGAGCCAGCTCCCACAAGCCTACTCCTGCTGGCTCTTGGGCAGGGATTTTGGTGCAGTGCTTTGCTTGATCCTTGAGTTCTCTGCCCTCTCTTGTGCGCCCATTTTCCCAGGTCCTTCGGGAATCAGCAGTTGATGAGGTGAGCTCCCAGTCTGGACTGGCCAAGGGGCTTGGTTAGGGGAGTACCAGCATCAACACTTTGGACAAGACTTTGGGTCATAGGCCCTGGGAATGGGGGTGATAGATGACTACTCAGCTCCCTCCATACCTTGGGGGCCTGACACTGGGCCCTATCTGTTTGGAGGACTCTTGCTGAGTTGTCAGCCAATGGCCATGGGCATCATGGGGAGAGCCCAGACCTTGGCCTTGGAACTCCTAAATTCTGATCTGTACTCTGCCCTGACATGCTGTGTGACCCTGGACCCACTACTATTCCTCTCTGGGCTTCGGTTTTCTCACCTAGCATATGGCTGTGGGTACAAGTTAGTGGGAAATGAGGAGTGAGACTTGTTTTCTAGGGTTCCTATCTTCATGCATTTCTCCAGTCACACCCAGGACTTGTGTGATGCTCTTTGGCTTGGTGTGCGTGTACGTGTATGTTTGTGTATGTGTTGGGCAGGATGAGGGTGGAAGGCTGATCCCAGGGGCTGAGAACTGATGCTTGTTCTTCCTTCTCAGTGCCCACCCTGTGTCCACGGCACCCAGGAGAGCAATGTGAGTGAAGGGGGAGCGAGCAGGCTGGGGTGGGTGAGGGCTCAGAGTGGATGTTGCCTGGAATTGGCTGGACAGCTTCCTGGTTGAGGACAAGGGGGTCTTTGTGCACTTTCACACCCCTCCCTGCTGGGCTCCCAGAGCGGGGTTTGACCCCACCCCCATGTCCGCCCAGCCAGGGCTGCCTGGAAGATGCCTCCTGGCCTGTGAGGGGTGGGGAGTCGGGGTGGAAGGGGCACCGCATGGTGGCCATCCTGTGGGATCAGGGCTTTGGCTACTAACCCAAGCTCTGTACTCTCCACATGATCTCAGGTCTGCTGGGCCTGGAAGGTTTTACATGGCACCTGCTGGGCCAGAGATGAAGAATGGCTGGCTTGGGGTTACCCGGCCCAAGACTGGCTCCCAAAGCCACACACTACCTCAGAGCTGAGCAGAATCCCCTCTTCTCCTCAATAGCTGGCCCCGGTCCTGCCTCCCTCTGGGGGTCTGGAAGGACAAGGGAGAGGGGTGCAGTGTGAACCAGCTGATACCCAACTGTGCCCCTTCTGTGGGCAGTGTGAGTCACTGCTCTCTGGTGGCCTGTGCTCTGAGCTGACAGGCCACATTGGTCCATGAGGGGCACAAACCCAGCTACCCTCACCTCCATGCCCCCTGACTGTGGGGGACATTGGGAAGTAACCCCTCTGGTGCCTGTCCCTCTATAGATCTAGTTTCCCACAAAATCTGGTAAGGCTGATGGTCCCTAGAGATGCAGGAATTACCATGGCAACTGAGCAGCCATGTTAGCCTAGCAACTGGAGGTGGGGCTAGCCAAAGCCAGTCAGGTTAGAGAAAGTACACAAGACCCCTCTGTGGATTTTACAGCCTTAGGAAATAGAGTCAGCATGCTGGTTGGCCTGGAAAGCAAGACAGGTGGCAGGCTATTGGCCCTCCTAACATGCTGTGTGACCTTGGATGAAATTCTTGCCCTCTCTGGGTCCTTGATTTCCTCTCCCTTTTTGAGGTGTAATGCCTTCCTCTGTCCCCTCAGGTAACACTTGGTCCTTCTGGCTCCAAGGTGAGTCTTGAGAGAAAACAGGACACTCCTGCCCTCTTTGCTAGCTCCAGCCCATCCTATACTACATGGCTCTGTGGTTGTGTTTCTATCAGGACTACTTGAGTGTGTGTGAGTGTGGAGCGATTAAAGGTGTGTGTGTTGGAGAGAGCAGAGGGTTATGTGTATACAGAGATGTTAAGAGCTGCCCTTTTCTAAGGCCTTACTATGTAGCAGACTCTGGACCACACAAGTGCATATCGTTTACCTTCCTGTTCCCCCTTGACACTTATCCTGTGGGGAAACTGAGGTGCTACTGTGCCCACATGGAAGTGTCAAACTGACTGTGTGGGTGAGGCTGTGTGCATCTCTGGGATCCGTGTGTGTGTGGCCCATGGGTGACGGTTGAACTCATATCCCTGTGAGCCTAATGGGGCTGCAGAGCTTGTGTGCTGTAGGGAAGCAGTGTGCAATAGGCAGATTCCAGCCATGGTTGAGGGCTCATGAGTTTGTAGAATGACTCTCCCAGCCACAGTGATGGAGTGCTGACTGCGTGCCAGCCTCTGTGCCAGCACCTTGCCTGGAGCACCCCATTTCTTCCTTACCATAACCCCTTGAAGTGGGGGCTGACATGAGCACCACTTTACTGATGAGGAAACTGAGGCTCAGAGAGATGAGGTGACTTGCCCTAAGTCACATGGTAGCAGGTACCAAAATTGAGTTCAGGCAGTCTGACACTTGGCTGTCATGAGCTTCTGCTATCTCGTGTGTGTCTCTGCACAGGAGTCCAGGTTGCTCTGAATGTGCTGCATGTGAGCTGAAGTCGAAGCCTATGGGTGTGGGGGAGGGGATACCCTCTGCGTGAGACTGGATCTGCCAAATGTAGCCTTTTGGGGTGTATGGATGGTGTATGGATGGTGTGTGGATGGTGTGGATGGGATCCATGTGCTGTGCGTGGTGGGGGTGGGGGTGGGACCGGACACTCTGTGTGTGTGTGTGTGTGTGTGTGTGTGTGTGTGTGTGTGTATGCACTTGCTCATTTGTGTGGTGGATGGGTGGAGGAGATAGAGTGGGGAGCACTTCCTAGAGACTCCCACATGTCCCCTCTGGTCCCAGCTACCATTCTGGTTTCACCCACAGGGAGAGACAGGTGAGCGAGGCCTTCCCGGTCCAGCAGGCCCCAAGGGAGAGAAGGGAGCACGGGTGAGTCCCCAGCCATGCCCACAGCTGGGCTGTCCTAGCTGGGCCCCAGGAGTGGGCTGGGCTGGGAGTCACCATGCTGTCATCTCAGCGAGAAGCCTGGCCCAAATAGGGGATGAAGGGGGTACTTCTAGGGGTTAGTCTGTGGAAGCCTCTGGTTTCTAGAGATATCTGGGGCTTTCCTCCTCACAAGAGGTCTAGGGTGACTTCCTCAGGAGGCCACAGCACTGATTCCTGTCCCTTACCCCTAGGGCAATGACTGTGTGCTAATCTCCCCGGATGCTCCACTTCAGGTAAGGCCCAGAGGTGAGGCTTGCTTCAAGGCCAAGGTGGCCCTGGCCCCAGTGGACCCCAGTGGGTGTCCTGGGCCTCCCTCAATACTTTGTCTCTCTGCTCAGTGTGCAGAAGGCCCAAAGGGAGAGAAGGGGGTGTCAGGAGCCTCGGTGAGTATGGAGCCAGGACTCGGGGAAAGTGGCCCAGGCTCACTCTTCCTTCCTCACCCCCTCTTTTGTGTCCGCTCTCGTCTTAGGGACCATCGGGACTCCCAGGCCCAACAGGCCAGAAGGTAACAGGCCAGGATTTGGAGGGGTAGGTGCCAGGGTGGTCTTCAGGCCTCACAGGCTTGAGGAGGGAGGTGTCTAAAGTCCTCCTACAGGATGGCAGCAGTGGGGACAGTTGGCAGGACCTTCCTCCATTTCTCCCAGTCATCCTGCCTTGTCCAAACACCCACCACCCTTAGAAGGAAACGCCACACACTCCCAGAGTAAGTGGCCTGGCTGATTTGGAAGTTCCTTCTGTTGTCTGGCCTTCTGTGGAAGCTGTTCCATTTCAAGGGAGGCAGAGACCAATGGTCTAGGAAGCATTTGCCCCTCTCTTAGCTCTAGAAAAGCTACCTTGGTTCTTCTAGTCCATTCCTACAACCTGAGTGACTTTGCCTCTTCTGTCCCCAGGGCCAGAAAGGCGAGAAGGGCTATGGAGGAATCAAGGGCTTGCCGGGAAAGCCAGGCCGAGATGTACGGTGCTTGGGATCCCTGACCCCCATAGCCTCTGGCACTGGATCTTGAAATGCCAGGATTTAGCCAGGCCACCCAACCCCACCCCTTTGCTCAGACTGGACATCAGGGCTCAGGGAGGGGAGGAGCCCTGCCCCAGGGTGCACAGCAAGACGGGGCTAGAAAAGGAACCTATCTCAGGCCTCCTGGCTCCTTCTTAGATGCTCTGATGGGGACATTTGATAGCTTTGGGAAACTGGGCTGGGTTCTGGATTTAGGTAGGGAGGTACCAGGGCCCTGGCTGTCCCTACACCTGCCCCTTCCCTGCAGGGCCGGCCAGGAGAGATCTGTGTGATTGGACCCAAAGGGCAGAAAGTGAGTCTTGAGTCTGGGGGCTGGAGGGTGGCAGGGCTGAAGTGGGAGCTTTCTCACACTCATTTGCATCTGTGCCAGGGAGACCCTGGCTTTGTTGGGCCTGAGGGGCTGGCAGGAGAGCCTGGGCCTCCCGGCCTCCCTGGTCCCCCTGGGATAGGTCTGCCTGGAACCCCTGTGAGTACAATCTTGTCTTTCTTGCTGTCCTTTCTCCTGCCCTGCTGCATACCAGGAGGGATACAGCCCTGTCCCAGGGGATCCTGGTTGGAGGAGGGTTAAGGAAAAAGATCTCACTATGCTATAGTGAGCGGCCCCCCTCAAACTTCCATCCACCCTTTTTCTGCCCTCAGGGGGAGCCAGGTGGCCCACCAGGCCCTAAAGGAGACAAGGTAAACAAAAGGAGGGGTGGGCACAGGGCACAGGTGAGCTTGCTGCTGAGGGGTTGTGCAGCAAGGCAGTCCCAAGATTTTGGATTTTGCAGCTAGGCTTTTCACTGAGGGGGCTTGGTTCAGCCAGGACCACGGTGGGGAGTGACTCATCCCAGAGCTCTCTGAGGTGGGGCCTTGGCAGAAAGCAAGATGAGCATAAAGCCCTGGAAATGTCCATCAGATGCTGTGCTTCCTCTGAGGTTCCTCAGGTCACCTCCTTCTCTGTTACACAGGGTGGGAAGGGACACAGAGGTCTCGTTTTCTCTTGAGCCAGACATGGAGAAGGGTAGGCAACAGGAAGGGAGGGTTTACCAAGCCAGTGGCCATGGGAGAGCTGACAGAGGTCATCCTGCCATGCACAAAGGGCTGGATGGAGAAGGGGAGAATGGGCTAGGAACCGGGTGTGCAGCAGCCTCCACCCTTTAACCTTTCTTTTGATTGCAGGGAAGCTCTGGGATTCCAGGCAAGGAAGGCCCTGGTGGGAAGCCTGTGAGTGACCCCAGCTCTGGGGAAAGGGTTGCTGGTCACCATAGGGGCTTCCCTTCCAAAGCCTCTTGTGGCATACCAGTCCCCTGTCCTGGCACTCATGCTCCTTGCTTCTTCTCCAACAGGGGAAGCCAGGAGTGCCAGGGCTGAAGGGAGAGAAGGTGAGTCCCAGGACTGGTTGGCCTAGGTTGGGATGAGAATGGGAGCCCTCTCTGCAGATGACACTGAGCATCATGATCATGGACCTGGGCTGAGGGTACAGGACCTTCTTCAGGTGACCCCTGCCCCTTCTTTATTCTGTGGCGTGCGTGCGTGTGTGTGTGTGTGTGTGTGTGTGTGTGTGTGTGTGTGTGTTTAGTAATAAAGAGCCTGGCTTGGGGTCATTTGGGCTCAGGTCCTGCCTCAGCCACCCGCATGGTTTATGAATGTAGCAGGTCACTTAACTTCTCCCTTTGCCCAAGTTTCCACATCTGTGATGGGGCACATTCATTTCCTATGGCTTGCTACAAAGCTGTAGTCATGTGATATCCAGGAATCCTGTTGAATGAATGATTAAGTTGGGCAGGGAACCCTGGAGTTTCTCTGCTGTCTACTTTGATACTGGGGACAGGGCAGTCAATGGCTAGAGCTGATGTGGGCAGGAGGCTCCGTTCCTTCCCCAGGGTCTCAGATCTACCCTGTCCTTTCATGGTCTCCCCCTTCTGCTAGGGTGACCCCTGTGAGGTGTGCCCAACACTGCCTGAAGGGTTCCAGAACTTTGTGGGGCTCCCTGGAAAGCCAGGGCCTAAGGGGGAACCAGGGGATCCTGCACCAGTCAGGGTAAGTATACATGTGGCCACTGAGAGATACCCTGCCCCCCCTCCACACACACATATTTTGTTCACAGAGAGGAATTGGACCAAGGGACTGGGTACTTCTCAAGGCCACAGAGAGATGCTGGGTAGAGGCTGTAGGTGGTTGAGGTCTGAAACATAGAGCTTAGGGCTGGGCTAGAGTGTCATCCTTCATCTCCCTGGCAACCTCCTAGAACTCTCCAAGGGACTCTAAGATGCCTTTTGAGCAAGCTGGAGTGGAGCCATCCCTTATTGTGAGTGAAGCTGGGCCCTAGGCTTGGGTATTGGCTAGAGGGGAAGGAAGGGAGTAGGGTGAAGCAGAGATGGGTTGGGGTCTGGGCCTGGACTCCCCACTCTCTTACAGGCACTCTCTTTCAGGATGGCCTGGGAAGTGCTGGACAGAAAGGTGATCGGGTAGGTTCAGGAACTTTCCCCTGGGGTAGGTGAGCCTGGCCTCGTTTCCCTCACTGGTTACATGAGTGAGTGAAGACCCGGGTGTTTGGTGTATGACATAACTGTCCTTATATGTGGCCAGAGTGTTTGAGGTGCCTGAACATGCCCAGTCGCAGCCCACAAACCATTTCTTCCCTGCAGGGAGACCCTGGCATACAAGGCATCAAAGGAGAGAAGGTGAGGGAGCTGTGGTCCCCTGTTGCGCCCCTCTGCCTCTCTGGGGGCCTTTCTGATCCCTTCTCTTCCTTGTCCAGGGGGAGCCCTGCTCACCTTGCACCTTAGTTGCCGAAGCCCAGTATCTTGGCCCCTCGATGGGGGCCCAAGGAGAAGTGGGCTCCTCTGGCTCCAATTTGCCTGGCCTTCTGGTGAGTAGCCCACCCCTGCCCAGCTCTACCCCACCTCTGTCTCTGTGGTACCCAGAAGCTTTCTCATAGGACCCTAGGGTGCCACCTTCCTAACAGAAACAACTGTCCAGTTTTCCGAATGTGGATTCATAATTCCCATCATCCCTTTCTCTTTCTGGTTGGACACTGGGAGCTTGGAGGGGTGGCAGTAGAGAGGTGTTGTGACTCCATCTTGGTTATTTTTCAGGAGAAAGCTGGGGCTCCAGGGCCAAGAGGGCTGAAAGGAGAGAAGGTGAGACATGGGCTAAGGGTCAGGGACACCAGAGATTCTTGGCAAGGAGGCAAGGAAGGGTTGGCCTTGGGCAGGAACCAGGGCAGAGATTAAACTGTAAATTCACAGTGAAATGGATTCATCATTGTTTTGCAGATTGGAGTCAAAGAATTTATTTCAAAGAGCCTTTATGTTTTCCAAGAAAATTCCTTAGTGTTATATTTTTAATTTAATGATAATCTAAAACTCTTAGGCACTTTCGAGACTAACTAATAGTAAGATAATATTTAATACTTCTTTTCTGCTAATTATGTGCCAGGCACTGTTCCAAGTCTTGCACATGTGTTAGTTAATTTTATCATCCCCAAACTGTGTGGGATGAGTACTTGATTATTCCCATTTTATGGATGGGAAAGGGACAGAAAGGTTTAGTAAACTGCCCAAAGCCACATGGGTGTTTGGATGCAGAACTGGGATTTGAGCCCAGGAAATCTGGCTCCAGAGTCTGTAATCTTCACTACTCACCCGGGCCACTCAATTTCAGTGCCCGTGTTAACATTTGTATTTATGATCGCATTAGAGACAAATGACAGCCTTGAACCTCTAATGGAGTGTTACTCAAATGAGGGGTTCTGTGGGCATACAAGTGCTTAAGTGTGAGAAACACTGAGATACATGCTCAGAATCAATTCCAACAGGCAAAGCACACTTGGCTCTTCTCAAATGGAGCTTTTGCTCCCCCACTTCACACCTCTTCTTCTAGTCTTTTCCATCACAGTGAAGGGTAGATACCCAGGTCCCCAAGCTCCAAGCCTGGTGTCATCCTTGACTCCTCCCTTTGCCATAGCATCATCCCCTCCATCCACCCCAGCTGCAGGTCCTGACAGTTCTGCCAGTGACAGCTTCCTCAGTTCCCTCCAATTGACCACTGCTCTTGCCACTACCACCTTCGTCTGGGTCCCCATCGTTTCTCACCTGGATGGCAGCAGCCTCCTCCAGCCTGCCTGTGGCCACTACAGCCCATCAACAACTCATTTATCATCCTGTAGCTAATGTGGCTTTGTAAAAAGAGCTCTAATTACATTATTTCACTGCTTATAGTCCTTCTGGGACTTGACTTTGTACCACAGTCCTGCCAGGTCTCATCTGCCATTTGACTGTGTGTTCTCTGCTTGTCTCTTAGGGTAATTTTGGGGAGGCAGGGCCAGTCGGCAGTACGGTAAGGAGGCTTTGGATGGCAACAAGTCAGGGGAGGAAAAGTGGGAGATGCTGCCTACTTACTGGGAGCAGATAGGCTGGTCTGTGCCTCTGCACGGCCCAGGCTGATGTTGGGCATCACGCGTGGCTTCTTCTCATGTAGGGACCACCAGGGCAGGTTGGACCAGCAGGCTCCAAAGGGGAAAAGGTGAGTCCACATCCCCTGCATGCAACTTTCTCTACTTCCAACCCTGGGGCCTCTTCCCTGCTTAGGGTAAAGTCTGACTCTTAGCATGGTGTCAAGACTCTCCAACTTGGCCCCTGCCTTTGTTTCTTCTTTGTGTTCCCACAATCTTTCCAGAGAGGCCCTTGGCCCAGCAGAAGTGCTATGTCACATCCAGCTGTGTTCCCCAGCCTCAGGTTCCAAGCCCAGCCTTAGAGCCCAAGGGTTAGGGACCCCCCTAACTCAGCATCTTTGCTCGGCAGGGGGAGCCTTGTGAGCCATGCTCAGCCTTGTCTAAGCCTCAAGATGGGGATAGTCATGTGGTACATTTGCTTGGCCCAGCTGGAGAGAAGGGGGAGCCTGGACCTCCAGGCTTTGGCCTGCCAGGAAAGCAGGTGAGTCCCTGGGGCCTCTGGAAGTGGACATGGGCAGGGCTCAAGAGAGGAGAGGGGTCCCACCTGCATCTTTTCCCTCCCTGGGTAGTGGGAGTGTGCAGGGGTCAGCAGTGACTTTGTCTCCAGCAGAAGGCACCCCAACCAGACTCTGCCCTTTATCCTGGGACCAAGAGAGCCTAGGAGGCAGAGGCAGCACTGATCTCGAGCCAGGCAGACCTGGATTCCAATCCCAGCTCTGCCTTTTACTAGATTTTTTTTTTTTTTTTTTTGATACCAGGGATTGAACTCAGGTCCTTGTGCTTGCGCAGCAGGTGGTGAACCCACTGAGCTGAATCCCTGGCCCTTTACTAGATTTTTGACTTTAGCAAGTCACTTTTTTCTTCTGTGCCTTGCGTTTTTCCCATAGGGTTGTGGCAAACCTGAGTGCCACACAACTGATATCAGATAAATGACAGTTATGGGTATGGGTGTATTATTGTTACCACTTTGACAGTAACAGTGAACACCAGCCTGTGGTCACCCTGTGCCACATGCTGGTCCACACAGATCACTGTGTCTGAACGCACAAGGACCCTGTGGGGCAGAAGCCTATGCTATTCTAATTGTCCCCATTTGTAGGATGAGGAAATTGAGCCTTGGGATAGATGAGGTGACTCGTCGAGGTCACACAGGAAGGCAGTCTGGCTTAAGTCTTCTCTTCACCACAGGAGGGGACTTCACTAGCATGCGGGAGAGACTATCTGCTTTGTTTCTGGGGTGTCCTGGGATCTAACACAGTGCCGGGCACTCAGGGGTGAGGGGAATGCTTTCTCCTCAGGGCAAGGCCGGAGAGCGTGGACTGAAGGGGCAGAAGGTGAGAGAACCTGGGTGGGCACCAGCTCCTCTCGGATGCCCTCCTTGCCTCCTTCTCCTGATTTGTTTGTGCCTGCTTTCCACTGCTTCCCTAGTCCCCTGCCCCGAAGTGGGGAAAGTTGTGAGTGTCTGAGGGTTCCCGGGGGCAACCTTCTCCCAGCTGGGCCATCCCTACCCTTCTTCAACCCTACTTTTTACAGGGTGAGCCTGGGAGTCCTGGAGACCCTGGAAGGCCTGGCACCACGGGGCGGCCAGGACTGTCAGGAGAGCCTGGGGTGCCAGGCCCCTTGGGACCAAAAGGAGAAAAGGTCAGGGGCCTGTTTGTTGCATGGGTGAAAAGAAATCAGATGGTGAGCAAATCAGGGGAAGGATTGCAAGGGTAGACCATGGGCCTCTAAGGAGGCCAGAATCTCTGAGTGGAGGCTGAAGCTCTTCAGTGCACATAATTTCTGGGCTGAGGAGAGGGCGGTGGAGGGGCAGAGCTTGCAGGGGGCATAAGGACTCCTTTTGTAATTCCTCCTGGCCTGAATACCAGCCTTGGCTCACTAGCTCGTTCCCTCTCTGACCAGGGTGATGCCTGTACTGCCTGCCCTAGCCTGCAGGGGGCAGTGACAGACATGACTGGACTGCCTGGGAAGCCTGGCCCCCAAGGAGAGCGAGGCCCAGAAGGAGTAGGCCGGCCAGGTAAACCGGTGAGTTCCAGTGGCCTGCCCTCTGGTCCTTTCCTGCCTGGGCTTTACCTTCTCTTCCTGGGCCCCCCTGTCCCCTGTGGAACTCTGTGGGCCTTCTTGTGCCTTGTAGGGCAAGCCTGGTCTTCCAGGAGTTCAAGGACCCCCAGGACAGAAGGGCACAGAGGTATGTGTGCATATGGGGACCTGGCTGCCGCTGTGTGTGGGTGAGGGTGGGGAGACCCCGGGTAGGCTGAAGGCCTTGGCATGGGAATTGGAGGTAAGCCCAGGGAGGGAAGGAGGAGACAGAAATGGTTAAGGAGATCGGTGAAGGGTGAACTACAGATCTTGAGCTGGGGTTATTCTTTTGCCTCTTCAGGGAGAACCAGGGCCTCCAGGAGTGGGAGCGCAGGGGCCTCAGGTGAGCCTCCAGCCTTACCTCTGTCTTCCCACTCCTTTGCAACACTTCTGATAGCCAGCCCACTCGCACTGGCCCCCCATATTGCAGAGCTCTGCCTGCCTCCAGATACTCATGGGCACAGCTCTGGGACCAGGGTCAGGCAGCAGCCCCTACCTGCTGTGCTCTGTCAGCACAGGACTTGGCTTCACCCCCCTGTCTGCCCCTCAGTGTCTCCTTGGGGAGCACCCTTGAATTTGACATGGCAGATGCCCCCCTCAGGTCTACAAATGGGGTACAGCCAATGGGGCAGGTTGTCTTGGGCTGCCATACCCCAGTCCGCCTTTCCAACTTGCAGGGAGAGCCTGGAGCCCAGGGTCTGCCTGGCATTCAGGTATGTCTACCTCGGGGCAAGAGGAGGTTGACGGGGGAAGGGTCACATTGGGATAAAGCTTAATGAACTGGGCTTCTGCCTGCAGGGACTGCCAGGACCTCGGGGACCACCTGGCCCCACTGGAGAAAAAGGTGCCCAGGTGAGCTTCTGCTTTCTGGGGTGCTGGGTCTTCAGGGGTTTTGAGTACCCTGGCAGCAGGCACAGGGAACATGGTCCCGAGTGATGCCCATCAGAGGGCTGCCTGAGACCAGGTCCACTGCGTCTCACCTGCTAGGCTGTGCCAGCTTCAAATCCTGCTCCTGTAACCTTTGTGCCTTATCTTCCCCAGGGACCTCCAGGGGCAGAAGGAGCCACTGGACCAGTAGGACCTCCTGGTGCCAGCATCTCTGGGCCTCCGGTACGCGTCTTCTCATGTGCCATGCTGGGAATGCTGCTGGTGCCACCACGCTGCTGTGGAGGGGAGGGCAGGGTGCTGACCCTGCCTATCCCAGCGGTGCAGCATGGGAGGAGAGGGGCCTGAGCCCGGCCAGCACTGTTGGGGCACCTGTTATCCAACCTCCCTCTGTCTCTCCCCTTCCCCTTCCCAGCTTCCAATAAGTGCCATTCTACTCATTTCTACTTTGAAGTTGACTTTTTTAGCTTCTGCAGGAGACGGAACGTGCTCACTACCATTTTTTGAGCAGTAGCCGTGCTGAGGCCCTGTGCTGAGCTCTGAACACCCAGAAATTCGCTTTCATCTCACAGAGCCCTGTGAGGGAACTGCTGTTATTGTCCTGTTCCCTAAATATGGAAATTGAAGGCCAGTGAGGGAGGGGCGGAGCCAAGAACTTGAAGCTCTGTGTATCTGACTCAAAGCCGCCTACTTCACACCGTAGAGTCTCTGGGGACCTTCTATCCAGTGCTGCCCACTGGAGTGATCCCCAAGGAGGGAAAGGTTCTGTTCTGTGCTGCCCGAGACAATGATTTCCATGTTTAAAAGATGCGTCTATTGAACAAATTGCATGGATTAAGTAATAATAAGCACATTTTCTCATTGTAGTCATCAAAAACCTGTCTAATAGTCAGCTTCTACTCCAAGTGAACCTGCTAGAATTTTACAAGATGATATAATTTTAGCACAAATCAAAGGAATGCCACCTTTCAGCCAGCCTGTGCCATGCTGGGTTGTGGGCAAATGTATAATTTTTCTTGAGCTTTTGGCAATGTTGAAAATAGCCCAGTGAACTGTATCTTTTTCTGTCTTTGTGGGTCCCTAGAAAAATTCCTGTACCAGTTTGTGAATCACTGGTGAATTCTTCCCAAGAGTGCAGTGAAGCCCAGAGGGGGCAGGGATTTGCCCAGGCCCATGGAACCAGTCTGCTTTGTCCCCACTGGGAGCCCCGGGCAGGGAAGGGGTCCTGATTCCAGGGGAGCTTCGAGTCCCAGATGTGAAGGTCCCACAGGAGGGCAGCTGTGGGCACACCAGCTATGCATCCAGGCTGGCCTCTCTGGCCTTTGCTCAAGTCGCTGTCCCTTCCAGAAGCCCTCTCCAGGCCTCCCCTCAAGCAGAGTTCCATCCGGGAGACTTCCCAGCCCCACTCCATACTAGCTGTGTGGCCTTAGGCAAGTGACAGTGGCTCAGATTTTCCAATTTCTTATTGATAAAATAGGAGCTGAAGTTCTTTTCTCAGCTCAGTCACCATCACCAGAGGTAACTTTTGTGATAGAGAAAATGTGTATTGGTCACTAAAGGGGGACTACAGGGGTTAGGGGCTCTGGGCCACACCAACCTGGGTGCAGTTGTGCTGACAATGGAACTTCTTTAAGCCTCAGTTTCCTCACCTGTAAGACAGATCCACAGGGTCCTGCAGGGCTGGGCCTGGGGGGTTCCATTTACTGTTTTTTGACAGGCTCTTGGTTTGGTCTCTGGCTCCCAAAGTGCACAGGAAACGCCAGTCTTCCTCCTCCTCCTTTCTCTTTTCGTTATAGAACGTGGGTGCCTGGGAGCCTGGTGCTGCTGCTGTTTGTCCTAATGCCCTCCTCCGAGGCAGGCCAGATGGCCAGCATCTGTTCAGTCTTGCTCACTCTGGGCTCTCTCCCTTCAGGGCCTTGATGGACAGCGAGGAGAGACTGGGCTTCCAGGAGCCAAAGGGATGCCAGTGAGTATGGTGCCCGGATAGCAGGAAGCTATGGCTGGCCCTGCCTCTGCACCCCTCTCTACTCACCTCCCTGTGTTCCTTCTCCACAGGGTGAAAAGGGATCTCAAGGAGAGAAGGTACGTCCCAAAGACCTGTAACTACTCCTCTGGAGGAATCATTAGCCCCTATAGCCCCATTGCCCAAGGAAGCCTGTGCACACGGTAGCTGCCCCGGACTGGAGGATGGGACCCGAGGAGGCATCTTAATCCCCTCTCCATTCACCAGTTCCCTGATCCCAGGGGCCCAGATACTCCTCATTTCAATTGGTTGCTGGCCCAGGATTAAATCAGGATCACAGGAGACCAGAGAGCTCTGGAAGCCCCTTAGAGGCAGCTGCATTGTCACATGGGGGCTGGGTCAGAAGATGGAACAGGAAGAAAGTTAGGAAGGAGTGGTAGTAAGAAGACAGAGAAGTGAGGGACAGGGACAGAAGGGCATGGAAGCCAGGCAGGGCCCAGGGGAGCAGGGCTGCAGCTGGTGGAGCTATAACTGTACAGTGGGTGGCAGCAGAAAATGATAAAAGTAAATGCTGACAGTCACATCCATCCTTGTTGGTTGAATACCAGGTGCCAGGACTCCTGTACACATTAATCCATTCCATCCACATGATAGTCTATGCAGTTGGAGTTATTACCCCATTTTATAGATAAGGAGGCTGAGATAGGAGGCCACAAGATGCCCAAGGGCACAACTGTAAGAGACAGAACCTGGATTTTAGCCCTGGCCTGTGCTTCTCCAGGTCCCACACTGCCTCCCACTGTCAGTTACCCAAGGACCCTCCATCCCCACCACATCTAACCAAGGTTCTCACCTTCCCAGGGAGACCCAGGGGAGTGCTCCTGCCCCTCTCGGGGAGACCCCATCTTCTCTGGCATGCCGGTAAGTGGAGCTGAGAACCTCCTCTGCTGGGGCAGAGGCCTGGCTTCCAGCCTCACCTGGTGCCCAGTGTGCAAGGGCCCTGCAGGGCTTTGCGCCCCAGCCAGCTGCCTCCCCACGCAGCCCTGCGCTTGGTGTGGTCGTTGCCTATAACCTCTCCCCTTCTTTTGAAACCCCTCCTCCCACCCAGGGTGCTCCTGGACTTTGGATGGGCAGCTCCTGGCAGCCGGGCCCGCAGGTGTGTGTCGCTTGTCTCTGTCTCTCCTCTTGTCTGCCAGCACCCTGTGGCTTGCCCACCCTTGACTATGCTGCCCTCGGCGATGAGGCAGAGCTCTCAGCAGGGTCTGAGTCTGTCTTCTCCTCCTCAGGGCCCCCCAGGTGTCCCTGGACCACCAGGCCCCCCTGGAATGCCTGGGCTGCAGGTAAAGGGGGAGAAGAGAAAGAATGAGGAGTTGGGTGGAAGGGCTCATGCAGTCATGGTGCCGCTCCGTGCCAGAGCTCGGGTCCACTGTGGCCCTGCCCCAACCACGTGGTGTGTGTCTCACTCCTCTGTGTGCCTGCTTCCCATGGTGCATGGAGGTCCATGAACTTTGAGGCCAGGGTGGGCATTCCCAGCCCCTTTTCTTTTCTTTCTTTCATTTTTATGTGTGTGGGGGGAAGTTGGGGGACTGGGGATTGAATGCAGCCAGGGCCTTCACACTCGACTACATCCTAGACCTTTTTTTTTTCTTTTAATTTTGAAAGGGTCTCACTAAGTTGCCTATGCTGCCAGCCCTTTTCAAGGCATACCCTGTTGTGTGATAGTGCAGGCACCACACCAGTGGTGCCAAGCTCAGGCCTTGGTCAGCTGTCAGGAACCCAGAATCTGGGTCAGATCAAAGTCCTTTACGCTGGTACAAAGCTCCCCATTTTGGAGCAGTATTCGACGTTCATTCATTTGTGCAACACACATTTTTGCATGTCTGCTGTTTTCCAGGCATTGTTTTAGGTACTGGGACACAGCAGTGGGCAAAAATGAAAATCCCTGTCTTCTTGGAACTTGCTTCCTAGTAGGAGAGACAGACAATAAGCAAATAAATAAAATACAGTATGTCGGAAAGTGGTATGTGCTAAAGAGAAAGATAAAGCTGGGTGTGGATAGAAGCTGGAGGAGGGTGAGAAAGATATTTGTGAAAAGTGCTAAAAAAGAAGGTGGTGTTTGAATAAAAACAAAGGAAATGTGAGTGAGTCTGTGGAAGAGAGCACTCCTGGTAGGGAAACAGCAGGTGCAAAGGCCCAGGGGTGGGAATGCGATTGATGTATTTAGTTGATAGCAGCGAGGCCCTAGATAGCAAGGGAAGAGCATTAGAAGTCAAGATCTGTGTGCCTTTTGTATTTCTTTGTACTAAGGATTGAACCCAGGGAGCACTGAGCTACATCCCTAACCCTTTGAAATTTTATCTTGAGACAGAATCTTGCTAAGTTGCCCAGGTTGGCCTTAAACTTCAATCCTCCTGCCTCAGCCTCCCAAGTAGCAAGGATAACAGGCATGCACCACCTGTGTGGCATTTGGCTTAGGGTTTGCATTTCAGAGCCAGGCAGCCTGAATTTGAATGCCAGCTTTGCTGTGGGCTAGCTGCGTGATAGTGGGCAAGATACTTAACTTCTCTGAAGGGGGATAATTATAGCACCTACCTTTTAGGGCTTTTTATAAATATTTTTTAAAAAGTTAATGCATGTGAAGTGTATAGAACCGTTCCTGGCACCAAATAGATGTTGAGGAGGCATTAGCTGTCATTACTACAATGATGACTGCTATTATTATTTTATATCCATTCTCTCATTCATTGGAGCCTTCCATCAAGTCTAAAAGGAAAGTGATGTATCATTAAATCCCAGCCGGGCAGGATGAAGCTTGGAGAATTAAGATACTTAATCCAAGGTCCCCCAGCCAGGAGGTGGCACTCTGGACTGGGCTTCCCTGTGCAGAGCACTTTCTGCTCCCCGCCGCTGCCTTTCAGGACAGCTCCCCAGTGTTTTCACTTGGTGAACCCCCATTTGCTGAAAGTGTCCAAGCTTCCATGCAGTGCCAGGACACAGTCATCTGTCTGCAGGGGCCTTGCTGGGGGAGCCCAAAAGTCATTTCAAAGTGACCCATTCACCATGAAAGCTGATGTAGTGCAAACCCCACCAAGCCATGGTAGGGGACCATGGTAGGGGACCAAGGCAGGAAGGCGTGGCTGCCAAGTCTGATCCTAGGCACCAGAGTCCTCAACTGGTGCCAGTGCCTGAACCCAAACACAGGCTGCCACTAACAGGCCCCTGCCCCATGCTCAGTGGGATACAGGAGGGCTTTGCAGCAATGCTGTGTGGGCACAGAAACATCTCAGGAACACACAGCACTTACCTACTGCATAGTCTCACCGCCTGATTATATTTCATCCTGATCCATTGTCCAGATTCGGAAACTGAGGCACAGCAGGTTAAGAAATGTAGCTAGTAGGTAGTCGAGCTTACCTAGATGTCAACTCGGGCTGCACTCTTCACTTCTACAGTAGAACAACACATGGGACATTTAGTTCTGGGAGGGCAGGAAAAGAATCTCAGCCTCAGCCTTGAACTAGTGCAGCAGCAGTGAAGAGTGGGCCAGGGAGCGAATGATGATGATGATGATGATGATGATAAACACATTCAAGGCTTGTGCTGAACCCTGACAGCACTGGGCTGGATGCTAGAGGGGATAGGTGGAGGCTGACTCCAGGCTGGGTCCAGGCCCCGCAGGGCGTGCCCTAAATAGGGAGGGCTGCTGGGTGCAGGTGATGTGTTCCACTGCTGGGAGCTAGAACTTGAAAGGAGGCCAGATCTCAGAGCGGGCCAAGGAAATCCTGCAGGGAGGAGTAGGCCGAGCAGTGGAGCATACACTCAACTCGTATTTAATGCATACCTCCTCCATGTCGGGCACCAGGGATTCAAAGCGGAACATACTCCCTGCCTCTGTGGTGTATTTAATACGCAAATGTGCATTGTGAATCTCCAAAGGAAACCTCTAAGCTAGATGGCACACATTTAATATGAGCAGTCTGGGTGTCCCAGGCTCTGTACTAAGCTCGTTTCAGCCATTGTCTCCTTTGAAGCCTCACTACAAACGATTCCTGATCCCTGTCTTACAGATAAGGAAACTGAGACACAGAATTTGCCCTCCCACCCATACCCGTAACCTGCCAAAAGTCATACAGGTAGTCAGGATTTGCACCTGGATGTTCTAGGGATGTTTTTCGAGGGATGATGCTGCAAGAGTAGGGAAGAGAGGACCGGAAGTTAGTGATTCTCAGCTCTGTGCCTTGCCCAGCTTGTGGCCTTTGGCAGATTATGTACCCTCTCTTAGTTCTTTATTTTGTTTTTAAAATGGAGATAAAATGCTTAGTTCATAGTTGGGCATGGTGCTACACACCTGTAATCCCAGACACTGTGGAGGCTAAGGCAGGAGGACCGCAAGTTTGAAGTCAGCCTGGGCAACTTAGTGAAACCCTGTCTCAAAATAAAATTTTAAAAGGGCCAGGGTTGTAGCTCAGAGGGAGAGAGTACTTGCCTATTATGTGTGAGGTCGTGGGTTTAATCCTCAGCACACATCCACAAAAATGTCTAGTTCACCAAGATAATTGTGATGATTAAAATGAGAATATAAAGAAAAACTACTTAGGATAGGAAGAAATAGCAGTTACTATATGGTAGACTCTGCCCAATTCTGTGCTTCTCCTGCCACATGGGTGAAACACTCCCTGTGGGCTTGGTTGTAGGGGTCACCCCACTGGCCCTTCTTGGTTTTCCTTCCAAACCGGAAACTTTTGAGCTGCGGAATAGATGGCAGTCTAGTGCTGGCCAGGGCTCTTGGCGTTGCAGAATGAAGGGAAGAGGCAGTAGGATGATGAGGCGGGAGCAGGAAGGCTGGAGGGCAAGAGAGAGGAGTCTGCTCACATGTGTCTCTCCTTGGCTGCAGGGATTGCCTGGCATTGACGGTCTGCCAGGACAGCCTGGGCTCACTGCAGAAGTGGTAGGTACCAGCCAACACTCACTGTCCGCCTCCCCTGCCCTTTCCAGGGCTCAGCTGGCCACCCATCCCCTTTAGCTGCGGGTGGGGTCCCTCTTCTCTCCGCCTCTGATGCTGGGAGAAGCCCAGATGGCATGATGTTCTCTGAGGCTGCTCCTGATCCCACAAGTCTCCCTCCTTCTCCCCTCACCTGCCAGAACCCACATGTCTGACTGTCTCTTGCAGGGCTCCCTACCCATTGAGCGGCAGCTCCTGAGGGTAAGAGGGCTCGGGGAGGTAGTGGGAGCTGGCGGGGTTCTTGCAAGGGCATCTTCCTAGCAAGTGCTCAGCTGTGGCCTCTCATGAAGAGCAACAGATTGAGCTCACTGGTCCCCTGCTGGTAGGGAATGTGCCTTCCAAGCATCTGTCTAAGAGGGCCTGGCTGGTGCCTGGCTTGTAACAGATCCCCAGGCAACATGTGCTGAATGAGTGCTTAAAGGAATCCTTCGAAGGTCCGCTCTCCCGGCACTGGCTTGTCAGTGTCCTGGACATCCCCCTAGCCCACTGGGCCTTGGCCAGGGCAGAGTGTGGGGGCTGCCTGCCCTGCCCCCCAGCCCCCCCGGAACTGCAGATATCTCCAGAAGCAGCAGGAGGAAAGGTCAGGTCAGCCTCCTGGCAGCAGCTACATGCTGGATCCAAATGGGGTTGTGGCATTAAGATCCCTGGTTCTTCTCTTCTAGGCTTCTGTCAAGCCTGGGTTCCCCCAAGTCCTGACCCTGAGCAGTGATTATGTGACTCCAAACCCAAGATTTGACATTGCTTCTTGTAACATTTCACTTGATGGCTTCATAATCAAATGGTCTACAAAGGGCACCCCATAGGAGCTGAGTGTACCCTTAGATAGCAGCCCCAGGGGGGCCAACCCGGAGCCGCATCCACAACCCAGCAGAAGCACTGGCTTGGCTGTAGATGGACAGGGCCAACCCAGCTCCCACCGACCTAGACAAATCACCTCTTCTGAGTGTCAGCTTTCTCATCTCCACAGTGCTTGTGAGATAACCTGCCCCACGAGCCCTGAGGATTGGATGTGATAATGCGCAAAGGCCTATTGTGATGGCTAGCCTCATGGGTGCTGCATAAATGATTACCGTTATCTTCGGGTGTCAAAGTGAATAATGAAGGGGAGACCCAGGGCTCCTACTTAGGGCCCGTGGACACCATGTCCTGCCACAGACAGACTCCAGGGTCCAGAGTCTTCAAAAATCGTGGGCTAGTTTTCTTGGTGGGTTTGAGTTTGGAAGAGAGGACTGGTATCTTCCATCACATTCTCAGAATCTGTGAGCCAAAGAAGGTGGAAAGTTAGGGCAAGAGGCCTGTCAGGAAGATGTTCAGGCTCGGTGACCTGGGGAGCCTGTGGCAGTCATGCTGCTCTGGCAATGGAGGGCAGGCCCAACCCAGCTCCCTGCAGCTGTGTCCCTGGCTCCCTTGGGCCACAGTGCTGGCTTTCGAGCCAGCCTTTGCTGCCGCGCTCCTGGTGGCTTGTCCTCACAGTGGGTGCAGGTTGCAGGAACAGCCGGGACAGATGGTCGCTCTGTGGGCCCCTCCACCTCCTCCCACACGCCTGTCTGGAAAGTGCTCTGGCTTGGCCCTACCAGAGCTTCTTCCTGGAGGGAACTCAAAAGCCAAATGTTGGGATTGGGTTCCCTGAGGATGGAGCAAAGCTGCCTTGGGAATGTGGCTGGGAGGGAGAGTGTGGGCGGAGCACTGTGGGGCAGCAGGATCCCCTGGTCTCCTGCTGAGCTGTGTTCCCACACTGGGCCCATTCTGGCCGCTCTGACCTGGGTCCTGATGCTCTCCTATTCCCCACCCAGAGCATCTGCGGGGACTGTGTCCAGGGCCAGAGAACTGTTGCACTATCCTCCCTAGAAAAGGGAGAGAAGGGAGACCAGGCCATCCCTGGAGTGCCAGGCCTTGACAACTGCGCCCGGGTAGGGACTGTGCTGGCACACCCTGGGGTGGTGGTGGGGGCTCCCTGGCTGCCTCTCCTGACATGGCCTCTCTTATCCTCTGCAGTGCTTCTCCCAGCGGGAGCGCCCAAGAGCCGAGGAGGCCAGGGTGAGTGAGCCCTCTCCCGAGCTGCCATCCTTCTGCTATTCTTGGAAAGAGGCCCTGTCTGCTCACTGTCACATCTCTGTCCCTACTCCAGGGAGACAACATGGAGAAAGATTCTGATTGTGCTGGGAGCCCCGGCCTGCCTGGTTCTCCAGGGCTGCCCGGCCAGAGAGGAGAAGAGGTAAGACCAGGGATCAGTCCCTCATCTGGGCAGAGCCGAGGTGCCCAGAGCTCTGCCAAGTCCTAGAGATCTTCTAGGAGCCCCCAAGGCCTCATAGAGCTCAGAGCCCCTCATTGCCTGGCCTCCCCGGTTCCCTGGCACACTGGCTCTTCGGTGCTTCCTCTGCCTGCTACCCTCTTCTCAGGGCCCACTCCTGCACGCCTACTGTGATAGGGTCACACGTCGCCTTCTTGGTGGGAACTTCCCGGACACCCTGTCTAAAATGTAACCCTCAGCTAGGTGTGGTGGTGCATGCCTGTAATCCCAGCACTCTGGGAAGCTGAGACAGAAGGATCACAAGTTCAAATCCTGCTTGGAGACCCTGTCTCCAAAAATAGAACCCTCTCATCAATCCCAGAACCCCTGGGTCCCTAACCTGTGTCATGCTCATAGCTATAAACATGCTATGTATTTACTCCATTCAGGAACATTCCACAGGTATCGACTAGGTACCAACTAAGTGCCAGCCTTATTCTATTTGCTACTGTCCACCTTGCCTCTCAGATGTAAGTGGTACTACAAGGCAGGGATTTATATAGCTTTGTTTATAGCTGTGTTTCCAGCCCCTGGACCAGTGCCCAGTACATAATAACTGCTCAATAAATGTTTGTTGGATGACTGAATGAACCAAATGAAAGGCCATTTTAGCATCCACTAAATGGTCCTGCTTTGACAACAGCTGCCTTTGGTTGCATTTGGCCATGCAGTTACCAGGGCTCTGTGGGCCCCCAGCTTCTTCATCCATTTCCCTTGGCTTCCTTTGCAGGGTCCACCTGGCATGAGGGGCTCCCCGGGTCCTCCAGGCCCTATTGTAAGTACCAGTGGTGACCTGGCTTGCTTGAGAAGCTTTCACAGGGGTTCTATTGCTCACACTCCATTTTGATGCTTTGTCCCCAAGAAGCTGGGCAGGACAGGAGGGGAGAACATCCACTGCCCTCCCTTCCCCATGAGAGTGTCTCTGGGGACGATGGTCTTCTACCCCCAGGTCCCCTGGAACTGCCCCGCTCTGCCTGTGTGCCTGTGTCCCTGCTTAGCACAGGCCCTCAGGGGCACACCTTTGCCTCCACTTCACTGCTGTTTGTTTTTCACATGGGCCCAGGTTGCCTAGGCAGCCAGGGAGGCATGTGGCCCTCTGGCCAAATCTCTTCGTGCCCCTACAAGGGGCCAGGGACTGTGATGGAGCTGCCCTCTGTTGCTCTGTGGGACCATCTCTGGGGCAAGACTACAAAGACCAGAGCAGGGGCATCTACCCTGGAGTTCCCTGTGGGGCTGATAAGGCAGGAAAAGAAAGGGACTAGAAAGACGGGAAGAACTAGCCATGTGTTCTTTGGAGAAAAATGTCCAGTGGGAGCCCTCTTGGAGCCCAGAAGCCATCACTTGGAGGGTGTGGAGAGCCCTGGTTGCCAGGAGGATGGGCAATATCGAAAGGAACGGGCTCCCACTCCAGCAAAGGTGTTCAGTAGACTCCGGAGGACAGAGGATGGGTTGACTCTGAGGCTGTTTGCATCTCTGCTGATGGAGGAGCCATTCTCCCAGGTGCCGAAGGGAGGAGCAGTTTTGTTTGGGACCACGGAGGTCACAAGCCACTTTTTCAGCTGCCTTGAGAAAACGCCCGAGACCTCCCCTCCCCCACTCGCGGCTCCCAATCCCAGACTGTGCCCCCCAGGCCACCCCAGGATGACTGTGCTTGTGAGATGTGACCTGCCTGTTTCTCCCACCAGGGCCCCCCAGGTTTTCCTGGTGCTGTTGGCTCCCCTGGATTGCCTGTAAGAACCTAGCATTGCTGACCGCCCCCCGCCCCCTGCCAGCAAGGTCTCTGTGGCTTTTGCTTGTCCCCCCCTGCTGTACCCTCATACCCCTCCTCTGTGTTGGTTGTCCTCTGCAGGCACGGTAGCTAACAACACAGGTTCCCTGAGGTCCCAGCAGCCTGGACACCCTCCCAGTTCCTGACTTCTTCCCTTTCTCCCCTCTCCCTCTCCGCCCACCTTCCTTACCTCATCTTCTCCCTTTCACCTCTATCACAATCCCACGTCATTCCCTGTAAATCCTCCTGGTCCTGGACTATTTTACCTTCTTATTTTGAGCTGGTACCTCTTGGAGCCCCTTTATTCCATCCTTCTCACTTCTGCCTCCTGCTTCTCACCACCTGCCGTGTGGATTGAAGATTTGCTGAAAGTAGTTCTTGGGGCCCTGCCAGGCACCTGGCTCTGAGCCCGGCAGAGATGCCAGAGCATTAGGGCTTCACATTGCAGGCTGCCCCCGGTTTGCTGCCCTACTGCTTAGCAGGGCTGTCCAGAGGCACCGCAGGGTTTGAAGCCAGCCCTTCCCCTCATCCTGGAGGAACCCTCAGCTCCCTGCCCTTCCTCCCTCTTCCTTGGCTCCAGTCTCAGCTTGCTTCAAAGCTGGCCACGTGATACCAGCTAGTTGGGTTTCTGGTGTTTTGGGGCCTTGTCCCTCTGTGCCCAGTGTCTTGGCCTGCTCCTTCTGCTAGGTGTCGTTAATTGCTCTGCTTTGTCATCGTCATAGGTGTGTTTAAGTCACCCCGCCCTCACTGTTGCTCCTGCCTGGGTCACGGAAGCTAACCTCCTGTGTGTCAGACTCACGTTCCCGGGGGCCTGGCTCCTCTCCTCCCAGGCCTGGCCATGGAGGCTCATGGAGCACGGCCCCTCCTTGTCACAATTCCATCTGTCCCCACGTCCTCATCTCTGGCCGGGCCTTGTCTGTTTTTGCTTGCTTGGGTGAAGGGGCCATCTGTCCGTCTAGCCATCTGTCTTGTGTTATGAAAAGCTTGGACGTCGTTTCTTGAGGGCAAAGGGAGAAGGGGGCAGAGGAGGTGTTCTTAATGGTGGGACAGATCCACAAAGGCCAGGGTGCGGAATGAGGGGTGGGGCACCAGCTTGGATTGCAAGTGAAATCTCTTCCATGTCCTGAGTGACAGGGATTGCTCTGGAGGGAGCCCTCCTGTGTCTCTCCCTTACACCTCCCCTACAAAAGGAGGTGATGTGGGGCTTGGGTGGGACTTGGACAGGTAAGTGTTGGGTATCTGGTGATACGCTTTGGTGGGGAGCATCAGTCTGGGGACGCCCCTCCTAACAGTTACCCCTCTGAAGGAGCACATCTGATTTGTACCCCCCCAATGGTGTACCCTAGACTTCCACCAGGTTTCATACTAGTGACAGTCACTAAAGAGGCATCCTCTAAGAGCCACCCAGTCAAGCATACCTCTATAGCTAGCTGTCTTGGGGGTTATGCTCATGAAAGGCTCCCACATGGGGGGTTCCACCTTACAGTCACCTTCCAAAGGACACTTCATACAGTCACCTTGCTAGGGCCACTGGTGGCCTCCACCCCTTGCCTAGAATGGGAGGGGCAAGGGGCAGGGGGCTGTGTGCAGCTCGCCCTCTGCAGTTTCTCATGGTTTTTCTCTCCAAGGGTCTTCAAGGAGATCGAGGCCTCCAGGGCCTGACAGGTGATAAAGGGGAACCGGTAAGAAGAGGCAGTAGGGGCTGGAGAAGGATGGGGAGCCCCGAGGAGAGAGATTGGGCTCTGAGGGGTGGCACTGAGTAGAAGATGGAGAGTGGGTGTTTTGTTTTGAAACTCTCGGCCCCTCCACCCTGAGACCCTTGGTTGGGAGTCTTCATATCTTTCGGCTTCAAAGAAGCCTGATCTCATGTTCCCCGACTCCTCTGAGGACATAGCCCTGTCCCCTGTCCACCCCTCAGCCTGCCGTATCTGGTGTACCCCTCCCATCTCCACCCTCCTCAGCCTTCTGAGCCTATGGCTCAGCTCCCAGGGCTTTGGACAGCATGGGTCTTGCCACCCAGCCCAGTCTCAGCTGGTGCTCACGCTGAGGAACCTGGGCCTTGAGGGAATGGCCCAACGTGGTAACTGTCCTGGGGTGGGTGGGCACCTGCTAGTCAGCAGCTACGGATGTTCTGGATTTGGCCACCCTTTTGTCCAGGGAGGAGGGAATATAAATAGTGAGAGTCTGACCCATCACGTCTGCCTTTCTTCACAGGGTCCTCCAGGACAGCCTGGTTACCCAGGTGCCATGGGCCCTCCAGGACTACCTGTGAGTAAGGGGACTCTGGCTCTGGGGTTCCTGCAGGCTTGGGGTGGTGGTCAGGACAAGATTGGGCTCCTCTCTTCCTGGCAGCTCCCACCCCACTGTGGGCCCCTCTGGACTCCCAGGGCACACGCCCCAGATATGGCAGGGGCTGCCTCCTTAGGGGGGTTGGGAGAGTGGAGACGGCTGAGGGGCACCACCCCCGTCAGAGAGTCAGTGGGGTAGGATGTGTCCCTGATTTCCACTGAGAGTCCCAGTGGCAGGTGGGAGGCCAGGGCACTGCCTCTCCTCCCCTGACTGTCTTCCCTGGTGCCCTGGGCGTCTGGGTGCCAGTCTGGGTGCCAGTCTGGGTGCCAGCTGCAGTCTCCACCCCTTGCATTAGCACCAGCCAGGGAGGCCACAGGGCTAATTTTGCTCTCTCTCTGCAATTGTCAGGGCATCAAGGGGGAGCGAGGCTACGCCGGGCCAGCAGGAGAGAAGGGGGAGCCGGTGAGTGAGTCAGAGTCACAGCTCTCAGCTCGTGGGGGCAGGAGGAAAAGCTTCAAACAGAGCTGCCTCTAACAGCCACTGTGACCCCTGCCGCCCCTGCCCCTGAGTTGCTCCAGCTGCTCAGCATCTCAGTGCAGGCTGGTGGCTGCAGAGGCGGAGGCTGTGAGGAGAATCCCAGCAGGTAGCACGCAGACAGGCTGCTGGGGAAGGGCCTTGTCAGCTGGCAGAGCTTTCCCTTCTACTGCCACGGCAGGCTGGCCAGGGCCAGCCTAGAGAGCGCCAGGGCCTGGGCCACTACCCCCAGCACACCCACTCTTCCCAGAGCCCCCAAGCTGAGTGCTGGAGCTGGGGGCTGCTATCACATAAGGACCAGAGGCACAGGCAGTTAGTGAGCTAATAGTGGAGCCTGGCCAGAGCCCAAGTCTGGCTGGTGACAAACCTCAGATGTAGGATCAGCCTAACAGGGACCAGAGTCTTACCTTTCCTCGTCACGAATTTCCCCAAGGCCTCAATGGGATTCAGCAAGCTCTGTCACACTTTTATCAAATAACAAAGGTTTCTCATGGCCTGCTGGGTGTCAAGCTCCCTTGGGAGGATCTTGCCAAGAGTCGAGCAGGCAACTGTGATGCACAAACAGTCACACAGAAATGATGAGAGATAACAGCAAGGGGGCCCACGGGGCAAGGGAGAGGGCTGGAGCAGTGTGGAGATGGAGGACAGGGCAGGGCGGAGGAGGTGGCATTTGAACTGAGAGCTGAATGGAGGGAGGAGAGAGCACTCAGTCTGTACTGAGGAATTCCCCAGGGAGAGGCCACAGGTGAGGTGGGGCAGGGCAGGCACAGCATGAGGCCATCTAATGATGCTGTGAGGTTCCAGGAGACCTAGAAGGGTGGGGAATGTGGGCTTTCTGGGAAGGGGGTGGATAGCTGTTCCAAGGCCAGGGGTGGGAACATATACAGCACGTTCAGGGCACAGCAGTCCGACTGAATGAGGCACAACAGAAGAAGTGAGGGAAATGAAGCAAGAAAGGGTAGTTGGTGCTAGATTACAGCCCCTCAAAAGCCAGCACCTCATTCACCTGGCAGAGGGAAAGCAGGAGGGAAGGTTTTTGAGCAAGAGACTGACATAATCAGAACTGTGCTCGAGGAAGAGAAGGTGACAGCCACTTATCAGCTGGACTGGTAAGCCAGGAGGTGGCAGGACTAGGTAGCAAGCTGGTTCTATGGTTCAGGTGAGAGAGGGGAAGCCTGGAGGGACCAAGAAGAGTCTTGCCAGCTCAGCTGGCCTCCTGCTGAGTGTCCTCACCATCCCACCCCACCTCTTAGCTCTGCCAGAGTGATTGATTCTGCTCTGCTCCTTTTCCTTCTCAGGGCCCACCAGGATCTGAAGGCCTCCCAGGCTCCCCAGGTCCAGTGGTGAGTGAGAGGGGACAGGGAGATGTGGACATGGGGTTCCTTGGTTCTTCCCTGAGGCCTAAAGGCAGCAAGATTAGGTTCCAGCTGTATTCTTCTCTTGTGGCGACAGGGTCCCCAAGGAGAGCGAGGACCCCAAGGGAAATCCGGTGAGAAGGGTGACCAGGTGAGTGATGGCTGGGCCCTGGCTGGGCAGAGGCAGGGGAGGGGCGGATCTTCCTCTCTAATGGTCACCAGCCCTATCCCCCTCTCCCTCCCATCCTGGAACTGTAGCTTGGGCTGCAGACTTAGGCTGTTTTGCCTTGTTACTCTTTCCACCTGAGTGGCCAGGCAGAGAGAAGGTGGTACAGCATACTGTCCCTTGCTTTTTCCCCTAGGGCTTCCAAGGCCAGCCAGGTTTTCCAGGCCCGCCGGTGAGTGAGTGAGGACACAAGGCCACTCAGTCTCATGTTGGCTCACTGGGAGGGGATGGGTGGGGGAGGGGCCAGAAGAGGTGGGGAAGAGCAGCCTGGGTGGCCAGGCCTGATTCCTGGAGTCAACCTGGAGAGCTGGCCTCCTGGGTGGGCCCAGCTGGCCAGGCAGGCCTAATACTCCTGGGTGGTGTTTCTAGGAAGTCAAAATCTACAGTTAACAGTGAAACACACAAGTATAGGAGGAAGAGAGTACAGGTGCCTCCCACCCCCACCCACTTTCATTCCTTCCTGCTCCTTTGTTGACACAGGGTCCTCCTGGATTCCCAGGCAAAACTGGAGCACCTGGCCCACCTGGTCCCCAGGCAGAGAAGGTGAGCAGGACCCCATGCTGCCCAAAGTCACGGATCTGAGCCATGCAGCTCATATCCCCCTGTACCAGCCCCAGCATGGAGCCTTTGGTAAATCAGACTGTATCAAGGCTGGCCAGTGACTGCAGGATGGCACCAGGCTCATGGCAGGGTCCCTGCTGGCCTCTGAGCAGCCTAGGCTCCCATTTACTGGGAGAGGGGAGAAAGGTGGATGGTGGGGAGGGCAGATGGGTGGTAGAGGCAGATGACCAGCTTCTGGGTGGGGGCAGCAATGAGCATCGGATGGAGGGAAGCACGCTGAGACCTGGAACCCCAAAAGGACACCAACCCAGAGAGGGAGCAGGTCTCCCTCTCAGGCAGCCATGTTCAAGTTGTCCCCAGGGCCCAGAGAGGGCAGGGGTGGCTTATGACCTGGTGGCAAAGATGGGGGAGGGACAGGAGCCTGGCGAGCCCCATACCTGCTGCCCTGAGTTTGGCTGATGAACTTTGGAAAGGGAGCTCTTCCATGGTTGTGGGCTGCGTACCCGACTCAGCCCAGTCTCTGGCCTCCCCAAGTGATGTGCTAGGTGGTGGTATAAGAGGACCCAGGATGGACTGCTGAGCTTGGGGTGGGGGTGGGGGCTCGTGGGCAGCCTTTCCTCTGAAACCACACATTAACCTCTCACTGTGCAGGTGAGGAAAGACCCATCCAGGGACCCAAAAGCTGTGGTGGGGTGGGGGATCTAGGGCGAATACCATGTTAGCAGCCCAGCTGAGACTTCCCTCCCAGGCCCTCACTGCCTCCTGAGCCAGTGCCTGTCAGCCATGGTTGGAGGTTCTGGGCAGCTTCCTTTTCATCTTACTTCCCTGTGGAGGACCTAGGCAGCAGCCCTTTCTCTGCCCAGGCTGATCACTGCAGAGAATCCCAAACTGCCAGCGGTTCTCCTTTGGGACTCAGTAGAGCTGTCTTGACTGGAACTGTGCTGACCCCTCCTGGTGGCTGATAGCATTGCAGTGCCTCCCGCACTTTTTCTTCTTTAGCTTAGTCCTGGCCCCTCTCCCACACCCACAGCTACCCATCCAGGGCAGCCACCCTCTCCCCACTGCTGAGGAGAATTCAGCAGCCCTTCCCACTAAGCCTCTTGCCACCCCCTCCTTCTCCAGTAAACATTCCAGTTCACACGCCTGTTCTTATCAGTCTCCTGCTTTGAACTTTCAATGGTTCCCTGGTGTTTTCACATTTTATTTTGTAGTCCTGAGCATTTCATACACAAAAGATTATGTAAAACATCAATCCATAAAACAGATACAAGTGGACCCACTCTGGCTAAGATAAGTGTGAGGGTCCTGGAATTCCACCTTCTGGATCCCCACTTCATACTCCCAGCTTCAAGGTTCCCGTAGGAGCGCTCAGGGCTCTGAGGAGTACAGTTTGAAACCACTGGTCTATTTGATGAAGTTTTGCATGGCACTCAGGAACCTTCTCAATCAAGCTCCATCTCCTCCAGCCTCCTGCCCTGTCTAGCACATGGGCCCAGGAACCCTGGCTGTGTAGGCATGTGACCACTTCCAAAGCTTTATCCTGCTCCTAGGCTCCCCCTGACAGCCTGTCTCCTCTGCCTGTCCAATCCCAGACATCTGTCAGGGTCTTTCCCTGAGCCCTGGCTCTTATGAGCCCCTCCCTCCTCTGAGTCTCATGGTCCCTTCTTCACGAGGAGCACATAGACTGTTGCATTGCCCTGGGTGGTGCGCCTGTAGCTCTTGCTAGCCTGGGAGCTCCTGAAAGTAAGGGGCCTCTCCACTTTTTCCCCCTTGGGGCCTCAAAGCCCACACACATGGCCCGTTGTTAGGAGCCATGTGCTCCTGAGCACCTGCCTGGCCAGTTCCTGGGTCAATCCTGAGAAGACGCTGGTCTGAATGGTCCTGTCCCTTCCCACAGAGCAGTGAGGAAAGGGGTTACTTTGCAGATGAAGGCATCCTCTTGGGCAGACTGTGTGTGCAATATATCAGTTAGGCCAGGACAGAACTGGGACTAGGACCCAGACGTCCTGATTTCCAAGGGACCCCAGAGCCCTTGGCCCAGGGTTGTCTCCAGGGCTGGGGCAAGGCTATACCGACTTTGTTCGGGGTGCTGATTTCCAGGGCAGTGAAGGAATTCGAGGCCCAACAGGCTTGCCTGGGCCCACCGGGTCACCAGGACCCCCTGGGATTCAGGTGAGTGTGTGCCCTCTGAGTGTGGCAGGCCAGGCTGGCTGTGTGTGTGCACGTGTGGCGGGGGGGGGGAGAAGGGAGTTGGGTGAGTGGCGAAGACAGTGGAGGGCTGAGTGGGAGCTCCCTCCCGGGCCTTGGCACGGCGTGAGAGACGCCTTTCTCCTGCTGCAGGGACCTGCAGGGCTGGATGGCCTGGACGGGAAGGATGGCAAGCCTGGCATGAGGGTGAGATGGCAGCCAGGAGGGCAACCTCCTTCCTCTCCCCCCTTCTCCAAAGAACAGAGTCAAGCGAGCCCTGATGAAGGGAATTAAAGGACCCCTCATGTCCATGCTCCCCTTGAGCTGTCTCCTGCTGCACCCCATCTCCCTTTTGGTACCAGAGTCCCTTGGCTTCTCAGTCCCAGTGGCCTTAACCAGGTTAGCAGGGCCTCACCAAAGGTAGGACAATGACAAGGATGCATTTATATCAAGAAACTGGCAACTAAAGAAACCAGACTGTTACACAGGCTGCTGGATGTGGTGGTACATACCTCTAATCCCAGCCGTTCAGGAGGCTGAAGCAGGAGAATCATGACTTTGAAACCAACTGGGGCAACTTAGTGAGACCCAGACTCAAATAAAATAAAAAAGCTATAGCTCAATGGTGAAGTGCTTGCCTAGCATATAAGAGGCCCTGGAATAAATCCTCAGTACGTAAAAAAAATTAAATAAAGTGAGGGAGGGAATCAGGCTACAGATATGCAAAGTCTTGAGCAAGCCCTGGTTCCTTAGGTCAAGGTTTGCTGGGGAAACAGAAAGGATGAGGCCATAACAAAACTGAATATTAAGATCGCCCTCCTTCTGTACTCAAAAGAAGGAAAACTAAGGTCCAAATCGGGTGGTTATTCACTCAGGGTCTGCTGCCAGTCAGAGGCCAGGCCCAGCTCAGATTCCTCCCTCTGCCCTGTGACATTCCTGCCATCCTGGGATGTTGGGAGGGGCTGGGCTGGGGGAGGGAAGGGTGGAATGAGTGAGTTGGATTCAGGCTGGATAAAACTCCTGTCCTAATGCCCTCTTTCTTTCCTCAGGGAGACCCTGGTTCTCCTGGCCCCCCTGGACTCATGGGACCCCCAGTAAGTTGAGCCACAGGGGTAAGCTAAGCCACAGGAAGGAGCTGGGGGCTCTGAGGCCTCCAGGCTAAGCAGCTGCCATCTCTGCTTGGGTGGATGGGCAGCTCAAACCCTCCAGAGCCTCCTGCACCAAGCTATGACTTTGGATTGGTTCCATTTGTTTAACCTGAGGAAGGAGGGGGTGGGGCCCTCTGGCTGAGATGAGGGATCTGATAGCTTCCTGCTCTTTCTCCCAGGGTTTCAAAGGGAAAACAGGACATCCTGGCCTCCCAGGACCCAAGGTAAGGGTGTCTTCTGCCACGAGTGTTTTCTCTGGTATCCTCAGGCCTGACCCCAGGCAGACATGGAAGCCCAGCCTGGGTGGAGGTGCCTCATGACCTCTGGCTGAGATATCCCAGCATCTGAACCACCTAAGGGTTCTGGGGCCTGGCAGCCTGGGTCAGGGCTTTGACATCTACCAACAGGAGGGCACCAGGGGCCTCTGGCCAAAGCCAGAGCAGGTGGCAGGGCCCCTCTGATACAGGATTGACTCAGGGTGGTTTTACCAAGCTCAGGCTGCCCCTCTCTCTTATAGGGTGACTGTGGCAAACCAGGTCCCCCTGGCAGCAGTGGCCGGCCAGGTGCAGAGGTAAGGCCCAGTGATCTGTGCAAGCTGCCGTTAGGAGTCAGTGGGCTCAGCTGAGTCTGAAGCAGCTGCTTCTTTCCACTCACCAGCAAAGCAACTGCCTACTCTCCTCAGCCTTCTCCCACTTAGCAGCCACATAGTGCATGTCAGTCTGTGTGTCACCTCTTCCTTTTTCTGGCTCCTACAGGGTGAGCCTGGTGCCATGGGACCCCAGGGACGACAAGGCTCCCCTGGCCATATTGTGAGTAAACTATTTTCATCTCTGCATCTCAGAGAGTTAGGACTCTCTTGCAGTGGAGTTGGGTGGGGAAGCCAGTGATAGCCTGGAAGCACCAGCCCCAGCAGCTGCTCTGACCATGCAGAGATACATGAAACCAGCCCAGGCAACTTAGTGAGACCCAGCCTCAAATAAAATAAAAGGGGATGAAGCTCAGTGGTGAAGTGCTTTGAGCTCACCCAGTTCAGTGTTTCCCAAGCTTTCCACTCTCTTCTTTTCTGGGCACATGCAAGTTCACATGCCAGACAAAGGGCATTCAGTTAATCAACAAATAATTATTGAGCACCTGCTCCATACCAGGCATTGTTCCAAGCATTGGGGTGACAGCAGTGAGCATGAGAGACAAAGTCCCCTGATCTCATGGAGCTTTTACACAGCAAACAAATGAACTCAGAAACATCAGGCAGTGATGTGATGTCATGGGGGGGGCATCAGGAGGTGATTTTAGAGGAACCTTGGCTGGACAAGTGACATTCACCCTGAGGCCCGCATAAAAGGAGAAGATAACTATTGAGCAGTCTGAGACAAGAGTCTGAGGCAGGAGGGCACCTGACATAGAGCCAGGAGCCAAGGCATGAGGAGCTTGTGCGCTTGAAGAACCCCAAGGTCAGCATGGCTGGAGTATAGTTTGAAAAGGACACAAGGGCACAAGTGGGACTGGAAACCTGAGCTTAGAGAAGGGCCAAGGAGATGCTGGAGGTCCTCAAAGGGCTGGTCAGGAGGGTGGGGAGGGCAGGCACAGGGACGATTGGAATGTGCTTGGAGGTGGAGGACTTGCTAATGAGCTGGGGCAGAGGCAGGTACATGGTAGAGAAAGGAATCAAGAATGACGCCTGTGCCTGCATTTGGCTTGGGCAACTGGGTAAGTAGGTGGTGTGTTTACTGCAATAGGGCAACTTGGAGAGAACATTTATTAAGCAATAATGAATTTCACATCTACTTTACTCATCAGGAACACAGACTACTGCCAATTGGTGCCTTTGATCAGTGTGACGGCACCAAGCTGATAGGGCTCTGGAGAAAGCAAATGCACTGGTATTTTATTGCAGCCTGATCAGGGCTGGCAGTATAATTTTCAGGAGGCTTTTGGAAATGTTAAAAATAGCTCATGACCAAAAAAAGGAATTCTTAAATCCCCATCACCCTTTTTATGCATTTCAAGGGGTCCTGAGCCCCTGTGCTGGGGACCCCAGATCTAGCCCAGCCCCTCCTCACATTACAGATGAAAGGAATTGCACACCCTGAAATTGTGGTCGCAGTGGAGACTCCTTAGGGGCTAGGATGAGGGGGTGCAGGATTCCTCCTCTCACCCCTGTCTGTCCAGCCCAGGTCCCCTGCTGTGTGATGATCCCAGAGCTGTACATTTCCACCCAGGAGTCTCAGATGAGTAGAACAGAGGTCATGGCTTCTTGAACTTTCCATCTGGGAGTATGGAGGAAAGTGCTCTGAGAGAGCACTGAGTGCCCTGAGGTTCAGAGACAGTGTCACTGTCCAGGGAGGTAGCATTTGCGCTGTGCCTCGGGGCAAGGATGTGGGCCAGCAGAGAAAGGGCAGTCCTGGCACTGGCAGGAGGGAGCATTCCTGGGGGCTGGAGAACCACCGCACCCCAGAACCAGAGTTGGTGAGGCACCAGGAGACGGGATGGAACCTGAGTGCCAGCTACAGAGCTTCTCTGAGTGGATGTTATGGCTGGTGCTGAGTCCCTGCCCCTCCCCACTGCTACACAGACCCTGGTTCCTGGTATCCCACCTCTGCAGAGCAGCAGGAAGTGGGCTTGGTCATCTGTAGGGAATGAAGGGGTCTTAGAAGACACTGGGCCAGTAGTTGGTTGTCTCAGGCCTTTTCCCTCTGCGCTTGGCCTCTGCCTGTGGCTCCCACACTTCCCTCACACAGCCCCAGGTGCACCATTCAGTGGACATTAGTCCGGAGGGTCCTGTGAGCACAGGTCTCCCAGGCTTCTGCTGTGGACGCAAATTTTCTGGCAGAAGCTCAAGTGCAAGACCAGAAAGGAAGGAAGGGTTTTGGGAAGAGAAGGCAGTTGGTGGAGTTTTGGGCCTGCTCCAGCTGCCAGCCCTCTTTCCCCAGGGGCTTATTATTAGAGCCTGTTTCCACCCCACTGACTCTCTGCTCTGTAGGGGCCTCCAGGGCCTCCAGGCCAGCCTGGTCCAGCTGGGATCTCTGCAGTGGTGAGTGACACTTCCCCCTCCTGGTCCCTCCCAGGAGCGTTGCCCTGCTCTGCAGTGGGCTCCTTCTGGGGGAAGACAGAGGGATGGAGAATAGCTGGTCTCCACCTCCTTCTTTCTCTGATGCCAACCTCACTGACTCCAATGATTCTCCTTCTGGAATGTGGCAAAGGATGCCAGTGAGGGTTGGAGGCCTTTCTAAGACCCTGCTGCAAGTTCAGGCGGTGTTCCCTCCTCCTGTGGGGCCTGGGAGGTGGGGCACCCGGTCCCTGGGACATGATGGAGTGTCTACGTCTGGCTTCATGGAATCCAATTCTTCCCCCACCTCACCAGCCTTCCTATTCCCTAGGGCCTAAAAGGAGACCGAGGAGCTTCTGGGGAAAGGGGCCCAGCAGGTATTCCAGGCCAGCCCGGCCCACCTGGACACCCTGGCCCCCCGGTAAGATCCCACCACCTACAGCACAGCCTGGGTGAAAGGGTCAGCTAGCTTTGCCAACTGGGCACAGCACTGTGGTCTCCAGGGAAGGAGAGAGTGGAATTAGTAGGGCAGGATGGCAGCATGGGGCCTGCACCTGAGGATCAATGGTATTAGAGAGGCAGACCCTGCAACCCAGTGCCATGCCAGTTGCATGCAAGGTCACTGCCTCTGCCAGTGCACTATAAACCTTATGCAGATCCCTCTGCTAAACGCCAAACAGAGGAGAATCAGGCCCTGTTCTGCCCTGCCCTGACCCAAGAGAGCTTGTCAGTAACCACACAAAGTCTGAAAATGTCAGGAAACCAGCAATGTGGTGTTATTGCTATAACTTCCTGAGCTCCTTAGAAACCAGAATTTGGTCTCAGCCCAGGTTTAGCACTAATAGCAATGTTGTCTTGGCCACTAACCACGTGTTGAATGATGAAGTAGGTGCTTGATGTGCATTTTGTCTTTGTACCTCAACCCCTTTTAGTAGATTGGATTGTCCCCAATTTAGATGAGGAAACCAAGGCTCAGCAAGTCTGAGTTGCTCAGAGCTAGTAAGTGGAAGAGACCCCTAGCCTGCTTGGTTCCACAACTTGGCTGCTTAGCCAGTCTGCCAAACTGCCTCTTTCAAAAAGGTTTGGGCAGGTGAACCACATCAGGTGGAACTGATTGCTGGCCTCAGGAAGGAAAAGTCTCTGGGGTAAGCCCAGGCAGGGGCCCCAGGTTTGTCTAGCTCCATCAGGATGCTTTCCACCAAGCAGACTCTTTTGGGGAGAGGAGCAGTGGCCCTAGGGCTGGTGGCTTGGGATGGGCTGAATGATTCCAGTTGGTATCAGTGTGGTCACTCAGCCCATGTACCATGAAGGCCTACGGCCACCACTCCTACTTGCTCTGACAGCTGCTAAGTGCCCCAGACAGGTTCTTCCTATCCTGACCAGGGAGGTGGCATTTGAGCTGTGCTCAGAGCAAGGATGTGGGCCATCAAGAGAAAGGGCCTCAGGAGCCTCCAGGGCCCCTAAAAGAATCTTCCACTTGCCATGCAGTCACAGAGTCCTCTTCCCCAGCAGCCCTCCAGAAGGGGGCTGGGCTGGAAGGTAGCCTCTCCTGTCCTGTAGAGAAATCTGGCTCAAGTACATCCCAGCAAATCTTACTGAGAACAGGGGCTCACGGTTCCTGTGTTCCTTCAGCAAACATATACTCATGGCCAGAGTTGTGCAAGGTGCCGGGATCCCAAGCAAAGAGGCCCAGTGTCTTTCCCTTGCAGAACTCAGGAGAGCTGTCAGTATGGGCTCAGGGAGTTGCAGTATGGGTTGTCTGAGGGTGAGGGCTGTAGGATCAGGGTGTCCTGGTAGAACAGGGGGCTGGACAGCTTGGTGGGTGACGTATGTGAGGCCAAGCTGAACATAGCTCATCATATCTCCCTTTCCCTTTATCCCCAGGGTGAACCTGGTACAGATGGTGCCACTGGCAAAGAGGTACTGTAGTTTGGTCTCCTTTTCCCTTGGGGGTAACTCTTAGTCCTTGCCTTGCCCTGGCCCCTCTGTATTCATTCAGGAAGCACTCCTGGGTGCACAGATGATCTTGGCAGGATCTATATCCATAGCTCCCATATCTGTGAATGCAACCAACATTAAATTGAAAATAATCAGAAAAAAATTGTATCTGTATTGAACATATACAGACTTTTTTCTTGTCATCATTCCCTAAACTATACAGTAACATAACTATTTATATAGCATTTACATTGTATTAGGCAATATATACAATCTAGTGATGTCTTAAAGTATACAGGAGGATGTGCATAGCTTATGTGCAAATACTATACCATTTTAAACAAGGGACTTAAGCACCCACAGATTTGGGGTTCCAGGGGAGTCCTGTCTCCTGTGGATACTGAAGGAAGACTGTGTATAGGAAACTGGTCATTCTTACCGCTCCAAGGAAAGGAACTGGAGACTAGTGCACAAGGATAGCAGCAAGACTTGTTTCATACATTTTTCCCCCCACTCTATACCTGGCCAAAAAGAGAGAGTAATGAGAACAAACTCCAAACAAACATTCCCTGGACACCAACTCTTGCCAGACCCTCCACTATTCTAGACTAGCCTCTTATTCTGACTTCTTTTCATCTGTGATGAGGGACTCGGCCAACATGATCAAAGAAGACCATGCCTCAGGGGATGTCATTCTCCCTTCCAGCTGTCACCTTTGTTGGCAAGGAGGCTGTCATTCTTTCTCACTCAGCCCAGTTGGGTACAGTACAGGGGCCTAGGGCTAAGGGAGGTGGTCTTTTCACGGTACCTACCTCCCCAAAAGCCTTAGAGATGCTGCCCAGATTTGACTCCTGACTTTTACTTCCTTCTAGGGACTCCCTGGAAAACAGGGACTGTCTGGATTTCCTGGTCCAAAGGTGAGTTGAGAACTGGCTGGGTTGGAGAGGAGGTACTCATGAATGGAGCACACCCAGCTCCAAGAGAGGATATTAGCTCAAGGAGACATGGGATGGCCAGTAGGCGGGAAAAAGGGGGAGTTTGGAGCAACCTCTGAATAGCTCTCACCTGGGCCATTCCAGGGTTTTTAACTCTGCTTACAGAATGGAAATCTTTGCTCACATTCCAGGCTCTCTGTCCTGGCCTTGGGGAAACAGGGGTCCCTGAACAGTGGTCTCCCTGCAGTCCAATCATATTGACACTAAAGTAGGGCAAGTTTCACAGAAGACTGGACACAGTGGTGTGGCATCTCTGAGGAAGGGAGCACCCAACTCTGCCTGGGGGTGAGGGAGGGAGACGGCATAAAGAACAGGAACAGTTGGGTATAGTGGCCCACTCCTGCAATCTCAGGACTCTGGAAGGCTGAGGCAGGAAGTTTGCTAGTCTGAACCCAGCCTGGACAACTTAGCAAGACCATGTCTCAAAATAAAAAAATAAAAGGGCTAGGATATATCTCAGTACAAAGGCCGTGAGTTCAAACCCCAATACTACAAAACACAAAAACAAGAGCACTTCAACCAAAGAGGAGGAGTTTGCTGGATAGAGATGAGGGGCAGACCTTCTGGGTGGGGAGGACTCAGACAGCATGGGAGAATCCGAATTATGGCAGTGAGAGTGGTTGGCTGGAGGTGGAGGCAGGGAGATGAGGCTGAGGAGGTGATGACCAGGACCATGTCGTGAATGGACCTGCACGCCTGGCCAAGGAATTGGGCCTTCATTCTTAGGGCATATGGGAACCACCAGATTTCTAACAGGGAGTGGCACTGAAACCTGTCTCCTATGCGTCCTGCTCTGCTGGCAGCGAGGCTGGGTGGCCTATGGCACAAGGGCCACAGTTCAGAGAGAGATGCTGGAGACCTGGTGGACCACAGAGAAGAAGGGGTCGACCACTGAGACACCGTGACATGAACTTGACGGCCTTTGGTGATGCTGGATTGTGACTTCTTGTCTTTGTAGGGTGATCCAGGACCTACAGGACAGAAGGGCCAGGCAGGAGAGAAGGGGAGATCTGGCATGCCAGGAGGGCCCGGAAAGAGTGGCTCCATGGGGCCTGTTGGGCCACCAGGTCCTGCAGGAGAGAGAGGCCACCCTGGGTCTCCAGGGCCTGCAGGAAGCCCCGGATTGCCTGGTGTGCCCGGCTCCATGGTAAGAGGAGGCTGGCAGCCATGAGCACGTGGGCTGTAATATGGGTCATTTTAGAAGCTACTGATGACATTCTGCAGAAAAAAGCATGACTCTCATATAGGTGACTCTTAGCTGTCTGGGGAGGTGGGGATTACAGGATCCTCTCCCCAAAAACTGTTCTTCAGCATGAAGTGGTTTGTACCATTTGGAGGTGGGTAGGACTTTGGAACAAGAATTTGAAGGAGGCTCCTGGGACCCCTGGCCTCCTCCCCATCCGTTATTTCCATAAAGTCTGTGCCCAGGGGAAAGCACCAAGCTTGGAAGTATAATTGAGGCAGGTTTTCTTCTCTTTCCTCAGGGAGACATGGTGAATTATGATGAAATCAAGAGGTTCATCAGACAAGAGATCATTAAAATGTTTGATGGTAATTGGCAGCCGGCTGGGTGGCAGTGGGCGCTTCATTCCCTTCCCAGCTACTTCTCTACCCAGGCCCAGCCTCCTTTGCCTTAAAACTTCAGTGTCCTCCCCCTCCCACCCCACATTTACAGGCTGGGGGAGGTGACAAGCATACGTTCAATCATCCATCAACCCTTCCTTGTCACCTGCTCTGTTCAGAGATAAAATGATTCCCTCCTGCCCTCCTGAGTAAAGGAGGCTGACAATAAAATTGATCTTACCTGAGCCTGCATGGAGTGAGCTCTAAGCAAAGGGCCAAGCAGCAGCTAGAAGATGGCTGCTGCTGGGATTTGTTTTAAGCTTTTCTTTTTTCCCCTGCTTATTTGCTCATCCAGCGTTGGTGTGCTGGGACCTGGGGAAATGTGGGCCCTGTCCTAGAGTGGCTGGGCATCCTGCTTGGGAAGGAGACCTTGTGTGCCAAGCAGTGCAGTCTGGACTGCATTCCAAAGCCAGTGGCAGGGCAATGAAGGATGTTAAAGAAGAGAGATGCCACAATAAGACCTGTGCTTCCAAAAGCTCTCCAGGGAAAGCCAGGTGGAGGCCAGAGTGTGGGACAGCTCTTAGGAGATCAGCCTCCGTGTCCCTTGTCCAGATGTCCTTCTGAAGAAAGACTGTTCGTGCTGGTGACTACTGCAGCATCTGTAGTCATTCTGAGTCCCTGGGGCACCTTGTGAACTGTCCTGGTCCTTTCTTACAGATAGGATGGCTTACTACACTTCCAGGATGCAGTTCCCTGTGGAGATGGCTGCGGCTCCAGGCCGGCCAGGGCCCCCAGGGAAGGAGGGTGCTCCGGGCCGGCCAGGCGCTCCAGGATCACCTGGGCTCCCTGGTCAGATTGGCAGAGAAGGACGGCAGGGCTTGCCAGGAATGAGAGGTAGTGCCTTCTTGCTCCCACGGGGCATATGCACCTCTTAGGGGCTGGCCTGAGCATTATGTGAGGTTGGTTGTGAATATGGCATTTGTGTATGTGTCTGTGTGTATGTGTCTGTCATTTTTCTACTTGGGGATAGGATTTCTTATTTTCTTTCTTTTGTCTCAGGATTGCCTGGAACCAAAGGTGAAAAGGGGGACATTGGTGTTGGCATTGCAGGAGAAAATGGTCTCCCTGGCCCCCCAGGTAGGAAAACTACGTATGAGACCCTGATTCCAGATCAGCAGCAACTACCTGTCTTTATGTTCCTTCGATGTCATAGTTGCATAGAATTCCAAATAACTACAGTATAGGCCAATCAACTCTGTTACAGCAATCAAGGCAGTCTGCTAGGGCTTGGGGGCAGTGGTGGGGGAGATGCATTATTCACCCTTAGTCCTCAGCTGGGCTGGCATGATGTAGTGGGAGAGAGCTGCATGTGGTTGGGGCCATTAACCTGAGTTCAAGTTCCGCTTAGCATCTTCTTGGCTGTGGAGTCTTGAAGAGGTCACTTGATGTGTGACTATATGTACCTTAAAGAGGATGGCTAGAGCCTGATGGCCTGGCTCTGAGGCCCAGCTTCACTACTTACCTGATGCACAACCTCTGTGAACCTGTTTGATCATCCTCAAAATTAGATAGTAGTTCTTTTCTCAGGCAATTGTGTAGATTCAATGACGAAGGCATAAAAAGTATGCAGCCCTATGCTGTGACACACAGAAGCTGTCGACAAAACCAGCCAGCAGTATGATCATCATTGTTAGATCAGTGTGAGGATCAGATCCAGTCTTCATGAAAATATGTTGTAACTTGACAAATAAACACCAAATGTAAAGTATCATTTACCACAACCATTGTTTCTTCTTTTCTTATTATCTGGGTCTCCTGATATGTCCTTTGTGACTCTTTCCTCCCTAGGTCCTCAAGGGCCTCCTGGATATGGCAAGATGGGTACAACAGGGCCAATGGGCCAGCAAGGCATTCCTGGCATCCCTGGTCCCCCCGGCCCTGCAGGCCAGCCAGGGAAGGCTGGGCACTGCAACCCCTCAGACTGCTTTGGGGCCATGCCAATGGAGGAGCAGTACCCACCCATGAAAAACACGAAGGGGCCTTTTGGCTGAAATGACCACTTCCCGTGAGATGAAGGACTCCGTTTGGAATAAATGACCAAAGATTACAGGACTCTGTGATGGGTTATGAATGTTTGTGTTGTTAATGTTGTTGTTTTTGTTGTTGTTGTTTTTAATTGCTGTTAATATTTTTTTTAACAATAAAGAAAGAAAACCATCTGCAATCCAACTTCCAGTGGCGTTCCCCTGGTGCTGCAGCCACATCTCCCTGGCATCTTACTTTTCCCATTCAATCCCAGAGTCTCAGATTGGCCCTTCATTGTCTGCAGTCAGCCAGTAGAGTTGTGGGGTGCTGCTGTATAGGATGCCCCCAGCCCAGCTTACCTCTTCAGATGTTTCTGATTCATCTTTCGGTTTTCTGGACCTGTTTTCTGTTCTCCAAGGCACCACTGTCACAAGTTAGGGGAGGAGTATCACTCAGCCTCTCCTTTCAAACAAACCAAAAGCAGTTTTGAACACCCCCACTTGCAGCTCCCAGTATTTGGTACCCCACCCACCCTCTGTCCACCCTTCTTCACTTTCTATGACCCAAAGCCAATTCAGCTGGCACCTTGGGAGATGACACCCAGTGCTAGGGTGTGTTCACCCGCCTGGAAGTCCCTTCAAGCATGCAGGCTCTTCTTGATGCTCCAGTAATTCTGTAATTAGAAAACTTGTGCAAACAGGAGGGAAGATAGGCTCCAGCTCCTGCCTAGGCAACCAGGGAATGCTTCTCTGGGAAATGAGATGGAACCTCCTGCCTGCACCAATGTATGACTCTCTTACTTGCTCTCCAGCTTCAGGCAGTGCCTGGCTGGACTTCAAATGACATTTTTCATTACTCAAATGTGCATGATGCTTTTCCTGTACACCTTAACCTAGGCCTTTGGGAAAACAGCTAGGTTGGATCAGTGAGAAGGGGTCGTAGGCAGCCACAATCAGATCTAAGTTTATGGTCCTCCAAGTCCACTGGAGGCTTTGTGATATCTCTCCCTCTCTCTCCCTCCCTCTCTCCCTCCCCCTCTCTCTCTCTCTCTCTCCATATGTAAAAGGGATAGAAAGAAAAGAGAAAAGGATAGTGAATTGAACCTTATAGAAACATTCCATCTCAACCTACTTCCTTCTGTACTTTTCAGATCTCTTATCCTGATGAGCTGGCTGCTCTGTAAGAAAGGAACAGGGCACATCCAGGGAGAGTTCCAGAGACTTTTACGGGCCCTCGCTTTCTGGAAGGCTTATCCAAGTTGGATAAACTTCAAAGGGATCACAGAACAGGCTCAGAAATGTACTCAAAGTCTAGATGTGTATCCAAACTGCCTGAAGCCTTCATGCTGGCTGTCAAACCTCTCCAAAGCTGGCATTTCCAGCATGTTTCTGGGTTTTCTCTTCTCTGATTGAGCCCCCAAATTCCAGGAGACTGACCTACGGACAGCTTCTCAGAACCTTTGCCATATGTTTTTCCAGCCAGGGACAGAGGTGTGCAGGTGGTCAGAGGAATGAAGTCAGGGAAACTCCTGAGCCCACCTGCGTGCCTCACATGCTGCTTTTAGATACAGGAAGAGTCAGCTCTCACCAGCAATTTTCAGTTAACCCTGGTTCTAACCAAAAACATAAAAAACCAAATACAGCATCTTTACATTGAAGTAGCATCCAGGTTTTTTGGACAGTGGATGAGGACAGATGTTAAAGCACTCCCATTGGAAGACCAGCTCCCACTCAGCCCAGTCTGTGAAGCAAACTGATGACAGGCCTCATGATTGGGAGCAGGAGAATAGAAGAAGAAGCACAAGCCAGCTGTTGAATTAGGCAGGTTGGCTCCAAAGGCCAGAGGGGAAAATTGTCATGAGGAAATATCAAACTCAGTCCCTTTGAGGGTCAGCAGGGAATTGATCCTTGTAAATGATATTTACTCCTTTACTTTTCTTCCTGAGCCAAATTCAAGCCACTCTTTGGGAATTCTATGACAGGCTAGGCTTAAGCTTCCATGATCTGAGTGCTTTCCTCCCTGGAGTTTGAAATTGCTGTTATTTTCTTGGACCATGAAGAACCAGATGGGAAGCTGAATTTTATAGTCCCTTCTTCTGTGGTCAGCAAAAAAATCTGTGGATCTTGCTCATCAGTTCAGGAGCTGGGTGAGCTGAAGAGAAAAGCAGGAGGGGTCCATGCCTTCCACTTCTCTTCGGCAGCTTTTTTCACATTCCCACCCTGTTATTCTTCCATCTTTATTTCTTAAATCTAATCCAGGCTTTTAAGGCAACACAGAGATCGTTCAGATTGACAAAGTCTAACTAGATGAGTCCATTTCCTCTTCCTACTTTGTGCCAGGAACTGTACTAGGCTCTGGGGAATCCTGAGGCAAACTAGATGGATATGGCCCCTGCTCCCACACAGTTAAGCAATTACAATAAAGTAGGATGATGGGGCAATACCAGGTGCCAGGGATGTGCATCACTGGGAGCACCTAAAGGTGTCTAGAGAGACAGTGATTGATCCAGGCAGAAGGAACAGCATGTGCCAGGTTCAGAGATGATTGAGCTCAGCAGATTGTGATGGGACAGAGGGCAGTATGGTTGGATTGCTGAGCACGAGCGGGGAAGGCACAGTGGGGAGCCACTGATGGGTTTTACACAAAGGTACGTTGAGTCTGGTTTACTTAATGGGGAGTTTGCTGATGGCAATGTGAAGAATGACTGGGGGTGTCCTCAATTTGAGAATCATTTTCTCTGTAAGATGGATGAAAGGCTGATGCATATTTATCCTGCAGAGAAAAATCCCACATTTGATGCCTTCTAGAACTTAAATCTTCTTTTTTGTCATATGTTCTCTGTTACCACAATGCAACAGAATCTAACAATATTCTTACTTCACATGCAGTCAGTCTGTTAACCCCTTATGAGAGTCCATCTTTTTGTTGCTGTCCTGAATAGTTTATAGGAATAGACTGCATCAATGTGCTCTCCCTATGATCCCATAATGGAAGGGGAGTGTGGCCAAATTCCCAGGCCTGCTGTTCTCATTTTTTTGTTGGTTCTGTGAAGAGCTGCAAATCACTCTCCAATTTATAAAATCCAACTGGAATTTAAATTTCAGAACTGGTTCTAAATGGGATCAAAGAGAATTAATTCCATAATAATTAGGGAGGTGTTGGCATTCCTTTTCATTAAGCCACACAGGAGCCTGGCGCTCAGCCGGGAAGCTTTGGGGAGGATGTGTCTTTAGGGGAGGCAATATTTTCCAGTGGCCAGGCCTTCCATTACTGAGATCTGCTTCACCTCTGATGGGTCAGCCACAGGGCTCCCATGAACACAGGTGCTCTGTGCTTTATAAAGGGCTGGAATCTAGGTTTTCCTCTTTGGCTAAAACTGAAACAATAATAGGAATGTCCCCACCCACCTCTGTCTGCGGAAGGTAGTTGAGGTTTGGAAAATGAATTGTTTTTCAGCCTTTGGAAGATTCTGAGTTTTCTTTCATCTAGACCCTTCCAAAATAAACACACCTGGGCCTGCTGTGGGTCCTCTGAGGCATAGCCCTGGATGTTGGCTTTGGTTGGTGTCTGGCTGCCTGATTTGGATGCCTCTGCCTCCCAAATAACATAGACCTCCAACAGAAAGCTCTCTTAAGTCTTTAGCTTGGCAACAGGGGTGGGAGTGGGTGCAAAGAATTCTTATAGGCAGTGAAAACTCAACACCTAGAATAGAGCCTGGCAAGCCTTGAGAGTAGGCTAATGTGTTTGTGGAATAAATGAATGTGAGTCACACGACCTCAGTTAGCAAGCCAGGTGTCACTATTCTCTCTCTGGACTAACATCCCCTTGACCTTCAGCCCTGCCCACGCTTCAGAACTTCCTTTCTGAGATTTTTGCAACTTGGTCCCACCAATATTTTTTGGACTGCGGGGTCGTGAAGGTAAAGAAGACCTGAGACCTACTAGTAAGTACTGAGTGGTTAAAACAGTGTGAGCTTGGGTTCAAATCCTGAATTCTCCCTTTATCCTTTTGATATTAAGGAAGTCACTTAGCTTCTCTGAGCCTCAGCTCCTCAGTATAAGTGAGTAATAGTATTTATTTCAAAAGACCATGGTGAAAATTAAACAACACAATACTTAGCACAATGTCTGTCACCAAGTAAATACTCAATACATCAGGGCTGGGGATTTAGCTCAGTGGTTCCGCCGCCTGCCTCGCAAGCGCAAGGACTGGAGTTCGATCCCCGGTACCAAAAATAAATAAATAAATGTTCAATACATGATGATAATAATAACCACTAACATTTATTCAATTCATGACAGGTCCTATTCTGGGTACTGAGGGTAGAGAAGTGAATAAGAATCCTATAATACCCATGTAAACCTTACAAAGTGCATGCAAATCTTGAAAGAGGGCAATTCAAATAGTAATGACTACTATGAAAAATAAGATACAGTGGTATGATAGATGACTAGAACGTACATGGGGTAGCAATGTACTTTTGATGAGATGAATTTCCTCACCTCCCCAAGAGGTGGTATGTCAACTAAAACCTGGATGATAAGGAGGAGCCAACCAGTGGAAAGCCAAGGGAATAGTATTCTAGACAGAGGAAAGAAGAAATCCAAAGACTTGGAGTCAGGAATGAGCTCAGTATGTTCCAAGGGTGGTGATCAGGCCAGTGTGGCAGGGATGAACTGAAGAAGACAGCAATGGTTGGCAGTGAAGCTGGTGACACAGGCAGAGTCTAGGTCATGTAGGGCCATGAAAATCATAAAGATGGTTTAGATTTTATTATTACCATGATGGAAAGCTCTTGGAGGAGTTTAAGCCAACAAATGACATTATCTGATTCACATTTTAAGATAATCACCCTGGCTGCCCTATGGAAAAAGAAGTGTGGGGAAAAGAGCTGAAAGTAGAGACACTGGTCAGGAGACTATTGCAGTGATCTAGGCTATAGATGATGGTGTCTTGGACCAGATAATACAGACTGGAAGAAAAGAATAGATGCAGGTATATTTTTGAACTAAAGCAAATGGAGGTGAGGGAATGAGTAGAGAAACAGTCACCTAAGAAAGATACTAGGCTTTTGGCCTGAGAGATTGGGTTTTCTAAAATGGAGAAAGATGAGTTTAGGGGAAATATGAAAGAGAACTCTTATACAAGGCCAGCTGGAATATGGCACAGTGACAGTACCACATACAAAAGGAGACTGGCAAGAGCGGATAACTCGAGCTGGATGCAATGTGGGAAAGTTGGGGTAAGGATGGGATTGGAATTGAGGCTTAGAGGACTGGAGACAGGAGTGGGGCCTGCTAGTCCAGGTGAGAGGAGTGGTTTGACAATAGATTTAGGCATAAACAGGTACAGTAAGCTTATTTATCTTTTTCTTTCCTTCATTTATATATATATTTTAGACAAGCCCTCACTAAGTTGCCCAGACTGATCTCAAATTTGCAATCCTCTTGCCTCAGTCTTCCAATCAGCTGAGATCACAGGCTCACAGGCTCACAGGCATCCACCACTACATCTAGGAAGCTCATTTTCACATTTACATATTTGGGGCTGGGGATTTAGCTCAGTAGCACTGTGCTGGCCTCACAAGCACAAGGTCCTGAGTGACATCCTCAGTACTGGAAAAAAAAAAATTACGTATTTGTCTCTGACAATTGAGGAAACTGACTTAGTTAAGATAACTTGCCCTAGATCATATAGTTAGGAAGTAATAAAATCAATATCCTCACACCAAAGTAAGAGTGCTGAATTGTGGAACTGATCATAGGAGTACAGAGTGGGACATAGACTGGTGCTGTGAGAAAGATTTAAAAAGTGAGGTTGGGCCAGATTGTGAAGGACCTGGGATGCCAGGTTGGAGACTGGCCTTATTTTGCAGGTGTAAAGGGGCATGCGTTGCAGGCGGTCCAAAGGGGAATCATCACAATCAACACTGTGATTTTGTAAAGTGCTAGATTCGTAACCCTAAATTATTCATTTATCTACTTATAAAGTGCAGTGTCTGCATTTTAGGTACTGGGTATAACGACAGACAAACTTGACACAATCCTGGAAGAATATAATAAATTAATCGAATAAGCACGCCAACAATACAGTACTGTGTAGGCCTTGAACCCCGAGAGGCAAGATTTAATGTTGAGGTCTCTTGGGAACCAAGAGCTGACCTACTACGGGGACCAATCTAGACTTTACCGCTGAGACCTAAGCACTGAAACCAGTTCTAGGCCACGTTTTGTTGCTAACTCATTGTGAATTAGAACAAGTAACTCACTGCCTTTCTGGGCCTCAATTTCCCCATTTATGAAGAAAGAGGCACTAGATCATCTAATTTTCCTCCTACTCTGTCCATATGGATTTTTTTCCAAAGACCACAGATCTGTATCCCACCTCAAGGCCACTAACATGCCATTAGAGAGGCATACTCTTTTCTAGGATGCAAGGGTTAGTTCCTCGTAGTCATGGCAACCGCCTGGGCACTCCTTAAGCGGAAACTTGGAGTGACGACAGTTATACGCCAATATTATGCGTCTCATTTGCCAAATTACAATATGGCCGCCGCAGCGACAACTGACCCAGTTATTTCACTAAATATCTCGGCCTGAGCAGCCCTGAAACCTACCCTAGGTCAGAAAATGGAGAGATAAGTGCTCCAATACAACCATCAAGACTTCCGGACAACTGCACCCTGCCCTTACGCCTCTGATCTGTCCGGTAGGCACCTGGCCACCTCTCTGTAGCGTCACTTCCGCCGGCCGACTTTGGCAAGGATTGACAGTTTGTTCGTCCAGTCAGAAGCAAGCCCGCCTCTAGGCCCCGAGAGGGGCAGCTTTGAGGGCAGAAAGCTCCGCCTTTCGCCGACGTGTGACGTCAGAGTCGCCATGGCAAGTTATCCGTACGGGCAGGTGAGTGTGTGAGGGGCCCGCGGATCCAGGTAGGGGGCGTGCCAAGCCCAAGCTGGGTTCACCCGGCTCTTCTTCCTCCCGGCTTTCTCCGCTCAGTTTACACTTCGAGATTCGCTTCAGTGAGGCCTCACGCCGGAGAGAAGGGAAAGGGGACTGCTGGTGGCACCAGGCTCACGTCACTCAGGACCACGCGTCCGTGAAGTAGTGTCGGGCCCTTTGACGTCTCGAACCCGAGGATTTGGGAACTTGAACCCCGCAGACCCAGGCGGGCCCGGGTCTGAATTCCACACCCTCCTAAAACTATAGGCGTCATGGGCGGGGTGATCAAAGCTGACAAGACCTTTAGAGCTCTGGTTCCACCCATGACATTTAGGACGTCCGATAAAAAACACAGACTTTCTGACCACCCTACACTGCATCGCAATAGTCAGGAGAATCCGTGGTTGTAGCAGGCTTCACAAGTGACCTGGTGTGATCACTGATATAGTCCAACGTCTGTTTCACGTGAAGGAAACGTGAAATCCAGAGAAGACACAGAATTTATCTGAAGTAGTTAAGTAGTAGAGCCAAGATCAGAACCTGGGCTGTCTGCAAATGCCTCTTCCTCACTTGCCAGTCCATCCCGAACCAGCTGAGAACCACAGCAATGTGGTTCTTTTTTGAGTGACAGAAGGCTAGGGTGAAGTGCAGTTTAGAGCCAGAAGTAGATTCATAT
>NW_004624764.1:14851393-14888269 GCF_000247695.1 Heterocephalus glaber | reverse complement strand
TCTTAAAAATAATTTTCTTTTTTAAATTTTGAGAGGGGGGGGGGTTCCTCACTAAGTTGCTGAGCCTGGGCTGGCACTTGTGATCCTCCTGCCTTAGCCTCCTAGAGTGCTGGGATTACAAGTGTACATCACCATGCCCGGCTAATATTTTGCCTTTCTAAGCCAAAGTTTCTTCCTCTAAAATATGGTGAAATAAAGCCTACATGGAGCTGTTAGGAAAATTAATGAGATGATGCTTGTAAAGCACTTGGTACAGAGTAAGATGTAACATGTGTTGCCATTTAGTATTTTGAGTTTTACTAGAGTCCTAGAAGGTCAGTCCTGGGAGGCCCTCAAAACAGTCTCCATTTTAGAGGAGGACATAATTCAGAAAGGGATCCTGAGTTGCCTGAAATCACATCGTAATTTAGAAAAGAAAACTCATGCAAGAAAAACTGGTAAACAAGATCAAATGGGATCTTAGCACACAACTAACCATAGCCACATGGCAAAAAGATGTCTTAAGGGTCCTTGCAGGAATTGCAGCTCTGCACAGTTTACCCAGCAATTGGATCTCCATTACACCAATCGTGAAGGTCCTTAGGTATGCAGGGATTCTTACCGCTAATCTCCAGCTGAGGAACAAGCCCAGAGAGGTTACACGGCCTAAAGGTCACACATAGCAAGTGAAAGTGAGGCCAGGGCAAGAATTTAGAAGTCTTTTTTTTTTTGCATACTTAGCAGAGGTAAGAAGAGAGTCCAGTGTTGCCTAGGGTTAGGAGGAAGTGTAAGGCACTAGTGTTTCCCAAACTACATTCCATTTTCTGAGTCTTTTGAGATGTTAATAGGTATTTTGTGTTTTGCTTTATTTTTGCAGTACTGAGTATTGACTCCAGGCCCTTTGTATGGAGCCACATCTGCACTCCTTTTTTATTTTGAGACAGGATCTTTCTAAGCCACTTAGGTGCCCAGGCTGGACTATAGCTTGCAATCCTATTGCCTCAGCCTCCCAGAATGCTAGGATTACAGGTGTGTGCCACCATGCCTGGCAATAGGTATTATAAATAGAGGAGGATTCTAAGGTCTTACAATCTTGGGAAGTTTGTTAAATACAGCTGAATAAATTTGTTCATAATAGGGAATTTCAGAATTCTTAATTTGCTAAATGTATTTAACCATAGAATTACCGCCCCCCCTTTTGTCTAGTCATTTTTATGACACTGTAGTATTCCTGAGGAGCATAATTTGGGAATACATTGCCATAGTGCATTGTTTCTCAGTGACTGGTTTATATCTGAGTCACCTGAGAGCTGTTAAAGACCATACTCTAGTTGGGTGGGGTAGTACATCTGTAATCCCAGAACTCTGGGAAACTGAGGCAGAAGGATCACAAAATTGAGCCCAGTTTAAGCAATTTAGTGACTTAGCGAAACCCTGTCTTAAAAGAAACAATTTAAAAAGGACTGGATATGTAGCTCAGTGCAAAGGCCCTGGTTTCAATCCTCAGTACTGCAAGCCAGGTGTGGTGGCACACACTTGTTATTCCTTCACTTGGGAGGCCAAGGCAGAAGGATTGCCACTAGTTTGAAGCCACCCTGGGCTGCATAGTGAGTTCAAGGCCAGCCTGAATTACATAGTGAGACTCTGTCTCAAAAAAACAAAAACAAAACGATCCTCAGTACCACAAAACAACAATAAACAAAAACAGAACAGTAACAAAAACCCATAATTTTGGGATCGAACTCAGAACCTTGTGCTTTTGAGGCAGGCAGTAGCACCACTGAGCTAAATCCCTGGCCTCTAGAAATCTGTTTCTTAATGAGTTTTGGGAATAGTTTGTATGCATCCTAGAAGCAATGACAGGCTAGACAGAACTGGGCTAGAATCCTAACTCTACCACTTACCAGTTATATACCCTTGGACAAACCATCTAAAGGCTCCGAGCCTAAATTTCCTCAGCTGTAGGAGAAATAATAACCTGTAAAAAGGGATGAAATGCAACAAAGTTTACAGGGAGCTTGGTGCATTGCTAGTACATGAGGTGGCAGCTTTTGCTGTTGCCTTTACCATTACTATGCCGTGCTGCCTGGGCTTATGCTTGGAGTAAAATATTGAAAAGTATATGGAATAGGATAGGAAATGGTGCTTTTTTTTTTTGCCATGTTATTGTTGTCTGCTTCCTTGTCTCAGGTGTTCTAAGAAAGGAAACTGGTTGTTTTAAGTCATCCAAAGGCTCAGACAGTGCTGCCTTCCCTCCACTCACTATATAGCCCTGGAGGATTCCAGCCAATTGCTAGGAGTCACAATTCCTGTAATTTTCCACTGCCTCCAGCCCAGGGTATTCAAGCGTGGACTGGCTGTTGGAATCATAAAACTCAAGCACCTTTTGGTCCTGTGCTTGAACCAGCTTGATGTTTTTCAGTGTTAATATCTTGGTCTCTGAGGCCAGAGAAATTTGTCTTCAAGTTCCTGCTCCTCCACTTTCTTTTTTTTTTTCTTCCTCCACTTTCTTACAGAAGTTTGTTGTAGGGATCTGAAGCACAGTTTCCCCTTTTTTAGAATGAAGTCATAATAGTACCTATCTCAGAGTTACTGTAAATATTAAATGAGAGAATCCATGTCTAATGCTTGCTGTGGTGTTTGACATGTAATCAATACTCCAAGTGAAGTGGGAGAGGTAGGGGAAAGGAAAGAAGGGAAAAGAAAAAATATGAGAAAAGGAAAAAAATGGAAACAAAGTCTTTGCAAATGGGGAAGGGTGGAGGCGGTAAAGGGAGGGCAGGGGAAGGGGAAAAAAATAAGGGCCAAGATACTCATGTAATAGTACAAGATCCCAATGACGTATGTAACTGTATTTTATACCTAAAATGTACCAATAAACTTAATGGGGGAAAATAATAAATAATAAAAAAATACTCCAGGTGAGAGAAGGCAGATAGGTAGATTGCACAATCAGTATGACAAGTATACTACTAGGACAGCACAGAAGGGATACCTAATTCACCAGGAATGCAGGAAGATTTCCTAAAGGAGGTGATGTTTAAGCCAAAAGTTACATCACTAGTGGCAGTTAGCTGGGGGAAGGAATTGCATAGTAGTAGAGGAAATAGCTTCACAAAGACTAGGAAGCAAGACAGCCCAGTATTTTGAAGAACTTTAAGATATCAGTGTAATAATGAATAATACAGTAAAGGGGCAAGAAGTAAGACCAGAAAGGTAAGCAAGGACCCGATCTCAAAGTGCCTTTTATGCCTTTGGGCTGAGAGGGGTTACTTTATCCTAAGAGTAGCAGAGAAGCTGGTAAAAGGTTTTGTTTAATCGCCCTTTCTGTGGGTCACTGTGAGAATGGATTGATTTTCAAAGCTATTGAAGTAAAGTAGGCTTAAGAGAACAAGAACCTGGTAAAGGTTGGTTTGAGAAGCTTTTGGGAAGTAGAGTTAAGAAAACTTGGTACCTAATTAAGAGAGGAGGAAGGAAAGAGGAGGTCCCCAGGAGGGCAGTGAGGCTTTGGGTTTGCAGGTCTGTGTGGCAGAGGTACCAGAAAATGAGAACACAGAGGGAGGGATAGGGTTGGAAAGGTCAGGCGGCTCTTGGATATGTGGATTGCTCAGGGGAGATGAAGCTAGAGAGAGATTTTGGAGTGTCAGCACAGAGGTAGTAATTGAAATCTTGAGACAGTTTTTGGCTTATTGTTCATTGGTTGCATGTTTCTGTCCTTTAAATATTTTAGGGGCCGGGGATTTAGCTCAGTGGTTTCACCACCTGCTGCGAAAGCACAAGGACCCGAGTTCTATCCCGGTACCAAAAAAAAAAAATTTTAGAAGGCTGTGCTGATGCGTGCCCAAACCATTCCTTCTGACTTGTGATTGTTTAACCCCTTAGTTTGGGCTCCCCCTTTTCCAGCAGGCACTTGAGGGGTATCTCTGGGGTGCGGGCTTAGGTTGCAGCCTCCTCTCTTCCTCATCAGGACTCAGCATGGACCAGCCTTTGATACCTCTGAGCCTCACAAGAGTCTTGGGGGCAGAAGGATGAGCCCTCGGAGCTAAAAGAAAATACAGGGCTTTTGGAATGGGTTATTTGGGAGAGGTGGGCTTCATCACTTGCAAGATTCCAGATGGTACTGCACAGATTCATTATGACTGAGAGGCTGGACTGAAAGGTCTTTTGGGTTTCTTCCAATATGTGGCTCTCAAACTGGATCTAGGTGCTAGAGTGAAAAAATAAGATTCTTCCGAGACACCTTGATTTCTGGGCCTGAAGATTCTGAAAGACTGCGTACTCCAACCTTTCCCTCTACCACTATCTGCTCTAGAAAGCCATCATATTTGACAGACATTTAGCACAGTCCTGGTGCCTGTACATGCTAGGCACTCATTCATGCAGACATGATTTGAGTCCCAGCTCTCCTATTCTAGCTGTATGACCTCAAGCACAGTATTAAATTCTCTAACCTTAATTTTCTCATCCCCAAAATGGGGAAAGTAACACTTACCTCCCAATACTGAGGATCAATGAAACCTGATTGAACTGGAAGCAATTAATGGAGACTCAATAACTGTTGTGTCCCCGACCTTCCCAATATATCAAATATAGCTTATTTGCAATCAGTGAAGACCTTTAGAAACCATGGCTACTGAACTGTTTTTTCCCCCTATTTCACAATCTTGGTTTATCAATATGAAATACTCTTGGAAAAACTCTTGAAAGAGTTGGCAGCATGAAGTGATATAAAAGAATGTGGAGTCGGGAACACTGGTTTTTATTTCTGATTCAAACTTTTACTAACAACTCAGTGACCCTGGAACCTGCCTACCATCTTCCCCAAACTTCATCTCCTGTCTGTATTCCATCTCAGGTGGTGGTTCTGCCTGCTGCATCATGTGCAGGCTAGAAACCTGAGTCATCCTAAACACTTCCCTCTCCTCACTCCCCCCTCCATCTCTTTCCTAATCTAATTAGTTGCCAAGTCATGTCTAGTCTATCTCTGAAATAGCTTGAGAATCCATCCTGTCCTCCCTGTTCCTGAGTCTGCTGTCTGGTTCATTCCCTGCCTGCCTGGCACCTGGGCTGCCACCACCCTGCTAGCTCATCCCCTACACTGCTGGTTAATTCTCTAAACAAGGCTTTGATCACATCCCTCCCTATTGGAAACTTCTGTGGTACTCTGTTTTCTCCGGCATTAAGCCCAAACCCTTTAAAGTGGTACTCATTTGTTCAAATACAGCGAATCCTTGACTTACAAACTTAATTCATTGGTGAGGGCTGGTTGTAACTTATGGTGGTCAGTGAAGGCTCAGGCTCCTCTACACAGCCTTCAAAGTCTCTGTCTCCTGTATGCAGGCAGATCTTGGTGTCCTTGGACGTTGGCCCAGGTTTTCTTAGTGACCCCCACACAGGAAAGGATATTGTAATGTTCTTTCCAGAACTCTTTAAGGGTTAAATCTACATCTGAGACCATCTGGAAGCACAGGCAGCCAGCATTTGGGTCGTAACTCAAGACTTTGTTCATAAGTTAAAACTAAAATTCCGGTCATAACTCAAGTTGTTTGTATGTCAGGCTAGTCATAACTTGAGGGTCCACTGCATTTGTGGAGGCTTACAGGTGCCAGGCACTGTGCTGGACCCTGGTTACCATGATTACTGAGGCCCAGTGTCTGCCCCGGGAAGCTTACTGTTGGGAGGGAAATAAAGTTAACTTAGCTGCTAACTGAAAGGTGATGGAAAAGGTGGTTGGTCAAGGAATGTGTAAAGTGCCTTTATGGATTCACACGGGCTTCTTTTTTTCAGCCCATTCCCTGACCACATCATGTTCACTCATAAGTCAGTACTGTCCTTCTTCTCCCTTCTGTCTGGAGTGTCCTTCCCTGCCTTCTTTTAGGGGGATGCCTAGGTATCCTTCAAGTACCAACTCTGATATTACTGCTTCCTTTTCCAGGAAGCCTTCACGATTCACTTTATGCATTGCTCATGTGATTGCTCATTTATTCATTCAGCAAACAGAACAGATTCCTTTGTCCATGTTGCCTTCATAGCATGTAAGTAGATTTTCTGCTGGCACTGATCAGATTGTATCATAATTATGTGTGGGCTACTCAAGGTTAAGGTCCCCTTTAGTTTTGTGCTCTCAGGTTGTGCTCTGTAGTTACTTGCTGAATGAAGTCATTTCACAGCTCTGGACTCAGTTTCTTCATCTGAGGAATAGGCCTATTAATATCGTCCCTTTTTCTATTAGGGGATTATTGGTGACATTCTGCCAGTAGTGTTTGCATATGCAAAAGTGCTTCATAGGGGGTTTGGTGTGGGACAGAAAGGAGAGGGTTTTGTTGCTGCCAGACTGCTCCAGATGCACAGGCCTTACAGTATAATAGTTGGAAGGGCAGGTACTGCCTGGGTGTACCTGCTTTGCTGTTCTGGGAGCATTTCCCAGATGGGAGAGCTGTGCCTCAGGTGCCCCTGGCCAGGGAGAGCTTTGCTCACAGGGCTTCTGGAGGAGCAGCTGGTTCCTGGCTTGGTGTCCAGCATGTCCTACCCTGGAATCCTGTGTCCTGTTGCTTAATGAAGGAGCACTGTATCAGAAGGCAGTGGGAGTCATTTGGTGTGAGCTGCTGTGGGGGAAGTAGTCCTGCCCACTCCTGCCTTTTACTCTCAGGGACTTGGACAAGTCCCTTTCCCTCTCCCAGCCTTAGTTTCCCCCTCTGTAAAGTGAAGGTTAAGTTACATTAGTGGCCCTCGGGTGTCTCCCCTGTCATACCTGTCCAACTCCCTTGAGAATCTTGTTAATTTTGAAGTGCAAGATAAAATGTCATTTTATTGTGGAACCCTTCTATGATTTTACCCTCTTTCTTTTGCAGTTCCATGGCAAGTGTCTTATGTGTTCATGTTAAACACAGTTTTTTATGGCCTTCCAGTAGGTGTTACAGGGTATCCCCATACCCTTCTGTTAATTGTGAGTTCCTTCAGAATATCTTACCATCTTTTTTTTTTTTTTTTTTGGTACCGGGGATCGAACTCGGGTCCTTGCTCTTGCGAGGCAGGCGCCGGAACCACTGAGCTAAATCCCCGCCCCTACCTTACCATCTTTAAACCCGACAAAGTTTACCTGGCCCAGGACTTTGCTGATAGTAGCAATTCATATAGCAAGAACAGTAGCAGCAATGATTAATTGTATCATTTGCCTATTCCCAGCATTGTTGTAAGAACTGTTTTTCCTCCATTAGTGGTTTTCAGACTCTTTTGGATCATTCTGAGGGTTCTTCCAAGTCCTCTCAGAATCTAGCAGGGCAGGAGGCCCCTATGGTTAGGGCTCTAGAACTCTACCTGGCTTCATCCAGATCTAGTTTATTTTGATCTGTTTTGTCATTTTATCAAAGGATTCTTTAGCTAGAAATTAAGCTAACTGAATTTTGTTACATATATTTCATGTAATACATGAAACAGTCCAATGAGGAAAGGATTATTATATTTGTAAAGAGGCAGGCATGAACTCAGCTGTTAAGAGCAGCGTTTTGAATCAAGATCTGTCATGACTTCATCGTCTGTGAGAGTCTTGCTACTAGGAAGCTTCCAGGGAGGAAGAGGCCCCATGAGACTGAGTCGGAGAGGTGGCAGGGCCTGCTTCCTGCCCTCCCCTGAGTAGCCTCCCTTCCTTGGGCAAGCAGATCCCTTTTAGATGAAGTATGAGTTTGGCCTTATCCTTGAGAGTAACTGTCTCAGGAATTATCAAACACAATAAAAAGAGAAAACCTAAACTTCCAGTGCTAGGGCACTGGGGCACCTACAGGTTGATCTAGAACATACTGGAACCTACACTGTCCTCAGAACTTGGCCAGCTGCTCTCTGTGTGCTTGAGCTCAGCTGGGCTGCAGATGTGTTGGTGATGTGCTCTTCCAGGCCCTGTGCCAGCCATTTAGGGACATGTAGTGGAACCTTGCCAGCTTCATAAGTCACTGGCCTATGGCATGTAGAGATGGACCAGAGATGCACTGCTCCCATGTATGTTCTAATGCACAAATGGCCTGGCCTTTGAGCCGAGAGACCTGGATTCTTTGCCTAGCCTTTCCCATAGTCTATGAATAACTTCTCTCAACTTGAGTTTCCACTTCTACAGAAAAGGACTATTATTAATAGTTAATGTGTATCAAGTACTTACTCTGTGCCAGGCCCTATGTGAAGTACGTCACATAACTGGTCTTATTCATATAGTGGCTGAGGTAGATAGACACTGTTATCAGTCCCATTTTATAGCAGAAGATTCTGAGGCTTAAGAGGTTAAGTCATTAGTCCAGTTGGTAAAAAGTGGCAAAACCTGAACTTGAACTAATTTTTTATACCATTGTGCCATAAAGACTTAGGAATAGATCTCCCCTGCCTGCCTCAGAGATGTGAGTGAAGCTAGGGAAATGTTTTTATATCTTGACCTAGCATAAAGTAAGGAAGACGTGCTGTGAATTTATATGTGTAGACACAGCACTGGGCACTGATGAGTGTCAGGCCTGTGGGGCAAACGAAATCTGTGCTGTGCATTCTGCAGATGAAGATGGGAGTTATATAGGGTGAACATTTAGAACTCTCTTTGATTCATTTGACTACTCATTTATATAATAAATATTTATATCCATTGTGCACCGGTAGCTGGTGATAAAGTGGCAAACCAGATGTGATCCCACCTTTGTACAACCCCATGGTGTACAGAAAAGGGTAGTCAGGAGGGCAAGATTCCAGCCCTGACTCTGTAGGTCAGTGGCAGTGTGACCCTGGATAACTCATAGCTTACTCAGAAGCCTCAAGTTTCCCATCTAAGCAAGGGGATCATAATTCTAACCCTGCCTATAGAATCAGTTGAAAGAATGGCAGTGAAAGTGCTTTATAGCTATAAAGTACCTACTATGGATAGTTTCTGGCCTCATCATTCTGACATATCCTTCCTACAGGGCTGCCCAGGAGCTGCAGGACAGGCACCTGGAGCCCCTCCAGGCAGCTACTACCCAGGACCTCCCCATGGTGGAGGACAGTATGGCGGTGGTTATGGAGGTCCTGCCCCCGGAGGGCCTTATGGACCACCAGCTGGTGGAGGGCCCTATGGACATCCCAGTGCTGGAACTCCAGGGGGACCCTACGGTGGTGCAGCTCCAGGGGGTCCTTATGGTCAGCCACCTCCAAGTTCCTATGGTGCACAGCAGCCTGGACCTTATGGACAAGGTAAGTAGTATCTTGGATTCCGGGTGCCTCTGACTTGCTTCTGCATTATCAAAGCTCATCCTTGTCCTTTTTGTGGGTATGCAGGTATCCTGGTCTCTGGCACTTTTGCATTTTCCTTCCAATCTGTTTCAACAGAATGAAAAGACTGTCAGCTTTGCTGTGGTACCAGCAACTCTCAAATCTCCTTGGCTCACAACAAGCATTTATTTCTGTTGCTTGCTCATACTTATTTACTCTTGCTTATGTGTCAGCAGCTGTAGGTTGGCAGCTGAGTTTCTGTTCTATGTGTCTTTTCATTCTGGGATCCAGGCTGAAGGAGCATCCCTTATTTGGGATGTATTATCCTTGTGGCAGAGAAAAAGAGAAGAAAGCTTATAGAGATGGTCAGTGGCTCTTAAAGTTGCTGCTCTGAAGTGCCACGTGTCTATGTTCTTTGGGCCAAAGCATATCCCTCAGTCAGATCTGATGTCAGTAATATGGGAGTGGATGCTTGTTTCATGGAGGAGCTCTGTGAGCCACCAGGTAACCAGAGAGGATGTACAATGCTTTTATAGGGGAGAGGAGATTGATAAATAATTGGAGACAGCAATGTACTCTACTGGGAGAGAAAGCCCATTCCTATGTGAGGGAGACTAACTGCCGTTACAGAAAGGCAAGACAGTGTAGTTGTTGAAAGGTTGGCTTTCAGGTCAAACCATCTGTGCTCGCTTTGGCAGTACATACATTAAAATTGGAACGATACAGATCAAACCACCTACTGGCCTGACCAAACCATTTCATCTCTTTAAGCTTCAGTATCCCCATCTGTAGATGGGGGCAATGCCATTACCTCCCATGGTTGTTTATAAGGATTAAATGAGAAAGTGTCTGGCTCATGAGAAGGGCTTAGTAAACAATATCCTGTGAGAGGATTCCTTCTAGGGTATTCTTGGAATGAGAAGAATTTGACATTTAATATGATAGCAGATGTGACATGAGCTTTACCATTAAAAGGTCCTGAGGCAGACAGGAGGATGAGATGGGAAAAGGAACAGCAGAGAAACTGAAGGTGAGGTGCTAGACAAGACTGGGGAGGGGAAGGAGCTAGGAGATTTAGTAGGTGCAGAGAGCCTTCGCTGAGAGCTTTGATCCCAGTGAGATTTCTGAGCAGTCAGACAGGATCAGGGAGAGCAGGTGCCAGCCCCATACTTACCCCCAAACTCATTTAGGTCAGCTCCTTCACAGAGTGATTGTTCCCAGGAGACTAAGCCACCAGCAAGGCAGCCTGAAACCACTTTGGTGCACAAGAAGGGCCTCCAGGGAATGCCCTACTGGGAAGCAGGCAGCATCGGAGTATTTTTACTCAAGCAGGTGGCCCTAGGGAAGACGTTCAAACCTTGGGGGTTCTGAGCACTGCCAACCAGTGGCATTTATCTTCTCAGAGCGCAGAGCATCTGGCCATTTGCTTTCAGCCCAGCAGTGCCTCAGCAGATTTCCCCATCCTTTTTAACATCTTGTCTCTAAGCCCATTGGAGGCCACTGCAGGGGAAGGAGACCCTGGTTCAAGGTTCATCCCTCCAGGCCAGAGGTTAGAGGTAATCTCCAGGGCTGGGTAAGACTGAAGTGGTACCGCTCACACCTCAGCCACTCACCTTCGGCTGCTTCCTTTTGTTTAGACTCCACTGACTCCTTTCCAGAGCAGCTAGCGATACCCCTCTCTCCCATGCTCTGCCAGCAGTCCTACATAAAGCATGATCCTTGCATCACCTGCATTGATGTCCCTGGGAGGTACCACCTTCATTGTTTGAGTACCACTGCTCTGGAAGACGGATTTGACTATTAGAGGTACCCTCCGCCTGAAAGAACATTCTGAAGGCCCTGTCAGCTTCCTCACCTGTTATCCTCCCACCAACCCAAGACCCCACAGAGTACTCTGAGAGTACCCTGTGCCTTTGCCATCCATCTGCTCTTTCTTTTCCCCATCTCACTCATCATCCTTTTAAATTCAGTTGAAATAGTGTTTCCTCTGTGAAAATGTCTCTAACCCCATCCCTTCCAGGGTCCTTGCTAAGAGCCTTATTTTGCTGTTATCATTTAATAATTAAAACCATCCTGGGAAGTGGGTTAATTTTAGAAATGGGAAAATCAGTACTCAGAAAGTTACACATTTTGCTTAAAGTCACACAGACTAGTAAGGATCAGAGCCAAGATTTGAACCAGATTGCTTTGATTCCAAAGCCTGAGCCCTTCTATATAAACCACAAGGCCCACACATTTTGCAAAAACTCTCCTGTCAGGGGCTGGGGATTTAGCTCAGTGGTTCCACTGCCTGCCTTGCAAGTGCAAGGTCCCAAGTTTGACCCCTGGTACCAAAAAAAAAAAAAAAACAACTCTCCTGTCAGGGATGTGGCCTTTGCTCCCTCGTGACACTGCTGTTACAGGAAGATAGGTGGAACCTGCCTGGATTTCCCATCCAAGGTCAGACTCAACCCTCAGTCAAGCAAACCTTTTTCCCTCTGGGGTCACTGTTGGGCCTGGGCAGTGATTTCTATCCTCCACAACTGCCCATGGCTGTCTCTGCCACTTTTCTTGTGTGAGCCCCTTTTGTGGCAGTTAACAGTCTTAAGTTTTTCATAAGTTAGATTTCTCCACTTCTCCGCTTTCATCTTCCACCCCATCTCTCAGCTTACCTTTTCTAGAAATCTTGATGTGCTAGAGGGGGACAGGAAACATAAATCAAATAGAGAAGTAACTGGGGCACTATTCAAAACGTCTGAAGGATTCTTGGAGCAGAAACCAACTGCAGATGCTTGTAAGTCTACTGAGGGCCTCTTTCATCATAGTAAGAATGTCAGCTTGATGGAAAAAAGGTAGGCAGATTTGTGAGGCTTTGTGGGTAGGGAAAACCTGTAGCTGGTGAGACACTGAAGCTTCCTGGCATTTTTGCAGGTTGCCCTTTAGACCTGGACCTGACTCCCTGGGTTCTCACCCCTTTCCCCAGGTGGCACTCCTCTCAATGTGGATCCTGAAGCCTACTCCTGGTTCCAGTCTGTGGACTCTGATCGCAGTGGCTACATCTCCATCAAGGAACTGAAGCAGGCTCTGGTCAACTCCAACTGGTCCTCATTCAATGACGAGACATGCCTCATGATGATAAGTGAGTCCTGGCCCTTCTCTGTGGGCTTGAGCTGGGGCAGGGCCACCTGACAGTTGATAATAGATGGGCAGGCATCCACTCTGAGGACAACTCCTTTGGCCAAAAAGGAATCTGGGTTCAAAGAGAGAATCTCTGGACTGAGAGCTCTTTCCCTTGAATCTTCCTTAAGTTCTAGTCCACTGAGTTATATATAGATTGACTCAGTTTCTCATTCTGCATATAGGAATTCCCTCCCCTGGTAGTAAACAGCAAGGGTTGGGGTCTGCATGGATCCAGGTCTTGGGATTCAGCCACCACACCAGCAGAGAAAAGCACTCTGGTTTGGGTGGAACTAAGGGTGGCTGGTGTGGGGGCTGGTGCTGCATTTGGTGCTGGTATCTTAGGCACAGGCATCTGGGCCTCAGGTCTGTGGTTCTGTGGAGTCTCCCAAGCCAGCCTGGGGAGAAGGGCTCCTTCAGTGGTGTGCTTGGTCCTCAGTCTTGAAGCCTTCCTCTCCTCCTCCTTGCTAACCCTCAGACATGTTTGACAAGACCAAGTCAGGCCACATTGATGTCTACGGTTTCTCAGCCCTATGGAAATTCATCCAGCAGTGGAAGAACCTCTTCCAGCAGTATGACCGGGACCACTCAGGCTCCATCAGCTACACGGAGCTGCAGCAAGGTGAGGGCATGGCAGGTGCATGGTGGGCAGGCCAGAGGTAGACTCTTTTACTCCCTAGGATGGAACAAAGGTTTTTCTCATTGCCAGATATCCACCTCTACCCCAAAATGTCCTCAATGTAGGCCCACTTACCCTACTGCTGTGACCTGGTTGGGGCACTAAATCAAGATCCAGAGCAAGAAGGGATTACTCCTAGAATGAGGGCTGGAGCCCCTGGTGGTAGGACACCAAGCCAGTCTAGCCATGCTGGGTGACATATCCCCAGGTGGCAGGGAGCCTAAGGGATGGAAACTTAGTGCCCTGGGGCACATGGAGACCAGTGTGTTTTGTGTGGTTGTTTCCTCACATTCCTAGCATGGAAGATGGAAAGAGCTCTGTGCAGGGGCTTAGAAAGATGGGCTTTATTGCTACCTCTGCCAGAGGCAGTTTCTTTCCCAGCCGTGGGACCCAGAGCACTCTAAAACTTGCAGTTGGCTAAGGTGACCTGAATGAAGCCACAGCTCCATCTCTGTTTCTAATCTGACTCTGTAAGGCCAGTAGGGAAAAGGACAGGTGGCTAATGGAACTGTGGGAACCCAACAAGAGAGTTTTGCCACCTAGGAGGGGGAAAGGGCTGCCAGAGTCCAACCCCCTGCCCTGGCTGTGGGTTTCAGTCAGACTAAGGGAGTCTGTGGTGGGCGTGAGTGCACAATATCTGCCTCTGGTAGAGAGGAGATGATCATTACTCTTGCCAACTTCTGCCATTGATGTGGGTAAGGGTGACACTAACAGCAGCAAAAATAGCATTTAGTGAATGCTTGCTATGCCTCAGGCATTGTAATAAGCATTTTAAAAAGATGTATAGAATTCATTCTTCCCATGCATTAGATCCTGTTTATTATTATTCCACACCCTTTGATGACAATCTCTTATGGTCTCATTTCTACAAATGAGAAAACCGAGGCTTAGTATACATAACTTGCCTAACGGCCCACAGAGCTAAAGGAGAGCTGAGATTTAATCCTGGGCTGGTAAGTTATGTGGAGAAGAAGACAGGAAGCAGCTCAGTGGGAGATGATAGTGCATACAGGCTGTGATCTTGGAACGGTCCAGCAGTCCCATGTAGGGAGATGATGATTTTATTAAAACAACACTTACTGAGTGCCAGGCACTGTGCTAAATACAGGACATAGTCATCCCCTTCAATTCTTACAGAACCCACTAGGTTAAGTATCAGGCCCGTTTTAGTGGTAATACGACAGAAGAATAGTGAGGCTAAGCAGCTTGCCCAGGCCATTTAAACCCTGTCCTGTGCCACCTTGGATGTCTGCCCTAGGCAAGGTGGTCCCAGGGAGCTTGGGCTTCCTTCTGTATGCAAATGAGCCAGAAATGATCACAGATAAACCACTGTCATCTCCAGGACCTCAGGAGCCCAGATTAAACAACAATAAGAGATGTTTGGAAAAAGAGAGAGGCCTTCCAGCAAAGGGAAGCAACCAGACAGGGTCCTGTTATGCTCCTGACATCTTGAATGGATCTCGGGACTTCAGTGTCTCTTCGTGCTTCTGTGCCAGTCCTCTCAAAGTGCCCTGATCTGCTGTGCTCCAGTGTTGCTGGTTGATGGAGGTGCTTATAGCAGGCTTTTGTCTGTTCTCTGTGCCCCTCTTCTCCAGCTCTGTCCCAAATGGGCTACAACCTGAGCCCTCAGTTCACCCAGCTCCTGGTCTCCCGCTACTGCCCTCGCTCTGCCAATCCTGCCATGCAGCTCGACCGCTTCATCCAGGTGTGCACCCAGCTTCAGTTGTTGACTGAAGCCTTTCGGGAGAAGGACGCCGCTGTACAGGGCAACATTCGGCTCAGCTTCGAGGACTTTGTCACCATGACAGCCTCTCGGATGCTATGACCCAACCTCCAAGGACCTCTCCTGGCTGTTTAGCGTGGGAGAAGCATGTGGGATTCTCTTTTTTTCCTGTCCCTTCTAGAAAGAGACTCTTGCTTGCTTGATGCAGCACAATTCCTAAGGGTTGGAAATCCTACACCAGAGCCACCAGATAGTGAGGCCCTGTGACCACACAGGTAAGAGCCTGACCTAAAATAATACTGGAAGTTGAATGTTCCGACAGTCCTGAATGGTTGGATGGCACAGCCTTGCACCAGGGGCAGCAGGTGCCAGTCATAGCAATGGAGTTATTGTCTGGCCAGCTTGCTCTGGCCTCCAGCTTTCCCCTCTGTACCCTGATGCTAGTAGTAAGCATTCATCAGCCTCTTAGCATTAGTGCCTGTCTTTCCTCACCCAGGCCATCTTATCAGATGAGCCCAGAGCTCAGTTTCTCTAAAATGGAATCTGTCTGAGAATAAGTGAGATTTCCCCATGGGACCAGTGGCTTGGATTTTCTCACACCCACCCACAAGTCCTTGTGTATAAACTTCTAGATGCCTGGGGCTGTCCCTGCTCAGGAAGTGTGGACGAATGCCCTCTGGGCATCTTTGGCCAGGCAGTTGTCCTCTGAAACTTGGATCCCTCACTTGCCTGCCATGCTTTGCTCAGCTTCAGTCTCTGGGGGGCCTTGTCACCCCTACTGCCAATGCTTTTTTTTTCTCTCCAGTTTTTTTTCACGTGGGGCCAAAAGTCCAGTGAAATTGTAAGCTTCAATAAAAAGATACCATTCTAACTCTGGAGTCCTTTGTTTTCCACCAGGACTTCCCAGCTATAGGTTCATACTCGTCCATTCATTCACTTATTTATTCTTTCATTCAGCAAATACTTAAACAATACTGTATACCAAGCCATACAGAAAGAAGCAGTGAGGGTGGGGGAGCATGCTGGGGCTGATGGGGGCTCCTTTCATTTGCCAGGGTGAAGCTCGGGTGGTGGGCCTCTTGCTTCATCCTGCCAGGTTCACTTCCAAGCGGCTGAGCATCAGCTCAAGAAGCTGACTGGGTTTCACAGAAGTTTTAGGCTGGAAGCAGCCACCCCCAACTTTTCACATCTTGGCCTTTTTACTTTCTCAGGCTTGAGTTTTATCTTCCAGACAAACTCCATTTATGAAGTCATAACTTTTCCCCCATTTTATTAAGCACAGACATCTGTACTTGCCAGTCGGATCTCTAGATCAGCATGATACCCAGTCTACATAGGAAGTTTGTAAGGAGATGACAAAATTTCAATCAAAAGCTGAAGATACCAGACATTCTAGTTTGCCAAGGGAGCCTTATCACTGGTAATGGTGTGATTATCCTTTGGCTTTTGGAGATGAAGATAAGAGGTTTGAGCCCTCTCCTCCCTGCAGTGCAGGGAGTAGCTACACCTGTTCAGCAAGCCTGTGAGGCCCAGCAGGCAAGTCAGGTTCGGCCAGTTCAGCTTCCTTCTCTACATTGCTGTGCCACTGGAATCCAGAATTAGATGGGATCTAGTTCCCTGAAGCCAGGATCCATCTATAGCTAATATTCCCCAGAGATTCGATACCCTGGGAGTCCAGCTTCTTGTGAAACTCCAATTACAAAGACTCAGGACCTTACAGGTAGCTCATTTCCTCTTTACGTGGTAGAAACTTCTTGATATGGATTCTAAATCACCTTGGAAACACTAGCCATTGGCTCTGGCTTTCTCTTTAGGGCCATATCACCCCTTCCTGCATGCTAGTCTTCTGGGTAGTGCAGCTTGCCACCACACACACGCACGCACGCACATGTGCCCTGTGAGGCTGGATAGCCCTGGGTTCTTCAGCTGCTCCTTACTGAGCACCTGGGTCCCCCACAGAGAAAGCATAAAACCCACCATGCTGCTGGGTCTAACTAGCAGACTGTAGGGCAGACCTGCAGCCATTAGAGGAAGCTCCTGTAGTCTGTTCCTGCTGAATGAGTGTCCACTGAAACCCATCTTTGTTTTTTAACTTTTTACCTGGTGCTGGGGATCAACCCCAGGCCTTGCACATGCAAATGCTTTACTGCTGAACTACACCTCCAGAGCTGAAACTCATCTTCAGAATGGTGTCATTCACTGTTTCTACATTTGTGTCGGCAGGGTGAGGAGCCCAAGACCTGGGTGGATCCTTGCAGGCACGGTTGGCTCTGGACTGGGGTCCTCATGCCTCATTCTGCACACCTCTCCTCTAGACCTGCCTATGAGTTTGCAAGCAGCTCTGGATCCCAAGGCCAGTGGGAGCACAAGAGAGCAGGACAGTCTGTCCCTCCTGGGAGCAGCTGCACTGTCCACAGTGAGCTGGGCTGTGTGGGTGACTCATGGAGAGCGGCAATATACAGCACACTGTCCACCCGCTCTGGGTAAAATGGGGTGCTCAAGACAAGCCATGCCTAGGCATGTCTCCACTCCACTTCTTGACAGCTGAGGTTGGGGGAGCCCGTGGCTCCATTAGTCAATTTAAGCAGACCTGGTGGTGTGCATGGCTGCACTGGCCCAGGCCAGCTGTCTCCTGCGCCTCCCAGCAGAGCAGCACTTCAGAATGCACTTGAATCCTGCTCTGCCAATGAGGATCAGGGCCTCTGACAGCCCTATAATCATCTTGGTGGCAGCTGGAGCATGTTTGGCCAGGTTTATAGCTTTCTCTCTTTATCCTGTGAGTTCATATAGAATAATTGAAGCCCCAATTTCCAAGAAGGTGAAGGAACAGTAAGTTTGTTAAACTCTGTCTCCCCATCATATCCCCTTACTTTCTAGAGGCTACTGGGCTGGGAGCCAGCAGTGTGTTGTGTCAAAGGTTGAGCTTCTGGGCATCAGAGGCTTGGCACCACTGTGTGCACTTTGAGGCCGGGCCAAGTCCATCTGGGCGGGGGGTAGGGGCGGTCTGCAGATAATAACATTCCAGTGCCTTCTCATCTTGCCTTCCCCCCAGCTGCCCCACCTTCCTCTCCTAACCTGAGCAGCACAGATTTTGTGTAATGACAAGGAAAGGGAACATTCAGTGCCAGGCTTTTAATTACAGTTGCTTTGGGCTGCTGGCCTCCATGCCGAATGACCGAGTGGAGAGTATTTTATCACATCACAAAGCCAACAGGGTCCAGACTATAGTGCGTTCACTCAGTACCTAGTGAGGATGGGCTGAGCTCATGGCCTCACTGAAGAAGGACTGGGCCCTGATTAATTCACACACGCATCACGGCAGCTGGCCGAGTGCAGCGCTGGGCTTTAGGGAGCCCCTGGTCCAGATGGAAATGCTGTGGGGACCTTTATAGCAGACTCCAGGGAAGTCCTATAATTGGGCAGGAGAGGGGTCTTTGGGAGAAAAGCCAAAGTCGGAAGATGATGAAGGCGGGCGGTACTGTCGGGTATGGCCAAGCGAGAAGTACAACAGTAACCGTATCCACAGCACTTCACAATTTACAAAGAGCTTTCCACTGTCTTGGGCATCCTTTAGCCTCCTCATATCAACCCCACTTAGAGAACACAAGCTCTTAGAGGAGAATGATTTGCTCGGAGTCACACAGGCAGAAAACCAGGACTGGAGCTTAAGCCTTTCACTGCATCCAGCAGCCTTTCCAGAGGTGGATCCCAGGGGCCGAAGGAGCAGCCCAGGCAGGAATCAGCTGCAGGTCCCAGAGCCCCCAGGCTGGCCCTCGCTCAGGACAGCACTGTGGTGACACTGGTGAGCACCACATGCTCCGAGACTTTGGAGACAGAGCACCGGCTCTGCAAGGACAGGGACTTGTGACTGGCAGAGGAGCGGGGCCCGGGGTCTTTCAGAGAACTGCAGGGACTCAGGCCAGGCAGGCAGCAGGAGAAGGCAGCCTTAAACTGCTCCCGGAATTTGCCTTGGTTGGGAGACAAAAGACAGCCATAAGGAAACAAATGCAACAGGAAGGGGCCTTGAGCCCAAGGGGCACCCACTCAGCTCAGGCCTACCTGCCTGTGAGGGGCTGGGAGGGAGGGTGGAGCTGGGATGGGGAGCCCCCGGGCAGCCTCAGCACTGCCAGGGAGAGTGAGACAGAGACCCGAGCCCATTCCCGAGCAAAAATGCAATTGTCATCTGATTCCTTGACTGCACTCTGGCTTAGAGCCTGGCTCAAGACGTGGTGTCTGGCCCAGGAGCCTCAGGTCACCTCTGTCCCCCTTGGTGTGTATGTGGAGAGAGTTCAGGGCTCATTCTGTTGCCAGGTTTCTCCCAGCTCTGGCCTGTGATGATGAAATGGCAACAGCAGCCCTTGTGTGTGGCAGTCACACTGTGCCAGGCACTGTACCAGGTACCTCAGCCTCTGTCCCCAGAGCACCCCTGAACCCTGAGAGGCTGTAGTGCTCTGTCCTCGCATCACAGCTGGAATACACAGAGATAGAGTGGCTTGCCCAAGCTCCCCAGCCAAAGCCCTTCTTGTAAAGGAGAAGACTGTGAGGGAGAAAGGACCACTGCACACCACCCTGTGCAGCCCAAGAATAAATACCAGGGGAACAGAGGTGCTTTTGGTACCAAACCTTCCCTGATCAGGCATCTCTGGTGCTCATCATGGGCCCAAGCACACAGTAGGTGCTCAGTGAATGCAGACCACACAAAGGCATGAGGAAGGCACCTGCCCTTTCCTCTCCTGGCCTCTAAGCTGGATTCCAGGGTAATTCTTGAGTTGTAGTGAGGATTTTACTATTGACCTCCAATCTCTTCAGGAACCTTTGAACTTTCTGAAAGTTTGTGTCCAGGCTTGCACAGCCATCTGCACCAGCTCCTTATCGGCCTAGTCCCCAGTCTGAGGTCTGCTGAGTCACTTCTGATTGACCAAGCCGGGGGTGGGGGGAGGCCATGACCAGACTGAGACTAGGAGGTAAAGGAGGGAAACGAAGGACCCCAGGAGGCTCACGGTGGCAGTGGGGGCCAAGAGGGTGGGACTTCCAGAGGGAAGAGCCAGAAGGCTGGTGCTGGAGGCAGATCCGGGGTAGCCCGCAAGATTCTGGCCACCCTGCCAGTGTGTCTGTCTAGGCAGGCAGAAGCCCTTTTGCTGCTATTGATGCTGTTTTACCTGACTACTGGATTATACAGTTATCTCCTCAGCCGGGGACTCCTGACCCCTTGTCCCCTGGGCTGGGCTCCCTCTGGGAAGGTAGACTGCTACACATGCCCCCACTGGCCCAGCCCCTGCCTGTCCACTTGCTCACTAGTGCAGACTGCCACTCCATCCTAGGTGCTGGCCACTGGCAGGAGTGTGGGCTCTCTGCCCCTCAGAGCAGGGGTCCTGAGTGGGGCAGAGTCTTTCCCAAGAGTGAGTGTTCTCAGAGCAGGGTCTCAATGCCCAGGAGAGAGCAGGTAAATCCTCCCCCACTGCCCTTGGTCTGGGCCCTGGACTGGGGATGAGGCCACTGGGCCTCGGTCACTCTTCCTGCTCAGCCCACTCACCACTAAGGAAGTTGTAGATAATGGGATTGGCAGCGCTGTTGGCGTACACCAGCCAGTGGGAGAAGGTGAAGCAGGCGTAGACAGCTTCTCGGTCACTGGCTTGGCGGAACATCCCGAACACCCTAGCACCAGGGAGGACAGTCAGGAATGAGGTATTAATGGGGATGGTGCTCACAGAGCTCTAGGGTTCCCACTGCCCACTTCTGCCTATTGCATGGCCCTTTCCTGGGCTCTGGGTCTGAGGTCTTGGCCACAGTTTGGGGTTCTCAACACAGAGTATGACCTAGGGACAGGGACCAAGATGTCTCCGCTTAGGCACCAGTTCCCCTGGGTCCCCATCCACCTTCTCATGCATCCTCACAGCAGCATGGTGAGTCATAGACATCATCTGCTTTTCAGCTAGGGAGACAGGCTCAAGAAGAAAGGTTACATACTCAAGGTCGCACACCCAGGACATGGCCATGAGAACCCAGACTGTCTCCCGTGCAGCAGTCCATCCACTTTCCCCAGCACCCCAGGGCCCCTCATCTGCTCTGCTCCTATGTCCCTCTGCCTAGACTGCTGTCTCTCCAGACCCCTTCAGGCCGATTTCCTCACTTCCTCCAAGTCTCGCTCAAGTGTCATTTCCTCAAAGACACTTTTAAAAAGACTATTATATCTAAAACAACAACAAAATCCCTGTCATTGTCACTGTCTATCCTCTTTCCCTATTTCATTTTCCTTCCTAGCAACTACAGCTACCTAGTAACACTTGTGGATTTTTCTATTTATTTTCTTTCTCTCACAATGGAGTGTAGCCTATGTCAAGGCAGCCACTTTGTCTGTCTTGTGCTCTTATTTACCCTAAAACTTGATGACAATAGTGCCTAAGAGCCAAGGACTATTGTTATTCCCACTCAGTGACTGAGGAGATGAGGCATAGAGCTCAGGAAAGAGAAGCAACTTACCCCGGGTCGCACAGTGCAGAAGTGGCGGTGCAAGAAGAGTTCCTTGGTTGGCTCCACAACTCTTCCCACTCCCACCCGCTCTCCCGAGCTCTCACCTCTTGAGGACATTGAGGACACTGATGGGCAGGTAGCAGAGGGCAAAGACCAGCAGCACCACCATCAGCATCTTGGCTGTCTTCCTCCGAGCTCGCATCTGCTTCACCTCGGCCAGAAAGGCACGGGCCCTGGGCTGGGGCTCTGCACTGGGGCCCTGTCCTTGCTCCTCCAGCTGGTCTGAGGGCCGCTTCCAGTTCCGTACCAGAGCTGAGGTGGTGCCTGGGATCTGTCCAGCAGACACAGACACGGCAGGGCTGGGTACAGCTCCTGGGAAGGCCATTCTCTTTGGCTTAGCCCACTCCAGGCTGGACCATAGGGCAGGGTGGAGGTGGGCAACACAATAAACCCTAGCCCTAGGACAAACCTGATGTTTATGATAAAGACAAGCTTTCTGGACTTGGTGAGTGATGTACCTTCATTCTCCATTATTAGCTCATGGTGAAACCACCCACAACATGCTTTTGGAGAGGTAGTATCAGCCCCTAGCTGTCATGAGACTCAGAGAGCTGGGGACCCTTGATAAGGCCCCAGGCCATTCCTCCTCCTTAAACCCCCAGCCCCATCTTTAGGGTAGGAGGAGTTATACCTCTCCCTGGCCCATGCCAGACTGTGGAGAAGGCTGGGCAAGGGACAGCAGGAGGGCAGCAGGGAATGGCCCTGGGCCTCAGAGAATGAGTCTCTGCATGGGTTGATGCCCACAAGCCTGGGATGGTTCTGGGCTCCTGGAGCAGACAAAGATCCTCAAAGCCTCCTGTCCCATCACCACCATGGGAACCTGAATCACCCCACAACAGTCAGGCATGGGGCTAGAGTGCAGGAAACAGAGGGTCTGGAGTCAACTCAGATAATCATGAGCTACATGAGCTTTCTAAGCCTGTCTGTCAGATGAGGAGGACAGTGTCTCTGCCCTACAGGACTGGGAGTCTGAGAGGACTGGGTAGACTACAAGGCAGCCCAGCCAGGAAAGGCCCATCCCTGGCATTGCCCCATGCCAGGGCCTGGATCTAATCTGTCCATCTCCCCATCCTGCATGGCCTGCACGTGGATAAGTACTGTGTGTAGAATGTCAGTGACATTCAAGCTGATCACACTCTGGCCTGTACATTCTCACTGCCCGGTGCTGACCCAGGTCTCACTCTGGCTTGTGCTGAGGCCTCTGAGCATCTCTCTCCCCATGAAACCCAGTGTGGGTCCACTTGTAGTGGAGGAAAGAAGTCAAGCCCTGCAACTGGCAGGCTCTGCCCTCACTGGCCTTGGCAAGAGGGTTGCCCTTGCTCAGCACTGTAACGGGGAAATACTGCCTCTTTTATTAGACAGTTGTAAGACACTGGATGCAAAGCCTAATTTAAAAAGCAACTCAGAGCTGCCATTATTGTTGTGGTGGTGCTACACCTAAGCATTGAAACCTCAAAGATCCAGATTTTAATCTCTGGCCTTTTACTCACTGGTTGAGTGATTTGGGGGACTTTACATTGCTTCTCGGGGACTCTGTTTCTTACACATTAAGTAGGGGATAAGATGTGGTAGCAAAGAGGCTGCAAGGTCAGCTATGGGCAAATGGTACAATAAATGGCAGCTACTGAACTAGAAGGATGTTGGTCACTCTGTACCCCAGGGAGGGGATTAGCACTTTGGGCCTTGAGACCCCCATGTCCCTAGGCCTGGCTTCCTCTGGCTGCAGCCAGCATGGCATGCTCTGAAGGCAGAGGACTATCTGCTCCCTTAGACTGTGGCCCTACCCCTCCCAGCCCAGCCAGTGCCATCAGAGTGGGGCTCACCTGGCGGCCCCAGAGCTTTCGGAAGATCTGGAAATAGGCCATGGCCATGAGCCCGAGTGGGGCCAAGTAGGTGAAGATGAAGAAGCAACTGTGGTAGATCTTGGGGTAGAGTTCATCTGTAGGAGCCGAGAGATGCAAGGGTCAGGCCCAATCTTGGTGCCCCATTCTGCCCTGGGGAGTAATGCCACCCTGTCCCAACCTGGGCCAAAGAAAGGTTGGGGGCAGCTCTATCTCATGTGGGCACCATGGCAAGGTCCATCCTAGAGGGACCCCCAGCAGCTAGGGGCACCCACCTTAGAAGTGCCCTGATAGATGCCCATCGTTACCTGCCCAGTGTTCGTCACAGACAGAGAAGAGCTGGGTGCGGTTGGCTAGCTCAGGCAGCACACTGCTACATTCCATGACAGCAGCCTGGGGCACCATGACAGCCAGTGACACGGCCCAGATGCCCAGGATGGAGCCCCGGGCTCGCCGGGCAGTGCTCTTGAACAGCAGTGGATGGCAGATGGCATACCAACGGTCCAGGGCGATGAAGCTGAGAGTCAGCACTGCCACCGACACCGACACAGCCTGCCTCGTGGGGATACAGCATCAGAGCCATGAGGGGCAGGTGTCTGGGGTTGGGGGGACAGCCCAGAGATACTGGGTGGGTGTAGGGCAAATCCTGACTCTGCCATCTACTTAGTCACCTGAGAGGTCACAAACCCTGGAATTTCATCTGCAGAATGGAAATATACCATCTGCCTGGTGAGATTCTGGTGTGACTAAATAAAATCATGTATGAAAAATGTCCAGTTAGAGACCTGGCACATAGTAGGTGTTTCCTCTATGGTGAATTATTACTTACACTTATGGAATTACCATGTGGCACACAGTGTTCTTCTTTTTTTTTTTTTTTTTTACCAGGGATTGAACTCAGGTCCTTGCGCTTGTGCAGCAGGCGGCGAAACCACTGAGCTAAATCCCTGGCCCCACAGTGTTCTCCTTATCCGAACAACAACCCCATCACATGGGTGCTATGCTACAGATGAGGAAACTGAGGCACAAAATTCTCTCTTCTGTTTGTCTTCATTCTTAAAATCACTAGAGCTAATCAGCTGAGTGGAAAACCTCGAAACACTGGGAAATCCAACAGGGATTTCTCTCCTTGGAGAAAGCCACCCCTTCCCCAAGCGGTTAGAAAGACTCCTTCATTCTGGGAGGCAGAGAGGAGTGTGAGCCAGTAGTGTGGGAGGCATTGCCTCCAGGGGTCGCTCCTTGGGATCAAGAAGCAGCCCCAATGAGTGTTAGTGTCTGTGTCACTGTAGGGTTGCCCCTCTCTTCTGTGCGTCTGTATACCCAGAGGTGACTGTGTGTATGTGTGCACACGTGGCCACGTGTGTATGTCTGTGACGGGGAGGGGATCTCTGTGAGCATATGGGATTGTCTGTGTCCTCGTGTGTCCACCTTCCCTTGCTGGCAGTAGGGGATGACTCTGCAGGGGTACTGAGCCACCGTGACCTGTCTGAAAGGCAAGCCTGAGAGTCACTGAGACCTACATAAGGTGGATTTAGACAGGTGTGACAGGCTAGCAAGTGGTGCCAGTAGAGCTCACCTGTAGATAAGGGATGACCTTGCAGAGGGTATGGCCGAAGAGCCAGGACTCAGTGATGTCCACTAGCAGGCTGGCAGGCAGGCAGATGGCTGTTACCAGCATGTCAGCCAGGGACAGGTTGACAATGAAGTAGTTGGTGACTGTTCTCATGTGGTGGTTCCGCCACACTGCCAGGCAGACTGTGGCATGGGGGGGGGGTAAAGCCAGCTGCAAAGCCATGCCCACCCCAGTTCCCACCCATCCAGGGAGTCCCCTGCTCCCTACGGGCCCAGGAACCCCTCCAGACCCTGGGGGAAGACCTCAGTACCACAGTGGAAGACACAGACCTACCCAGTGTGTTGCCCACCAGGGCTATAAGGAACACGGCCACATAGGCTGCGATGAGGACCCACTCATACTGCTTCGGGTACAGATAATCATGCCACAGATAGCGCAGAAACTCATCTTCGTAGTCTGGAGGCACAGGGGATGGCTCCTCACTGCCAGTGGGGACTCCCGTCTGGACCCCTGGGGTGGTCAAGGGCTCCATGAGGTCAGGAGCCACTGCAGCTAAGGGGCATCCTGGATTCTTTGGAGAGGGGAGCCTGGTCCAGTCCTCAGCTTGCACGCAGGACTTTGGAGTCCCAGCCTACTGCTCCTGGAAGAAGGAAGGAAGGAATCATTAGGGACCATGCCTGGCACTCTGTGTGTGCACTGCCTCCTAATTTTCAGCCTTGGACCTGGGTTACATTCAGATTCCACACAGGTCGCTCTTGTGTAATTTATCTTGTCTCCTTCAGCCTCAGTTTCCCCATCCAATGAAGTCCAACCGTACCTACCTCCCAGGAGCGTGGTGGGGAGCAACTAGCTCTAATCCATGCTGAGTGCTTCACCCAGAGCCTGGCACAGGAGACTGGCCTTACAGACATTGCCGGGTACCATTATTAGGGAACCGTGTTTTGCAGATGAGAGGTTGAGCCCCTTGCTTGAGGTCACAAAACAACTAAGCCAAGTCTGTCGGATTCCACCAATCACTAGATTCCGGAGAAGCCACTGTGATTGCAAACACTCTTTCCTAGAGTTCATAGGATTAATTGGGGGAGGGGAGTGTCGAGGCAGGCGTTAGAGACCCAGGCCCCACCCACCAGACCCTGCCCTGTGGGCGCGCACTCAAGCACGCCCACGCCAGGAAGGACGCAGGGAGACTGTACTGACCACCTCCCTGGCCACCCTCTGCGCTATCCCACCCTGCAGGGCGCTCGGCCCCCACCTCTAGGCCTTCCTGGAAGCCCTGGGACGCCATGCTCCCCAGTGGCCACCAGGGGTCGCTGAGCAGGCGCGCAGGCCGCTCTCTCCATTCATAAATCTCGCTCCCGGCGCCTTCCTCCTAAGACCCTTCCTTCCCCCGGGCTGGGCAGGGACGACCCCGGACTTGTGTAGAAGGGTTGATGGTCCCTGGAGACCTGTGGGGGTGAGGGAGAGGACTGCGCAACCAACCCGCCTCCGGCCGACCCTCAGCCCGAGCTCCCTGCACGGGTGGGGGGGGGCGCGGGGGGCGGGCAGCAAGAGCGCTCGAGGTTCCGCAGGAGCCTGCCTGGAGGTGAGCGCAGGCGGATGATGACCCAGCCTCCCAGCATCCAGGTTACCCACCCCCGAGACTCTGGGTTCCCCCCACTCCCCGCCGCAGGTCCTTGGAACCCCGCTCCCTAGCTGAGGGCCCCCCACGCCCTGCACCTGTTGGCTTCGGGACCGGGCGTTTTCAGCTGTTGGACCCTGGACCCTGTGTCCGGGACTTCGCCTTCCTCCGGGAAAGGCCGGAGCCCCGGGCTCGGGGCTGGGGAGGGGGCCGAGCGGCCCCATCCAGAGGCGGCGCTGCCTGAGTACCCGGCTGGGCGCGAGCCCCGGCTCCAGCGCGGGCGGTGGCTCGGCGCGGGCTCCTCCGAGGTGCGCGCTCTGGGGAGGCGAGCCCCAGCCGGTCTGGGCTCCGGGTCTCCCAGCTCATCCTCTCGCCCGTCACTTCACGCTTGCACCTCACCTCCATTCATGCGTCCACCCGTTCATTCATACGGTCCGCGTTCCTTCAACGTTTATGTCCCCGCCACCGCGCAGTCAGGGCACGCCTAATGTGTGCAGGCGATACCCGGGCAGCTTCCTTCGGGGACCACAGCCCAGAGGTGGACCCCAGCCCCACCTCTCCTCGCCGCTTCCCTTTGCTGATGAGGATGGTGGCACAGGTTGGTCACAGGGGTGAGAGGATGCTCGCACCTCCTCCAGCCATGCTCTGGGCGCTGCTGGAGCAGCGCGCTCCCAGCGATGCCAGAAAGCCCTGCTCTCTCATCTCTTGGCTCTCTCGGCCCGTAAGGCTTCTTTTTGTTCATACTTACCTTTTCCCTCCCAAGACAGGGATGCAAGATGAAGACAGAAGAGGGGAGCCAGAGGGGCCCGCTAATTCAATAATATCTATCAAGGTGTGTGTGAGGCGATGAACCTATAATAATACGGCTGCCATATAGGGTACGAGGTGCATGATCTCATTTGATCATCACACCGACCTGGTGAGGTAGCTGATACTGTTCCCATTATACAGATGAGGACACTTGACACACTTGGCTCAGTGATTTGCTCAAGGTCACACAGCAGAGTCAGAGCAGTGCTCAAGGCTGGAGTCCTTTCAGTTCTACCGGGTGGGTGAGCAGCCAGGCACCTCACTTGAGGTGTGAGTGGAGTTGGGTTGGAATTCAGTGGGCAGTGGGCCACGGCAGGGCAGATGGCTCTGCCAGGGCTTCCTAGAACGGGAACACCTACACGGAGACCTGAAGAATGAGAAGGTGGCCTTGCAGGGGACTGGTATGGAAGGGGAGCTCTTCAGGGTAGAAGAAGCAGTAGGTGCAAAGGTTCATGGGCTGGGCCTTCTGGGAATCACAGGTAGGTGAAGGGTGACCACCACCGAAGCTTTAGGCAGTCACTTTGGCCATTCCCTGCCTCCAGACTGAAGCTTCCTATCATATCAGACCCCACCCTGCTTTCTTACCCTCTGAAATTCATAATACCCCTTTCCTTCTGCCAAGTGACTACTAAGATGACCTACCCTCTTCCCCATAGCCAAAGCCCTTTTCAAAAGGGCTGGAGATGCTCTCTTGGGCACAGGATACCTGGGAGGGGGGCTGGGACAGCACCTGATGGGTCCAGTGACTGTCACTTCTGCAGAACAGGAGGGAGGGCTGAGGCTAAACCTAAAGCAGGATTTGACCTTGGGCGTCTGCACCTGGGTGATGGTCATAGATCCCTGTGACTCCAAAACTGTCCTGTCTGCTTTGCTACTTTTTTTTTTTTGGTACTGGGGATCGAACTCCGGACCTTGCACTTGCAAGGCAGGCAGCGAAACCACTGAGCTAAATCTCCAGCCCTATGCCTGCTTTGCTTTAGGTAGGGGAAGAGATGAGGACTGAAGCAAAGAGGGGCTGGCTAGTGTGTGTGTGTGTGTGTGTGTGTGTGTGTGTGTGTGTATACACATGTAGGAGTCATTGCATCACAGAAGGGCTGTGTGTGTCTAGACTGTGTGGGTTTGTGTCTCTGATGTCGGTAGAGGATGAGCTGGAGTTGATGAATGGAGGTCACCCTGGGTGGGGTATGTCTGTATGGGTCTTGATTTGTCCCTGTGTTTTGGTGCTTGTGTCTGTAAGGTGTGCAGGGATTGGCTGTCTGAACTGTGCTTTGACTAGCACTGGCCTCTGGTGTGCTTCCCTGTGAGTGTGGGAATGCCTTTGTGTCCATGACTCCGGTGTGTGGATGTGGAACTTGGCACATCTGCTCCCACCAGGATGACTCGGCCCTCGATGTTACCCCCAGCTCTCCATCCAGAGCTGCAATCATTTGCTATGTATGGACTGGGGGTTGGGAGGCATATCATGCAGGGACAATCAAAGGATAGTTGCAGCAAACAGGGTGCAGCTAGTGGAGTGGAAGGTACAGATCTGCGTGGCCATGGGCGGTGAGCACCAGCTGAGCCTGGCTCAGAACTATGCAATTCATGGTTTCCAGACAACGGGGTTGGAGTGAGCAAAAGGCTCCCGAGGTCCTCCAGTCATTGTACATGAGGGTGCATGTGTCTGGATGGGGGGTGAATCACAGCTGAGAGTCTTCCCACCCCAGCCAGATTATCCAATTTTGCAGAGATAGTCTCATCTTCCCTCATGAGGGATCCTGAGTTGCCAACTTTTCTCCCTTTCCTATGTACCCCAAAATAGCTGCTCCCTAGACAAGAGATCATAAGCCAACAAATCTTTTCCTCCTCCATCAGACCTGTGCCAACAGGCAGCTCCAGGCACCACATCCCACTGGTCCTGAGTTAGCCCCACTCGGTGACAGTTTGAGGGTGGGGAAGCCTGTTGTTCAGCCTAATGGACCAGAGGGAGACTCCTGAGTCTGTGTTTGGGGGAAATCCTGGGGGCCCCAGGGCCACTGGTGCTCTGGCAGACTCACAGGAGTTGCAGTTGCTGGGTCCTTGGGCACAGCAGCACTGACCTTGGAAGCTTCTGGCAAAATGCCGGTGCCCAGGAGAGACCAGGGACCTTGGGTCTTCCATCTCCAGGCTGGGCCTTCAGCCCTGGTGCCTGCTCTGCTCAGGAAGGGCTGCCCTAAAGCCTTGGCTTTGCTCGAGCTGTCTGTCAAGTGGTGCCCACATGACCTCTTTCCTGGAACCAGCCATGTTGATCTAATCCTGAGCCTCTGAGCCACAGGTCCCTGTTATATCCGTCTTCAAGTGTCAGCCTGGGCAGTGGCCCCAGGTGCTAGCCCCCGCCCCCCTCCCAATTCCAATGTGGCTTACAGTAACCTCTGTCTGGCAGGGACTAGAGCAATTGAAAAGTAATTGGGTTTTCTTCTTGCTAATGCTCCTGCAGTCCTGGGAGTGTGGGTGGGATGCTTTTTTAGGAGGGCAGAGATCAGAAAACAAGCAAGGGTAGAGGCAACAAGGACTGGGATGTGGGCTCAGAAAGTGGGTTCTGGGTCTGGGGAGGCCACTGAGGCAAGCTGTGGGACTTGGGTCCTTGGGTCCAACTGTCAAAGTGCACATGCCTTGATGAGGGACCCAGGGACAGTGTATCTTCTGTGTTCCAGGCTACACTCTCAGCCTATGTCACCCTTTCCTCAGGTCCAGGTGGCTCGAAGGGACCAACATCCACTGAGAGAGCAGGGGCCCAGGGCCCAGTCAGGCATCCTGGCTGACTTTGAAAGCTAGAGTGCATCTTCACGCCCCGGGTGAGACGGGGAGAAAGGCTGGAGAGAACAGCTTCCTGTCTGTTCACTCATCTATGTGCTCACTCAACACACACTGTGCTGATGGCTGGGCAGGCTGCACAGAGAGAGGGGCTCCTGTGGAGAGGGCCTGCTGCTTAGGCTGGGACACCTTCATATAGACAAGTGTTTGGTGATGGTATCCAATACCTGTAGAGGCCAGCCAGGAGGTAGAATGGGATTGGGACTGACGATGATAATGCATGTGAGCCCAAAGAGAAAACCAGCCAATCTCCAGAGTGTGTCATGTCTAGTGTCAAGGGTAGGGTAGGAGCACAGGCACTGGGGCCAGAAAAACTAGACAGCCAGCTCTGTGAATTACTACTATGTAATCTTAGAATGGTCACTTCCTTAACCTCTGTGATGCACTGAATCATGGCCCCCAAAGATGCCAAAATCCTAGAGTAGCTCAGTGGTAGAGTGTATCATGTGTAAGGGGGGAAGAAGCCACATTCCAATCCCCAGAATCTGAATATGTTACATGGCAAAAAGAACTTTACATATGTGACTAAATAAGGATCTTGCGGTGGGAAGATGATTATGGATTATCCAGGTGGGTCCAGTCTGATCACAGTCTTATAAAAGGGGGGCAGAACATCGGAAAGAGGAGGCATGATAAAGGAAGTGGAGCAATGCTGCTGCTAGAGCAGCCATGAGACGAGGAATGTCAAGGCTTAGAAGCAGGTGCTCCTAGAGCCTCCAGAAGGAATGAAGCCCTGCTTATTCCTGGATGTTTGGATGTCTGACTCCCAGTACTCTAAGGCCACTAAGTTTGTGATCTGTTACAGCAGCAGCCGGAAACTGGCACCCTTTCTGTGTCCCACATCGCTAGTTATAAGATGAGACCTTTGCGGTTGCCATTGTATGAAGATTCACCAAGACCACACGAGTGTGCCGAGCAGCAGGGCCAGGGCGGCAGCATGGCAGAGACAGACACAAGCATATGCATAGTATTTTAACAATGATTCCGTATCTCAAAGTCATTGTTCTTGGGATTGGAGATTTAGCTCAGTCCTGGCGCGCCTGCCTTGCAAGCTCAAGGTCCTGAGTTTGATCTCCTGTGTGGGGGAGGGGGAACACACACAACAACATCACTGTGCTCATCAGGGGAAGAATCAGGTCAGACATCCTCTTACTTAGCTTGTAGTTTTCTATTGTTTGTATTTTGAACCACATATTGGGGCTGAGGGATACTAGAGCTCTAACTCTTAAAATAATGAATAATAAAAGTAGACAGGGCCGGGAATTTAGCTCAGTGGCACCGCACCCGTCTCGAAAGTGCAAGGTCCTGAGTTCGATTCCCTGTACCAAAAAAAAAAAAGAAGTAGACAATGATCATATTAAATGTGTGCTACTGTGGCTATTTTGACACAGGAACCTGCAAGAGGAAGGAAAAGGCTTGGTTTGTTTTTCCTGGGAGGGATGTTGGGGGAAAGGCAGGGAGCTGGAGGGTTTCTAACTGCAACCTGAATCACCAGACATTTGAAGAAAATCTTGAACAGGAGAAAGATTAAGATAAACACCTAGTGGCAACATGGGCTGGGTATTAAGGGATGAATAAGAGTTTGCAGATTTGCTTTAAGTGAGATATGTTGGACAGGAGTGTAAGAGGAAGAAGGTGTAGTGAAGGTGAAGGGGCCAGCGTGAGCATAGCAAGGGGTGGGCGTGGTGAAAGGCCTGTTCCAGGGCCTCAGCAAATGCTAGTTTGCTCCAGGGTGCTCCACGAAACGGAGCAATGAGAAACAGAAAGACAGGTGAAGGGCTGGCCTTGAATGTCAGTGAATGAGCTTGACCTCAATTCATCCCACAGGCAGTGGGGTTCCTAGAGGGTTTAAGTGAGGGTGGGATGTAGACAGATTGACAGTCTTGCTCTGCAACTTAAAAAGATTTGAAATTAATAAAAATACATTTTCCTTGCCAAATAGTCAAACCATTCAGAAGAACATAAAGTAAAATCATTAGTTTTAATTATTTAGAGTAGCTTCTGACTCCTGCAGTAGAATATAACTTCTGTAACAAAGATTCCCCTCCCCCTAATGACAGTGGCTTAGAAAGATGAATGTTTCCTCCTGGCCTGGTGAGGTTGACGCAGGTAACCAGGACGTCAGCATCTGACAGGATAGACTATCATGCTTATGTCCACAGATGTTGGTGGCCCACTCGCTGTCCAGGTTTTAAGCATGGATTTGTCGCTTACCCTCTGTGTGACCCTGGCTTGCTACTCGACTTCTCTCAGCTTGGGTTTTAACATCTGTTAAATGGAAATAATGTAGTCCCAGTCTGTGGTGGGGAGAATAATATTCCCCTACAGCTGTCTGCATCCTAATTGCTAGAATCTGTGGCCAAAAGGACTGTGTGGTATTGATTAGGCTGGGAATTTTGAGATGGGATATTGAAGGGGCCCCAAGGTAATCACAAGGGTTCTTATAAGAAGGAGGCAGAAAATCAGAGTAATAGAGGATGTGCCGATGCAAGCATGGGTGTGGTGATATGGGGACAGAATCATGAAACAAAGGAACACAAGGGCCCCTAGAGGCTGGAAAAAAACAGCAGTGATTTTTCCTGAGTGCAGAAGCAAGCAGCCAACACATTGATTTTAGGTGTCTGACCTTCAATACTGCACAAGGATGAATTTGTGTTGTTTTAGGCCACTATTCTTGTAGTAATTTGTTACAGCAACCATCAGAAATAGATACACATCTCCATTAGGTTGAATGAGTTAATATATGCAAAGCAGATAGAAAAGCACCTGTATTAGTTATTATTATTTATGGCAAAACTCTTGGCCTGGGTCAGAGATGGCTGGTCACATCTATATTCAACCTAATGGAAAAGCACATCACTTCTCCATATATCCAGGTGGTCGAAGCTTGGTTATCTGGTTGCATGTAGCTGCAAGGGAGGCTGGGAAATGGCCAGAGAGCCAATTCAGCTGGAGGCCATCGGAAATATAAGGTTTCTATGACTAAAGGATGAAGGGAAAGTGATTGATTACTGGAGAATTAACAGTGTCTAGCCCAATTCCTCCTGTGGAAGATGAGAAGCTTAGCAATGGTAACTTCCCTCCAGAGTGCGGTTGTATACACAGTTTCCCAGCTTTCATTTCTTGTGCCATTAATTTTATACAATAATTCTTGACTCCCCACTGTGTAAGATGAGGCATCCTTTATCACTCTTGCCCTCCCTCCCCCTAGCTCCTGTTACTAAAGCACTACATTTGCATCTGGTTCTATATTTATAATTAAAATGTTCTAGTTTTGTGTATTGTCTATCTCTGAATTTCAAATATTGAAAATCAGTAAAGTATTTTTTTAAAAATACTATGATTATGTAAACATTATTCTCTGCAGAGCCAGGTAGCATCCTGGGACCCACAGAGAAGGAACTAATCTTAGAGTTTAAATGCTGCTCAAAGGGAAATGTTTCAGGCTAAAAGTTCAAGTGTATTCTGCTACACTCCCTCCAATACTTAATATCATGTTACATTTTCATTCATCTCATATTTGAACCATGACTTTCTTATACAACTTTTTGTTTCCTTGGAGTTTAATTGCTTTCCTCTTTTCTTTAGAGAAGAAACATATGCCTTTTAAATCAGGGCATTAAAATCTTCCAGCTTCTTAATTGTATTATTTGTTGAATGAAGCCTATTTTCTTCTTAACGTTCTTCTCCACACAGACTACTTCCTGCCCGAATTTTGACAGATGGCTCTATGGACCTCTGGTATTTCTAGTCATTGTACTCCTGGGTTAATTCTACTGCTTTGTGAATCTGTTGAGTTGTTCTTTCTTGGATTATGTCCCTAGTTTGCTAGAGAAATGTCTTTAAAAAACACTTTTTAAAAGAAGGGCATGGAAGGAAAGCTTCCTGAATCTTTGGATGTCTGCAAATGTCTCTCATTCGTGCTTATACTTCCTGAGTGGGGAAGATCCACCAACAGGCTTGGGTTTACGGTACAGGCTTGCAGATAGACAAGCATGCACCCGGGGATCCCACCCTGCATTGGGATGAAGGTTTTACTGTGGACACCAGCAATCTCAGTGGGAACCCCAGCCTTATGAGAAGGATCACTCAGTCCCTACAGAAAGTGCTTCTTTCTCATTTTAAAATCTGCCCCTCTCTCTGTACATCCCAGAGGGTGTGTTTGTGTGCACGTGTGTGTGAGGGTTTTTTTGGAGGGGTGAGGGTGCTGTTGATGCTGGCTTGTTATGCAATAAATAGGCCTTTGAGTATTTTCCAAACTTTTATCATTTTCATACCACATCTTGGGTTTGCCACCTCTTCTTACAACTTTATTATATACTGATGGTATTATTTTTCTTTAAATTGACTATCCTAGTCTTATGCTCTATCTATAAATTTTAAAGTTTGATATCATAGTTATGTCTTTCACCACTCATAATTATACAGTTATATTTTCTAATCTACATTAAAACAGTCACACAACTATTACTGTAACAGAGGTTTATTCATCTACTATTAAATACTATCCTTAGCAGTGATGCTATGCCATTCTTTGGGGGAACATTTCTCTGATTGTGTACCTTACTGATTACCCTGAGCCTTCTCTCTGTATCTGCTGCCTTAGGCTTCCAGGGGGTCTCCTTTTCGTAGACTTTTGCCTTCTTGCCCAGATTATGACATGCTAAGGAATAAAATATAAGAATAACTATGGAAGAAGAAATATCATTTTCATTATTGCTAATATAAAGTGAGAGGCTTAGCTCAAGGTGAGAGCCAGGAGATTTGGAAACATAACCCCAGTCACAACTCCCACTCCCTGGTGACATGGATGGCTTGACCTCCATCTCACATGTAATGGGCTTGAAGTCTCAGTCAGCCTCTCCTGTTCACCCTGAGTGTTCTCACATGTCTGGCCACGTTGATAGGATGGGCAGTGTTTGCAAGAGCTAAGGAGCCTCCTGGGACAAAGACTCCTCCTATGAACTATGTAGCTGGATATGGAGAACTTGACCTAGTGGCAAAGCTGAGGTCATAAGGAAGAAGAGGATTTCAGGGAGTTGCACGTAACTATAACAACCAAGTATCTTGAACCCAGGTACATATTCATGGAGCAGAAAGTCTGTGTCCTATGTAAATTTCCTCAAATAATGGAAAAAGAGGGAAAACTACCCACTGCATTATATGTGACTGGTGTTACATTGATCCTCAATCAAGATGAGGAAAATTTGAGTCAGGAAGTTTGCAGGTCAGTTCCAATGATGGACCTAGATGGGAATAGCCTAAATACATTATTATTAAACTAAAAATAGCAATATATTTTAAAAATACATATTGACCATGTTGGATTTCTTCTGAATGCAAGATGATTTCAACATTAGATAATTGTCATTTAAGTGATGAAATTAGTAAAATAAGAAACAGAAATTCTACTATGACATAAAACAACTTTAGAGAAAAAATATTTGATGAAAATAAGCAGACTGTGGGCCAAAAACATACACTGGAGGAAAGATAGCCTGTTTCACAAATGGTGCTGGGAAAACTGGGTATCCACATGAAGAAGACTGACTTTAGACCTGTATCTCTTACCATGTACTAAACTAAAATCAAAATGAATTAAGGTCTGGGGATTTAGCTCAGTGGCACTGTGCCTGGCTTGCAAGCACAAAGTCCTGAGCTTGAGCCCCCGTACAGAAAAAAAAAGAAAGAAAAAAAAAAGAAACAATCTGTTGGAAGATAAAATAGGTAAAACTCTTGAAGACATAGCCATGGGCAAGGACTTACTGAACAGAGCCCCAATTGCACAAGAAATGACATCAAAAATCAACAAATGGGACCAAATCAAATAAAAAGTCTTCTACACAGCAAAGGAAACAACCAACAGAGTGAAGAGACAATTTACAGAATGGGAAAAAAATTGCCAACTCTTCTTCAGACAGAGGATTAGTGCCTAGAATGTATAAAGAACTAAAATATTTAGATACCCTAAAATTAAGACTCAATCAAAAAATGGGCCACTGAAATGAATAGACACTTCTCAGAAGAAGTACAGATGGCCCATAAATATATGAAAAAAAGTTCAAAATCTCTGTCCATTAGAGAAATACAAATTAAAACAACACTGAGATTCCATCTTACTCCAGAAAGAATTGCTGTTATCAAGAAATCAAACAATAAATGTCAGAGAGGCTGTGGTGAAAAAGGAATCCTTCTACATTGTTGATGGGAATGTAAAGTAGTACAACAACTATGGAAATCAGTATGGAGATTCCTCAAAAAATTAAAACTAGAGGCTGGGAATTTACCTCAATGGTTTCACCGCCTGCTGCGCAAGCCTAAGGACCTGAGTTCGATCCCTAGTACTCCCCCCCCAAAAAATCCCCCCAAAATTAAAACTAGAAATTCCATCTAACCCAGCTATTCCCCTTCTAGGTATCTTCTTAAAAGAGTTAAAGACATATTACAGTGATACATGCATACCCATGTTTATAGCAGCACAACTCATAATAGCAAAATCTTGATAGCAGCCTATATGACCATCAACAGATAAATGGGTAAAGAAAATGTAGTATTTATACACAATGGAGTACTATTCAGCTATAAAGAATAAACTTCAGTCATTTGTAGGAAAATGGATGCAACTTGAGACTGTAATATTAAGTGAAAGAAATCACACACACAAGCTTAAATATAGCATGGTTTCTCTTATATGAAAAGCCTGAAGTATAAATAAATGAAAGAGCAAAGTAAAAGACAGATAATAGGAAACAGATAGGTAGGTCTTTTGTAAATGGGAAGGGGATTAAGAAATGAAGGGAGGGGAGAGGGAAGAGAGGAAAATGGGATAAAACAATTGAAATGTGTTATGTACATGTACCAACACCCCATGAGGAATGTGACTATTATGCATTACAAACAGGTAGGAATAAAAAATAA
>NW_004624764.1:14776821-14851293 GCF_000247695.1 Heterocephalus glaber | reverse complement strand
ATGGGATAAAACAATTGAAATGTGTTATGTACATGTACCAAGACCCCATGAGGAATGTGACTATTATGCATTACAAACAGGTAGGAATAAAAAATAAAAATTAAAAAAATAATTAAGTAGATTATAAAAATTCTAGGAATAGAGAAACTTTTTAATTATAAAGGGGCTTTTTCTAAAGTCTACAGTAAACATACTATTTAATAGTAAAAATTTAAAAGCATCCCCTCGAAAACCAAATGGATGCTCATTGTCATGGTTTTCTATTCAAAGGACTAGATTTATTAGCCTGTGAAATAAGAAAAATTAAAGTAAGTAAATAAACTATTGAAAAGGAAAAACAAATTGGTCATCCTATAACTGCAGATCATGTGCTTATATAGAAAATCTAAGAGAGTCTTCAACAAATAATTAAAACTATGAGAGACGCATATTGAGAGACATCTTCCAATGGGCCCTTTGCATTGCTGGATGCCCTGTAAGCCAAGGTCCAAATGGTCCTCTTGCTGTAGATTATCTTTTTTTCCCCTTTTCTCTTACTGTTGCTATGCTGGAGATGGAGCCCAGATGTCATAAGTGCTAAGTAAGCACTCTGCTACTGAGCTACACTCCCCCAGGCCCTGAACTATGTAAGGAGGTTTATCTGTTAAGTATTGTTTTCCCTTTTCATCTGCATTCACTTGTGGATTTTCCTTCTCACATTGGTCATGTCAGGACTGCAAGGCCTGCTCTACCATCAGGCACTGTGTTCATGAACCAAGCAAGGGAAGAAGGGAGAAAACCCTTCCTGGATTTCCTCTTACATCTTATTTTCCAGAACTGGGTGTCATGAACATCTTTTCCCTAAACACTGACTAAGAGAAATGAGATTGACTTAGACCAAGTCATCTCCACCCTTTGGGGCTGGAACTTTTACATTGTGAGTAATAAATTGGGTCTGGGATGGAGACACCTCTGTTGGGATCAACAGATTTCTGATTGCTGCCTGGAAAAACTCAGGATCTGGAAAGTGGGTCCAAAAGGTTTAGAATGCACCATTGGTCAACCAGTGATGGTATTGTCAGATCTGAGGGATCATTTTCCTGTCTTTGCTTTCAATATGTTCATTTTTTGTTTTAGGTATTAAGTGTCTGTGAATAGCATAGAGCTGGGCCGGGGATTTAGCTCAGTGTTTTCACCGCCTGCTGCGCAAGCGCAAAGACCCCAGTTCGATCCCTGGTACCAAAAAAAAAAAAATTATTTCTGCCATCTTATTTTGTGTTTCTCATTTACCATATATATTATGAATAGTTAGCTATTACTGGGTAACAAATTACCCCCAAAACCAAATAGCTCAAAACAACAAACATTTATTATCTCACAATGTCTAAGGGCTGGGAATCCGGAAGCTATACCTGCCAGATGCTGGCTCAGACTCTTGGAGGTAGCAGTTATGCTGTTCCCAGGGCCCCAGCCATCTGAAAGACCTGCTGAGGTTCTGCTTGCAAGTTCACTTAAATGGTGCAGGCAGGGGCTCCAGTTCGTCCCTCATGGGCCTGTCCCCAGCGCTGGTCAGCAGGGAGCATCCTGAGAATGAGCAGGGCGGGGAGAGAGAGAGAGAGCCGTCAAAATGGAAGTCACAGTCACAGGCTTTTCTAATAGAGACACTAGATGTAGCAAATTAGCTAAATTTAAATTTTAGAGACTACTTCCATATTTGCATGGGGTGCACTTCACTAAAAAATTATGCATTGCCTGCTTGAAACTCTAAATTGCTTGTGCTTCCTGTATTTTATTTGTAACTCTATTAATAATAAAATAAAGTAAAATAGTAAAATAGTGTTAAGAGGGGCTGAGGATGTAGCTCAGTAGTGGAGCACTTGCCTAGCATGTGAGAGCACTTGGGTTACATCCTCAGCACCACAGGCGGAAGAAATGAAGTTAAAAATTTCAAACTGGGGAAAGCAGAGCATTAAGCCGGCATGGAACCTTTTTGCCAGTGGATGTGACATCCCATCACTTCCATTGGACAGAAACAAGTCATGGAGTCCAGCCGGCTCATCATGGGCAAGGTCCACACAAAGGCATGGGCTGGGGATTTCCGGAACCATTTCAGAAATCAGCAGCTGCACCAAGTTTTCCTTTGCTTTTTTTATTTGTCATTTCCTGCTTGGTGGAGGATTGTCTGGATTTCCTTCATTCCCTGATTTCCTCTCTACTGGTTTGGAATATATTCTATTACTGTTCTATTACCATTAAATTTCTAAATTGCATACTTCAGTTAACAATGTCTGAAGTCAATCAATATCCCCCTCAGAAATAACTGTAGGATGCCTTTGAACTCTGATCATAGCTTCCTGCCTCTCATTTTGTTTTTTTCCAGCTTTTCGGTCTTACTTTGTTTTAACCTTAAATCAGCCTTTTAACATTTTTCCTTATAAAGTTTATGCTTGCTTGAATTTTGCATGTCCAATAATATTTTTTGCTCTCCACTTCTTCATACAAGCCACTTTTTTCTTAGATTTTTGTTGGGTTTTTCTTATTATCTTAGTCACTATCACCCCAGAACAGGAGGTCTCCATGGTGTTTTCTAGTGGCTTTTTATAACCTTGATTGCATCTCTAGTCATATCTTTCTTTTTGTTCCCAATATCGTGTATTTTGTGCTAATGATTTGTTTGTTTTTTAAGGATTTTTAAAGAATCAAGTAAATTTTTTTTGTTTTCCATATCAAACATTTTCTATTTTACCTTTATTATTTCCTTTCTTTACTCTCTTTGGGTTTTCTGATTATCTCCTTCTAGTGTCTTCAGTTGGATGTTTAATTCATTTGCTGCCAATTTTTCCTGTTTTTAATAAGCTCACTTAAGGCTATAATTTTTCCTGCAAGTTCCACTTTAACTTATTGTTATTCCATTTTATATATCTTGTAGTTTCCCTTATAATCTTCCTTTACCATGAATTATTTAGAAATGAGTTTTTAAGTTACCAGACATATTGGATTTCCTTGGCTAAATTTTTATTGTTGTTTTCTAATTTTATTATATTGGAATTATAAAATGTGATAGAATGACATTGATTTTTTTTTTTCCAGTGCTCAGAATTGAAACTGGGGCCTTACACATGCTAGGCAAGTGCTCTACCACTAAGCTACACCTTCGGCCCAATATTGATTCTTTGGAAAAATTGTAGACTTCTTTTATTGCTAAGTATGCAGTACTGTATTCTTTAAAAACAAGCTTGTAACTAATGGCTATTCTGTTGGAGAGAGGTTTGCAAGGTTTGTATTTATCTAATGGATCAAGCTCCTAAATTATATTGTTCAAATTTCTTCATCTTCATTTATGTTTTGCTATTTGATTCATTGGTTATAAGAAAAGTTAATTGAAAATTTCTACCAAAGGTGGTGATACATGCCTCTAGTCCCAGTTATTTGGGAGCCTGAGGCAGGAGAATTACAAGTTTGAGCCCAGCCTGGGCAACTTAGTGACTCAGTGAGAACCTGTCTCAAAATAAATGATAAATAGGGCTGGGGATATAGCTTGATGTGAAGGCCTCTTATTCAGTCCCTAGTATCACAGGCTCACACAAATCCCACTTTGTTTATAGATTTTTGACTTTCTCCTTGCATATCTGCCAGATTTGTTTTATATAGTTCACCAATAAATTACTGTCAGACACATAAACATTTATGATTATTATAGATATTCGGGAGGTGTTTCTCTTGATGAGTTATTGGTTAGGTTATGGGTTAGACAGCTCTTACCAAAAGCCCTAAAAAACCCAAAGGTTTAAATAAGATACACGTTTATTCCTTATTCATTTTAAAAAGTCCACAGCCCAAATCTCCTGCCCTCTTGCTTCCTGTGGGATTTGGCAAATGGGAGCCTAGCAGGAGATGAGAGGGAGAGAAGAGAATAAAGGTGAGGTCTGTGTCCCCCAACTCCTTCAAGGCAGTTCACCCAGCTTTAAGTGACTGTCCCCAGAATCCTGCCCATCTCACCCTCCCCTTGGCCCTGCATGCTTAAGGGAAGTGCTAGCCCTGCTGCTGCGGGCCCAGAGTTCTGTACTCTCTTGTGACCCTCTACCCCCTGCTTTGTCATGAGTGTTTTTGAAAATAAACTCTGTCCCCATTCTCCTAATTAAAGTTCACCATCTGTTTCCTGTTGAAACCCTGAGTGATGCAGGCTGGCATGTTTGCAAGTCACTGACTCCGAATGCCTTGAGGCCCGTGTTCGCTCTGCAATACACACCAGCCATAGATCCCGCTCTCCTCTGTTCTCTCACACCACTGGCCTAGTCTTGCATCTGCCTGGCAAAGGCAGTGGCTTTATGGCACCAGGTAAAGAGAGCTCATTACATCCAGGCCCCCAGAGCGTCATCCAGAGCAGGGATTCAACTCCATCTGCAACACCTCCCCATGCCAGTCCCAACCACAGTCTCAGCTTGGCCACTGGCCTACTGGCCAGCACCTGGGACCCTAGGGACTCATCTGTGCCACAGATGCTTTACTACTTTAGGTGGACCAGTGCTTTCACCATGGTGCTCTTCAGCTTCTGCAGCCCCCTAGGGTAAGCGTGTCCTTTAAGATGATTTGCACATTCTGCTCTCATTCTTTAGTACCAGTTTCTTCACTCTAATTCTCAGTGGGCAAACTGTGTCCCCCATTTCCTCATTCTTAGGGAATATCTCAATCCAGGGCCACTCCCATGTAGAGATAAAAGAAATCACTGTTTCCATTTTACAGATGGGGAAACCAAGGCAGGCGGAACTGGAACTTGAATCTGGGTGTGTCTGGCTTTGAGTGAGAGGCTTTCTGCAAGCTGTGTGTGGTTGGGGGGAGGTGGGAATCCCGAATGGGGGCATGAGAGGACAGTGTCAGTGGGTGGAGGAACCTCAAAGCCAAACTCTGGGCCTTCTCCTGGCCAGGCTGGGATACAGTACCTGGGTGAGAGGTGCAGAATAGAGGTCTCAGCAGCGAGCTGGCCTGGGGAGTGGGACAGGCTGAGATCTGTTACCAGTCTGCCCCCCTGTCCTTCCCTTTGTCACTGTCCAGGCCTCCGGAGAGGATACCCAGAACAAGAGGGAAACAGTAGGTGCTCAGCTCAGACTCCGCCACCAGGAGGCACCGCTGCCCAGGTCTCGGCTCCTCCTCCCCATCTCTGCCACGTTCTGTTCTCTCATCTCCGTTCTACCAGCCAAGGGCCTTACTGTCCCTACCCATCCTGAGAGCAGAGGAGTTTGGCCCAGCCCTGCTCCCCAGATGTCTATATCAGGAAGGGAATGGACAGGTGTGGTGCTGGACTGCAGTGGAGGAGATGGACTTGGAGTGCCAAGGATGGATGAGGACTGTCCAGTGGAGTCAGAAGTTTCTCACAGGAGGAGGCTTTTGAACTTGACTTTCCAGGATGAGCAGTGATTCCGCTCCCCTCTGCAGACCCTGAGTCCTCCTGGCAGCCCAAGGCCATTGGAGGGATGTGCAACCATTAGCCCGGACCTTCAGGTCTCGGCCATCCTTAAACAGAGGTGGAGGCCAAGAGGCCTGCTTGGGTACAGGCTGAGGGGCAGCTGTGTGTGCACCTTGATGCAGCTTCAGGTAGCTCAGGCTTTGGGGTCTGACAAATGAGGTTCCCCATGGTAGGGAAAACAAACCTGGACTCACACGCAGTTTCTCCTAGTCTTCACTCACAACATAGCAACAGAGCATCAACAAAAAGAATTCAAAAGATGTGGAGGTTTCTCCCTACCAGTGAGCACGCCATTCTGCAGCAGGGACACCAGCAGTGTCCAGTTCAGTCCAAGTAGCCCTTGCTCTCGACTTGATACCCAGATATCCCACAAGTTGAGGGCTCAGCTCCCAAGACTACTGCTCCACTCAGCCCTGCTGTTGATGCCAGCTGCAAACCCAGGTTGCTTTACCTGTGCTTCTGGCCAACTGGCTATAAATCAGATTCTTCCTGGCCTCTCTGGGCAGCATTCCTCCCTCCAAGTTATGGGGGAAGACCCTCTGGAATGACCTACTATCAGACAAGGAAAGGTGAGAGAATTTCTTCCGGGCTGGCCCAGGGCAGAAGGGCAGGGAAAGATTAGCATTCTATGACTCTCCTCAAAGAACTTGTGGCTTCTATGGCCTGTCTTGGAGCATGATGTGCTTTGGGGAGGACATTATGAGCAGGAACTGTGGACAAGAACAAAAAAAAAAATATATGTTGTAATATGACACCCAGCACTTCCTCATAATGTGTTCTTGGCTAAGTCCAGCTTCTCTTCGCCCACTCCCAGCCTCTTTCCTCCCTGTAAAGAGTGGATGCCTATAGTGTGGGTCCCTCGGGATGCCTCCCCTGCACCCACCTCTGATGGACAAACCGCCTCACTCTGTTTAGGCCTCATCCAGGTACCTTAAGGCAGCCCCAGAGCAGGAAGGAGGTGGCCACCCACCCTCCAAAGGCTGCTCAGGCATGGCCTTACTGCCCTTTGGGAAGGGACTGCCTTGGCATTGCCACCAACTGGATGGGATTCTAGAAAATGTATCTCCTATGGCCCGGGAGAGTTATCTCGGGGAAGCAGGGGAAGGGATCCTCACTGGTCAACCTTTCTGGATTGCTCTCCAAGCTCACCAGAAGGCAGTGTGGTCTCTACTGAGCTCTCCCACCTATCAGCTGTGGGGAACATCTCCTCCCCTGTCAGTTGGGGCTAACAGTAGTAGACAATGTTTCTATCATCTGTCCAGCATTCCTCCTTTCCTTTCTCCATCTTGGGAGTCTTCTCCTCCCAACATTGACTCAGAAAGGGCTGTCTTGGCACCCATGATCCTGTCCTCATAGGTGATGGCCCACAGCTTGACACCTGACCAGAACCAGGCTCATCAGAAGACTTCCAGAAAACATCTGTGGTCTGGAGGCTCAAGAGTTATCACTAGCCACATACCCTTCCTCGTGGCAGAATAATCTAGAGAGAAAGGCAGGAGAGACAGAGACAGAGAGGGAGAGACACAGAGGCAAACAGAGTATGTTCTAGCAGTGTGGGAGTCCCTGGCTCCAGCTATGTGTGGGCTGTTAGCCCTCCTCAGTTTGGAAGGTCTCACCTCCTAGAGTCTAGGAGTCTCCTTGGTGACTGGCATTGTGTTCCCAGAGATGCCCTTCTTCCCAGGTTATGGGTAGGATCCAGTGAGCCACCGTGGATGAAGCACTGCAGGCTGAGTAGACATGAATTCCTTTCCTTAATGGGCACCAGGGCAATGGGGCTTGGCGAGATGTCAGGAAGATGGGAGGCATCAGTGCTTGTGAAGTGGTGTAACTTAGCAGCCCCTGGAAGATTAGAGTCAAGAGCCCTTGGACCCTGCAGAGCACCACAGGGGACCAGAATGAATGTCCAAGTAGATTATTTGTTTTTGTTTTTGTTTTGGTACTGAGGATCAAACTCTGGACCTTGCACTCTCAAGTCAGGTGCCGGAACCACTGAGCTAAATCCCCAGCCCTAAGTGGATTATTCGTTAGCTAGGAAATGACAGAGCCCTATCCCTTTGTGGGAGAAACTGTCAGCAGGCACTTCCTGTGCCAGGCATGTATTCCAGGGTCGCTGGGGTCTATAAGATGGATACCAAAAAAGGTTTTCTAGAGGTGAGACAACTGAGTTGTGATTTAAAGGATGCATATGACTTTATTAGGCAGGGTAAGGGCCTGGGAGGAGTACTGGACTATCATTACCATTAGTAGAGCTAATGATCATGAGGATTTAGATGCCCTGGGTTTGAATACTTTCTCGACCATTCATGGCTTTCTCTAAGCTTTTGTTCCCTTATGTGCAAATAAAGAAATTTCAGGGTTTAAAAGAGGCTTAAATGAGATAATCCATGTAAAGTATTCAGATTAATATGTTGTCAGAAATTCGTGGTCAAGCACTCAATAAATGCTTAACTGATTATGAAAAACTTCTATTACATGATCACACTCAACCCTTAAGATGATCATACCTGTTATTATCTATTGAGCCCTTACATTCCAAGCACTGAGCTAAATGTTAGCGTGCTTTGTCATTTAATCCTCCCACCAACACATTAAGGATGGGCAAATCTATCCAATACTACAGAGCCAGTGTGGATCACACAGACCAGGATTCAAACCCAGGTTTGTCTTAAAATTTGTACTCTAGGTGCTGAGAAGGCAAGGCACTAGCACCAGACACACAGCAGGGGACTGTGTTGCCAGATTTCCCTAACGCAGACCCAGGGCAGTAATGTGGCTGGGAGTGATTAGGGCTGGGCTTGCCTCTCTAAGGACACACCCACTGCAGCTGCACCTGCTGAGCCTCCCCATCCTCCATCCCCAGCCTCTGCCCTCCAGAAGAGGAGGGGGCTAAGGAGGGGCTGGGCCCACAAGGCTGCGGATGGGGTGCGCAGGGCGGAGCCGAGCTGAAGCCTCCAGTCCGGCCGCGCCTCTCTTCCCCTCCCTTCCCCGCCCCCTGCTGCTTCCGCCAAAGATCCTGGTAGAAAATTCCAGCCTCGCCCTGGCCGCGCGGCCCCTGAACTGGGTTTTTCCAAGGAGCACGTCCTGAGGGTGCCGCCCCCGCGCTGTCCTGGGGCTCACAGCTCGGCGTTGTCCCAAGGCCACCGGCCGGCCCTGACTCCTTGAGGACCGGTGGGCGGGCCAGGGGAGCCGGTTCGGGACGTCCTGGAAAACAGGAAACCAGACAAAGGCGGCCGCTTATCGCCCCCCCCCCATCCCGCATTCCTTTCAGGTGATGCCCGCAGGCGTGAGGGACGCGGGGCCGCCGGAGGGGCTGCCAGGGCCCCTGGAGGAGGACCAGTCCGAGCCAGCACCAGGTGATGGGTGACCTTGGTGATGGGTAACGCAGTGACAAGGCCACCTCTGCCTTCTCGGTCTCCTGGGGGTTGGGCGAGGTGGAGCCCTGTAGTGCACCCCCACACACAAAGGAAGAGACACCAGGTGGCACCTGCCTGTGCTGGGTGCTGCTCTGTGTCTTGCGGTGGTCTTGGCTCTTGGATGCTCACTGAGATTTGCAGGGAGGTCCACAAACAGGACTTGGGCGGAAAGTAAAGATTTCTAGCAAGTAAGTTTATTGGGGAGAGACACAGTGCACCCTAGACAGGGGTGACTTTTACAAAAGTAAGAACTTGGGAGAGCTTCAAGAGGACAGAGCAGAGGTGGCAACTGTCAGAATGAACACGCACCCTCAAGAAGGAGGATGAGATTGCAGGGAGGTCCAGGGTTGTTTTTTCGTTTGTCTTTCTAGAAAGAGAGGTGAGTAGCAGAAGTGGTAATTTCTTTCCAATCAGCTGTGAGTCTCCTCCCTCAGGTCCAGAAGGGGAGTCTTTTGAACTTATATGGTCTTACTCTGAACAAGCATGCTGGCCAGAGCCCATTAGGGGAGTCAAAACCACAATGCAAATATATGTAAATGAGGCCTAATTGAGGTAGACAGGTCACCATTGACCAACTTGGGGCCAGTGCCTCTCGATGTGATTGTGTGGGATTAAAAAATGTAAGACTGGACAGGACAGGGAATTTGCAAGGGGGCTTCTTTTCCAGAAGCTTGGGGACCGCACACTCTGGAAATCTAGACCATGGCCTTTCTTAGAGTCCTGTCTTAGGGCCCTGCTGCTGGTCTCCCAGCTCCAGCTCATTTCTGGCCGACTTCCTACTCTATCGTGCCTGGAGGAATGGGGCTGCTGAATCAGTGGAGGGAAACAAAGGTGAAAAAAATTGGCTGGAGTCACTCAGTCATTCCACAAACTGGAATGCCACTGTACAGCAGGGTAACCCGTACGCATGTCAGGGCCCACTGAGGAACCAGCCCCGACCTGCCCTCAAGGAACTTCCGCACAGTGGGGAAGTAGGCAGACACCCAGATAAGCGAAATACCAGGTGAGAGGACCAGCACCAGATGAGCTGCAGGAGGCAGTGTCTGAGCTGTGCTGGGCAGTTTGGGCTGGTTTGGGGGATCATAGGTCCATTACACAGTCCCTGGCATATGCGTAGCTCTCCACAGGTACTGTCTGTGTGAGGGAACACTGGAGCTGGCTTTGAAATAGAAGGATGGGGTGGATGGCATGGAAGGGCATCCGGATGGGGAAATGCATATGCAGATGCTCCGTGGTCTACCTATGTACTGACCATCTGAGGAGCTGCTTGGGCACTGGCCAGGTCCTGAGGGCCATGAAAGCCAGGCTGAGGTATGCGGGCTGGCAGGCGAGGTGAGAAGAGGGCTCTTGGGCTGCCTAGCTTGGCCCAGGAGAAGGGGAAGTTGAGAGCCCTATGCCTGGGTGGCTTGGAGAGGCTGATCTGCAGAGACAGAGGTCCCAGCGCTGTGGGATGGTGCCCCCTTGCCTGCTGGGCCCGGGTGCTAGTTCTGCTGATTGGTGGATTGGCTACCCCTTTCGCAGCTGAGTCAGCATCTGAAAGTTGGTTCCCATGGCCTACATTTCTCTGGGGGCCAAAGGCCATGCCATATCTGCCCACCCTCCAAATGGGTCAGGACCCTGGGAGCTGACAATTAGGACTGGATGGAGGCTAAGAGTTCTAGTCCACCCACCCCCACCAACCAGGGACCAGGCAGTCCTTTCATGCTCAATTCTGGCCTGGTCCTCCACTCCTGGAGGGTTCAAGATACTGTAGTTATCAATACTTTGGTTTTATTTTAAACAGTGAAAAGGAAAATAAATATCTTTGAAGAATAAGAATACAGGAATGGGGTGAGGGAGTGGACCTGGAGATTGGGGGTGCCTGGCTTCCGTGGTCTTTGGCTGGGGAGCCAGAGGTCTGGAATCTGCAGGCCCCTCCTCCCTGGGCAGGCTCTGCTGCATCATCTCGGGAAATCTGGGCCTTGCCCGCCCTGCTCCCAGGCCCAACTCGCAGGCCCCTCGCGGTGCGGTGTCAGCCGATCTGTGGGATTAGAGCCGGCGCCGCCTGCGCCCCAGGCTCTGTCTGGCCCCTGAGCGCTGCGCCCCCTGGGGGCTCTTCTACCGCTGCTGTCTGCCAAGACCCCGGGCCAGGCCTGGCTTGGCCTAGTGCCCGAGACGTCAGCGATGACCCATGTCCTCCATGCCCACGCGGCCCCAGACGCCCAGCACGAAACTCTCGATGTCACACTCGTTGCTGCCTCGAAGGATGCGGAAGTAGCCCCTTTCACCCCAGGATGGGCCCCACGAGTTGGCCGCAGTCTGGGAAGAAGAGGGGCCATGAGGAAGGGAATGGGAGTGAGGCAAGGGCAAGAAGAAAGAAAAGGGACAGGGCTTCAGGGTGCACTGGTGGCGAGAAACTCACCCAGTATTTGAGTGTCCTTCCATCAGGCAGCATCTCCTCTCCCCACCTGGGGGCAGAGTGGGGGGGGGGGGGGGGGGCACTGGTTGCACCTGTTCTCGGGGCAGGAACCCTGAGGCCTCCCCTGCAGATCTTGTTGATTTTGGAAACTTGGGTGCAGCCTGGGCCTTGGCCCGTCTATCCCTCTCTGCTCTGCCTCAGTCCTCACCACTAAATCTGTATATCTGAGCTCACCAAGGATATGGGGAGGGGAAAGCAAAAGAGGAGGGATCTTGGGCCTGGTCCTCCAGGACCCACATGCTGGGATCCGTTCTGTGGGATCTCACACATCTGTCTGCCCTCTCTCACTTGGGGACCTAGGGCATGTGGGTGTAGCGACCAGAGGGAAAAGACCCAGAAAATGTGGGTGCCTTAGAGGCCCCAAACTCCCACTGCAAAACAAAACACATCTTGTTGGTTGGACTTACGGCTACTAACAATAGTCAGCAAATGACTAACAAACCAATGACCCTAACACCTCCTGCTGTATCAGAAGGAGCACCTGAGGGCCAGGAGTGACCAGCCTAGGTCACTCAGTGAGTCTGCCAGAGTTGGGACAGGTACCAAGATGGGGAGAGGTTAAGCAGCTCTTGGATCCTTGTCTCTGTTTCTCTGGAGTTATTTGTTCCCATGTGTGAGGAAGGACTGCTCCTAGAATCCCTTCAAAAGTTCCGCATTCACGAAGTGACCCAGAGCCACACCCTCTTCTCTGAGTCTTAGTTTCCTCTTTTGGAAATAAGGAAGCAGTTCTGGCTTTGCAGAGATCTCAAAGATTCAAAGCAGGCTTCAGTGTCCCCAGTGCAAACCCTGCTGCCCCTACACCCCTCTGCCCATAAGCCCCTTACCCTGTGATCTTGACCGAGTGGGTCCCATGTCGCCGGTATTGCTCCGGCCTCCCCATGCTCACAAGTGTGTGGCTGTAGATGCCGCTCTTGTACAGGAAGAAGTCCTCATACACCTCCATGAGTGCTTCGGGCAGAGACCAGGGTGGGGCGCACTCAGCCAAGCCTGTGGCCCTGTGGCTACGTGCCAGAGCCTCAACCTTGTTACTACGTATCCCCTCCTGGGGCTGCCTGCAGGGAAGGGACATGTTCCCCATACTCCCAGCCCCAGTGGACTTGTTGTACAGACCATGTGGGCCACTGTGCCCACCTCAAACAGACACAGGCTTCTGGAGCCAAGGGCAGGACAAGGGGCATTTACCTTGGACGGGACCATTCTCCATCAGCTCCTTCATGATCTCCTTCTCCTGAGGGTGGGGGATGAGCAGAAGAGCAGCCATTGAGGGTGGGGACTCCAGCCTTTGGCCAGACCGCACCTTCTGTTTCTGCCCCTCACCCATGTGCAAACTTACATCGGAACCCAGGCGGTAGGCAGGAGTGACCTGGTAGATTTCATTAGCATCATCGTGGCTATTAGGGCAGCGACGAGTGGCCTGGCGCTTACCCCGGCCCATGGCCCGGCTGTGCATCATGCAGGGGGTTGCTGGGCCAGCCTCGGCCTGCTCATGGCCAGAGAATGGATAGCAGTGGTCAGATACCACCCTGGGGAGGCAGCGGAATGGAGCATGGTGGGTGACATGGTGCCACACAGCCCAAGCACTGCCCACAGGATGTCCTGCCCCATTCCCCGCCCACACCCCTGCTGCATACCCTCGACGGCGCAGGAACCACCAGGCACCATCAAGGCGCCCGCCTTGACAGCCCTGCTGGTGGTGGGTGTCACAGGACAGCAGGTTCTGGGGTGACAGGACGGGCGTCATGTGTCCCATAGAGTGGATTGAGACTCGATCAGATGCCACAGCTAGTGGAGGAGACAGAGGGGCTGTCAGGGCTGGGCTTTGGCTCTCTTCCCATCTTGTGCTAGCCCAGCCCCAGACACACCTGCTGTGGAGAAGGCCCAGGAGCCTGCACAGTTGCCCTGGTCAAGTGGGTCATGGATCATGTTGGGCCACTTCTTAGAAGCCTCGAAGGCCTTGGGCAGCACCTCCCCCGGGGCCAGCACCGTCTGCAAGGCAAAGGTGGCCCTGACTGCCTCCTGCCCTGGCCTGGCCTGCCCTTCAGAAGCCCAGGCATTGGTGGGCCCCTGTGAATCCAGGGCCTTCCACAGCTGGATCTGCAGCCCGCTTGCTGCTCTGGGTTTCCAGCTACCTCCAACTTGGATGTGAATGGAAGAACCAAAGACCATTTAGTGCCTCTGAGGTATCAAGCAGGAGGTGACTGGTTCCTGAAGCTAGCAACACGGATGTGGCCAAGCCAGGGTCACCAGCTTTCCTTTCTCAACCCTGGCCTCCTTCCTATGCACCTTCTGATCTGCCACACCCTCCTTTCTACCATGGCCCTGGCCTCCAGGTCCCAAAGGGCAGAGTAGGGAAAAAGCAATAAGGTCCCGTGACCAGGCAGGCTGCCAAGACAAACATCAGGAGGCAGAAAATAGCCACAGGCCCAGGGAAGTAAGGGCAGGGGCAGGGGCTGGTCACCCTGGCCTTGGGCAGAAGTCCTTTCACGGCGAGGGCCAGCCATTGTCTCTCTCCTGGTTACCACTGACGGGCAGGTCCTCCAGCATGTACCCCAGCCCAGTCCTGCTGCAGGAAGCTCCCTTCCTCACCCTTTGATGTTTTGGGTCTGGTTCCCATCCCCTCTGCCCCTACTGGGTCCCATTAGTGGGAAGGGAGAAGCCCTGTCCTCCCTGGGGGTTCTGCTGAGTCGGCATTTGTCCTAAGAACTGCTGCTCTTTGGCCAAAGCTGGAAGAGTATCTGTCTCTCCTTTCCTAAAATGTGAAGGTGACCTCCTGGCTCCTTGGGCCCTGACCCAACTGCACTAGGACTAACAGCATTTTTCCCAGGCTGAGGAGGGAGGGGGGCCTGCTGGGTTTACTACACAACTCAGAATCTGAGCTCAGCACATCTAGTGAGCCACTTCTTATAAAGAGGAAATAAAAGCCCAGAGGGGAGTGATCTGCCCAGGGACGCACAGTGTCTTAGTAGGGGACAGCATCCCTAAAGTCCTAGGTATGAGGAGATGGTGGGATGTGGGCAAGGGTGGGCTCACGTAAATCTCATTCATGTTCATGACAGAGGAAGATGGGCGGATGGTGCCCAGGCGGTAGCGAATGCCCGAGTCCAGTGTCATCCCCCAGAAGGCGCTGTGGTTCCCAGCCTGCCACCTGAAGAAGAAGGGATGGGGAAGTCAGAGGCCTGCGGCCACATGTGTGTGAGCATGTTCCCCAGTGTGACATGCAACTCAGGCAGAACACATGTGTGGCCGCTCTGGGTATGGCCAGGGCGTCTCACCCGTAGTTGCCCTGGTTGATGGCGGCGATCATGTCTGGGTCCACTAGGCATGGCTCCTGGTCACACTCCCACTGCCCTTTCTCCTGGCAGGTGCTGATGAGAAAGGAAGGGATGAAAGCTTGAGTGGGGGCCTGGGAACACTCAGAAGGGTCAGAGCCTCGGAGGTTAACATGGGCCTAGCATTCTGTACCAGCAACTATGGATACAGAATCTAGACGATTGCCCCAGCCTGGTGGCTTTAAATGTCAACTTCGGGCTCACGATTTTCCTCCTCCCCTCTTCTGCCTAGGTCTCTGTCTGAACTCCAAGATCAAGAATCAGGCTGCCACTCAACATCACTAGGCGGGTATCTAACACCGACATAACACACCCCAAACCAAATTTCCTAATCTCTCTTACTGTGGTTCTCATAAAATGGCAACTCCGTCCTTCCTGGGGCTCACACCAGAAACCTGGGAGTCCTCCTTGACTTTCTCTCACAGGCTGCGCCAGCCATAGGCACATACACTTGGATCTACCTTTAAAAACATATCCAGAATCCAAACCATGTCTCATTCGCTCCTGCAGCCACCGTAGCCCAGCCACCTCACCTGGAGTTCTGCTCAGTCTCATTGCTCGGGCATCTGCCCTACATCACCCTGTGTCTCTCCCCCCCCCCCCCCCCAGGATATTTTTAACACAATTGCTAGAGTGATCCTGCTAGACCTAAGCCGTATCATGTCATTCCTTTGCCCAAAACTCTCCGTTAGCTTTACGTCACAGAATAAGAGCCAAAGTACCGAGGTGATGACAAGCCCTTCAGGATCTGTCCTCCTGTCCCCTCTCGGACTGACCTCCTCCTCTTCCTAGTCCTGGATTTTTTCCCCAGTACTAAGGATTGAACCCAAGACCATCACACTGAGCAACACCCCTAGCCCTTTTTTATTTTTTATTTTGAAACAAGGTCTCAGTAAATTGCCCAGGCTGTGCTTGAACTTGGAATCCTCCTGCCTCAGCCTCCCAGAGTACTGGATTAAAGGCTTGTACCATGCCGGCTATAGTCCTGGAATCTAAGGCTGCAGGGAGGCTGATTATTTTCACTAGCTGTACTTCTGCCCCAGGGCCTTTGAGCTGCTCTACCTCCCACATCCCTGTGGCTCACTTTCATTTCTTCCAAGTATTCATTAGAATCTCACCTTTCCCAGGAAGCCTCCTCTGGCCAGCACCCTCATACTTTATGTCTCATTTTCCTGTCATAATGATTTCCTTACAGTGTCTTCCCTAACCCCGGCCCCTCTTCACTTCAGATTCATATCCGGCTGACCTCCCGACACCCCTGGGCAGGTAGAATAGTCCCGCATTTAAAGTAGTCACACAGCCTTCCCCAGCCTGCTCCTCCCTGCAGCCTCAGCCAGGCGCTGTGTTCTGTATTCAGATATGAGTGCCGCTGGGGTCTGTGGTATACCCCACGAGCCCCCCATCAGCAGGTCCGGGGTATGGCAGGTGGTGAACCCATCTGCGTCTCCCACTTCCCCAGCCAGTGTCCCTCTCCAGTCCCCCTTCACCTCTCCCCTGGGCAAGGACAATATTTCCTGATCAAGCCTCTTTCTCATCCCCCTGCTGCACTCAGCAATCCATCCCCCACCTGCACTAAAGCCAGAGAGATCAAAGAACAGTATCAGCCAGATCACAAGCTCTCTAAGGGGCTCTTGGTGACACTTGGGACAAACCTTGACAGCCCATGACACACAGCAGCATGTCCTCCAGGCCTTTCCCAGCTTCTCTGCGCTCTCAGCTCCCACTGAAATGACCCCATCCTGTCTCCTGGCCTCCCAAAAGTTGTGCCCCTTCCCCCTATACCCTGTCTTCTACTCACTCCTAGGTATCACCATAAGTGTCCCATCCTCAGTGTGGCCTCCCCTCTTCCTGTGGTCCCCTCCCCACTCTAAACTGGGATCTGCATTGTCTTCTCTTTCCCCCATAACACCTACAACAGCTTGTTATGATATATCTGTGATGTTTCCATGGCCCTCATCATTAAACTAGAAGTTCCCGTGGGACAAGGACTGTGTCTGTTGCATTCTGGCTGCACCTCCTGGGCCCAGCACAGTGCCTGAGATGTGGTAGGACTTTAATAACTAGGTCTTGGCTGAAGGGTTGAATTCTATGCATTCTGCGATGCTTTTACAAGCTCATAACTCTGCTATTACAAGATGCTAAACTGTCCTTCCAGGCCAGCCTGAGGCACCCGCCTCCAACGTCGCCTTATAAGGTGCCTCAAGGAGAGCCAAGTGGCGGTACAGTTGGCTCTACAGCCCCAAGCCAGCGGGTGGCTCAGGGAGGGCCCAGAGAGTCTGCGGGGGTGTGTGGAGGCTCCTTGTCCTTCCTTTCTCCTCTGCACATTCTGAGCAGCAGTCACAGGGGCCCTCAGGCAGTATCCCTAGAGTGCGCGCACAACTGCAAGATGCATAGATATCCCCACACCCTCTCTCAGGTGCCGGGTGCCGGGAGCACAGCCACGGAGCTGTTTTAAGGGTCAGGCAGGGGTTGGTCAGTGCTTTCTGGTCCCCAGCTCCTGTGCCCCAGGGCTGCCTGAGCAGGCTTAGACAGGACTAGTGGCAGCAGGTCCCAGCATTCCAGAAGGGGCCTGGGACAGGAGTGGGATAATGTTAACCCCTCGGTGTCCACCCTGTCAGAACTTGCACAATCCTGCAGGCACGCCCCACCCTTCTGAACACACGTACACTGCACATGCACATTCTCTCACTCTGACACAGGCTGACCCGCATGCATGTGTCCCCACACTCACTGTGACCCAGGCAGCCCTCAGCCCAGTGAGGCAATGGAAATAGCTATGGCAACGCATTCCAAAAAGTTTCCTTCTCCCTGGGGACTCTCCATCCCGGGGAAGAGGTGGGGGTAGAGTGGGTGCAGGGCCTCCTCCTGCAAGTCCTAGGGACCCCGGTATTTTCGGCCTTCAGCTGGCTACCCAGCCCTTCTCCACCTCCCATCTCAGACTGAGTGTAGAAGGCACCCCTGGCCTCTTCCTCCTCCTGCCAGGAATGGTGGGGAGCAGTGGGGAAGGGAGGCCACATTCCAGGGAAGGCCCTGCTACAGGCTGGCCAGCTGCCAGCTCAGGATCCCTGACCCTTGTCCGGCCCAGGGCAGCGGATGCTGCACTCAGAGATTTCCTTCCTGGCGTCCCCTTCTCGGACTCTCCCGTGACAGCAAGAACAGTCAGGAGGGGCAGTGGCCCTGTCTGAGCTAGGAGAGGCGGGGAGGACTCCCAGCTCAGGGGTGGTACCTGTACGGGGCAGCCATGGCTGACCACTCCCAGGAATGTTGCCGGAACGCTACTGTATAAGCTGGCACACTCAGTGTGAAAATTCCCACGTAACAGATGAGAAAACTGAGGCTCGCAGAGGGGAAAGGACTTGTTTCTAGTAAATGAGTGGCAGGGATAGGATTTGAACCAAGTCTGTTGGCCAGGGGGGCCACCATGAGGACCCCCTCCATGGTCCAGACACTCACCAACGGTTACAGTTGTCCCAGTACGTCCCAAAGACTGGGTAGATGCGACCCCCGTGCATACATCCTGGTGGGAGGGAAGAGGACAGGAAGTGGAACCAGACTGGAGATGCTGCGCTGGGATGGTCAGGTCCTCAGCAAACAGAGACCCCAGACCCTCCCAAAGTCACCTCAGCCACATGCACATCTTTAACACTCAGTGAAACTAAAGCCAAGCTATAACTGAACTCCTCTCCTACAGTCTCACACACCAACTGCTCCATGGCAAGTTATTCAGTGACTATAACTTGGATGCCTCTTGCTTCACTTGGATGCCAGCCACAGCATTCCTGGGATCCTTTGCCACTTAAATGAGTTGGGGCTTGGATATGGGCCATGGAAGGGGCATGGGAAGCTGAGGCTCAGAGAAGGTAAGTGACTTTCTTAAAATAGCACAGCGCTGTGGGTTAGTAACTCAAGTATACACTCCCCTAGCACAGAACAATGGGTAGAATTACGGTGCTTTTTCTATTGGACAGAGGCGAGTGCTCAGAGAAGGCTGTAGTGAAGGTGGTTAGAACCGCCTCCAAGGTATGAGCCATCCCAGGGCACTGAACCCTGAGCAGAGGCAGGAGAGTGGCTAAGATGTCCCAGCCAACCCCCATCTGCTTTATCAGTCCAAGGGTGAGTCGGTAGGTGGGACCAGCACCTTCCACATCCTGAATGGAGACAGGACAGGAGAAAGGGCGGGAGGCTGGCTGCCCTCCCTCTGGGCCAACTTAGAACCTGACCAAGGATCTCCTCTTTCAGTTTTGCTGGAGAGAGTCAAGTTAGACTACAGGGGGCCTTCCCAGAAGGACAGGGAGTGTGGCAGGGTCTCTTTCCCAGAGTCTACAAATCCTCCCCTGGAAATGCCTGTGTATCTTTAACCTTGCTCGGGCATCTTGCTGAGCATGAAGTTGACAACATGAGCTGCCCTCCTGACCAACTTGGTGCCTACCTTGGACTGGGGGGAAAGGGGGTGCCACGCCGAGGCAGAAGTCCCAGAAGTCAGGGCAGCAATCGGAGACAGTACGGTTGCAGAAGAGATCACAGTAACAGGTGGCTCCCAGGTAGGGCAGGGAGCAGTCGTCAACGCGGCCATGGCAGCACAGGTCCTGCTTCTGGCAGTATGAGCCTTCTGCATCCCGGATGCCACGCAGGTGCAGCCCTGGGGCCAGCTCCCGGCGCCAGCGACCCTGCCGGGCACCCAGGGCTACCTGGCCAGCCAGCAGAAACAACAGCAGCAGCCCCATTGGACAGCGCCACATGGTGCCTCCTGGGCCCCGAGGGAGGTCAGCAGTCAGAGGTGGTGGGCATCAGACCCCCTGGCACAGCAAGACAAATATCCCCACTTCCTGGAGCTGGGAACCCATGGGCCCCAGCAACATGGGGGGGGCAGGGTCTTGATACCTGAGCCCCCAGCAGGACTCAGTACAGGAGCTGCTGCCTATGTGCCCTGGCTTCTAAGGGGAAGGGACTGGGGAAGAAATGGTGTCCCTCCCTGACCTGTGGGATGGTCAAGGAAATGGGGGCTGTGGCATTCTTGGGACCCCCGCCCAGGACCCATCCTTCAGACCAAGGTCTTTTCTCCTGTACCAGGTCCCTCTGGCCCTCTGTCATCCCTGCCCTGTGTTCTTACATTTCTGCCTTCATAAGTCATCCCCCAGCCACCTCCTGACCAGTCCTCCTATCTCCTCTTCTCCTCTCTGTGTCTCTCTGCCCTGCTCCACTGTGCCTCTCTCTGGCACCAGTCTTGGTGCCTCTGCCTGACCCCTCCTCCCTTCCCTCCCTAGATGTCAACACCCTCTGCCCTCTAAGCTGGGAGCGTCCCTACCTGAAGAGGGGTGTGGGCTGGGCCCAGGGTGCCCTCCGCCTCCTGGCTCTGGGACTGCTTGCCGGACACAAAGTCAAGTGAGGAGCACGGGGCGGGACAGCTTTTGTACCGCCCCGCCGCCGGCCGTGCCCGCCCCAGCCGCCCACTGGAGGAGGGCGGGGCCGCCCATTTGCACCTGGAGTAGCCCCTAGCAAGCCCACCCAGGGCTGGCTGAGGACCACAACCCTGATTGTCCTCCCTAGTGCTCTGGTCAGTGGTGGCCATACCCTTGGGGGTCAGAACTGTAACTCAAGCAGAAAGGATCACAGTCTGACACTAGGAGGGACTTCCCAATGGGCTTTATTGTGGAGCTAAGAGCTCTCCTAGAGAAGGAGGGATGGGGAGACCCTCGGTTCAGGTTTTTGGACGACACGATAGGGAGGGTGCCAGGGGCAAAAATATCTAAGCCCGCCTGTGGCCACTCAGTAAGAAAAATACCATGCTCACCTCACTTCACAATGACCCCAGGCTGGAAACCACCCCAAATCACCTCAGCTCCCAAGAATGCTTGGAATCCCGAGGAGATTGAGTGAGGAACCTGCAGGCGCCCTAGAGATTCATCCTGAGGAGCTGGGTGTGGTGTGTGGGTGGCTTTGCACCCTGTGGCCTCTCCTGGGTTCTGTGCTGGCACCTCACCAAGTGCCGCCCCTCTGTCAAACACAAGGACATCCTATTTGGCACCTGTCCCCTCTGAGGGACTGAAGGCGAGAGCCCTGCCAGCTGGCGCCCCCTGCACAGCCCCCTCTTCCTGCCTCAACCCTAACCCTTCCTTTGCCCAGGCTGGCCTGGGCACCGAACAATGAGGCTTCTGTCCTTCTAGGCCTGCCTTCTGTCACCTTTTACCCCATTGCACAATGCTTCCTCTTCCGACAGGTTGGTTGCCAGCCAGAGGACTCCACAGGCAGGGAGGGAGAAAGAGACTATACCTGGACAGGTCTGGGTCTCCAGTCTGAGCAGCGCATGCCACCTGGGAAACACTGGGGTTCCCTTTGCCCCTCACTGCACCCTCTCCCACCCTGGCATCTGCAGCTGGCCAGCCCCTGGTAGAGGGGAGAGCCTGGGACAATGGACACTTGTGGCTGGGTTACCCCCTGCTAGGGGGCATCAAGGCTGAGTCACCAAGGGTCTCCTTTCCTGATGGTAGGGGTAGAGGGGTAGTGCTCTGGGGCCCCAGCACTGGCATTCACATGTCCAGGGGCTGCCCATCTGCTCTTGCAGTGAGTTGAGTGGACAAAGCCTAAAAGAGAAACTGAGGCTCAAAAGAACAGACTTTTCCAAGATAGGCCAGCCAGAACATAGACTTGCTACCTGCTACTGACCTGCTCCTTTCACCAAGGTCACCCTTGGTCACCCATACGGGTCTCAGCACCCTCCGGATTGGGCAGTCCCTTTTCCTATCTGACCTCCATTCATCTTACTGCAAGGTGAGTCCCTCAGAGTTGATCAATGTAATATTCTCTTGAGGGGGACAGAAGTGCCCTTTGGGACTCCTGCTCAGGTGCCAGCTGTCACAGATCACTTTCAGGGTTCTGGGGCAGGGAGCTGACTTTTGCCCAACATCACCCTCAGGGGATGCCCGTGTGAGTCTGTGTGTGTGAGCATTTGCATGTGTCCAAGTGGCTGTGTGTGTGTATGGGGGCGGTATTTTTGCTGGAGTTGGTCTGTGTCTGTCTTTTCTGTCTACTACATGCCTGTGGATGTGTGTGCCCAGACCTTTTGCCAGTGGTGCCAGTCTGTGTCTGCTTGTCTACCATCTACCTGCCTGCCTGCCATGTGCCTGTGTTCTGTGCCCCTGTGGCCATAGAGATGTTGTCTACATGTCAGTTCTGCCTGCATGTGTGGCCTGCGTGTCTGTGTGTGGCTGTAAGACTCCTCCTGTCTGTGCACCTGTCTACCAGCTGTCTGTGTATCTGTGCCGGTGTGTGCCTATTCTGTTGGGGGTTTGTCTGTCTGCCTATCCTTGTCTATCTGCACAGGAGGCAAGAACGCAATGCAAGGGAGACAGCAGAGCCAGGAGCTTGGCGCTGAGCCCACTGAAGTGGAATCTCGTGACTCACTGGGTTCCTTGGCCAAGTAACAGAGGAAAAAGGCAGGGCCTGGGGGTGCTGGACACCCCACTTTCCTTTTCTATGGACCCCTCCCTCCTGGTGACTCATTCTCTATTTATTCTTGTCCAGAAGAGGTCCTTGTCCAAGGGCCCAAGACAGAGCAGCAGGCCACGGACACCAGTTAGACTTCCCCAGGAGTCCTCAAGCCTCCTTGAGAGGCAGGTGGCCTGAATCTCCATGGTGATTGTGTCCTTCATGCAGGACCCTCGGCAGCATTGCCTATCTCTGGGCCTTGGTTTCCCATCTGTACCCAGAGGCTCTGTAGAAGCGCTCTGGGATGTTCTTTCTACTGAGGAAGGTGAAGCCAGCAGCCCACCTCTGGACACTGCAGAGCTGGGGCCCCTCTTCCTAGAGACCCAAGGCTGCTCCTGCCCCAAAATCCTCCAGCTGCTCTGGGGGCCCAGAATGGAGCCTTCTCCAGAAGCTGAGCAGAGCAGTTGTGCTCCCTGAGCCCCTAGCCAAGGACCCAGTCCTGGGCTGGAGGTCCACCTGCCTGGATCCCAAACAGCACCCCAGCTGAGGCTGGGGCTTCCAAACAGCAACCTTCGGTCAGCTGGATGCACCCAGAGCTCAGAGCAGCGTCCCAGGACTGAGTCTGAGACCCTGCTGATGTTGCAGCCAGTGGGGGTGAGTTGTGATGTGCTGGGGTCCCCCAAGCCCTTGGATTGTTTTGTATAAAACACCCACGAGGCTGAGTGATAACAGAATTCTGTGCTGCCAGAGCAGGCCAGAGCATGTGGGAGATAGGATCCCAGGCCAGGTGGAAGTATGTTGTGCCATGCCATGCAGTAGGCTTCGATTTTCTTTATTCATTCAACAACTATTTGTTGGACATTAGCTGTGTGCCATGCTCTGTGCTGGGTGCAGAGTGCTCAGGGTTGAACCAAATAGACCCAGGTACCATGGATGTGAAGTTTGCCATTTCACAAAAACGAGAAGATGGACACATAAATGAACAAAAATTAGAGCAAGAAGTCATTCTAAAGATAGCCACATAGCATAAGAACCTGGAGTGCCATAAGAATCCAAATGGCCACTGGGGCTGAACTTCAGGAGGGAGGGGACAGAGGAGCAGGACGTGCTGGGAAGAGGAAGCCTTGGGCTACAGGAAGGAGCTGGAATTATCTTCTGTCACTGAGGAGATTCAAATGTGAGAGTGAAATAATCTAATTTACGTGGGCAAAAGTTCTCTCCGGCTGAGCTACAGAGAACAGATAACTGCAGGGTAAAAGTGGATTCAGAGAGGCAGGACAGGAGGTCATAATGTCACCCATGGTGGCTGGCAGTGGTGGCTATCAGAAGTGGACCTGTTTAGGGCATATTGTGGAGGTGGAATAGACAAGACTTGCTGCAGGATGGGATGTGGTGGATAAGAGAGGAGAAATCATGGAAGGCTGCTGGGTTTCTAGCCTGGCTGGTAAAGACGGCTGCAAACCTCTGCTCCAGCAGGGCACAGTGGCACACACCTGTAATTCTACCTGCTCTGAAGGCTGAGGCAAGAGGATCACTTGCTCTCAGGGACTCAAGGCCAGCCTGGGCCACATAGCCAGATCCTGTTTCTACATAAGTTTGGCAGAAAGGAGGGAGTGGTGAAGTAAACAAAGCAGGAGCAGCAGGGAAGTAGGGAGAAAATCAGATGAGCTCAGGGTACAAAAGCCAACTGAAAGCCAAGCTCACTGCCACACGCCTGCAACCCGAGGACTCTGGGAGGCTGAGGCAGAAGGATTGAAAGTTCAAGCCCTGCTTAGGCAACGTAGTGACTTAGTGAGTCCCTGTCTATAGAGCTGTAGCTCAGTGTGAAGGCCTTGGGTCCAATCCCTGGTACCACCCACCTGAAAAAAAGAAGCCAACTGAACAAATGTTTCAAGGAGGAGGGAGAGGGCTGGGGTATAGCTCAGTGGTAGAGTGTGCACCTAGGAGAGGCCCTGGGTTTAATCCCAGCACCAAGAAAAAGGGAGTGAGAGATGAGCTGCAGGTACCCTACAAAGATCACTGTGACAAGCAGAGAGGGGTTCACAGGAGGATGGAGCTGGCCTCTGACGGCAGCAGGAGCAATCACGGAGAGAGGACACCAAAGTGAGGCTGGAAAAGAGGAAGGGATACAGGACCAAGGCTTGGGCATGAACACATTATCACTCTCAGGTCCTGTAGAGAAACCAGCAATGCTGATCTTGAATTCATAATTAGCCCAATAGCTAGTGCACACAGCAGATGCCAAACACAGCCCTTACCCCAGCTAATCCTGTCAACACCACCTTACAGATGAAAAAGTCAAGGCTCAGAAAGACTTTCTGGCTTGCTCAAAGTCACACAGCTGTTGGGGACAAAGCAGGAACTTGTCCTCACCTCCCGCTCCCTCCACCCCAACCACTCTGCCTCTGCAACAGCCACGGTGGTCTAAGGAAAGTCAGCTCTTACTTGGGAGTGTTTGAGGTCATCAGTTGTGACCAGAAGTGGGGAAATGCAGACAAAAGAAAGAGCTTTCTTTCCCTGCCCTGTCAGATTTCTGCACCATGGTGCTAGGAGCCAGTTGAACCCAAAGAGCCCCTGGGTGCTGTTTCCTTACTGTTTGCTTCGTAAATTGCCATTTCTGCATCTCTGTCTATGGCTAGATTGCTAGTTCTTTCACTACTCCATGAGAAGACTCCTATCTCTCAATTTCTGCTGTCCTGCAAACAGCATCACTTTTGCTCGAGAATGCTGCCTGGGAGCACTCAGCCTGGCATTATCACCCAAGAACATCTTTGGAGCTGCTGTTGTCCCCAAGTGACTGTGTACAGGAAAATTTCCACATCTTACTTGACATTTCCTGGAAGTCTCCATCACTGCAGCCAAGAATGTTAATAAATAAAAAAGTCCCAAATATCCAAGAGGCCATTCCATGGCTTCAAGCATGTTTTACAAAAACCTTTGTATTTTGATCTCTAAAGTGGTAGAGTAAAACACCAGCCCAGTAAGAAAAATCATTTCTAGCATCCGGGTCCTCATGAGAAATCCCATGTTGTGGCCTTAAGCGTTGTAATGGGTTGAATGGAGGCCTTCCAAGGATGTGTCCATGCCCTAATTTCAGGAATCTGTAAATGTGACCTTATTTGGAGAAAAGAGTCCTTGAAGAGGTATTTAAGGCTTTGGAAATGAGGAGACCATCCTGCATTATCTGACTAGGCCCTGAGTTCACTGACAAGTGTTCAGTGAGACACCCACAGAGGACACAGATGGAAGAGGAGCTGGCAATGCGGCCACAGAGCCAGAGGCTGCAAGTTCTGCATCCTCAAGTCAAAGAACACCCAGAGGCACCAGGAGCTGGAGGAGGAAAGGAATGGATTTTCACCCAGAGCCGGGAGAAGAGCGCATCCCTGCCGACACCCAGGCTCGGGACTGCTGGCCTCGCGTTAACTATGAGCAAACACGTGTTGGCTGTGTTAAGCAGCCAAGTTGGTGGCAGTTTGTTACCACATCCCTAGGAAACTAACTCAGTAATCTCCTGTTTCAGGGATGCACAAGGCCTGCGATCCCTCCTGTCCACTGCAATGTACCAAAATCACAGCCAAGTGCAGATGGACCCAGCACAGAGCAGCTCATGTGGGCAGGGGCAGAGCAAATTGACTCAGATGGTGTCCAGTCATTTCGAAGCGGTTCAAACGCTCACCCTGCAGTGATGGAACCTCATGCAGGTTAGGAGAGCGGACTCCAGAGCCAGGTGAAGCGGGTTTAAATCCACTTAGCAACAGCACAACCCAGGGCACATTTCTCAAACACTCCCTGCCTCACTTTCTCCATGTGTAAAACGAATAGCCCCCCCTTGCAAGGCAGTTGTGAGGATTGTATGAATTTATAGTCTCAGGGTGTCTGGAATGGACAATACCAACATCGCAGATGTACAAAATAAGTATCTGCCATTATTAAAACTACCCAAATCCAAACAGACACAAACACAAATGTGTTCCAACTGAGCCCACCAGTGAAAACCAGCCGAAATGAGCGTGAATGAGTATAGCCCTCTGAAGTCTACCTGCACTAAAACCAGATTAAGCCAGTCAAAATAGGATTAGAGCAGTCAGTCTGGAATCTGCGCATGCCCGCTTGCACCCACACGGTCTCTCTATGCTCTGTGCCCATCAGCTTGAGCAGCAGCAAACAGCCCGGGTCTCCCAGGAGCCTGTGCAAGCAGAGAGCCGCGGAGGGGACGTAGACAGACACATTTCCCTTTTGGGAACGGTACTGGCTGTGTGATTGCTGCTTGGAGAAACACTTAAATTCCTCCGCCAGCACACGACTCTGATAGATACCTGAATCCGGCTCCACACTAATTAAACAGGAGACAGGATGAGTGCATCTGGGATCCTGCAGATCTTGTGAAATCCAGGGTAATTATGAGGTGTAGTCAGAGCACGGAGCATCTAGAAGTGGTCAGAGCCCACCCCCAAGACCCCTGTGTGGTACAGGGAGGGGCAGTGACTCTCTCCAGGCAGGGAAGCAGGTGGGGAGCTGCAGGTGAGACCCACCGGGCTGTGGAGGTCCTAGCACCTCACTGGCTCCACCCTCTGTCCCCCACAACACACCAGTGACACATTCCTCCCCCCCACACACACACTAGTAGGGCAGATGCTTCAGAGGGGCCAGGTGAAACCTAGCTGGGAGCAGGAGCCCTTCTGTCCAGGGGGACGTCCTCCAGGAGGACGTCGGGGCAAAGCATCTCCCCTGTGTCACCGTCACAGCATGGTTGCTTGAATACAGATGTGCATTGGCAGAGAGACGGGCAGGTCAAGGGCCTGGCTTCGAGTCGGCCCTCAGTGCCAGCCCTGGCTCTGCTTGTGACATGTTGTGGTATGACCTTGAATGAGTCACCACCCCGCCTGGGCCTCAAGAACCATATCTAAAGTGAGAAAATGTCCTCTGTGGCCACCAAGGCCTTTATGCTTCTGTAAATCCAAGGACTCATTCAGTCCGACCCTCTCATCTGCAGCTGGAGGAACAGAATCCTAGAGGCTGGAGGATGGGACCACAGTCACAGGGGCAGGAGGCACAGGGAGCTGTCATTGTCATCTACTGTCCATCTACCACGTGTTTGACAGTGTTCCTCTGTCCCTCTGCATGGAACCATCTTTCCTGCACCCTGGGCACCTTTTATTCCTCCCCTAAGACCCTGTGAGACATTAATGTGCACATTTCAGAGACGGGAAGTGAGTCTCAGAGGTAAGACTTGACCAGACACAGCTATTTGAATCCTTCTCTCTAGAACTCCTAGGGCAGAAGGGTCAAAGGCCGGAGGTCAAAGGGCTGTGTGGACAAATCAACCTTCCCACCCAAGGCAGGGGAGCAGGCTCTGGCCAGAAAGAAGCCTGGAGAACAGTGCTTCACTAGTTTGTTTGTTTGGTACCAGAGATCGAACTCAGGACTTTTGCTTTTGAGGCAGGTGGCAGAACCACTGAGCTACATCCCCGCCCAAAAGCAACCATTTTTATTTGACTTTTAATCCATTGATATGTTCTTAGGGTCCAAAAATATACATTCGTAAAACAACAGTAAAGATTCTCCCTCTTACTCTCTGCCTCGCTGCCTCTTCTGACTCCTTGTTTTCATCTGCTATAGGGCAATTTTTATTATCATCTCCAGAACTCTTGCAGAGTTTCTTTATGCAAGTATGGAATGATTATATATTCTTAATACTGCTTTTTACATAAAAGCTAACTACACCGTGCTGTACCCCCTTTTTAAAAAACTTGTCACACATCTTAGAGATTTTCATAAGTCCTTGGAGAGTTTCCTGGTTCTTTTAGATCACCACATAACATCTTATATACAGGTTTAAAAAATTCATTTAGCCAGATGTTTCTATTTATTCCCATTGTTGTTTCTATGGTGCTAGGTTAGAATGTGGGGCCTGAGCATGCTTAGTATGCACTCCTACCTCTGATATACAACACTAGCCCTAGGGACTTTTTTGCCTTGTTTCATTTTAGTATCACAGTGATATTGCAATGAACAATCACGTACTTGCACCATTTCATACATGTGCATACATAACATTTATCACAGGACAAATTCCTAAAAGTGGATTGAAAGTATATTAGTTTTTCATTGCCACATAACAGAGTACCAGAACCTAAGCAGCTTAAAACAATACCCAATGATTAACTCACAGTCTACAGCTCACACTGGCATGGTGGGACTAGTCCTGAAAAACTGAGGTGTGGGCAAGGCTTAGTTCTCATTTGAAGGCAATATGGGAAATCTTTTTCCAAGCTCTTTGTGCGTGTGCCTGTGTGTGTGTGTGTGTGTGTGTGTGTGTGTACTGGGGATCGAACCCAGAGTTTTCACACTGTTAACTACAGCCTCATCATTTAAAAAAATTTTTTAAATACAAAGTCTCACTAAATCGCAAAGTTGCCCAGGCTGGGCTCTACTTTGGTAATCCTCCTGCCTCAGCCTCCCAGAATCCTGGGATCATAGGTATGCACCACCCTACCAGCTACAAATTCATTCTTATTGACAGAATTTGGTTTCTGGGGTTGTGAACCTGAAATCTTCCTGTCTTCCTGGCTATCAGCCTGGGGCCTCCCTCAGCAACCAGAGCTCACCCACATCCTTGTTCTGCAGCTCCTTCCAACTTTAATCCAGAAATAGCATGATGGTTCTTTCTTCTTCTTTCTTTCTCTTTTTTGGTGGCAATATTGGGTATGGAACCCAGGGCCTTCACATTGAGCTACATCCCCAACCCCCTTCCTTTTATATTTTAAATTTTGAGACAGGGTCTCACTAAGTTACTAAATTGCCCAGGCTTGGCTCAAAAGTTCGATCATCCTGCTTTAGCCTCTCAGTGTGCTGGGATTATAGGTGTGTGCCACCTTACCCCGCTCTGATGAACTTTTCTCATATTTCAAATCTCTGGCTTCTACCTGGAAAAACTCAACACTTTTAAGATTCACTGATCAGGTTCAGCCTACCTAGAGTAATCATACAACCCTAAGGTCAACCAATTTGGGATCTTACATCTGCAAGCTTTCTCCTGGCACAAATGGAATCTAATCACAGAGTTCACAGTTTCATCATATTCTCAAGTTCCACACACACACAGGTCGGGGGAGCACCCCAGAAGTCTGCTTGTCACAGATGTCTTTGCAATTTTGATAGATATTGCCATCTTGTCCCCCATAGGAGGCGCACAAAGAGCTCCTTGCCAGTAGTGACACACATGTCTGCTTCTCCTTGTGCTGCTTAGAGAATGTTACCAAGATGTTGGATTTCTGCCAATCTGATAGGAAAAAAATGGAATGCCGGTGTATTTTAAATTTGTGACTACCTTCTTACAAGTAGGGCTGATCATTTCTTCAAAAGCATAAGAGCCATTCTATTTATCTTTCTTTGTGGCTTCTCGTTTTTAGGACTAGCAAGTTCTTTCCAACTCAGAAAGTAATCAGAAACTCATGTTTTCTTCTAGTGCTTTTGTGGTTCTTTTTATTCACCAGTTCTTGGAGCTGGAAGTTTCTTTTACCATTTTCTCTGCAGGGAGTGCAAAGCTGGACCCCAAGAGGTTTGGAGTTTATGGGGGAGGAAGGAGCTGCGCTGGTGGCACCCTCTGGTTGCTGCTGCCGGCCTCCTCCAGCCCTGTCAGCGCCACCTTCCCTTCCTCCAGCTCTCATTACACGGGTGCCCAGAGTTGGGGGGACCCCACTCTGCCTGAGGGGCGTCCAGTCAGGAAGGGCAGGCAAGCACACGGCCAGCTGAGGGAAGAACCATACTGGTAGCACAGCAGAGGGAGGGGGTTCAGGCAAGGGATTTGGGAGGCTCCAGGGAAGAGCTGAGCCCTAAGAAAAAGAAGGAAGGATGTAAAAGCAGTGTTGGGGAATAGGAGGCATTTCGGGATGGGGGGTGGAGGCAAGGAAGTGGGGAGACCAACCAGAACCCAGACTACAGAAGGTTGAATGGAACACAAGTCCTCAAGGGTAAAAGCAGGGTTTGCCCTATTTCTGTACCCCTCCTCTGTGCCAGAGGAGACATCAGCCAGAGTTTGACAGAATGAAATGAAGCAGAGGGAAAATGAGACCTTGACTCTTAAGCTAAATCATGTTCTGTTTACTCTTGACAGAGAAAAGCAGCTGGAAACTCTTGGCTGTGCCGGCATCGCAGAATCTAGGTACCACTGCCCCCTTGTGGTGATCTAGGAATTCTCTGTGACTTGTCACCCATGTCAGGACTCAGAGCGAGTCCCTGAACCAAAGGTAAGGCAGAGGTTGTGTGGGTCTCAGGAAACAAAAACGATGAAGTCCCGGTGTGAGAATGTCTGATCTCAGTGGGCTCTTGGAGGCCCACATCTGGTCTTTCTTCTTTATTACAGATGGAGAAAGCAAGTCTCAAGGGAGTACTGCCAGGAAATGGAGAAGAAAAGACCAGATTTAGTGTAAGACAGCCCTCCGTTTACAGCCTGGTTCTATTTCTTACTGGTTGTAAAACCCTAGACAAGTGGCCTCACCTATTGGGGGGTGCATTACTGGAATTGAACTCAGGGCCTCACACGTGCTAAGCAAGTGCTTTACCACTGAGCTACATCTTCAGCCCTTTTTATTTTACTATGAGACAAGGTTTCACTAAGTTTCTCAGGTCTGCCTTAGACTTGCAATTGCATCCTCCTGCCTCAGCCTCCCGCACAGCTGGGATTACAGGCATAGTTTCTGACCCTGTAAAGTGGAATCTGGCATCTTGTAGGCTTGTAGAACAATTCTACTGAAAACAATACAAAATGCTGGGATACTGGTATAACCGGGGTAAGGAGTTATCAGAAAAAAATGGAAAAACAGTAACTTAGATAAACCAAGCAGGAAATTTGTGCTCTAGGGACATTTCCTGATTCTGACTAGGATCAACTGTTGTTTTCAAGACTTCTGCAGGCAAAGAGCACAAGTAAAGTCCACAGTACAAGGCAGAGAGTCAAGTAGAAGACCCTCCCCACAATAAGCTGGGATCCAGAAGAGCCTCACCCTCAGAAGTAAACCAGCCCCAGCATGGACTTGCAGCCATATCTTGTGTCCCCTGGGATGGTCTGTAATCTCAAACCTTGAACTTTCAATGAGGTGACCCGAGATCATTTATGCCTTGGGAATCCTGAAAGAAGCAACTGGAAATCTTCTGAGGAAGGCTCCCTCAGCCTAGATTCCACATTAGTCACGCAAATAAAATCTCAAGCACATGGTGAAAGATAATCAAACACATGAGGAAACGAAACCCCATGACAAGAACCAGAAGAAACAGGAGACAACAAAGAGCATAAAGAATTTAAACACCGGAATTGTTTTTACATAGAATATACAACAGATATGCTTAAACAAGAGATTAGCTTGAAACCGGAACTATAAAAAGTGACTGTAGACTTGAAAAAAGACAAACTTGAACTTCTAGGATTGAATAATACAGTAATTAAAATTTAAAAGCTAAAACACAAGTTTAAACCTGCCCATAGACAAAAAGAGAATTGGCAAGTTGGAAGGAAAGTCAGAAAAAATGATCCAGAATGAGCATGACGAGATGGTAGAGTTAAGAAATACAGAAGAAATGGTAAAAGACATGGAGAATCAATGGTAATCAACATTTATCACTTCTTTGACTGAAACTTACAAAGAGATAAGAGAGAATGGGGAAGAAATGATATTTGAAGGACCAATGGCTGAAAAATTCCGAGGTCTGATTAAACATTGATCTACAGAGTATAAGGCCAAACAAATCCTAACCTAGGTACATTTAAAAAAATAGGCTCAGAAAAAGCTACATGCTATGTGATTCCGACTATGTTGCATTCTGGAAAAGGTGAAACCATAGAGACAAAAAATTTCTAGGGGTTGCCAGGGGCTTAGGGGAAGGAACATGAATGGGTGAGCTCAGGGAACCCTTAGGGCTGTGAGACTATGGTGCATGGTGCTATAATGGGCCATGCACTGAACTTAAAACCACTATAAAAAATAAAATGTTAATTTAAAAATTTTTTTCACCTAGACATATCATGGTGAAACAGCAGAATACCAGGGACAAAGAGAAAATCTTAAAATCTCCCAGGAAAAAAGACAGATTATCTTCAAAGGAGCGAGGTAGGCTGAGCACTGATATTGCAAGAGAATTCATTCCCACAAGTTAAACAAGGAAAGTTTTATTTTAGGTCACAGTTTGTAAAGGTTTCAGTCCATAGTTATCTGGCTCCAAGGCAGGGCAGCAGGGTAGAGGGGCATGGCAAGGAAGAAACAGTCCATGGCATGGCAGGCAGGAAGCAGTGAGCCTTCCTTCTTTCCCTTTTTACTCCATCCAGGCTATAAGCTTATTGGTTGGTGCCACCCATAACCAGATGGTTCTTCCCTCTTCAGTAAATCCATCATCCAGACATAAGACTATGCTAAACCAATCAGTGGATTAGTGCAGTATCACACGCCCATGATCCAGTCACTGCCAAACATCACACTCTATGAGCACATGAGGCTTTGGAGAGGGATATCTAGATATAACCAATAACACTGGGCTACATAACAAGTTTGAGGCCAGCCTGACAGACCTGTCTCAACAACAACAAAAAGAAAGAAAGAAAAAAAGAAAAGAAAGAAATTGAATTTGAAAATTTTAAAAGTTCTATCAACAATTAACTCTAGGTCAGCTCAAATGGTTTTACTAATAAATTCTAGGATATTGTCTAAAAGTTTTTGAGGTGCCTGTTTGGTATTCATGAAGTTCCTAAGGTGCTCTTTGTCATGAAAGTATCTCATTTCTCCATCAATTTTGAAAGATAGTTTTGCAGGGTACATCAATCTGGGATGGAGGCTGTTTTCCTTTAGGGCTTGGAATATGTCACTCCAAGCTCTTCTTGCTTTGAGGGTTTGTGTTGAGAAGTCTGCTGTGATTCTGATGGGCTTTCCTTTGTATGTGATTTGTTTCTTTTCCCTAACTGCTTGTAGAACTTTGTTCTTCTGTTGGGTTTCTGGAATCTTAACAATTATATGCCTATGTGTAGATTTCTTTTGATCAAGGCTATCTGGAGTCCTATATGCCTGATTTATCTGTATGTCAAGTTCTTTTCCCCTACTTGGGAAGTTTTCTGCCATTACTTCTGTGAACAGGTTCTTTTTATGTCATCTCCACTCTCTCCTGTTTCTTCATTGACTCCAATGAGTCTTATGTTATTCTTCTTTGCATCGTCTAGCAGCTGCTGGATTGATTTCCCATGGCCCCTTATAATTTTAAAGCAATTTTTCTTTTCCTGGTCACTAATTACAATCTTATCTTCTATATCTGAAATTCTGTTCCCACATTGACTTATTCGGCTGTGTAGACTTTCAGTTTTTGATCTCCTGGAAATCTGTTTGCATCTGTTTTATGGATTCAATTTGTTTCCTATGTTGGGATTCCATCATGTTCCTCAACTTCTCTCTAGATTTATTAATCATGTCTTGCACTATGGGCACAATCTCTGCTGTTATCTGAGCAATTATTTCTGATTTCATTTTTTCCAGATCCTCTTTTGTTGCCAGTTCAGGAAGTCCAGGTGGCTGAGTATCAGAGTGTTCCATCTCATTTCCCTTTGGGGTTGCTGTAGGTGATCTGGAGGTCCTTTTTTGAGACTTGTTTATGTGTCTTCTCATTTCGACTGGAGGGGAGTGCAGTTGTCTGTGTGCTGCTGGCACCTGTGTGGCTCACCTCCTCTGCACTGGGAGTGGTGCTACCCTTAAATAAAATTTAATTTTCCATAGATGATTAACCCAAATGAGAAAATCAGAACCATGAAAATTCTACATGAAAATATAAAAAATATCTTTATGACTTTGGGGTTGGCAAAAGGTTTTTTAGAGCCCAAAAAGCAATATGTATGAAAGAAACAAATCACAAATTAGACTTCACCAAATTTTTTTTTAAAAAGCATTCCCTCAAGAGGTACCTTTAGAGGAAATGAGTAGGCAAGATATAGACTTGGAAAAATATTCACAGTACTTGTATCTAACAAAGGGCTTATACTGAGATCATATAAAGAACTAACTCATATGAAAAGACCAACTAGAAACAAAGACTTGTGGTAGACTTTTGTGAAGGCCCTTGTGGAAGTTGTCAGAATCAAAACAGAGTTGTTTATGCCATCCTTAATAACAACAACCAAAATAGATAAATGAAGCTGAGTGGTTGTAAAGAAAGGTTCTCATGGACAATGACCCAAAAGTAACTCACAAAAGAGTCTATCAGAGCCACAACCTGACACAGGGGCCAGCACAGCCATACACAGAAAATACTCTGGCGAGGACACCTGTCCAGCAACTACCTATTCACCCTTGCACTGATGCCACCTTTATTATTAATCCCTGTGGCCAAGGATTATTGGTTTGCTTGTTTTGTTTGGTGGTGCTGGGGACAGAACCCAGGGCCTTTGCATTGAGCTGCATCCCAGCTGCCCACCTCCTTGCTTATAAATTTTGAGGCAAAGTCTCTCACTAAGTTACTACCTTGCCCAGGACGGGCTTGAGCTTGCAGCTTCCTGCCTGAACATCCCAGAGTGCAGGGATTATAGGCACAAGCACATCTGGCTTTTCAAAATATTATACAGTCCTCTTCATTTTGTCTTTAAAAACTTCCCCTTGCTTCAGCTTCCTCAAATTTGTTCATGGTTTACTATGGTATATATATATTCCCTGTGCAGTGTTATTCTGTTCCCAATTATGCTTCATGAATCTTTAGAGAATGTCTGTTATTTAGGTAGATAACCCCAGTGAACTGTACCCCCTTCTATTCATGCCCTCATGTGAGCCTTTCCCAGCTGAATCTGGGCTTGGACATATGATTTCTGTAGGCCTGCCCAGGGGGTGTTAGCTACCATGATGCAAGAAGATAAACCCCTTCACTTTCAGTTATGTCTTCTTTTAACGCTCATCTTGGACCCCTGAGCCTCCACATAAAGGGATCTGGCTACTTTGATGGAGGATCACAGAGAGAGAGCTACCTGGCCAGCTCCAGCTTTTCAGCCATTCCAGCCAAGGCGCCCAACATGTGTAAGAAGCTGTCTTTGCTTCTCAGCCTCTGTTGAGCCTCCAGATGTCTACAGTCAACATGAAGGGAGAAAAACCACTGCCCAGCTAAGCCCTGGTCAGACCACAGATAAAGAACCTAGGAAAGGCTGTGTCTTCAGCTGCTAACTCTTACAGTGGGGGATTCCTCTGAGATAGGTCACTGAAACCAGACATGAACAGACATCTCACAAAAGAAAATCTACAGATGACCAATAAGTACTTGAGAAGGCATTCAGCACCATTCGTTTTTAGGAAACTTCAAATTAACTTGAAATTAAAACCACAATGAAATAGCATTTCATATCACTAAAATGGCCAAAATTAAGAAAAAGATTAACAGTACTAAATTTGGAGCAAGTGGAACATTCGTACATTGCTAGTGGGAGTGTTAAGTACACCACCCCAGGAAACTGTTTAACAGAGTCTCAGAAAGTTAAACATTTATCTACCTTCTGAACTAGAAATTCCACTTTTGATATTTACCCAAGATGTCTGGACTGATTTCAGGTCTGGGGCAAGGCGTGTACGAGATGAGAAAGAGAACACAGTACTGGAGGTCTCCTGACGCTGAATACCCATCACCTGTAAAAGTAGGGTTATCAAAAAAACAAAATAAATCTGATTGAGCCCCTAGATCTAATTACGCAGCAATACACAGGAAATTCAGAGAGGGGAACATGTCGTCTACAATGTGGGGGTGCACTTGGCAGTGACTATGGGAAATCCTTTCAGACAAATGATCTGGTTTCAGTAAAAAATGAATTATAGGAAAAAAAAAAAAGATGGATCTGGGTGTGGAGGTGCATGCCTACTATCCCAGAACTTTGGGAGGCTGAATCCAGAGGTCTGCAAGTTTAAGCCTGGCCTGGACAACTTAATGAGATCCTATCTCAAAATAAAAAATAAAACAAGGGGCTGGGGATGTAGCTCAGTGGTAAAGCACCGCTGAGTTTCATCCTCAGTACCACAAAAACAGAGAGAGAGAGAGAGAGAGAGAGAGAGAGAGAGAATGGAAGGAAAGCAAAGGTTAAATAAGATTTGAGGACATGTCAAAAAACAGGCATCTGAAACCATACAAAAGCAAAACCATGGAAATAAAATACAGACAAACCAGAGGTCAGGATGGTTGTTGCTTTTGGAGTGAAGGCATAGGGGTGATAATGGGGGTGGGGGGGAGCATGACGGGTCATGGTTATAGGGATCTTTGCCTTACGCTGGTTTGTTAACCTGTGCAGACACGTGGTTTTTCTGATTTTCTGTGTTTGTGTTGTATTTAACCATAAAAAGTATGTTAAAATTTTTTTTAAAGAATCTGGTTTCAGGCCGGGGATTTAGCTCAGTGGTTCTGCCATCTGACTCGCAAGTGCAAGGATCCAAGTTCAATCTCCGGTACAGAAAAAAAAACACCCCATGAATCCTGGTTTCAACTCCCAGAGATTCTGTTTCAGTGCATGTGGACGACATTCCCAAGTCGTCAGCATTAAGAACTCCCAGATATTCTGACAGGGCAGTCCAAGGCCACATTCTAAGACACACTGGGGCAGGTGTGGACTGGGAGAGGGTTTGGGGTGGAGGGGAATGGAGTACAGGAGTTGGAGGCTGCCTCACAAGGTCATAAAGCGATGACAAATGTCCACAAGGAGAGCAGTGGCCTTGGGGATGAGATTAGATGCACATTTAAGAAATGTTACAGAGAGGTACAATTTCAAAAGAAGTTTCCAAATTCCCAACAGACATTAACCTTTGGAATTTCTGAGAAACCAGAATTCCAGGAAATTGTCAGGAATTCCTAAAACTATACATTATTCTGTAATTGTCCTAACCCTTTTTTTATGTGTTTTGAAAAATGATTGTCCATAATAAAAAATAGTGAACATTTTTCCTTGAAAAAGTTATTTTAAATATTTCGGAGGTTTTCTGTTGGTTTTTTTCTAAAGCTCAATAGTAAGTACATGGTTTATTCTTACACAAATCAATATACCATGACAAGATGATTTATTTCCATAGCATGTAAAAATGATCTCTACCTTATGTAGACATTTGAAAATGGAAAACATTAAAAGAAGGAAATATGAGCTCAAAATAAAAATCACCTTAAAAATGGAATAATAAATTCACAAGTGTTTGCTGTTAGGCAAAAAGTTAAACACTAGCAGGCCTGGGGACTACATGAAAAACAAAGACAGTGTGATTCTTCTCCATTTTTAATTCCTGTTCTTAGTTATTAGCTATAGCTAAAGTCCACACAGGTTCATGGTTTCCAGCTATAGCCCAAGAGAATGCAACTTCCCATGAGCAAGGCGATAAGATCCGGGGCCTCAGTGCCTACCATGGGTGAGGGGCTGCCAAAGGCTCAAGGTCTCAAAACGAGCTGGATGGGAACATTCCGCACAGGCAATAAACTAAGAACCGGCTTCTTTCTGAAGTTAGTCAAAACAGCCTCATTTTCCTTGTAAAAGAGCAGGCTGGGCGTGGTGGTGCACGTCTGCAATCCCAGCACACTGGAGGCTGAGGCAGGAGCTTCCTACATGTTTGAGGTCAGCCTGGACTACAAAAAAAAAAAAAAAAAAAGATCTTCAGGCTGGGGATGTAGCTCAGTGGCGCCATGCCTGCCTGGCAAGCGCAAGGTCCAGAGTTCAACTCCTGGTACAAAAAAAAAAAAAAAAAGATCTTGGAAGAAGGAAATGATATTCCCTGCAGTCCCGTTTAATCATGTTAATGTAGCCCATCTTGGCATGTGTCCACCTTCATACTTGAAGATATCCTTTCTCTCTCTGTCTCTCTCTGTCTCTCTCATATGCTAGAGATTAAACTCAGGGCCTTGTGTATGCTAAGCATGAGCTCCACCACTGAGCTACTCTCTCAGCTCCTATTCAGTAGTCTTTGTCTTTATGATAACTGTTTCAGACAGAAAATTTTCTTTCATTTGCATTAAAACTGGTTGAATTGTTAGAGTGTCTCCAAACACATCTTCAAGTTGAGTATTATGGTACATGTTGTTTCATTTAACTTTCGTTTTTTTTAGAAGAGAAAACATTTACTTTAAAAAAACATTGTAGACTATAGCAAATATTCATATACTGCAAAATACCAACCATTATAATGGGCTAGTATTTGAGTAACATGTTGAAATTGCCAAGTTAGGGACTTATTTTACTTCCACAATTTATTTCCTGGAACACTTCTTCTGGGATTTGAATAAAGCATTCTCTCTCTCTCTCTCTCTCTCTATATATATATATTATATATATATAATATATATATTATATATATATAATATATATGTATATAAAATATTAATATTCTTTGCGAGACTAGCTCACCATTTGCAGCAGGCATGGTTGCAAACACACACTGAGCATGCACAGCACTACAGCAAGCCTGATTGTCTCAACCAGTCCTCCCCTACCTGCCCCTGCACCCTGTGGGGAAATATGGTCCTTGACCTTTGACTCTTGTCACAGTATTTCCTGTTCTAGCTTTTCAAACAATGTCCACGAATTTCCTCAAACCAGTAACGTCTCTCTGTGGATTAAGATTCAATTTTCACAGAATAATAGCCACATCTGTGCCTCACTGGCCCCTCCTAACCTTCCAGCCCTGGGGCCTGGGCACTGTCGTCTCTTCTGGCCTCTCTCCAATGTCAGTTCCCAGCCACCCGCTCCAGTCACTCTGAGTTCCTTCATGGCCACAACGCAATTTATCATTCTCTTGTTTATTTCCCTGTTTATTGTCCGTCTCCTCTATCCCGACATCGAATGTCCATAGAAAAACCAGTGACTGGGCCGGGGATTTAGCTCAGTGGTGCCGCCACCTGCTTCACAAGTGCAAGTTCCTGAGTTTGATCCCTGGTACCAAAAACCAAAAAACAAAACCAGTGACCATTCCTATCTTATTCCTGCTCAATCTCAACACCTACAAGTGTCCAGCACAGTAGGTGTCCAACAAATATCAAATGAATGAAGAACAGAATGAGTAGAGTGGACATGTGCTGTTTAAAGTCACCTTTCTGGATTCCCGTGTAGCTCAGTGGTAGAACATGTGCCTGGGATGGGCAAGGCCCAGGATTCCACTCCAAGTACCAGGAAATAAAGGAGGAAAGGAAAGAGGAAGAGAAGATGAGAGGGGAGGGGAGACAGAAAGGAAGAACAGAGAGAGAGGGAGAGAGGGAGAGAGAGACAGAGAGACAGAGACAGAGACAGAGGGAGCTCAAACCAGTCCTTTTCAACCAGCCTTTATTAAATTTTTTGTTCCACTCAGGCGCAAGCACCTCAGTAGCCACTAGGTGGCAGCAAGTCACCATGGTCGAACAGTGACTAAGCCTAAAGTAACTCTGCTTGCCAAGTACCTAAAGTTTATGGGTGTGCACGCTTGCTATTTTCACCTCTTGGAAGCAGGACATTTTATTTTTCAGTACTGGTGACTGAACCCAGGACCTTCACGCTGAGCTACATCCCTAGCCCATTTTTTAAAAAATTTCAAGACAGGGTCTCACTAAATTGCCCAAGCTAGGCTCAAACTTGGAATCCTCCTGTCTCAGCCTCCCAGAGTGCTAGAAGGACAGGCATGTGTCACCACACCTGGCCAAAGCAGCACTTTCTCAAGCACACAGTTCCTGCTGCTCCAAAAGGAACATGGAACCAACATTTGATTCCCACCCCGACTCTTATGCCTACTGGCTGGGTGACCCAGGCTGATTTGCTTCTGTTAAGGGTATCATTGTGAATGTCCAGTGGGGATGGACAGTGTGCAGGGTGGGACTGCAGGGCAGAGGGGTAATTAGCCATGGGTGGGGCTGGGACTTGCTGAGACCCCATGGCCACCTCATACTGCAGCCATCCCACCCCCCTGGCTTCCCCCACTCTCCAGCCACTCACCTGGAAGGCTAAACCTACCTGATGACTGGCCTCACTCTCAGGTGGCTCCTGCAGCCCTGGTGAGCCGCATGAATTTCGCTCTCCCAGACAGTGAATTCACAGCGCCACCCAGCCAGGACCCTCCGTGTTTACATCACTGAGAAGCAAGTGCCCTGGCCTGGGCGGGTCCCAGCTCTCCTCCACCCACAGACTTTGCTCCTGCAGCTTTCACATCTGTCTTTTGTCTCAACCATCTTCCCGATATCCATCAAACCCAGCAGTCCAGAAATAAACATGGTATCTCATCTTTCACTTTTTCAGTTTTGACTCGTATTAGTACATGTTTGCAGTATGTGATGGTCACACTCCTCATGGGAGTTGGTACTGGTATATAACACATCTTAGTTCTTTTTTATTCCTTCCTGACCCCTACCTCCCTGATCCCTCCATCTCTTGGTCTTCTTCCCATTTACAAAAGATCTATCTCCCTATTTCCTATTATCTGTCTTTTACTTTGCTCTTTATTTATATTTTGATTTCTCATATAGGAAGTACCATGCGCAATTAAGCTTGTGTGTCGGATTTATTTCACTTAATATTAATGGTCTCAAGGTGCATCCATTTTCCTACAGATGACTCAAGTTTATCCTTCTTTATGGCACAGTAGTAGTTCATTGGGTATAAATACATTTTCTTTATCCATTCATCTGTTGATGGACATATAGGCTGCTTCTAAGATTCACCTATTATGAGTTGGGCTGCTATAAACATGGATCACTGTAATATAATGTCTTTAACCCTTTTAAGAAGATACCTAGACGGAGAATAGTTGAATTGGACATAATTTCTAGTTTCAGTTTCTTTGGGAATCTCCATAGTGATTTCTACAGTGGTTGTCCTCATTTACACTCCTATTAACAATGTAGAAAGGTTCCTTTTTCCCCACAGCCTCACCCGGACTTGTTATTGTTGATTTATTGATGATAGCCATTCTTTCTGGGGTAAGATAGAATTCCAGTGTTGTTTTAATTTGTATTTCTCTAATGGCCAGAGATGTTGAGCATCAGTCTTTCTGTTTTGTTTGGGTTTGGGTTTGGGTTTGGAGGGGGCTATTTTAATATTTTTATTAAGGGCTACAAAAATATATAAAAAGATAAAGAAATGTGATGCCATGATATTTTTCATAATAAGAACTTTCTTTCACCACAGTGTTCCCCTCTGCAATGGTGTTCAAGTCACAGGATTTGGTGTGTCTTAGAGTTTATACTTTTATTGCTATTGCTAAGATGGCATATTTGCTGATATTATTTGGCTTTCTCTGGATTCCCTTTGCATCATTGGCAATACTGAGGCCCATACCCAGAGGACTGAGCACTGGGCCAAGTACACTGCCACTTCCCATCCCAAATAAATGGAGGTGATTGAATCTTGGGACAGAGGCAAAGACCGATAGTTAGCATGCCCAGAATTCATCACTGAAAAGCAGACATTAAAGAGGTCTCCACACTAGCAACAAAGTCTTCTGCTATAATCAACCCACAGACTTCAGCACAGCTGGGGCATTTAGCTCAGTGGTTCAGGTTCCTGCCTCACAAGCGCAAGGTCCTGAGTTCGATCCCCGGTACCAACAAAACAAAGCAAAACAAAACAAAAAGAACTTCAGCACAAAACAATAGAAACAGGAGAAGACAAGGTGACAAAATGCCTCCCCAAACTCCCAGCTCCCATGGTGATATCTTACCTTAAATAAACCTCCCTTGCTCCACCCCTTCTTCCACCCACCCTCTCTGTGGCCTAGGGGCTCCACAGCCCCACTTCTGGAAGAGGGGCCCAGGCTCCACCCTCGCCTCACCCTCCCGACCCTGCACCGCCCCTTTCCCTCCAGCCCAGAAACGCCTGGTGAAGCTCACCGTCCAGCTGTGCTGCCAGGTCCCGTCTCACTTTCACTCGCTCACCTCAGCAGCGCTGGACGCTGGTCCCTCCTGGGAGCCCTTCTCTTTGGTTCTGTGACTTTGTCTCTCCTTCATCTCTGGCTGGTGATCACTCCCACGTGCCTGTCTCTCTCCCTGACCTTGTCCCGGAGACCAGAGTTTCATTTCTGAGCCCATTTAGAGGTCACATCAGCTTCTCAAACTGAACTTGTATGAAACTGAACTCCTGATTCCAACCCCTCCTAATCTGCATCTTCCCCAGCGCCCCCATTTGTGTAAGGGGGGCTTTTGCCCCAAACCCGGGAGTTGAACCTGGCCTCCTCTCCTAGCCTCCTAGTGCACATCTAATTCCTCAGCAAATCCTCTTGGTCCGCCTGAAATGCATATGGTGACCCCACTGCTTCTGCCCCTCCACCACGACCACCCCTAGAAGCTTCATTTTTTGCCAGGACCAGTAGGAGCCTCCTCAGTGACCAAGGTCTGTTCTCTCACTGGTCTGAATATCCCTCCAAGTCCTGACTGCCCCCAGGCTTGACGGGGTCAGCCCCATCTCTTCGCAGCTCCCCTCCCCACTCTGCCCACCCACATGGGTCTCCTGGCCTTTTCCTGAATGCCATGCGTGCGCTTCATCCAGCCTTGAGACTTGCTGTTTTCTGTGGCAGGAACTCCCTGGCCCACAAACCACACGGCTCCCTCCTTCACCTCCTCCAGGGCTCTAATCACACCTCTTCCCTGCAGAGAGGCCCCTGACTCCTGCAGTATTCTGTCACTCACTGTCCCTGCCCTGTTTTATTTTATTTTTTTCATAGCACCTACACTCCCACTTCGTTTTTTCACTTATATATGTATTTTTTAAAGCTCTGTCTTTTCTCACCTGGAAGGTGAACTCTACAAGCAGAGTTCTTGCCTGTCTCACTCATTGTGCATTGTCTGTGCCTACAACAGTGCCAGGCAGATAAGGCCCTCCCTCATCATTGAGTAGATGGATGATGGATGGATGGGTGGATGGGTGGATGGTAGATAATGGTGATGAATGGATGGATGGAGGATGGATAGATGATGGGTGATGGATGGACGGATGGATGGATGGATGGACGGGTCTTTATCCACAATCCCAAAGGACAACACACAGAGGGCCAACATAACACACCAATATCTCTTGCACTTGAATACAACTTATTTTATTTTTGCTGTACTGGTGATCAAACCCAAAGCCTTTGCACTGAGGTACGTCCCCAGTCCTTTAATTTTTTTTTTTAATTTTGAGACGGGCTAGGCTTGAACTTGGACTCTTCCTGCCTCGACTCCCCAGGCACAGGCACACAACACCATGTCCAGCTACCTAAACACAACTTTTCTTTCCCTAAAGTCCACTCATTTATATTTCCAAAATCTTCAGTTTGTAACCTCCGGGGAGAGCAAATGAGAAACACATTGTCTTGAAGATGGTCTGAGCCCTCTGGCTTCTGTGGGAGGCACCTGCAGTCCACTTCTTTCAGATGTCTGGGGAGAGAATTCTTCAGCCCAAGGGTGCTGGAGGATTCCTTCTGGCTTTGACTGAGCTGAGGCAGTGGCAACATTGGTGGGAGGACCATTTGCAGAGGCTGTGGGTCCAATAAATCCCCCAAAGGTGAAGCTTGGGAAGTAGCTGGGGCTATGGGCCTCTCTGCCTTCCTTCACTTGGAAACAATCACTTGGATGGTCGTCCTGATGTGCTCCTACCCACCCCTCCGCTAGTGTCCTTCCCTATAGGACACATCTTTCAGAGCTAATGTTATTTTTGAAGTTTTAAGGTGGCTGGAAACACGCAGTAGTGTCTGCCTTATTTTAGAGTTGTCCGTATCCTTACCTTCTCTGTCCAATCATCCAATCTGAGGGTTTCTTAAGATTGAAACTAGGCAGCAGCACCTCTGTGCTGGGCCCACTGCTGTGCAGCCAGAAGCTGTGATGTCTCTAGGGATGCCCAGACCATGGGATGGGGTATGGTCCTGGCAGGGTCAGGCCCAGCATCAGGCCCAGCCACAGACAAGGCCTTGACCTGGAGAGGATATGCATTATCTGATCTAATAATCTTCTTAATGATCCTGCCGAGGGAATACTGATATCCTTACTTCATAGAAGGGGAAACTGAGTCTCTGGCCACACTGGGAGTACATGGTGGAGCTGGGTTTCTCCAGGTCTCTATAAGGCTGAAGCTAGCATTCTCATGCCCTGCAGCAGACCCATCTATTTTACTTAAACTCTTTCTCCAACAACATGGCTACTAACTAAATGAAAGCAGGAATAAAAGAATTCCATGGCATGGGTCCATGCATCCCAGGACATCCTCTGCAGGGGACTCTCGCTGTGGCAGCCCAAGTGTTTCAGCTCCACTTGACCCACAGGCTAGTGGGAAAGGAGCAGGGAATGAGGGAGACCTGCTGCCCACGACAGCCAGCCTGTGCTTTGGGCTGCATGGAGAGAACAGCTTTGAACCCAAACATTGCCTCACCAGTACAGAAAGGGCCAGACCTCTGCTTCCTTCAAGAACTCCCTCCCACTGCCCGTGGGCTCACCAGGAAGTCTGGGGCCACTCCATTCCAGCCACAGCCCAGCCTAAGGTGCTGTCTCCAGCAGGCTTCTATGAAATGATTGCATAGTTGGGGGTGTCATAGAGCCCCCTCCTTGGGTGCCCAGCTCTAGGTTGGGCAGAGAGAGGATCCCAGGACAGGGCTATGGGAGAGCCTGGGGCTGTGTGGAACTGGGAAGGAACTGGGAAAATGAGGAGTCAGCTGCAAAGGGTCAGAGCCAAATGGGGTTGGGCTGTGTCACTGAGGGTCAGATGGGGCCCTGAGGCTGCCTGACTCTGCCCCACCAAGGTGTCTACACCACAGAGCTGTCACAGCTGCCAGGGTCACCTTGGGCTTCCCAGGGGAGAGGCTGTGACCAGTGTCAAAGTCCAGCCACCTACATATTGGGCCCTCTGGATTTCCTAGATCTGCCCCACCCCTACCCCCAGCCCAAGCTCTGCAGCAGGCTCCCTTGGCAAGCTGAGGTCCTGTTGGGAGTCCCCCACTGCCCTGCCCCTGTGCTCCTCCCTCAGACAGCTGAGCTGGGGGCCCAAGGTGTAGCAGTGGATGGCTGCAGGCGGGAAGCCCTTGAAGGTAGAGCTCATGGAGTAGGTGTAGGCACCTGTGGAGGGGAAGGCTAGCCAGTTACCTGTGTCAAGCTCCGGCAGCTGCACCTCGGAGAAGAGCTTGTCAACTGCGGCATCACATGTGGGGCCATACAAGATGCAGGGGACAAGAAAGGGGTCTGAGAGGGACTCCTGCAGGGAGCAACGGGGAGGATCAGAGAAGGAGGAGTCCCACCAGGGTCCCATCCCCTTCCCCACGCTTCGGCCGGCATATCCCCAGGGCACAAGTGACAATAGGCCAGCAAGGACCATGTCATTCAGCCACTGTGACCGGTGGTTGTGTGGCTACTGTGTGCCAGGCAGGGTCCTTGGCCTTTGGGACACACAAGCTGAACTAAACCGAGACGCTGTCCTCCTGGAGCTTATCTCTTATTCCAGCCCTGTCCATCCACAAAGGCCAAACACACAGGCTGTATTTTCCCATCTATATAATGGAAAGATTCTACTCAAGGAGCACTTGGAGTGCTAGATCTCCAAGTTTACTGTGCACTGAAACTGCCCAGGGAGCTTTAATAAAAGACAGGTGCCTGCATCCCAGGTCCAGAAATATTCTGATTTAAAAGGTCTGTGAGTAAGGCCTGGGCAGTGGGAGCTTTAAAGCTTCCCAGGTGATTCAAATGTGAAGCTCAGTTTGAGAACTGCTACTTTTGATGTCTCCACACCTCCAACGTTCAAGGGTTCTGGAAAAACAAACACACACAGCGCATATAGAGAGACACGTGTGCAAACACCTGGAATCAAACAAACATTCATGCTACCTCTGCAGACCCACACACCTGTGCACCACCAACCTGGACAGGTGTAAATACATAGGCCTGCACTGGGAAATGCGTACACCCAGAGGGGCCTGCAGAGCCTTGTGTACACTTGTGCTGTGCTGATCGCAGAGCCCTGGATTAGCTGAGCTCCTGTCTCTTAGGGCAGGGGTTTGACTTGGTACCAAGGCTTGGGATGTGCTGCAGCCACTCAAGACCCCCTCACTTTCACCACAATGGGCGTCCTAGGGACAGGGTCCCTGAGGAAGATGTGGAAGGTGCCATAGCAGCCCTCAGTGAGATAGTACACCAGCTTCCAGTGGCCTCCTAGGAGCAGGAACGGGCAGGACTGAGGAGAAGCTTGGCCAGATCTCACTACCGAACCTGAGCTCCAGACCCTCTAATCGTGCTGGTAACTCCTGTTCCCTGCCCAGGAGCCTTCCCTGGTCCTCTGTCCCATTCAGGGCTGGGGTCTGTCCCCAGGGTCTCCGCTGCCCCTCTGCCCCACCTACCAGAGCAGTAATAGCAACAGTAACTAGCCTGTGATGAATTGTGCAGCTTAGGCACTGCCCCAACCCTCCCTCCACAGGTATAATTAATGTAATCCTCTTAGCCACACTGAGCAAGTACAGTGAGAACTGCTTCGGGCCAGGGATTTAGCTCAGTGGTTCTGGCGCCTGCCTTGCAAGCAACAAGGTCCCGAGTTCGATCCCCGGTACCAAAAAAAAAAAAAAGTAATATGAGAACTGCTTCACAGTTGGGAAACAGAGTCACATCAGAAGTCCACAGGAGAATGTGGTGGGGCTGGTATTCACCCCCAGGATGCAGCTTGGAGTTTTTGGCCTTCGCCTGGACCAGGTTCCCTGAGCAGCTGCTGCATGTGAGGCAGAACAAGGACCAAATGACTCCGTTCCATTTTGGTTGCTCTTTGAGGATATACTGATTTGTCAGTTTCCAGTTTCCTTCCTCTCAGGGAAATATAGAGATAGAGATTTTTTTTTTTTTTTTTGAGATAGGGTCTTGCTAAATTGATAAATTTTCCAGGTGGGATGAAACTTGCAATCCTCCTGCCTCAGCCACCCAGAGTGCTGGGATTATAGGCATCCACCAGACCCAACAGACTGGCTTATTTTTATTTTCTTGATACTGTGGCATCCAGGGCCTAGCTGATCCAGGAGAAGTGCTCCTCCCAGGACTATCTAATTCCCGAGACAGCAAGGGACTCCTTCAAGTGCCTTTCACCTGTAAACCCAACAGTCACAGCTCAGCCCAGCCCACTGCCTCCTTTTCTGAGCTCTCTTAGGTTGAGGCACTTTGTCGGAGGAGTCCCTACTCCCTACACCCCAGAGCCCACTGAATAATTGACCAATATCTGACCATTCCTTCCCTCAAAACCCATAGTGAGGACTTGAGCCCACACTTTCCCCTCTCCTGCCTCCTGCCCCCTCCTGGGGCCTCCCCACCAGACCCTGCGTGGGCCTCCTATCACTGAGAACTGTGTAGACAAAGCCTTTCCTTCGTGACAGCTGTCCCTGTGTCTGTATGTCTTACTCCATCCATTTAAAGCAGGTCCCAACTCTAACGAGTGTTGAGTGCTGCACGATTCTCGCCTCCCTCCATCCGCACACTCTGCTTCCACTGATATGGCCAAGGAAAGCGCACAGCAGCTTCCTTCCTCACCCTCCAGATACATACTGAGCTGATGCTCACCTACAACCCCCAAACCCTTTGACATGACCTTTTGCCAAGCCAGTTTCTTCCAGCCATCTTAGTCTGTCCTCAGAACATTAGTTCTTAAATCTAAACTTGGGCTGTTACATAATTTCTGTTACTATTTGGGGCATTTTGGCTATTATGTAGATGCCCAGAACTTCTTGAATATTGATATTCTCCTCTCAGATTTTCCCTGCCAACTTCAATTTTTCTTGTCAACTTCTCCTCCCTTCTCTTGAAGCTGCTACCACAGAGTCTCCCTCTCCAACCCCAATCCCCGAGGTCTGAGTCTGTTCCGGATAGAGTTCATCTTGATACCCCAAGGCCAAGAGCTCGGCTCTGCTGGCGTGTGGGGCAAATTCGAGGGCACCAGCACCAGAGTCAGACGGCCCAGAGGCCAGCTGTGCCATTGACTATCTGTGCACAAGTCGCTTCCCCTCTCTGAGTCTCAATATCTCCACCTATTAAATGGAAATGACCCAAAGCCACCTCCCAAGTCCATTGAGCAGAAATGAGATAGCATATGAACCTCATGTGTCCTTGGTCCTCACTAATGAGTACCTCTTGCTATTGTGGACATAAGAAATAATGAGCCCAGATACCTATAACTCAGACTTCAGAGAATGATGCCCAAAATCGTGTGCTTTCCATCACAATATTCTTGGGGTTTTGGGGGCGTTTTTTGGTACCCGGGATCAAACTCAGGACCTTGTGCTTGTGAGGCAGGCGGTGGCACCACTGAGCTAAATCCCCAGCCCTCCATCACAATATTCTTTACTGAGAAACTCTCTAAGGAAAGGAAATTGTTTGGCACAAGTGCCTTTGGGATTATGAAGCTGTAGGCCAATCATTTGTCAAAAGGATAAAGGAGGAGATTAAGTGATTTGTAAATATTTACATGTCAGTTATCACCAAGCAACAAAGAAATAGCTCTAACGCAGTGGCTTAGATCCAGGAATATTCTCTATTTCTTCCTGAAATTGAGTTTCTAGTTAGTTCTCTATGTGCGAACGGCAACTCCACCTCCCTCCTACCCATACAAGCAACAAACTATTGAGCCATGTGTGGTGCTACAGGCCTATAAATCCCAGCATTCTGGAAGGCTGAGGCAGGAGGATGGAAATTTTGAGCTCAGCCTCGGCAATTTAGCAACTTAGTGAGACCCCCCCCTCTCAAAATAAAAAGTAAAAAAAGGACTAGGGATGGAGCTCAGTGCTAAGGCCCTTGGTTCAATCCACAGCACTGCCAAGAAAACGTAAAAACCAATTGAAGAAATCTGTGGTGGGCAAGTCCACTGTTAATAAAGTCACTGTCATCCTGTGGTTGGTAACCTTTGGGATATGATTATAGCAATATTGCCTTAACTTATTTGTTTTGAGAATTTGTATGCACTTCCCTCGTTTAGTTGTAAGAATTTGTATGTGTTGTTTTCCTGGGGATATAGCTCAGTGGTAGAGTGCTTGCCTAACATGCATGAGGTCCTGGGTTCCATCTGTAGCACTGAACAAAAAAAAATTGTACCTGTTGTCACTGTATGCTTGCTAAAGAGTTTATCTGTTTTACTTATAGGGTGCACCTTAGAAAAAGGGTGCCTGGGACCTCGTGGGCTTCACCCTTATAAGGCAGCATAAATGCATTATGGCTGCTCAGTAAGCTAGACCTTTGTGTTAGTTCCTTACCTCCCAGTCTACATCAGAACAACAACATAGCAATACTAACAAACAGGTCCATTCCCAAACCCAGCTCTAATCCTCTTTCCTGCTAATTAAGCACCCAGAAGTGAAGGCCAGATGCTCTGCACATCTCCCGACCCAGTGCCCTCTGACCTACCCACCGGGCTCAAGCACGGCCTTCTCTGAAATGATATTGACAGCAGTTGTGCAGACGCAGTCACATAGAAGCAGCCCAGCTCCTCGGTGACCTCGATGCCAGTCCCCTCAGGGAAGTCCTGGGCCAGGCAGCATTGATCTTTCTCCCCAGCCTGTACTGTGGCCAGTCCCTATGCCGTGGGCTTGGTCTTCATCCCGTGACAGTACCATGGGGAGGTATCCGTGCTTCCCTTTTACTGAGAAGGACACAGTGGCCCAAGAGGTGATGGGACCCAGGCACCCAGGAAGTGCATAATCTGCAGCATCCTGAAAACTGTGAAGTTGGGAATATTTAAATCAATACACAATCAGCAAAAACAAAATGTTCCTTGGGTTGAGCACACTTCTAGCTGACTGTAGCTAACCAGGGACAGCCACTAACCTGTCTAAAGAAAAACATGGAGCCATACATGCACTCGTGTTCACACATGCACACAGCCACATATGCACAGTCAGGCAAAGGCCTCTGAATAAAGACAAATTCCAGGGCATGCACACAGACTCCCAGTTACACAAGTGCCTTGTGCTCACACAGGCTTCCACACATGAAAGTTGTCCTCCTCCCCAGGCAGGGACACCCAGGAACCCTCTCATCCTCCCCTGGAGCTGTCCCTCACACCTCCTCAAACTGGTTTTGCAGCCCTCCACTCCAGGGAAGCCCCCTCCAAGATCCAGGAGACCCATGTTGTGGCCGGCTCCACAGAGCATCTCAGACATGCAGTAGGGATCTGAGACAGCTTGCAGGTAGCTTGGGGGCATCAGGCAGTCGGAGCCCACATGGAAGCTGAGTCATGACAGATGCTGGGAGACACAGATGGAAACTCCAGGGTCAGCATGAAGGCAATGCATACAGAAACCCCCACACCAACGATGCAGAGGAGAACAGCACAGATCGGACACCTCAATACTATACTGGCCCACATGGGCACCCACAGAAATGTGCAGCCTTGGATATTGTTAAGGCTTGTGTCTAGATGTTCCCCCTAAAGTCTCATGCAGGCATAGGTGAGGCTTTTTCAAAGATGGCTGGATCTAGAGTGTGTGATGTTGGGATTGATTCATGGTGCAATGCTAGGCTCAAGGGCACTAGGATTAAGGGTGTGAGTGCTACCCGCCCTAAGTAGTCTGGATAAAATAAAGGAGACAGAAAGACAGGGACAGAAAGACACTGTTAAGGTCCCTTATTGCTTTTGCTGTCTTCTGCATCCAATGAACTGTTTCTCCTCTGCAATGCCCCTCTGCTATGTGCCACTCTGCCTTGGAGCCAGCCAACTATGGACTGAAACCTCTACAAACTGTGAGTTACAACAAACCTTTCCCTCTTTAAATTTGGGTGTCAGGTATTTTGTCACAGCAACAAGAAAAGTAACTAAGATATACACAGTATCCTCAGAGATGTGCACATGCCACAGGACCATCCTTGGGTTGGGGGACTCATGGGTGGGTGGATGTCACCCCCCTAGCTGTGCCTCCCATGGCTCCATTGCAGAAGCTTCCCATTTCCTCTGAGGGCATGTCATCCAAACCCCAAATCTCAGTACCCTCCAGAAGCAGGCTGAGTAATTGATCAGAGCCAGGCACGGCAAGATGAGTCAGCTATTCACATCTGTGAAAATTTAAAGGGCGCCCAAACACTGAATAACCTAGATAATAACATTTTATGCAGTGTTTTCAACAACAAAAGTAATGCAAACATCTGCAAAGAATAAAACAAAGCAATTTTAAGCAGAGGGAGGAGACATGGGCTCTATCTATCAAAAACAATTTTAAATAAAGACAATATCAGTAATGGTGATTTGATCCCAAGACAAAAGAGAAAATCAGTGAAACCAATCCAGTCTTTATTTACAATGTCAATTTTTTTTTTCATCACAGATCCTTCTGCATTAATTCTGATGCAGAGCATGCCAGGCTCTGTCCAGTGTCTGCACAGAGGTGGTGCTTGCCTGGCACCAGGGTGCCCTGGGCCCATTGATCCAAGCCTCTATGCTTGCTGCTTGGGCCTCTCCCAGTTACCATGTGGGGCTGCATTCTTTGTGGTTGCTAAGGCCGGGCTCCATTTGCCAGAGCCACAGAGACGCCCTGGTTTGCCTCCCCTGTCTCCACCTGCACCTCTTTCAGTCTCACACAGCCCAGGGGTGGTATTGGGCTACCTTGGTCAGCTCCTCCTCCTGTCAGAGGCTAGGAGCTGCACCTTGTGGCAGGCTGCATACTTGATGTAGGACACAGGTTTTGGGGGATTGCAAGAGGAGGATTTGCAGCTGATGCAAGAGGAGGCCATGCCTAGGCTCAGTACCTGCTCCAGCTCCCCCTGGCATGGGTGAAAGCCAAGTTGGGGGTTTCCTTGCTGCTCCTCTACTCTTTGTTTGTTTGTTTGTTTGTGTTTGTTGGAACAGGGTCTCACTATACAGTGTAGTCTGGCCTTGAACTCACTATGCAGCCCAGGCTGGCCTCGAACTCGTAGCAGCCTCCTGCCTCAGCCTTCTGAGTGCTTGGATTACAAATGTGCACCACCATGCCCAGATTCAAACCCTCTACTTTTTGAGGACAGAGACCTTGGCCTGGGCCTTATTAAGGCTTCCCTTGATTGAATCCCTACTCTGTACCAGGCACTGCACTTGGAAAGTAGAGTTGGCTCCATTTTAAAGAGGAAGAAACTGAGGCTCAGGAAGATGAACTGGCTGTGCCAGGGCAGGAATTCGGTCTGTGGCTTGAAGCCTGTGCTCCTTCTATTTCCTGGCTCAGGCTGTCTGCCCTAGTTACACGGACCATAGAAATTCATTCATTTATTCAAAAACAACTGAGCACCACATGTGCCAGGCACTGTTCTGGGTGCTGCAGGGCCCAGCCTAGGACTCCTGACCATTGCTATTCCCCTAGGAGGTGACAGGCCCTTGGGGGAGGCAAGAAGCAGTAGGCAAGTCACACCTGGCTGGCACAGTCGAAGCCCACACCCAGGGTGGCCAGGATGCACAGCAACCCGGGGCTGGCCAGCACATCCAGGTCGACCACCATGAAGGGGTCTTGGTGGTCCTGCCAGGGCAAGGACACAAGGCCGGAAGGCTGGGTAGTGGCTTACCTTGTTTTATCTTCTCAGCTCTATGAAGTAAGTACTATTGTTCCCCTCCTTTTAGAGATGGGAAAAGAAAGTCTCAGAAAGGCAAAGTCACTGGTTCAAGGACATATAGTCAGCGCATGGCAAAGAGAATTTGACCCAGGGTCTTTTAACTCTTAAAACAAGGAACAGGAAGGTAACCGTCTTCCTAGACCAAAGCCACAATGGCTTGGCCCTGGGTAAATCCCAAGTGTTAGAGGAGAGGACTGGAGGGAACAGATGAGCTCATCCGGGATCCCCAGCAGGGCGGGGTCTTGGGAAGAAGAGCTGTCTAGTTGCCTTGCAAAGCCATAAAATAGGAAGCCTTTTTCTCACCTACCACTTCTTTAGGACCACCTGCTGGGCAGATGCCCCAGGCTCCAGGCCAGTGAGCCCAGTTGGCCATGGGCTTCCAGGGGGCCCCAGACGGTCTTTCAGGCCCCCCAGAGGGGTACTCATCCTTGAGACTGTAGCCGAGGCCTCTGCCAGGCATAGTTCTGGCATCCTGGAAAGGGCCTGCTCTGAGGACCCAGCCTCCTCCTCCCCCTAGTTCCCTGCTGGCCCAGGAGGTGGGGCTCCTAGGTTGGTGAGTCCTTGCCCCCGACACTCTCAGCCCCATAGAGCCCCATGGCGCCTTGGTGAATTTTCCCATCTGTAGGACAGGCCAGTGTCTAGACCCCAGATCTGATGTGGGCAGCGAGCAAGATACACAGGTCTTCCAAGGAATGGGAACATGGATCTCTTCCAGGCTTCTTCACACACAGAACATCAGATCAGAGACCTAGGAGATGACCAGGTTCTTTACCAACAGGTACAAGGGGAGGAGACTTGCCCCAGGTCAGTGCTGGTGACAGCACTGGGACTGGAACCCCAGCTCCCTGGAGCAGCCACTGGACCGGCTGCTGGCCACAGATGCCTGAGACCAAAGTGGGCTCAGCCAGCAGCCAGAGGCCTCTCGTTCCTGTTGGGATGGCATCCCTGGCCCTCTCACAGCCAGACTCACCTTGTGGCCATGGTGACCTGGTTCCTCAGCCCCACCCCAGGGAGCTGGGTCAGCGATGTTCCTGGGCTTTAGGTAAATCCCTGTGGGAAGAGCACATCCCAGCCCTGATCTCAGGGGGCCTGGGACCTGCCTCAGCTGTGCCCCCAAGCCTCAGCCACCTTTACCTGCTCAGCCCAACCTCCAAGGCAGGAGAGCACATCCTCTGAGTTGCCCACAGGGCAGGTGCACAGGTGGAGAGGGGCCCTGTGATACTGCAGCCTCAGCCACCGTAAGAGAGGAGGGGTCCTGGAACCTCCACCTACTGTTTCCACTCTGCAGTGGGGACCAGGGCCCAGTGATGTCCATGCCACTCAGCAGACCAGGGTGGGGACCACAGACTCCAACAGGAGCCACCAGCCTGCCTTGGAGAAGATCTCCTGTTCTCTGCTACAGATGCAAAATCTCCCTGAAAGTTTCTCTGAATGGAAATGTGAGCTTTCTGCATCACTGTGTCTGGTCACAGCCCCATGCTCTCCCCCTCCCTTTCCGTGGGAACCTCTGAGCCCTCTGGGTGACTCGATGGCCCTCCCAGGCCAAAGCCACCACCTTGGAGCAGCTGCACCTCTGGGATGTCAGCTGTCACCTCCAGCAGGCCTGCACCCCACCTTTGGACTGAGACCTGAGTCCTCTGCTGCTCCCGTGCAGATTGGCTGGGAGCTTCTGCTTCCTTTGACTGTTCTGTGCCAACCCTGCCTGGGCAGGGATGGCAGGGCCAGGCCTCCCTATGCCTGGGGCGGCAGAGACGTGGATCTTCACCCAGAGACAACCCACTGTGACCTTGTCCCATCCACTACCCTTTCTGCAGCTGGTCTTCTGCTTGCTGCTCTTTGTGGCCCTCCTTCCTCCCTGGGACAGCACAGGGTGAAGCCCATGGCTTTGATATCAGCCTAGTTTCCTCTCTTCACACTGTGGCTGTGGGTACATTAGTCGACTGCTCTGAGCCTCAGTTTCTTCATCTGGAAAATGGGGCCTCTAGGGGTAGAATGAGGATTAAATGAGAAAATGTGTATAAAGCGCCTCACTATCATTATTGGTCTTTGTGTTTCTGTCCATAAGAATTCTCCCTGCAGACTGTGATGGCTGGAAGTCAGGGCCTCTTCTGCCTGTCTGTGCCCTTGGAATGTATGTAAGACTCAGCCCAGAGATCGCCTCAGTAAATATTTTAAGAATTAGTACATAAATAGGGGGTCACCCTAATGCATGGGAGATCTAGGATTAGTAAGATAAAGGCCAATGTGAGGTTATGTATATTTTGGTTTTCATTTACAATTCCTAGCTCGATACTCCTTCTCCAAGCCGGGCCTTAGAAAGTAGAACTTCTTTCTCAGAGCAGGTCATGGAAATGCTGATCTTCCCCTACCCCTCCGCCTTGAGGTCAGCCAGAAAGAAATTCTCTGATCTACCCTTGTTGAACAGGAGGTCAAAGACCCTCCTTGCTCCAGAGGGCTCCTGCCCTGTACCCGGGAGGGAGGAATGCTGCCCTCAGAAGCCAAGAGAAACTGCGTGGTCAGGTCTTGCAAGGTTTCCCACCCAGTCTATCAGTGACGTCCCCATGATACCCAAAGGACAGGGCTTGCAGAGCTTTCCTCCATACAGCTGGACCTGTGGAGGTTCCTGGAGAGTGGCACCTCAGAGAGGGCAGAGGCCCTAGTCTCCTTGTCACTCCTCCCCATGCATTTCTTTGTCTATATCCTTCAAAATAAACCAGCACCAGGCAGAGCTCAGTACCTGGATGGAAGATGGGTAAGAGGCTCCTACTGAGTCTTCTGCACAGTTTGGGGTGACACCACCAGCCTGGGTTGGGGACAGATGCCACCTTGCCCTGCCTGGAGAATCTGTGGGGCCCACAGCCTGACCTCAACATCTTGGCTCTAGGCAGACAGATATGGATAAAGCTGACCCAGCCCAGATCCCCATGGAGCAGGGGGGCCACTGGGTAACTCCTCCACCCCAGGACAGCCTCCTGTGACAGGGATACTGTTGAGCTCAGACTCCTGCCACTACTGTACCAGAAGGCTGAATTTCTCTCATCCTCCCTCCTGTACTGTAGCTGGGAAAGCTGAGGTCCAGAGAAGGGAGGAGGCCCCCAGATCTGCCAGCAAGTTGGTGGTTGGGCCCAGTCTTTGCACCACAGATGCTGGGCCACTTTGGGCTCCACTGTCCCTGGCATTTGACTGGCCACTTCCTGTCTGCACATTCTTGCCTTCTTCCATAAGTTTAACTATTCCTTCGAAAGTCCCTCCAAGAGGGAAACCAGACATACCTCATCAGCCCACCTCCTCCTAGGCCTTCCTTTGCCTCTGCCAGGGTTGTTTTCCTTCTGCCATCTCTTTACCTCCATACAGGCTGCTGAGGGCTCACCCTGGCACCTGCTGGGGCCTCCCCAGTGCCTCATGCCTCCCCCAACGCAGGGCGGCCCCTCCTCTTTCTAGCTGAACCCATCCTGGGCCTCCGAAGACTGCTCTGGACTCTGGGCCTGTGCTTTTCACCTGTAAACTGTGCTTCCTCCCAGACATCTCCTTCCTCAAAGAAGCAGTAATGCTGGTGGGCAGTCTTTCAACTTCAAACACAGTCGTGGCTTACATTCTAACAGAGGCACCAGATGGGTGACGTAACAGACAGTAGAAATACACATCTTGGCACCCATCTCAAAGATGCCCCAAGAACCCCCAAAATACTCAACTCCAGATCATGAGACATCTTTCTCTCTTGAGGACCCATGCTCTATTTCTTTGAGTGTGTACTTTTACATTTCTGCCTAATAAATCCCTTTATCTCTCTTATTGGCACAACATAAAATTTCTTTTTCTGAGATGGGACCCAGTGAACCTACAACTCAATTCTACGAATCAGGTGAGTCTAGCTTCCTTATCCTGGTGACAGCCCCCTCGGATCCCGTTGGTGATGCCTGCTGACAGTGGTCAGGAGAGTCATTACTGCTGGGTGAGGGGCTCTTGACTGTGAGGGAGCAGAAGGGAGCCTTCCAAGGTGCTGGAATGCTCTGGGTCTTATATCTTGTTCTGGGTGGTATTATACAGAATATATATTCATTTAGTTGACCAAGTAAAATAAAGTTTTATAGCCATATCAGGTCTCTGAGCTCTCACATAAATTGGAAGGTTTGGCTTGGATGGAGGCCTTCTAAGAATTATGATGACGATATTTAGGGAGATTTATGTATCTGAGAACCTCAAGCCCAAAGACTAGTCACGCTTCTCTAGTCAGCATAATTAACCTTCTTTCCTGGACAAATGAGCTGTTTCTAACTCTAGAGAGCTGTGTTACAAACTTGTAAAGAGTAGAAGGTGACGGCCAATTTTCTATGCACCATCCTGCCACCCTTCACTGCCCCGGGGCAATGACCTCATCAATCCCCAGAAGGGAAATCTGATATATCAAAATAGTTGCAGGGGCCAGGGATGTAGCTCAGTGGCCGCTCATCTGCCTTATAAGCTCAAGGTCCTGAGTTTGATCCCCAGTATAGGAAAAAAAAATTTGCAAGTTTTAACCAATTTATGTTAACAAAACCCCACCGAACCTATAGGAATTGATTGTGCAGGCTCTAGGCCCAGAGGGCAGGAATCAATTTAGCTCAGACCAATTTCTTCATCTGCGCTGGCTTGGTTGCCCACACTTTGCCTTCTGGAGGTTTAGCTCTCGCATTCAGGAAGAGCTCTAAATGTTCACGCCATTGACTAGCTACACTTGAACTCAGTGGTAGCCTGGGGTAAATGAAATCTAATGGTATAAATTTCCTGGCAGGAAGGAATCCAAACACTTAGAATATTCAAACAAGTCATCCACAGCCTATGTTCCTGATCCAGGTCCAGAGGGACACATGTTCTCCAAGTTTGGGAGAAGATAGCTAGATATAGGCAGGGTGACCCATCTTGGAGCCCACTTTCTGGGCTCAAACCACCATCTGAGTTCAATTTTACCCCTTGGCCAGAGGTGCTGTTTTGGCACCACCACCACCACCCAACTCCTGTGGGCTTTGGGTGCCATGACAGTTTCTCCTGGGGCCATAAAAGGTCAAAAACTCCACCACCCAATGGACAGCAAAGTCAAGCTGCTCATTGGCAAGAGTGAAACCTCACATCAACCCTTCAATCCCACCCCGAACTCCAGTGCTTGAAACCCTCAGGACCAAACCTCCTTTTCTCACTGACCCACTCCCACCCTGTGAGTGGTTTCATTTTCAATAAATCTTTGATCTTGCTGCTGCTTTCAAATGTCCTGCTCAATTCTTTGCTCAGGACACCAAAAACCTAGATAAGACCCCTGATCCGTTAACACAAAGATGGAGAAATGCATTGAGAATCACATCAATGTTCCCTTGAGCCCTAGTATCTTTGAAAAGTATTGTTTAGCAGATAAAGGGGGAAATTCTGCCATTGAAATGGGCTTTCTGACTTAAAAGAAAAGATAAGGTCCTGCAGCATAGCACAGGCCAAGTCGAAGCATGCAGCCCTAGAGGCAAGCAAGGAGAATATGGTCACCATATGGAACAGCAGGGTACAAAAATGGCTGGGCCTTCAGGGATTGGTGGTGTGGCAATTGACCATGAACTCTCAGACAAAAATTGGTGTACAGCCTCCTAAGACTGTACTGATCTGTTTAATCCAAAAGTAGTACAGTTAGAAATAATGGAGCTGAGAGAGTCAGTCCCTTCCCTCCATTTAATTCTTTTTTTTCCCAGTATCAGGACTTGAACTCAGGACCTTGCACTTGCCAGGCAAGCACAGTGCCACTGGGCTATATCCCCAGCCCCCCTCCATTTAATTCTAAACAGCACCCTATGGTTAGTCTTGCTTCCATTGTCCTAAAAGGGGTAGAAAATAAAATAACAAAACCTAGACAATTTCTAATGCTCTAGGTGAGAGCACATGCATGTTGGATCTCCAAGCCTGAACTTCTGGTCACCCTTACCCTATGCCCACCTCATTACAGGTTCATAAATATGTACTACATGTTATAATTAAGATCAGAGTGAATGCTGGGACAATCATGCATGTTCAGAGACCCTATGATGACTCAGCACCCTGTCATCCAGGGATTTAGCTCAGTGGTACTGCTCCTGCCTGCCAAGCACAAGGTCCTGAATTCAATTCCCAGAACAACAACAACAAAAAATTCCCTGACAATCACACCTGGAGATATAAGAGGAGGCACCTAAGCAGAGGTGTCTGGCCTTTAAATTTCAAAAGCCTAATTCTTTATCCATGCTTTTTGTTGCTCTGATGCTGTTGCTGTTGCCACTATTGTGTGCTTTGACCTGTGTGCAGTCACTTTCTGTTACCGCGCACCTTTCTAGGTCTCTGCTATATCTTTTGTTGGCATGGATTTGCCCTGAGCACAACTTCCCGTGATCTTCAATAAATGTAGCTGCTTGCTACTGACTGGTGGGTGTGCACTTGGCAATTCTTTGGCTCGTTCCACAGGAACAAAAGGAAACTCTTTGTCTACCCAATAACTTTTAAGATAAAAGGTAAAAGGCAGTGAGCCATATTTTAAACCATCATAAATCATAATAAAGTAATAGCATTATTTTTTCCAGCTTTATTAGGATATAATTAACAAATATATTTACCCAGATGTGGTGGCCCATACCTATAATCCCAGGACTCTGGGAGGCTGAGTCATGATAATCGAAAATTTAAGCCCAACCTGGGCAATTTAGTGACTTAGTGAGACCCTGTCTCAAAATTTTAAAAAAACAATTTTTGTAAAGGTCTGGGGATTTAGCTCAGTACAAAGGGCCTGGGTTCAAACCCCAGTACAGAAAAAAAAAAAAAAGCAAGCAAATATTTAATGTATACAACTTGACATTTTGATACACATTGTGAAATAATTATTAATATCAAGCCAATGAATGTAATTAATATATCTATTATCTCACATACTTACCTAATGTGTGGTGAGAACATCTAAGCAAATTTTAGCAAATTTCAAATACAAAATACATTATTAAGTATTGTCCCCATGTTTTCACAAGTGACAAGACAGCCTTCTGTTTTGTTTTGTCTTTCCGTTTGTCTTCCTTTTATTTTGCTTTCTGTGGTGTTGGGGAACTAATTTCCTTTTTATGAGGCTGAATAATATCTATACATATATCACATTTCCTTTGGTCATTCACTAATGGACATTTAGGTGGCTTCCTTAGCTTGATATTGTGAATAATGGTGCAGATGTTCTTCAAGATACTGATTCTGGGGCTGGGGATTTAGCTCAGTGGTTCCGCCACCTGCCTCGGAAGCACAAGGACCAGAGTTCAATTCCCAGTACCAAAAAAAAAAAAAGATACTGATTCTGTTTCCTTTGGATATATAGTCAGAACTGGGATTGGGGGATATACATTTTAATTTTTTTTCTAGTACTGAGGATTGAACCCAGGGCCTTTGCACTGAGCTACATCCCTAACCCTTTTTATTTTTTATTTTGAGACAACGTCTTGCTAAATTGCTAAGCCACACCTGGGTCTAGTTTTACATTTTTAAGGCATTTCCATGCTGTTTTCCATAATGATTTACTAATTTATATTCCCATCAATACTTTATAAAGGTTTTCTTTTCTCTACAACCTCAACCACACTTGCTATCTTTTGACTTTTTTTTATTCTTTTATTGGTACATTTTAGGTATACAATGACTTTTTAATTTCTGCCATCCTAATAGGTGGGAGTTGATATCTTATTGTTATTTTAATTTGCATTTCCCTGAAAACTAGTGATCATGAACATTTTTAATCGCCTGACAAGAGTTTGTTTTATTTTAAGAAATGCATATTCAAGTGCTTTCCTGGTTTTCCATCTGTTTATTTGTTTTCTTACAAATTATTAATTTAGCTAAAATCATGATGAAATACATTGGGAGGGCTGGAGAGAGGAAGTAGAGAAATACAAAAGAACTAAAGATCAGGCCTCAGACAGAAAGTGATCATGTTTTTTTTAAAGCATCAAATCATGAAATAGTGTCACAAAAGGTGATTTGGAAATATTGAGAAAATACCAAGGAAATGCCTACAATATCTAAAAGGGATTGCCTCTGTGAGCCAAAACCAGGAGATGAAGAGACATACTGGGGAATCTTTTTGACAGACCTCAACTGTGCTGTGCATCATTCAGATCTGAAATTTGTGTGAAGCTAAAGGTTAAAAAAAATCACAAAGGCCTTGCAGAGCTGTGTTCTTCTCACAAACCTCTCCCTATGGCAGCCTCCAGCCTCCAGCCACCTGCAGATGGGGCTCCCTCCATCCACGTTAGCCCTGCTCTGAGCTAAACATCCCAGATCCCTCAGCCTGTCTTCCTCCTTCTCACCTGGAGGTGACATAACTCAGCCAGGGTCACACAGACAGAAGTGTCACAGTCCAGCATCATGCCTCAAGGCTTCTTTGACAGACAACACAACAGGGATGCCCTTAGGGTGGGGCCTGTTGGCTCAGTTTCCTGGGTGACCCTAAAAGAGGCTGGAGAGAGTCATTGCAGAAGGATCTTCCCAGATCCACTTCCACCTGAGGAAGCACACAGAGCGGAAGTCCCCCATTCTCCACCCCACCCTGCCACTGTCCACCCCTACCTCGGGCAGGATTGGGCCCTTCCCTCTCTGGAGTATGTGCAGACTCAATCCAACATCACAAATGGGCACTTTCATGATTTCAGCTGAGGGGAGACTCTGATTCCCACTTTTTAGATGAGCAGATTGAAGTTACGAGAGGGCAGATGACTTGCTTGAGGCACGTGATTGATACAGCACAGCTCTTGGCTTCAGTGCCTGTGTTCACAGGTTACTGAGGTTAAGCATGGTGACTCTGGTTTGTAAGGTATGGCCCAAGTAACAGCTGCTTCCCTGGGTTATCATGAAGTCAAATGAGGTCGGTCACACAAAACCCCTGGGACTATTGCTGGGATCTCATGATGCACAGTGCCTCTCATTTTAACTCATCATGATGGTGAGGTCTTAGCAGGGCCTGGAAGATGCTTCAAACCAGGGTTTGGCTGTTGCCCGTGGAAGCTCTTATGAGAACCTGATGAATACTAACATCTGTAATTTTAGTGGGAGATTTAACCCTCTTCTCTTGGAACAAGAAAACATAGTAAACATTAAGGAAACTACAGCAGCAGCTGTTCCTGATGATGATGATGATGATGATGATGATGATGATGATGATGATGATTATGGTGATGACAATGTCAAAGGTCAAAAGACTTCGAAAGATGATGAAATCCAGAAGTCCTGAAAAGCGCTCTGGGCTGACCCTCTGTGTTAACTCAACAAAATTCATGGATCTTCATTCCAGAAAAACACATGCATAAATAATAATTCAAAGGTTGAGAGTTGCTGGTTGCATCTAGCCCCTCCAATTTTATTAGTGAAAACTAGAATGAAATGTAGATAAAAGATCTGAGGGAAAGACTGTCAATTGATTAATGTACTCATAGACTCTAGGGAGGCACCTAGCATCTTCTATGCACAAGACATTGAATAACTAATAACTGTTCCTCCTTCTTCCAGAAGCCCAGGACCTCTAGAATGTGAGCAGAACAGCCAACAGATTCAGCTCCCAATGGGGATTGATAAAGTTTTGTATGCTCATAGCCTATTGCAGAAGAGAGGGCTGAGTCCACTGAGGGTGGTGGGAGAAGACTTGGAGAGGAGAAGTATAAATCAGACCTTTAGGGACAGGCCAGCAGAATCATTCAGATATGAACAACCAGGATTCATCTAGACCATGAAGGACGAGGGTGGAGAGAATGAAACTGCATGCTGACAATGGGCAAATGGCTGGATGGGAAGAACTGGAACCTCTGGTGACATCCTTGAACCAACTCTGGCCAGATGTGTGAGAATTAAATGTCTTTATTATTTAAGCCACTGCTGGTGGGGTTTATGTTACTTGCAGCTGAAATTCTCAAAACTAATACACTCAAGAAGTCATAACAAGAAGTCAACAAATAATACATAAGATGATGAATCAGGAAAGAATAGCACAAAAGCACACTTCATGAATAGGAAAGAAAATAAAGAAACAAGTCTTCTGGGGAGAAAGACTGGGAAGTGGTTCTCAGTCTTAGGTGGATTTTTAAAATCACTGGGACTAATAAAAATTCAGATGCCCAGGCCTCTTCCAGCCTGGTCACATTAGCTCCTGGAAGGGTGGGTTTTGTAAAAACATCACCAGTTTCCAGACAAGGGTGAGAACTGCTAGTCCAGATGAGGAATGTGGGGCAATTTTGCTGATTTGCATTATCTTTTTATATTATTTAATACTATTTTAGGTGTATCTGTATGGTTTGATTTAAAATTTAAAAGGCAAAAAAAAATTAAATATGGAGTGCACTGCAGAAGGAAAAGAAAAACCTTTCTCCATGGGAGTCTTTAGCCACCTGCAGATGGAGCTATCTTCACCCACGTTAGCCCTGCTCTGGGCCAAATGTCCCCAGTTTCCACGGGCAGTGTGGACCTCCCCTTTCTCACTTAGAGGTCACGTAACTCACCCCACATCATCATACAGGGGTGTCACAGTCCAGTGTCATGACTCAGGGCTTCCGTGACCGACAGCAGAACAGGGATGCCCTCAGGGTGAAGCTTGTGGGTTCCTGTGCTGTGACTCAGTGTCCTGGGGGATCGCCAGGAGGCAGAAAGACAATGTCATCCTGGGAGGATTTTCCCACACCCACTTCCACCTGGGGATACTCCTTGGGACAGAGCTGCCCCCGCAACTCCAGGCAGGACTTCTGGGACACTTTCAGCAAACACTGGACCTCGCCAGAGTCTGGTGGGAAGAGGTGAATGAGACTGGTTTCAGCTGACCCGAGTCTATGGGCTAAATCAAGGATGGGGGCCATGGAGAGCAAGGTAATACTGTTCTTATTTTATGGGTGGGGATATTGAAGTTCAAACTTTCGATGAAGGTACAGGTGTGTCTCAGAGGTAGAGCCTAGTATGCACAAGGCCCTGGGTTTAATCCCCAGCAACCCCTCCTCCAAATTTACATGACTTTGTGATGACACAGCTGCTGTGGAACATGATGGTGAAGTTCATGGAAACTGCAGCCAGGGCTAGGGATTTAGCTCAGTGGTTTCGCTGCCTGCTGCGCAAGCGCAAGGACCCAAGTTCGATCCCTGGTACCAAAAACAGAAAAAGAAAGAAACTGCAGCCAAACTGCTTAGGTTTGAGCCAGCTCTGCTGCTAATCTGGGCAAGTACTTGATCATTCTGAATCTTTGTTCCTCCTCTGCCAAACAGGGCAGACTAACATGTGCTGCTTCTCAGGGTTGGTGTAAGGACTGAATAAGCCAACACATACGCAGGCTTCACAGATGTTTCTCCTTCTTCCTGAAACCCTTTCCTCCCAACCTGGCAAGCTGCTGTTCTTCTCCAGGGTTCAATTCAAGAGACCACACATGGTCATCCTTAGTGCTGTCCACCATGCCCCTTCAGCACATGGTAAAATTACTCCCTTACTGAATGTATTAGCTTTCTTCTCCCTGGGACACAATACTCAATACCCACAATTTAAAGGCAGGCAGGTTTAATTTGACTCACAGTTTCAGGGGATTCAGTCCATGATTGGCTGGCTCCAAGGCAGAACATCATGGCAGAAGGGCATGGTAGAAAAAAAAGAGGTTTTGGCTATGGCAACTGGGAAGCCAAGCAGAGTAACAGAGCCAAACAAGAAAGGTCAGGGGACAGATACAGTGCCTAAAGTCACATCACCATGATCCACCCCAGACACACTCAGAAGTGCGCTTTACTAATCCTCTAGGCAGCTCCCAAACCAGTCAAGTTGAAAATTGACCTTAACCATCACATTAAATCAATCAGCTTAAGCTAAATTATGCTGTGGAAACAAATGATCCCCAAATCACGGTAGTTTATAACTACAAGGATTGATTTCTCACTCGTGCTGTGTGCCAGCTTGGCTCTGTTCCGTCATTTCCAGGACCCAGGCTGGTTGCACATGTCTACTCAAAGATCAGTAGCCAAAGCAAGACACATGGCTAAATCTGACGTAAATGAGCAGAGAATTGCAATCTTCCAAAGGTGAGTGTGGCCGTGTGACTTGTCAACATGGATGAGTATGACTGGAGTGTGTCCCTTAGTTTTATGTGCTGGAAACTTGGTCCCCAGTATAACATTATGTGAGAGGGCAGAAACCTTAAGAGGCAGAGCCTAATCCCAGACACACCAGAGGCTGAGACAGGAGGATGACAAATTCAAGGCAACTGAATGAGACTCTTTTTCAAATTAAAATACAAAGGGCTAGGGGTGTAGTTCAGTGGTAAAATGCCCATAGGTTCCATCCTCAGGGGCACTAAATACATACATAAATAGGCAGAGCCTAACCGGAGGTCAGTGGGGTTCTGTCCTCAGAAGGAATGAATGCTGGTCTCCCAAGACCCCGGTTAGTTCTCGTGAGAGAGTTGTTATAAAAAGCCAATTGGCCCCTCCTGCTCTCTGGCTTCCTGTCTTACCACATGATCTCTGTCACAGCGCATTCCAACTGCGATGCCTCCTTTCATGAGATCTTCACCAAAGCCAGCACCATGCTGTTTGGATTTTCAACCTCCAAAACTGAGCTAAATAAATCTCCTTCCTTTATAGAGTAACATTCTCAGGTATTTTGATATAAAACAGAAAAGATCAATACTGTAAGTTGTTTTGGCTAAGGAAGCCTGAGCTGACGAGATACATTATTCCCAGTGAAAAGCTTATGAGCCAGTGTTGGTTCACCACACGCTCTCTCCACCTCTCAGGAGCAATCGTTGCATGTGGCTGCTCTGTCCAATGGATCCTCTGTCCACCTAGTTCCCAGCCAACCCTTCATGGACTCGTAGACCTTCTTGTTTCAAGTACTGAAATGTGAGGGTCATTTGTCACTGCTGCTGAGGCTGACCCATCTGGCTTAACCAATTCATATATCCTTTGAGACTTCCCTTTCCTTCAGGGAGCAGTGGGAGGAGCTCAGCACTGGCACCAGGCATTGACCTGTCAGGAATCTACCTGGAGCACTGGCTTTAAGGAGCATTAACACACCATAGGAAGTATAAGAGAGATAGAAATATGGCATTTCCAGGATTTCTCTACAGGAACATACTCTGGGTGGTTCATTCACTCATTCAACAAGTATTTATTGAGCACTTATTATGGATTAGGAGCGATGTAGGTATGGAGGAAATAGCAATGAACAAGTCAAAGCCTCCCTCCTCATGCGAGTCACATTCAGATGGAAGAGACTCAGGATAAGTCTCTTTGGAGGAGAGGTGACCCTCTCAAAGATGTCCTTGAGTCTGGGTAGTATGAAGGCTTTTGCTCTGCCAAGCAAGGCACGCAGGTGTTGAGAGGAGCTGACCAGCTACTACCAGAGAGGAAACACCAGAGGGACACCAGAGAAGGTAGGGAACAGCGGCATCTAGTGTCACAAATAGTCTCTGCACACTAGATATGTAGAAAATAACAAATGGGAAGGCATGAACATGTCTGGCATTTTCTCTAAAGGTTTCTTATATATATATATATGCAATTTTTTTTGAGACAAGGTCTTGCTGTATAGTTCAGGCTGACCTTGGACAGCACTCCTCCTGTCTTAGCCTCCCAAGTGCTGGGATTACAGGCATTCGGCCCCAAGCCTGGCTTTTTTTATATTTTCATCAACCTAATTTTCTTTATCTCAGTTTCACTATTTGAACCTTCTTTCTTTAAAGTTCCTTTTGGGCCAGGGATTTAGCTCAGTAGTGCCTCTGCCTGCCTCCCAAACCCAAGGTCCTGAGTTTGATCCCCAGTACCAAAAAAAAAAGGTTCCTTTTAATGCCATTACTTGTTGCTTTGTCATAGAACATGTCTTCGGTGGACTTGAGTTTTTAAGGAAACACAATGCTGAACACCTCAGGTGTTATAAAATACACACTCCCTTCAAAGTGGACAGGGTAAAAGGAACAAAGAGAGGTAAAGAGTGACACATCAGAGACCCCCACAGAGACAGAGGGCTAACAAACTCCTGTACCCCTAACCTGTTACTGATTAAACACATGACTTGTGTTTTCTTTTGAGGCTGCCAGCAACCTAGAGGCAGATACTCAATGGGTAACTAAAAGCAGGATAAAGCTTGGCATCTCCACCTTCATTTTACTTCTCCTTACTTTCTAACTCTGCCTACCAAATCTGCAGACCTCAGACAGACACTTCCTGAAATTCTTTTTCTGTGGAGAGTGGGGTTGGAGGGCAGTTGAGGTTCCTGTGTCCTCTTTGGGGGAACTTCTCAGACCCCATCAGTGATGAAACCACTTAAGGATGGGAGAAAAGATAGTCAGTGTTCAAACCTCTATGTCATAATATATAGTTGTTATAACATATAACAAATATGTCACATCTATAATTTATGTAATACAAAATTTCACCTTGAAAGTTTATGTGAAACTCTTTCTATGGCTTCTCTCATTTTCACAATACTATTTGCATTTCACTTAAGAATACAGTTTTAGCTGGGCAAGTCCTGACTACTCAGGGGATTGAGGAGGGGGATCATGTGAGCCCGTGAGTTCAAGACCATCTTGAGCAACATAGTGAGACCCCATCACAAGAAAAAAATATATATACAAGTTTAAAGGCTCCTAAGGATCCTCCTCCCTTTCCCTTTTCAAGACTTTCACCTTCTGCAACAACAATGGTCCCTGGGTCATTAAAGCATCCTCTCATTTTATTTTAGCTTTGGGTGTTGACTTAGTCTGCCAAGGCAAAAATTTCCGTGAAGAACTGGGTAGTCAAAGTTTCAGAATGCAAAATGTGTGGTTTTTAAAATAATTGAACATCTAGTAACACTTGAATTATTCAAGATGTTTTGCTTTGATCTTCCTGGCAGCCACAGATCTGTGGGGGGTGGGGGGCACATAGAATCCTCATCTCCCTCCTGGCCGGGGACAGATACGTTTAGAGATGAAGTCTCCCTCCACGCCTCTCCACTCTGGCATACTTGTTCTTGTATAAGAGTGGTCTACTTGAATCTAATCAAGCTGGTTGACACGCATCCCAGTTTACAGAAAATTCGGGAGATGAAGTGAAAAATTAACTGACATCAAGAGGAAACAATCAGGCCAATTCAGATTACTGGGCTATTATGCAATTCCACCCTTCCAGCCTCTCAGGAGGGAGCAGGAGGGAGGTCATTAAAGAGAATTCAGACACATAACAATTTGCTGCGATGTGTGGTTAATGTAAAATTAGAGCCTACTTTGAAAACACTGGCTAGACAGGACATTTGGGGGGAAATTGAGAATTTGTATATGGGCTGTTTTTCAGATGAATTGGGGGATTACTGTGACTTGTTTAGGTGGGATAATAGTGTTGTGGTTATGTAGGAGTGTGTCTTTTTTTTTTTTTCTTCATTTTAAGAGGTGCGTGCTGAAATAATCAGCATGTCTTTACTTGGAAATATTCCTTCTCATTGGTGGGGTTCCCTCTTCTCAGGTCTTCATTGTTCACCCCAGGGCCTTTCTCAGTCCCACCATCTGGGAGGGGGGACTGGGGAGGTCCCAGCAGTCTGGGCACAGGGACATGGACAGAGGCGGAATGAAAGGCCTGAGAGTGGACTCAGGAATGGAGGAGTCTGGGCCTGTCCTCAGCTTGCCAAGAAAGCCCTCAGTGCCCCCACCTACTCCCCATCTCCAGCCCAGCCTCCTCCCAAGCACCCCACTTCCATCAGGCCTTCCCTGCTTTCCAGGGACCAGCGCTCGGAGCCCTGGGCCTGAGGTCCAGCTGCATCTCACCCATTCCCTGCCAGTCCACCCTGGGACCATCCATCTTCTTACTCCCCAACTTGGGGCCCGTCACAAATGTCCTCTCGCCACAGCCAGACTTAGTGTACCTCCAGAGAGAGTACTTGACCTCAGTTTGGAACCTGTTGCACACAATGAGATACCTCTTTAAACAGTTTGGGATGGTAATTCTCAACAACAACAACAGCAAAAGCATTGGCAAAGACGTGGAGAAACTGAATCCACATTTATTGCCAGTGGGAATCCAAAATAGTACCACTGCTGTGGAAAGGACTCAGGCAGCTCCTAAAAAATTAAACATAAAATCACCACATGATCCTGCAGCTCCACTCTCAAATATATACCAAAGGAAAGGAAACGAGAGCAGGGTCCCATGGATTGCTGTACACCCTTGTGCCCGGCAGCTTTATTCACAAGGGCCTACGGTGGAAACAATCCATTTTCCCTCAGAAGATGAACAGATAAACACAAAGTGGTGCACACACCCAGTGGAATATGGCTCAGCCTTCAGCAGGAAGAAGGAGCAGCCCTGGCATCTCCTGGTGACACAGCTGCTGAGGAGAACCTGGCTCTCAGGAAAGAGTCAAGACCAGAACAAAGATAGATCACTCCAATTGCAGTTAAGACAAAAAAGCACATAGATAATGAACCAAGAAAATAAAATACAAGTAATAAAAGTAATTAAAAAGAAAGAGCAAGAAAGAAAAAATGATTTAGGGATATCCCCTGAAGTAAACTAACAAAGGTCTGTAGGAAGGATAGGGCTGTGGAGGAGGCAGATCCCATTCCCGGTGCACCAGCAGCTGGTCAATGAGAGCTGCCTCTGCACCCACACAGGAGGAAACAGAGGATGAAGGGGCAATAGATTATTCCAGCAGCAGAGAGGAGTCTTCTACCAAGGAAATCTGCTGCTTTCCTCCAAAACTCTGTTCTCACAGCCCAAGAACACATCCGCCATTAAAAACCAATTTGCAAGCTGGGCAAAGTGGCACAAGCCTGTAATCCCATCCTTTGCCACACTTTGTCCTCCACAAGAAGCATGGAAATCTGTACATATTAGGGTTCTACATCCCCAACATAACAGTAAAGTTACTTTCTCCCATCAAACAGGCAGCTCCACAGTCACTAGTTGTTTTCTCATTGTCTTCTAACAGTTTTTCTCTTCAACCCAGTCAGTGAGCCACAGTACCCCAACAAAGTTGGAGAGCACATAATCCCCAGTAGGTAGGGTCTATAGTACTGTCCAGCCAGAAGAAGCTAGAGAGGACAGAGACCTCCACTCCCTCAACAACCCATAAAGAATTATGGGGATTTGTGTCTTTCAGGGGAAATAGCAGGAAGCTAGGGTGTGGCTAAAACTGGCTGGGAAAGGAAGCCTGACGAAATCCCAGGACACATTCGAAGAACCATTCCCAAAGACCTGCATGTAGACTTCTCTCGAGAACTTGAGTAGGTTTTTGATAGAATGACCTAGACCTAACATAAACATGGGGAGTGGGTAATACAAAAAGGACAGTCCACATTGAGTTGTTTTTTTTAAGCTTACAATTTCCTTTTGGGAGTATGTAATCAAGTATGTAATCAAAATTAACCTTTTTACTTTCAAGGTCAGTCAAGGCTCCTCAGGGGTTACTTTTGGGGACATGTGAAGAGCCTTTTTCTCCCTCAGGTCCTTTCCTCTACCAGTTGTGTTATCTGACAGGATGGATCAGGGTCTTGCTTGACCATGTGTCTTCCTGAGGAAAGATGGGGGCATCCTTCTCTACAGTGACCTCCTTTTGCAGAATGAGTCAGAGTTGGTTGACTCCTGTCCTCTGGAACCCAACAATCCCCCTGTTGCTGACTTTTAGGGTTCTGGAGTCTCCTTCTAGAGGTACTTTCTAGGTTCTTCCTGTCCTGAACAATGACTTAGTCAAGATGAGCACAAAGGGTAGCAAGGTTTTACATTTCTTAAAGGTAAGAAAAGAAAAGAAGCATGTTCTGCAGAGCAAGTTTGGGGCAATTAAAGGTAAGAAAAGAAGTTACTCCCTGCAAACCACCGGGTGAGCCACTGAAAGAGTTAACTGTGCCCCCCCACTTGAGGGCATCATCTTTTGTACCCCCCACTCCGCAGGCTGACGTCAGGTACAGGCCTTACGATAAGAGCCCTGCTCAAATTCTCTGAGGGCAAAATGAGGGAGCATTTGTCTCTTTGCTCTGGAGTCCAGAGGTCTTCATGTAGATAAGTTCTTAACTGGACTATTGCTGTAGCTGTCAGATTTGTGGCCTTTATCAAGTTATTTAGCACAAGCACAGACTAACAGATGAAAGAACATATAAGACAATTACTGTACCTTAAATCAACAGTCATTGTAAACACATATTAATGGTACATAGACAGGAAAATATATAGAATACATAAAACAAATACATTAAATCAGTGTGTATTTTTAAACAAATTGACTATGTGGTATTTTTTTATCTTAAGCTTAAAGCTATAATTTAGATTAGTCACTTATAATTCTCCCTAGGGGTCTTACTGATAGTACAGACACAAATTTCTCAAAAATCCTGGTTTCTTAACCTACCTCTTTCCCTCAAAGCCCATGTGCCAAGCCAAGTCATAGTATTGTACCTTGAGGGTTAGAGTGATGTAATCTGCCTTGATTCTTGCTGGAGCCATCAGCAGCTCCAAACTGTCCTCCCTGCAGATCTCTTCCTTGTGACAGGAAAATCCTGCTCACGGCTTCAATCTGCCCTTCTTGTAGGTGTCTTATATGCTACTACAGGATCCCAAAGAGCTCAAATGACAAAGCAGATTCCCTTCCTGTATAGGTTAGATTATATTTTAAATCTCCCAAATCCTCATGTGTTCAGAGGTGGGGCTTTTGGAAGGCGGTTGGATCACGGGGCTGCCTACTCATCAGTGGATTAATCCATTGATAAAACCATAGCTGGATGTGCTGTTAGGAGGTGGAGCCTGGCTGGAAGAGGTGGGTCACTGAGGGTGTGGCCTGGAAGGGTACACTTCCCTCCACAACCTCTCCCTTCATTCTCTGCTTTCTGGCCACTACAAGGTGAACAGTTTTTCTCTGCCAGCCTCTACCTCTGAGCTGGCTAATCATACACTGAAACTTCCAAAACTGTGAGTCAAAACAAACTCCTCTTCTTTCAAGTTGCAGGTGGTGGTTATTGGGTCCCAGTGACAAAAAGGTAACTAAGATATCTTGTCAAAACTGGATGATCTAGGGGCTGGGTATTTAGCTCAGTAGTTTCACCGCCTGCTGCGCAAGCGCAAGGACCCAAGTTCGATCCCCGGTACCAAAACATCAAAAAAACAAAACAAAATAAAAAAACTGGATGACCTGGCCAGGGATGTAGCTCAGCGGTACAGTGCTTGCCTGGCGAGTGTGAGGTCCTGAGTTTGATCCCTGGTAAAAAAAAAAAAAGACAAAAACAAAAACTGGATGACCTCAATCCAACAGACCCAAAAGAGCTCAAAGGCTGAGAAACAAGAGAGAGCAAGGTCTGATATTAAAAGGAGACTTACCAGGGATCTAAATCTGAAGGTCTCTCAAGTTCCACAGCTTATTTTTCTGCTTTATCAAAGAGTGGCAAAAAGCAAATGATGCCAGTCAAGTGAAAAGGTCAGAAAATGTACCCAAAATAAAAGTAATTTGGGCAGCTACATGGGACCATGCAATCTTTGCTATTTGGCTGGAGTTAGCTAGCCTTTTTCTGCCATGGCTTGCAGATTTATTACCAGAGTATTTAGGCAAATGCCCCTCTCCAGGGATCCCAACATACCAGGGCCCTGTCCCATAAGCCAGTCAAGTTGAACAGTGCTAAAAAGGGCAGGCAAGGAGCTTTAACCAGCATGGCCAAGCTGGGAAGCACAGAGAGGGCCAAGATCTTCCTTGAGGGGCTGGCAGAAGTTCTGGGGTTGACAACGACAATAGTTGGGGTTTGTGATGGAGCTGAAAATCAGGCATAGAGATTTCCAACGGCCCAGGCACACATGAACTGAGCCTTCCTACTCAAAGCAGCCAGGTTGGATGGCTGTTAAACCAGATTCCTAACAAGTAAAATATTGGGAATTGATGTCTGTCTTAGTTACTCTCTTTCATTGCTGAGACAAAATACCCTACACCCAAAGTTAAAGGAGAAAAGGTTTATTTCAGCTCACAGTTTGTAGAGGTTTCAGTCCATAGTCAGCTGACTCCAAGGCAGGGGGGCATGGCAGAAGGGCATGACAGAGGAGAAACACTTCATGGCATGGGAGGGCAGGCAGAAGGCAACAGAAAATAGTGAGCACCAAGCAGCCAGCCTGCCTTTCCCTTATATCCTTTCCAGGGTGCCAGACTTTTGGGTGGCGCCACCCAGAACTGTGCTAATTCCAATCGGTGGACTGATTTAGTACCACACACCCTTAATCCCAGCATCACACAGCCTAGATCCAGCCAGCTCCAAAAAGCCCCACCTACGAGTGCATGACGCTTTGGGGGACATCTAGGTAGAAGCCCTGGCTCTGGCCTTGGCCTCCCAAAAGACTCATGCACATTCCTTTATGCAAAAGACATTTAGTCCATCTCTAAGAGTCGCCAAAGTCCTGACAGTTTCAGCATTGCTGAAAAGTCCAGGTCTGAAGTCTCCTCTAAGATTTAAGGCAAACTCAGCTTTGAACCCCTGTAAAAATGTAAATAAAGTTAAACACTTCCAATATACAATGACACAATAAAAACCCTTCAAGTCCAAAAGGTACAAATAGGGGAACAGAAAGGAATAGAACAGAAGCAAGACCAAAGTACAGTAGGGCAAACATTAAGTCCTGTAGTTCCATGTCCTCTGTTTCAAGATGTTAATTCCAAAGGGATTGGGTGTCTCCACCCCTAGAACACTGTGGATGGTGGCCTCTCTTACAGCTTCTTATGAACTATGTAGTTCAGGCTGGCCTTGAACTCACTATGTAGCCTAGGCTGGCCACCATACCTGGCCTCACTATCAATCTTATTATCACAGTGTAATGTTGACACTGTAAATACCACTTTCCTTTTCTTCACCATATAGGAGGCCAGTGTTATGTCTTTCTGAAATCTAAAGATCGTACTATAATTTTCTCTCCTTTTTTCTTTTCTTTTTTGATACATTTCTCTATTGTGAACTTGCAACATTTTTTCAGGAATCTTGGCTTTGTTCTTTTTGAATAGTTCCTGTGCTGGTCAACTGGTGTTCTTTTGACAAATATAACATCGGTGGGTAACTAGTGAACCAGCTGTCAACTGTGACATCTGGATTATTTTTTGAAATAGGTGCACCAAGTCTGTTCACAAAGTCACACAGTTTGTTACTAAATGAAGAAAGACCTGGTGGCTGAGTTCTAGGATAAATTTCAAAATTCAAGGTGTAAAATGTCTTCACAGCATATATTTCTATACCGTATTTGAAAGATTTACATGGCATATAGTGCCAAAACCTTCATTATTTCATGGTTATGAAATAAAGCAAGTTGCTCATCAGTTGTCATGTACTCAAACGATGTATAAACTACTTTACAGTTTGAAGCAAAACTTTCAACAAATGAGTGAATAGCAGCCAAACTGTCGGAATTTTTCTTTCTTGGTGTGTCTTTCAGTCATCAAAATGTAGGCCATTTTGAAGGAAACAAAATTTCTTGAGTGTCATTGTTCTAAAAATCTCAACACCACATCTGTCACATCTCCATAAATCCTTTAGATTCTGTTGATTAGAATGATAAAATCTTGGGCCAGGGATTTAGCTCAGTGGTTCTGCCGCCTGCTGCGCAAGTGCAAGGACCCAAGTTCGATTCCTGGTACCAAAAAAAAAAAAAAGAATGATAAAGTCCTGCTATGAAGGCTTTTAATTCAGATAGTGAGGTGTCATGCTAAATTTGTTTTTTTTTTTTTCTATGTCGTTTTATTGGTACATTTTAGGTGTACAATACAATGACATTCATCATTGGAGATATGCACCTTTACATACTCTCTTGGTTCTTATTTTTTTCCCCTTCCCCTGCCCTCCCTTCAACCCCTCCATCCTTCCCTATTTACAAAGACTTTGTTTCCTTTTTTTCATTTTCTCATATTAATTCCATTCCCTTCTTTCCTTTCCCCTCCCCCTCCCACTTCCCCTTCCCCTTTGCCCCTTTTCTT
>NW_004624764.1:14728757-14768006 GCF_000247695.1 Heterocephalus glaber | reverse complement strand
TATATATATAGTAATACCGCAGTTCATGAATGCTTCTGTTTGCAAACAATTCAGTTCTCAAACAGAAGTGTCCAACAAAATTTTGCTTCCATTCACAAACTCCACATCAGGTGACAAACACAACTGTGGCCATCTTCCCCAAAATTGAAAAGCAAATTAAGTTCATGAACTGAGGTACCCCTGTACTAAGTACTTGGCAGAATCCTCACATTAGTTTTTAACCTGTAGTATGAGGGCTATTATAGTTGGAAAGGCCAAATGGAAGCCATGTGAGTTGCCTTTACCTGGTAAAATAGTAAACCAAAAACAATCACATCCTTGGAGGGACTGCAGAGATTAGTGCCACTATCAAGGACTTGAAGGATGCAGGGGTGGTGGTCCCTACCATATCTCTATTTAGTTTTCCCATTTGGCCTGTACAGAAGATGGATGGGTCTTGGAGAGTGTTGGTGGATTACTGTAAACTGAATCAAGTGATGACTCAAATTGCAGCTGCTGTACCTGATGTGGTGTCCTTGCTTGAATAGAATAACACATCCCCTGGGACTTGGTATGCAGCTATTGATTTGGCAAATGCCTTTTTTGAAATACCTACCCATAAGGCCCATCAGAAACAATTTGCTTTCACCTGGCAAGGCTAGCAATACACATTCACTGTCCTACCTCAGGTTTAAACCCTCAGTTCCTCATACTGGGCCATAGAAGCCCATTCCATAATTTTCTAATGAAAATATCTACTTTAGTATAATGGTAGCCAGCTGGGCATCTCAGTAGCTGTGTTGGGGGAATATAGGAAGCAATCTTTGTGTTCACCCACTTGATATGATGAATGGCAAGGAGTATACACGTGTGTCAAAGTATAATTGGGTGAGTTTTACCCATGTTATGCACTGTTACATTTTGTGCATTTATAATTTTTTTATTAAATGTTTCCTTTTGATTTTTTTTTTGTAGAATTAGCCCAATTCAGTATAATGTCATGTGAAAATCTGCTTTTACAACTTTGGGAGAAGGCTGAATGCGAGTCAGCTACCAATGATGACTTGGATCATGTAAACCAAAGAAGTTAGCAACATATGACAAATATGTCAGAGAGGTACAGAATGAGGACCTTGATTCAGATGAGGAAGAGAACAGTCATATAAGTAAATATTTGTCTAGTCAAAGTGCTACAAAATGGTCATGTATACCTGAACAATCCAATGTTAGAACTAGGTCAGAAAATGTTCTTGCCAGGGGTAAAACCTATTGGATAGAATACCAACACTGTGATTCAATGTTGGAAATTGTTTGTAATGGGTGATATGCTATAAGATGTTTTGAAATACACTAACAATGAAATAGAAGGAAACATTCTACCTTTTTTTTTTTTTTTTTGGTACTGGGGATCAAACTTAGGATCTTGCACCTATGAGGCAGGCACTGGAACCACTGAGCTACATCCCCGGCCCAAGGAAACATTCTATATGCATCAATAGTAATACTCAAAATTATATTTAGCATACACTTCCAAAGTTGCTATATAGATTCAATGCAATCCCAATTGAAATCCCAGCAGCACACTTCACAGACCTTGAGAGGAGGTTGGGTGAGGAGGGTGCCCAACCCTCTGAGGCCTCGCCAGCTCTCCAGCCCAGAGCACCAGCCTGCCTCCTCTCCGCACCCCGAGAACCATGGATCAAGTTCCCTCTGGGCTCCAGCTCCCCACCAACACGAACATGGCAACCAGAGTGGGAGAGGAAGTGGGTTACCTGTGTGTTCCATAGGTAACATCTCTGCTGCTCCCCACTCCCCCACAAACCTCCCAGACCTTCTTCAAATACTCTTTGCAGGTCCTCCTGTTAGTAATCATGCATGGATATTTTATGGACACACATAATACATACATATCTGTTGTGTGAGTGTGCACACTGTATACTATTGCTACCCATAGTCCTGAGCTATACAGCCAAGTTTCTCTTGCTTACTGGTTTTTTGGTTTGTTTGTTGTTTTTTGAGGGTTTTTTTTTTTTTTTTTGGTACCAGGGATCGAACTCAGGTCCTTGCGCTTGCGCAGCAGCCAGCGAAACCACTGAGCTAAATCCTCAGCCCACTTACTGTTTTTTATTATCGCTAAAATAAATGAACACCTCACTACTATATCAGTTAGAAATATATGCAGCTGCAAGAAACTTCCTACCCAACTAACCACACTGGGGCTTGTTTTCTGAAGCCGGCAGAGTAGCTCTGAAGCAGCAGTTCCCAGGTGCATCGAGGAACCGCACTCCTCCTTTTCTGAACCTCCACCCTCACCTTGTTGATTTCTCTCCCAGGTCTGTTGCCTCATTGTCCCAAGACACTGCTGCAACATTAACATCATTTAGCGTTAAGAAAGGGGAGCCGGGTGTGGTGGTGCATACTTAAAAACCCAGCACTTTGGGAGGCTGAGGCAAGAGGATTGCAAGTTTGATTCCTCCCTGGGCAACTTTTGAGACTCTGGCTCAAAACTTAAAAAATGACTAGGAATGTAGTTCGCTGTGAAGGCCCTGGATTCAATCCCTAGTACTGCAGTCAGTCATCAAATGGGGGAACCAGCAGTGAATACCTTGTAACAGGAAAGCAGACACTTTTGTGGAAATGTTCTTTGGCATTTTCAGTTAGATCTAATTAGCCCAGCTATTTTCTGGAGCCCCCTCTAACTCTCAGGGAAGCTGCAAAGTGACCAGACGGTTTCTCCAGCCTTTGTGATACAGGTGGGAAAGGGGGAAGTTGGCAATGTCCACTGGTTAAGCACACTGTCCATGCAATGAATGCACAGGGCTTTATAATTTACAAAGCAGCTACTGTTGCCATTTTATGGAAATTGCAATGGAAGGCCAGAGAGAGCAAGCAACGTACCTAAAGTTACACAGCTAGAGAGTGATGTACACAGAACTAGCCAAGCCTGAAGCTCATCTCGGTGGACCACTTGCCTGTTTCCTCACATGATCTATGAGCTTTGCATTCACTCGGCCTGGATAGCACCCCACAGCCTGGGTGCAGAGATCCCCCGGACAGGTAGGGCTGAGGCACAATGCAGTAATAGCAGCCCAGGCCTGGGGACAGTGACAGCAGATGTCTTCACCAGGCAGAGCACAGGTCCTTAGGGCCAAAGGCAGCTCCTCGCCTTGTGTGCCCCTTGGAGCTGGGTCTTTTCACCTGGGAAGTTCAGAGGACATGGGCATCCCCAAGACCTGTTCCAGAAGCAAGAGAGGCTCCCTCAGCCAATGCCCCACTGTAGGTGCCCAGGCCCTGCCTGCCCCAGCTGCTCCCTGCTACTTCACCCAGGGAAATCATCCTAAAATGACCATCTGGCTGGGGATTTAGCTCAGTGCTTACCCTGCCTGCCTGCCTGCCTCGAAAGCACAAGGTCCCAAGTTCGATCCCTAGTACCAAAAAAAAAAAAACAAAACCCACAACATAAAATGACCATCTGCCCTGTCACTGCAGCTCTAAAGCACCCAGGACTCCCACCCTCAGCCCACACCTTCTGTGCTCCTCCCTGGCTCCAAGCCCCTCTGTGGCCCCTCCGCCTGCAGGATGGTGTCTGGCTCCTCCCCAGGGCCCCCAGGGACTGTGTGACCCTGGCCCGCCCCTCAGCTCACACTTCCCTCCTCACCCACGTGCTCCCTGCACCCGGCCACCTCACACTTCTCACGGGGCCTGGAAGCCCTTGTGCTATCCCACTGCATGGGGCTCCATCACTGTCTGGGCCCAGCTCCCCCTGCTCATGCGCCAGGATGACCACCCTCCTGGCCCACAGGTGTCTCCTCCATGGCCCCACAGGGCCCTGTGCTGCCACCTTCCCTGCACTCACCGCACAACCCAGGAATGCAGCCATCTGTCCCCTGCACCCACACTGTGTCTGTGCCTACTCAGTTACCCACAAGTGGAAGGCGGAGTGGCCCTCAGCTGTGCTCACAACCAAGTCACCCCTGGGAGCTAGGAGCTGACGTGACCCCCTGAGTGTCTGATGAACCACTCACTGCAGAGGCTGCTTTGTGGGTGCAACAGCCTGCATGGATGACGTGCTCCCCTTGGATGATGGGGAGCCAGGGCCAGAGAGGCAAGGACCCACCTGGAGGCCACTGGGGCCCCACAGCTCCCACATTTCAGAGGACCCAGGCTGGCTAGGTGACACCAGGGCACGAGAGCCTCCTTGGGTGCTGAGGCTTGGGGCTCGGTTGCACCTCCTCTGCGTTCTGCAGTGCACCTGGCTCAAGGCAGGGGTCAGTGCCCACTGCAGCAAGAAGGTGAGGGTATGACTGGGTTCTCCCCATGCAAATGACACCAGACAGCTGGTGGCCAGAGGGACCCTGAGAGCAGCCCTCTTGGCCACCTCCTGCCCTATTGTCTCCGTACTAACCACATGAATGGACCCCACGGGTCCCACTGCCTCCACCTCCCCTTCTCTGGGCTCCGCTTCCCTCCTCCCAGCACCCTGGTCCTTCCTCCTGGGCCCCAACCCCTTGCCTCTCCCTGACCCAGAGGACAGAGCCTGGGCCCCCATCCCTCAGGCCTGACAGTCCACCTCCAGCCCTGCACTGAGGGTGAGGGACACAGGATGAGGGAAGGCACACGCAGTCGTGTTTATTGGGCAAAGTCTTAGAGACTCAGTAAGGCACATGGTCCAGGAAGGGGCCAGGTGGGGAACAGCGGGCTCAGTGCTGGGCACCGTAGTGCTCGCTGCCCTCTGAGTGGCTCTGGGCACCCCTCTCCTTCAGCCCCTCTCCTGGGCAGGGGAGGGGGCTTCTGTCCTGAGAAGGGGAGTGTGGGTGATGAGGGCCAGGGAAGGGAGAGGCAGCTCTGTGGTCTGGGGTGGCAGGAAGGCAGGGCTCAGGGGTGAGCCTGCTGCTCCTCAGACCCAAAGGCACTGAAAATGGGGGAACCTAGCCCAGGGCCAGTCTTGTAGGGGGTGGCTCAGCCTGGCTGACGGGGTATGGGGAGCAGGCAGTTGGCTGTCATGGAGGCCGATAGCAGGAGGGCAGGCACCAATGGCTGCCTCAGCTGAAGTCACGGCTGGGCAGGAGCAGGGGCGCCACCAGGGTCCACAGGTAGAGGAACAGCCCCGCCCAGCTGGCGCAGATCTTGACCCACACAGCGGTCCACGTGCTGATCATCTTGTGCATCTCGCTGGGTCTGGAACACACCATCTTCCTTGTGACCTTAGTCCTTTCTAATCCCTGACCTTACGCCCTACACTGACTCTTACCCTGGAACTCTGGTCCCAGTCTCTGATGTTTTGGCTCCTTGGCTTTGTGACCCTGGACAAAGCCTTGTATCACAGACCTTACTCTGACCTCAATTTTGATTTTTTTTTTGGACAGGGTCTCGCTATGTAGTTCAGGGTGACCTTGAACTCACTATGTAGTTCAGGCTGGCCTTGAACTCACAGCAATCCTCCTGCCTCAGCCTCCTGAGTGCTGGGATTACGGGCATGTGCCACCATGCCTGGCTCTCAATTCTGATCTTGATCCCGGGCTTAGACCTTGAAATTGTGACCTGACTCCTGCTCTCTAATTGTGTGATCCTAATTCTTGGATGTCACTTTAGTTCCTGACTTTGGGACCTTGCAGCTCCTGACCTTAGTCCTGATCTAACTTTGACTTTGATCTTTGCTCCTATAACCCAGCCTTGACCCCTGAACTTTACCCAAATCTTAACTCCTTGACCCAGCCACTTCAATACTGGCTTTACGGCCTTCCAAACCCAATTTTAACCAAATGACCCAGCCCTGGTGTGTGGTGTGTGTGTGTGTGTGTGTGTGTGTGTGTGTGTGTGTGTGTGTTCACTAAATCACTGCTACTCAATAGTCCTGAATAACAGAGTCAAGTTGAGATACTGCATGGGCCCAAACCCCAGCCCTGGACCTCATGACTCCTATTCTCAACCTTGTGGCTTTGATTCTGAGCTCCACACTGTAATCCAAACGTCCAACCGTGAATCCCAAATGTGAACCCACAATCCACCCCCATTTGCAAACCCAGTGGCCCTGCACAGGCCCAGCCCCTCCTGTGACACCCCCTCAGTCACTTTGTGAAGGCACCAGGAGTTCAGCAGACCCTAAGGCAGGGGCAGGGAACCTGCAGTGGGCCGGGGCAGGCTCTGTGGAGGGTCCAAGACCGACCCCAGGCCCCAGCCTTGAGCAGGACTGGGCCCCAGGAGGGGCAGCCGACACACTAGGCCACCCCTGCCCGCTGGGCTGTGCTCACCTGTACCAGTTGGTGAGCGTCATCATGATGTGCAGGGAGGCCAGCACCAGGCAGAAGTGGAAGAAGGAGTAGCTATAGGTGACGCCGTCCTGCTCGTTGTCAAAAACTCGGCTCTCGAAGGCAGCTACCTGCTGCTGCTGTTGATCCAGGGTGACTGAGCAGTCCTCTGTCTGCATCAGGCTGTTCACCTGCCGGTGGTCCGAGGAGCGCACACTGGGGAGAGGAGGCGGCATCAGGGCCACTGCTACCAAGGTGGGTGGGTGGAGAGGAGTGGTGGCCCCTTGAGCCATGGCACTGGTCACAGTGCTGGACACTGATGGTCTCAGAGTCTTGGAGGCCAGTGGCCTGGTGGTTTGGCACTGGGTCCAGGAGTCAAACTGTTTTGACTCAATTCTATGCCAACTCCCTGTGTAACCATGAATAAGACACTCAACCTCTCTGAGCCTCTCATGCCTCATCTATAAAATTGGGAATAATAGCATGACTCTCCTAGGATGCTGGAAGGACCAAAAGGAATGATGATGTGAAGATCCAAGTGCTGTGCCAGGCACAAAGAAGAAACTGAACAGTCACTATTGCTGGGCACAGTACAGCATACCTACAATCCCAGCTACTCGGGAGGCTGAAGCAGGAGGATGACAAGTTTAAGGTCAGCCTGGGCAACTTACTAAGATTCTATCTCGAAATAAACAATAAAAAGAATAGGGAGCACCCCTGGGTTCAATCCCCAGTAGCACCCCACAAAAATCACTATTATTATGATTGTTCATTTGTCATTTCCACAAACATATTTGAGTCCCTAGTACTATAAAGCACCAGACCAGGTGCTGCTACAATAATTAATATGGGTTAATAATTGATAGCGTTCATTTACCATTAACATTAAGTTTTATTAGTCTTTGGTAATTTATCTTATCAATTGCCTCCCTTTGGGTTTACACTAAGAAAAGAAAATAGTCACAGTTATGCTTGTGTGTCATTGGTTTCTATGATGACATTTGATGTTTTAAACAGAATTTAACAGTCTCAGATATATACAATTTTGAAAAATCAACTTGCATTTTGAAAAAAAAGTAAAAAAGCAGCACTGGATCTCAGTCCCACCCCACAAAACTGGCTAAGCTCCAGGGGACTCTGACTGCCAACTACTATGGGCACTGGGCCACAGGTGCTGCCCCTGCCTTGTGGCACCTTCCACCTCTCAGCTGCCTGAGCTTTAGAGCTATGCCAAGCCAGGAGCAGCACTGCACACCCGTAATCCCAGGACTCTAGGAGGATTGCAAATTCCAGCTTGGGCAATGTGGTGAGAATCTGTCTCAAAATAAAGAATTATAAAAAGAGTTGGGGATGTAACTCAGTGCACAGGGCCTGGGTTCAATCTCCAGTACTGAAAACAAACAAACAAACTCAACTTGGAGCAGATAGCACCTTGGGCTGTCAGTAGAGCCCCCGGTGGCTGCAGGCCAGGGAAGTGCGAGGGTGAGAAGCTGAGGAGCCAGGTCTGTCAGGGAAGGGGAGGGACAGAGAACCAGGCAGGAGGAGAACTGACCCAAGGTGGCCTCCAGAGAGCACAGGGCGGTGGTGCACAGTGCCGCCTGGGGCTCTGAGGCAGCCAGAGGCAGCGTAAACAACAATCAGACCAAAACAGGGTCCCCAGGGGACACAGCAGCATCACTCAGCCGGCGGTGCAAATGGTCAGATGATGGCCTCAACATTCAGCACCCACTGGGCACCTACTCCTAGTCAAGTTCCTTGCTAGGTCTTGTACATAGTGACTCTTCACACCCTAACCCTGCAGCGATCCGGGGAGGTAGGCACTACTTTTACCCCTACTTCACTGGTAAGAAAACCAAGGCATAGAGAGGTTGACTTCCCCAGCTAGCAGGCTGAGGGTGTCAGAGTCAAAGGCAAGCAGTTTGGCTCCAGAGTCCACACTGATAAGCACTCGCTAAGATGTCCCTGTGAAAAAGTCGCAGTAGTGTCGGGCATGGTGTCACACAACTGTGGTCCCAACCCCTCAAGAGGCAGGAGGATCACGAGGCAGGAGGATCACAAGTCTGGAGGCCAACCTGGCCAATTTACTGAGACCCTGTCTCCAAAAACACCCCAGCCAAACACACCTGTAATTCCAGTACTTGGGAGGTTGAGATGGGAGAACTGTAAGTTCAAGGCCAGCCTGGGCTATAGAATGAGACCCTATCTCAAATAAATATTAAATACATTTAAAAAAAAAAAAGCTGGAGATGTAGGTTTTTGCTTTTTTCCTTGGGTTCAATGTTCAGTATCAAAAAAAAAAAGTCACTATGTCACTGTGTGATCTTCAGCAGCACGAGCTGCCTTTTCTCAGGGGAGATTATGGGATCATAGCCACCCCAACCACCATGGAGATTGTCCTCCTCTGAGGAGGAAACAGAGGCTCAGAACAGTTAAGCCATTTACCCAGGGCTACACAGCAGGAGAGAGACAAAGCCTGGGCCCGCTGTTTCCTGTCCAAGCACCTCCCTGCCCCTACAGATGCCTGCACCCCACTCAGCTGGAGTTGAGGTGGCCTGGGTGCAGCGCCCTCTGCTGCCCACCAACGCTGTGCCCTCAGAGGGACTTGGTTTCCTCACTAGCACAGGCCAGGGCTGGACACACTGCCCACTGGGGCACCTGTGAGTTTGCTGCCTGGCTCCCAGGTCCTTCCTTCACTGCCAGCTCTGGGCCCCCCACTGTGACCTCCCCACAGCCAGACCCACGTACCTGATGAAGAGGGTGCACAAGATGAAGATGACCAGACCCACGATGCTGGGTGCGTCCCACCACTGGGTCTCGTAGCCCTCGGGCCCGGCCAGCACAGTCTCATTGCTGAGCTGGGTCAGCAGGTGCGGGTTACACTTCTGGTCTGGGTTCAGGAGCACTGTCACCCTGGGCCAGAGCCAGCCCAGAGGACAGACAGACAAACACACTTGGCAGACAAAATGACAGACAGGCAACTCCCGCCCAGACAACTCCCCCACCTCCCTGAAGGACTGAGACCCGGAACCCACAGGAGCTGGGAGGTCCCCGTCACCTGTGAGGGTCTCCAGCCCTTGGCAGGCTGCTTGGAGGCCAGACCTGGGCCCATACTCACCAGGGACGTTGGATAGGGCCGTCCAGGTGACAAACATAGTGTAGAGTGTGACGACCGAGGCCTGTAGCAGACCTGAGTTGGGCTGGGCTTCCTGGCAAGAGCCATTCACTGCTATGACCCTCGCCCTACGGGGACATCCCACTCCCACCCAGCCCACTCTAGCCAGCCATCAGTGACCCCTCCAAAACCCCACCCAACCAGGTCACTTGCCACCCAAAAGTAGAGTTCTAATTCTTCATCTTCACACCCCTGGGGTTATCCCACTTCCTCCCTTCCAAAAACCCTCCAAGGGCAGCGTCCAAGAATCAAAGCTGCCCTGGTTTGCCCAGTCTCACCTCCACTCTGCCTCTTCTGCCATGGAACCTGTCAATGCCTATCCCACCCCAGCCCCCAGCCCCATTTGTGGTACTGAGGTTGCGCTCAGGGCCTTTGCACTGAGCTACATCCTGGACCTTTTTAAATTTTGAAACAGGGTCTCACTAAATTGCCCAGGTAGGACTTGAACTTGCAATCTTCCTGCCTCAGCCTCCCAGAGTGCTGAGAAGACAGGCATATGCCACCATGCCTGGCTGGTAACTGTCCTTAACATGTTCCTTCCCACTCTCTCCGGCAGGCAACCGCTCTTTAGTCCTCAAACAGTACCTCCAGTGAGGCCCTGGGAACCCCAGTTCTACCAGCCCACTCCCTTTTAGCCCCTACCTGCCTCTATTGTCCACATAATACTTCTTACCAAAAAAGTACCTTGCCTGGCCTCATCCCCTGCAACTTGTCCTTCCTCACCCCTCACCACATCCGCACTTGAAAGTATGAGGTGAAACTATGATTCAGGGCACAGGCTCTGGAGCAGCCTGCCTGGGCTCAAATCCCAGCTCTCCCATTTACAGCTACATGACGGTGGCTAAGTTTCTATTTCTTTCAGCCTCCATTTCTGCACCTGTAGTGTGGGGATGATGACCAGGCGAGGGCCAGAAGACATCCGGAACAGATGCCATGAGCTGTTTGCTGTGTTATCATTCTTCCTCTTCCCCTCACAGTTTATCCCCAGTGCAAGAACAGTGCCTGGTACACAGCAGGTACTCGAGCGCTGAACAAACCCTGACTGCCGTGTGACTGGACAACCACCACCTGCTCTGGGCTTCGACTTTCTCAGCCGGAAATGGATGCTCTGAGCGGAAGGAGATTCCTGACTTTTCTGCTGGAGACTGCAAGGGCCCTCTAAGCTCCCCAAGAGACCCGTGCAGTGCGGAGACCGGAACTAGGAAGTACCATGGGATGTGAAGGGAGGCCAGAGATGCTTTCTGAAGGACAAATGGTTCCTCTGGGAGTACCACCCACTGTCTCTGGGACAACGTGCTTCTGCCCTTCCTAGCACCACTCCCTGACCTTTCCTAATAGTCTCCTCACTTGCATGAAAGTGACAAATGACAGCATTAATAAATCTAGCATCTTCTATCTGATTGGGTTTTTTGGTTGTTTTTTTCCCCCCTAGTACTGGGAATCGAATTCAGGACCTTGTGTTTGCCAGGGAGGCACAGCGCCACTGAGCTAAATCCTTTCCCATACCTATCTGCCAGGCATTGCTCTAAGTGTTAATTCTGAGAGTACCAGGTATTACCATTATCCCTGGTTATATTTTCGGAGAGAGGGTCACAGAGAGGTTAAGGCACTTCGACAAATACACCCAGCAAGCAGATATGAGAACAGAGACTCAGCCTGGGAGGCCCTCTGGGAGCCCACACACAGCCCACACCCTGGGACAGTCAGTCCCGGTTGTCAGTCCCCTACAAGAAGTGCCACGCGCCAGGGGCCATGTGATAGGCTGCTCACCTGGACCTTGGGCAGGACGGCAACAATGGAGACACACACACAGAAGACGATGTTGAGGCTGATGAAGATCTTGCCCTCATGGCAGGTGCCGGGATGGGTGTAGTAGATGAAGAGCAGTGTCACAGCCCCGATGGAGAGTGCGTAGAAGAGCAAGGTGAAGAAGAAGAGGCCTGGTGGAAGCACAGGGGGAGGCCAACTCAGGGGGCAGAAGGCATAGGGGTCCCGATCCCAAGGGGGTAATAGGCTTGGGGACCCTGATCCCTGGGTCCCTTCTGGGCCTCAGTTTCCCTGCTTCAGGAGTGACATCAGTGTCTTCCACCAGGATCTTTGTGCACTTCTGCCTGGTTCTGAGCTAAGATAACTCACTTGCCGTACAAAGAGGACCCCGGCATCAAAATGAAAGCCTCAAGACAGACATGTGAAAACAGAGCCAGGTGCCTGGCAGTCGGGAGGCTGAAGGGAGGTATGAAGGCCACACCAGCACCCAGCCGAGCCTTTCCTCCTCATGTATTCACAAGGACCCAGAGACTGCACAGAGTCCATCCTTGGGGGTCCAGGGGGTCAACCACCAGGTGTCCCTGGAACTTGGTCCAAACACCGCCTGAAGGGCCTCACATCGCTGCCTCTGTGCAGCCGGTCCTGCGGGAGCTGTGGACTCTCTGAGCTCAACCCCAGGGCTGTGTGGCCACTCTCCTCCACTGCCCGTGCACGCACCTCCCACCCACCCTGTCCACCTCACCAGCCTTGGGCTCCCTGGACCCTCAGGCCCCAGAGGGCAGGCCGGTGGGACTGACCTGCATACCAGGCCCGGGAGTCACACTCCTCGGCCTTGCCCAGCCACCGCTGGTTCCAGCAGTGTGCAAAGTCGATGAGCAGGAGCAGCTGGATGAGGATGAAGAGGAAGGAGCCCACGACGCCAAAGTAGAACCAGACTGTGTGGGGATGGGGAGTGAGGCCAGGCCTGGAGGCACTGGAGTCCTGGGAGAGTACGCACCCCGCAGTTGCCCCTCGGACACTTCTATTCACTCACCACTGGGCGTGCCCTACACTGGAGACACTGAGAAGAAGCTGAGGCCACCCTCGGGGAGTGCCAGCCACTGTGGCACAGGATGGATGAGGACCAGATGGGCCCCTCATCCTGAGTGCTCAAAGCCGTGAGTCCAGCACCAGTGGGTGTCTCACAGCAGGGGACAGCAGGCCAGGGACAAAAGCAGTGCCCCACACTCCTCCCACCAAGGCCCCCAGCCCCACTGCCCTCAGTGCCACCTACTCTTGGAGAAGGAGCCATCGGGGATATAGAATGCACCCACGGTGATGCCCACAAGGATCAGGAACTTAAAGAACCAAAACCTATGGTGGGGCGGGGAGACAAGAAAGCTGAGTGAAGGTAGGGCCACCAGGTGCAGGTCAGGGCCCAGAACCCCCACCCTGAAGAACAGACCTGGGAGAGGAAAGGAGGGACTTTCTGATGGGCTCAGAACATCTGTTCCATCCCTAGAAAAAGCCCAGAGGGGCAAAGAGGAAAGAACCAAGGAGTGAGCACGGTTGCCCAGTTTCTAGCCTGACTGTCACTAAAGCACTCTGTGACCTTAGGCATACTGTGGCCCTTTCCGAATCTAGGAAATGGGCAGAACCAAATGCACTGTCCCTGTGCCATGTCCACCTGGTGTCAGTGGCTCCTGAGGCCGAGGGCAGGGTCTAAAGATCCCTGGAGAGGCAGAGGAGAAGACCCCCTGGGGAAGGGCACAGAGGGGTCCCTCCCTCACCCATTCTGGATGGCAGCCCGTGGGTCCCGGCTGCTGCGCACGCAGATCATGAGCACGGTGAAGAGGAAGAAAAAGGCGGCCATGGCGAAGCACATGCGGTAGGCGGCGCGGAAGCCCAGCAAGGAGCCGCAGTCGATGTGGCCCTGCACAATGCTGGGGGTCTCGGCCCCCTCGCACACCCAGGGCAACTGTGGAAACAGACAGAGAGAGCAGTGTGACAGCCCTGCCTAGAGCCCTCGGGTGGCTCCCTGGAGACCGCCTGCAGTCCCCTGTGGTCACCCCAAGGTCTCAGTGCAAGCTGTACTGTCAAAGCAGGGTTTCCCTGTGTGGCCTTCACCCACCACCTGAGTGAGAGCCACTGACTTGGGCTTGGAAGAAATGGAGAGTCCAAGGCCTTCCTGCTACAGAGTCAGGCCTCTAGGGTAAGGTCTGAGAGCCCACATGTCCACACGCTCCCCAGGGGTCCACACCCATGTGCACCAAGATGGGACAGCCCTGTGCCAGGCCGTGAGACACTGGAATGAAGGGGGGAGTCAGGATCCCCAAGTGACGCATATAGGATTGTTACAGCTTGTGTCTAGATGTCCCCCACAGCCTCATGCTATCTTAGGTGGGGCTTTTTCAGAGGCAGCTGAATCTAGAGTGTGATTGATTCCTGGTGGGGCTAGGCCCGAGGGCACTAGGATTAAAGATGTGAGTGCTACCTGCCCTAAGTAGTCTGAATAAGATAAAAAAGAAGCAGAAAGATGCTGTTAAGATCTCTTGTTGCTTTTTGTTACCTGCTGGCCAGCCATGAACTGTTTTTTCTCTGCGATGATCCTACTCTGCCTTGGACCCAACTGATTATGGACTGAAACCTCTACAAACTGTGAGCTAAATAAACCTTTCCCCCTTTAACTTTGGGTGTTGGGTATTTTGTCTCAGCAGTGAGAAAAGTAACTAAGACTAAGATTTTCCAAAGGGATTATACCCTCCCCCCCACCTTGTGGAGCTGACTCTCCACGCTCGGGGTCAGCATGATGATGGACACCAGCACACCCAGGAGGAGGAAGCTGGTGAAGACCAGGCGGCTCACGGTGGAGTTTCGGCTGGAGGGGCAGCAGGAGCACAGAATGCAGGGTGCGGAGCCGCAGAGACAGGAGGCCTGCAGGGGGCAGAGGCACGGTTATTCCCCACCACAGCACGCAACACCTACCACCTGCCCACTCGGGGTCTCCAAGTCCCACTGAACTCAGCAGAGCACCCTCCTCTCCCAGATGTCACCTCTTCTCACGTCCATGCTGGAGAAGAGGCTGGGTCACACAGGACACAGGAACTTACAAAGCCAACAAGCAGCAGACTCAAAGCTGGACTTACCACAAGTGCTACCACAGCTTTGGAAAGACAGAGCTGGGCTCACGCTATTTCCCACTTAGGGAGAAGGAGCAGAAAAAAAAACAAAAACCAAACCAGAAGGCCAGCTCAGTCCTGATTACCTGTGTGACCTTATACAACTCACTTGACCTCTCTGAACCTGTTTCTTCATCTACAAAACAAGAATCTTAATAGAACCTACTCCTCACAAGGCAGCTGTGAGGACCAAACAGGGACTCTAAATTGCAGCCCATCAGATTCTCTCCTCTCCATCGAATTTACTATTGTCTCATGTGCCTTGCATTTGACTTGGTTGTCTGCCTCCCTCTTCCAGCAAGACCTGCAACTCTATCTGCTTTGTTCATGTGCTATTCCCAGAAACGGAAAGTGTCTGGCATTCAGTAGGAGTCCATGTACTCTCTGTGGAATGAATATAAAGTGTTTGGTATAGAACCAGACATATGTCAAGAATTGAAAACAGGGGCCGGGGATTTAGCTCAGTGGTTTTGCCGCCTCCTGCGCAATTGCAAGTACCCGAGTTCGATCCCTGGTATCAAAAAAAAAAAAAGGCTAAAGTTACTCTGGTCTTGTCCAGTAAACTAGGAAATGTGTTCATTAGTCAGAAAATTTTGGGGCCGGGGGTTTAGCTCAGTGGTTCCGGTGCCTGCCTCACAAGCGCAAGGTCCGGAGTTCAATCCCCAATACCAAAAAAAAAAAAAAAGAATTGAAAACAGTAAGTACACCAGGTGTGGTGGTGCACACCCATAATCTCAGCTATTCAGGAGGCTTAGGCAAGAGAACATCAAGTCCCAAGTCAGTCTGGGCAATTTAGGGAGAACATGATTCTATATAAAAAAATTTTAAAGAGGTTGGGAGTATAGCTCAGTATTAGCTTGCCTAGCTGTGCTAGGGCCTAGGTTCAATACCCAATGCTGCAAGAAAAAGAAAAAGAAGAGGAGGAAGAAGAATAGGAAGAGGGAGAGAGGAGGAGGACAAAGAAAGGGGAAGGGGAGAGGGAGGAGGAGTAGAATAAAGCCCGTAAGAAATATCTTGGATGGTTGGACTTAAAAGGCCTATTGGTTACGTCTCACTCAGAGGCTGTTCCAGTTTTGGACAGCAGGTGACAGTCTAACCCTGCCCTCGCAGGTCCTGGGCCCAGAGGGTAGCCCGTTCACAGCTGGTGGCCAAAGAAGACTCCCCCGCTCCGGGAGACCGTCCATACCCCAACCTTTGGGGGAACAGGCTGCATCCGGATTCCTCTGGTATATTCTATCCTCCCAAATACTGTAGTCCCAAATCTTCACCCAGGTGTCTCAGAGCCTGGACCCCAAGATCCACAGGCCCTGTGCCTGGGGCTTCTGTGGGCGGAAAGACCTTAAACACACACTCGCAGTGTCCTGGTGACAAGAAAGCGACACCACGGCGGTGGGGTCTGGGGAGGGCTCCTGAGGAAGTGACTCCAGGCTAGAGCTGGGGTAGGGGAAGACACTGACATGACAGGCAGGGGAGGAAAGCGATGGGGGCCGGCCTTCCACAGCAGGGGTCACACCACAGAGGCACTGGACACGTTTCCACCACACTTTGGGAGCAGGGAGTGTGGCGGGGTGTGGCTACCTTCTGCACTGTGGCTTCTCCCCAGACTGAAAATGCCCTGTGAAAGTTTGCTTGCTTCTTTTTTTTTCCTGTTCTTTTTGTTTGTTTTTATTCCATTTTTTGGTTTTGGTGGTACTGGAGATTGACCATTGGGTCTTCTTGCTTTTCTACATCCACTTTTTTGTGGGGGGGGTGGGCAGGATCAAACTTGGGACCTTGCACCTTCGAGGCAGGCCACGGAACCACTGAGCTAAATCCCCGGCCCTACATCCAATATTTTATTTTTTATCTTTGAGGTAGGGTCTTCCTAAGTCACTAAGTTGCCTGGGTTGGGCTCAAACTTGTGATTCTCCTGCTTCAGCCTCTTGGAGTGCTAGGATCATAGGCATTGCCATCATTCCCAGCTTAGAAAAAGCTCTTTCTTACCCACCTCTCTCACCCACAATGCCAAGTACAACGTGGACTCTAAATGGAATACATACTTGGGGAAAGAAAGTATTCTAGTTAAGTCCTGCAGTTGCTAACCCAAGTCTCCTGTTCACAGCTATCAGGGTGAAGGTAGGGGTGGGGGTTGAGAGAGAACAAGAATAAGCTAGAAGAATGTTTTGTCAACCATAAGGAGTTATAGGCCTCATTTTACAGATGTGCATATTAGGCCAGAGAAGTTAAGAAACTTACCAGCAGTCACACAGCAAGTCTAAAACAGCACTGAGATTCAAATAATCAAAGTGATAGCTCCCATATATTAAGGGTTAGTCACAGACATGGTAGTAAGCATTTATCCACATTAAACCTCTTGGAAATTATGAAGTATTTTGTAACCTTCCATTTTCAAATTGGGAAGCTGAGACTCAAAAAAGTTACATGACTAAGGTCACAAAGCAAGGAAGCTGAGAGGCTGGGATTTAAACTCAGGTCTGTGTGCTGCAAGAGCCAGGCTCTGCCCACATAGCTACACTACTTCCCAGCCCACTAACCCATGAAGGAGTCTCACTTAGAAATCCCCATCTGAAATGAACAGACACTTCTCAGATGAAGAAGTAGAAACACCAAATAAATATATGAGAAAATATTCAACATCACTGGTCATTCAAGAGAAGCCAATGAAAACAACACTGAGATTCTATTTTACCCCAGGAAGAATGGCTGCCTTCAAGAAATCAGCCAATAACAAATGCTGGTGGGGCTGTGGGGAAAAGGAATACTTGTCCACTGTTGGTGGGAGTGTAGACTGGTGCAATCACTGTGGAAATCAATTTGGAGATTCCTCAAAGAACTAAAACTGGAGGTTCCACTTGACCCAGCTATTCCCCTTCTAGGGAACAGCTAAAAAGAATTTCCAAAAGTATTACAAGCATCATACCACAGCGATATATGCACTCCCATGTTTATAGTGGCACAGTTTGTAATAGCTAAATCTTGGCCCATCAACCGATGAATGGATAAAGATTTTTTTTCTATACAATGGAGTATAAAGAAGGATGGGCTCGAGACATTTCTAGCTAAATGGATGCACCTTAAGGCCATATTCTTTTTTTTTTCTTTTGTACCAGGGATCGAACTCAGGACCTTGTGCTTGTGAGGCAGGTAGCAGCACCACTGAGCTAAATCCCCAGCCCTTTTTTTCTTTTTGGTACCTGGGATTGAACTCGGGACCTTTCACTTGCAAGGCAGGAGGTGGAACCACTGAGCTAAATCCCTGGCCCAAGACTATATTCTTAAGTGAAATAAATTGGACACACATGTTTAGACACACATGTGAGAACTGAAAGTGTAAATAAGGACCAAAATGTATAATAGATATTGGGAAATGAGAAGAAAACGTTCAAATAAGAAGGGGAACAAGGGAGGGTGGAGGGGGAAAGGACAAGAGAAAAAGGGGAATAGAAGAAAAAAATGAAACAAAGCTTTTGTAAATAAGGGAAAAGGGGAGGGGAATGGGAAAAAAGAAGCAAGACATATCATGTACAGGTAAAAATTCCCTATGATGAATGTTATCATTATGTATATCTAAATGTACCAGTTTGGGCCGGGGATTTAGCTCAGTGGTTTTTCTGCCTGCTGCGCAAGCGCAAGGACCCGAGTTCAATCCCTGGTACCAAAAAAATAAAAAGAAATAAATGTACCAATTTAAAAAGAGAGGAAAAAAAGAAATCCCAGTGATGGGACCAACCCCTCCAAGGCCAGGGGGCCAAGAGGCTCTGGCTCTGGCTCTGGGACCCCGGTGCCAGTCTGACCCTGACTGTGGCTTGTTACCACTTCAGTCTGAGACACGTGAGACAAGAAAAGCTGCCCCACTTCCCTGGAGCTTGGCCTTTCAATTCACTCTGGTTCAGGCCAGAGATTTAGCTCAGTGGACCGGGGATTTAGCTCAGTGGTTCCAGCGCCAGCCTCAAAAGAGCAAGGTCCCGAGTTCGATCCCCGGTACCAAAAAAAAGAAATTAATTCACTCTGGTTCATATAGGTCAAAATCCAGGTGCTCCTGACACCTGGACTTCTGGGGCTGATCCACAGCCAGAGACAGGGCAGGGGCAGGAATGCACCGGCTGCAGCTGCTTCCACGCCAACAAACACACACACACACACACACACACACACGCATGTGTGTGTTCACACAGACTCACAGTAGTGTGCCGCGGCCATGTTCACAACAGGAAATGAGAGGCCCTTGGGCCATGACCAAATGCCTGTCAGACACCATGGCCTTTCACATGGGGAGCTCCCTGCCAAATGGGGGGGGGGCGGCGAGGGTGACACAACAGAGGCACATTTAATTGTGTATAAATTATACCACAATTAAGTTGAGTTCACAAATATAAAAAGATTGAGATTTTAAAGAAAAACCTAAAATAGCAACAAAGTCCTAGGTTTTTATGAGCTTATTAGACTCTCAAGAAACTGCCAAAGTAACCTCAATATCCAACACCTGGGGACAGCAGTGGCCCATTCAGACCTCGGAAAGTTACACAGTGGGAAAGATGAGTCGCCAGGCTACTGAGCAATGTGGGCCACTGCTCAGAAGGCTGCGGGAAAGGCCCAGCAGAGCACAAAACTGCTCCTGCCGGAGGCCGCTCCCCACTTCCCACCATGCACCAGGAAAGACTGCAAGCGGCTGACCCAGAGCACCGCCCAGGTCCTCGGAATGGTAGGACTCAGAATTTAAGAAGCCCTGGGCTGTACAGCCTTAAAGTGCTGCAGTTTCTTGGCATTCAACCAATGCAGTCTCTTTCCAAAGGAGAATCATGAGAAGGCAGCTGGCACTCTCTGCCACTTGCACAATGCCAGTGACAGCTCATTACTTCCCAAGGACAGCTCTGGGGCCCTGAGCAGTGTGGCATGTGGGAACAGGTGCCAGTCATTTGTCACACCCTCTCCTAGTTATCCCCAGAATCAGCAATAGAGGTTCTCAGAAACACTCCAGGGCCTGGGTGGGTAGAAGAGGCAACTCAGAACTGGGACACAGGGTGTATTTGTTTGTTTCACTTTGTTTTGCATACTGGGGATTGAACTTAGGGCTCTGAGGATGCTAGACAAGTGCTCTACCACTGAGCTACATACCCAGCCCTGTTTGTGCTTGTTTTTGAAACAGGGTCTCAAGTTACCCAGACTGGCCTCGAACTTGCCATCCTCTTGCCTCAGCCTCCTAAGAAGCTAGGATTATAAGTCCATTCCACCATGTCCAACTGGACCACAGCTTTGACTTGTTTCACTTAAAAAAACTGGCCCTTTGTTTCTGAATGTAATCTAAAAGGAATGAAGGCAGGAACTCCGATATTCACACACCCAGGTTCACAGCAGCATTACTCACAAGGTGAAAACCACCCCCATTCATACCCAGTTGACTTCGTAAACAAAATGTAGCCTAGACATACAATAAAATATTACTCACTCTTAAAAAGGAAGGAAATTCTGACACATGCTACAACACAGATGACCCTGGAGGACATGATACTAAGTGAAATAACCCAGACACAAAAGGACACACATTGTGTGAACCTAGGAGAGTCAAATTCATTGACAGTAAAGGTAGACCGGTGGCTACCAGGGGCTGCAAAGATGGAAAAGTGCAGAAGAAAGGTGTGGTTTTGGCTGCACAACAGTGCCAGTGAACTGAATGCCACTGAAATGCACAATTTAAAGGTGGCAAAAAGAAGCCAGGTGTGGTGGCACACGCCTGTATCCCACCTACTCTGGAGGCTGAGGCAGGAGAATCCCTGGAGCCTGGGAATTCTAGACCAGCCTGGGCAACATAGGGAAACTCCATCCCAAAAGAAGAAGAAGAAAAAAAAGCAAAAGGCTACAATGGCACACTTTAAATGATGTCTATGTCACCACAAGAAAAGGGCAGGACAGGAGCAGCAGGAAGTCAGCCAGGTGAGAAAGGCGGTCTTAGCACCGGCTAGGTCAGCACATGGTTCCAGAGTGGCTGCAGCGGTACCGGAAGTGGTGTCCTATGTCCCTGGAGACCATGCTGGGGAGTCTGGACTTCACCCCAAAGGCAATGGGAAGCCACTGCCAAAGAGGAGGAGGGACATCAGCTTTGCATTTTAACAAAATCACTCCGGCCACCAAATGGAGTAGGACAAGTCTCTGGGAGGGCTGTGCAGGATCCCGGGAGCAGGGAGAGGGCTGGGGCTGTTTGCATGACCCAAAGTGACAGACTGTACCTGTACTGCTGGGTGCCTTAGACACGCCTCGAGCCACCCACGGGACTGACATTATTAAAGTACCATTAGTTATATATCCATTTAAGAAAGGTTAAATGGTAAATTTTAGGATAGGGATATGTGTGTGTGTCACAAAAAAAAAACAAAAAAAACCGTCCCCAGCAAGAATGCACCTTGCGGTCTTCACAAACAACTCTAACTGGCTGAGCCACCCCAGGAGCCATCCTGACAGATAGGGTGGCCCAGAACCATTCAGGGCACCAGCTCCCCCGATGCCAGGAATGCAGATCTAGTGGCAACTCTGCCACCAACTCAAGTTCTGAGGCAGGTCTCTCTGCCCCGCCCCCCAAGGGGCTGTGTCCTCATCTACTAACAGGGGATCCCAGAAGGGGGATCCTGGCAGGAATAGGAAGTGGCTTCACCCCAGGCCTACAGTTAACAGCTGGGTTTCTGGCTCTACCACTTCCCCACTGTGGTCCGAACAATCTACAGCCAGTGTGGGCTACCTCAGCAGCATTGGGTAGAACACAGCTATGTGCAGGGGCAGAGGACTGTTCTTTCCATTTTCCACACAAGGGAAGGAGCTGGATGACCCTCTGTTGTCACACAGCTGAGAAGAGGCCAGGCTGGGTTTGAGTCCCATCAGCCTTTCCCCGTCCCTCCCCAGATACATGCTGACTGGCCTGGCGACTCCCAACCCTCAGGGACCCATCTCATCTCTCCATCTAGGGCACCTCCTGCCCAGTTCAAATACTAAGAGACTCACACAACAGATGAGTCACAGGTGGGAGAATACAAGTCTTCTCCTTTAGCCCATGCACCTGGAAACATTCTTCCTAAAGGTGCTTGGGAACCTTCCATCAGAACTTCACTCCGTGGGACAACTCAGCACTGAAACAGAATTTTGCTGGTGTCCAGTAGTACCCCACTGCACCACTTACTGCTGTGTGACCCTGGGGAAATCACCTGCCCTCTCTGACCCATCTTCCTCATCTATGGGATGGGAATAATGTCACCTACCTTCCTGGGGTCTTTGTGAGGACTGAGTAAAAGGAGGCAGATATATACATATCTGCAGTGCTGAGCCTGTGACACCATGCCAGGACCGCTCTATGCCTCCAGTGAGGACACAGTATATGGTGGCCATTATTGGTGTGGTCATCTGTAAAATGGGTGAAGATGTCACAGAGCAGTGAGAGTGACCATAAACATCAGAGGTCACAGCGCCAAGGGGAGGCAATGAGGGGCCAGGCAGCTCCCTCACAGGTATCACTGCTCACTAACTTACCTCCTCCCACTTCCACCCTGGGCCAGCCCTGTCCCTAGGGAACTGGGATGCAGGGGAGGGGAGGAAAGGTGTGAGCAGAAGCCTGGACCAGGAACCAGGTTTTAATCCGGACTATGCAGCCTCAGGCAAGTGAGGCAACCTCTCTGGGCTGCCTCTCTGTCAGGCCTCAGCACCTCTGGAGTCAGTGACTCAGACTGCTTCGCTTGGCTTTGCACTCTCCACAGATGCAATTCTCCACTTCCTTTTCCTCATACTGTAATAGCTCCTGGGGTGAGCATTCACCATGTGCCAGGAGCTTGGCTGGACACTGGGCACTTTCCGTGTCTTATCATTTAATCTTCCCAACAGCACTAGAAGAGAGGCACTGCTAGCATCCTCAAATTGCAGATGGGGAGACTGAGGCACAGGGGACTGACCGTCTCAGTACCCCTTCCCAGGGCTGTGCCTCACGGAGGGGAACCAGATGGGAATCTGAGGAAGTGGGGGAAGAGATCCCTCATCCTCGGGTAGCAGGCCAGCTGAGTGGAGACCAGCCCAAACCTGGCACACCTTGGACAGGAAAGGACTCCCTTGTCCCTGTCCCGTGGCGCACGCTCCCACCCTTCACAGAGGGAAATGGAACCCTAAGAAGGCTGGGGTTGTGGTGTCCGGGCACCCACCGTGCTGCCGCCTGCGCTGAGCTCACTCACAGAAAATGGATACAAAGTAAACCTCCCGATCCCCAGCGCTGGCCCCGAGCCCCTCTCCCAGCACAACACACAAGGCAGGGACAAAGAAAACCAAGCCCTTAACTTGCATTCGACAGCCACTAGAGCCCCTCTCCCTCTCCTCCCCTTTGTGTAGGACCGGACGGGGAGGGAGCTGCCTGAATGAACCTCAGATTTAATGAGGGGAAGAGAGGAAGAGAGGGGGCTGGGAAAGGGAAAGGAGAAGGGCCTCCCGGCTGGGGTCTGACTGCTGCCCCAAAACAGAGTTGCCCGCCCCTCAGGCCCCAATCCCGGCAACCGGCCACCCACACCCAAACCTCCCTCAACCCCTGGGCCTCCCAACCCAAAGTTTGGCCCAGGTGGTCGGTAACAGGCGGCACTCGGGCAGCTGACAAAGGCCCCACCCGGCCCTGAAGGACAGTGCCAGGAGCGAGCGCCGGCCGACCCCACGAAAAAGAGCGGGTGCGGAGCGCCAGAGACACCGAGCCTCAGAAACAAGTACCGGGGTCGGATGCAAATGGACAAGCGGACCCAGACGCACAAAGACAGGCTGGCAGGCAGGCGGCCAGAGGGACGGGGAGAGGAAGGGGGCACGACGGAGGGGCCGGGACCAGGCAGGCAATACAAAGAGAGCGTCCGCTGGCCGAGCGCGCTCCGGGACCTCTCCAAGTTGGAGGCCGGGCCGGCGGCGAGAGGGCGCGCTCCTCCGGCCTCAGTCTCCCCGGTTCCCGGAGCTGCGCGCCGAGGGCTCCCGCCTGGGCTGCGCGCCCCACCCCGCCGGTAACCCGAGCCGCGGCGCCAGCTGCCCTGGTGCTCGCCTGCCGGCCCAACGCGTGAGGTCGGGGCGTCGGCGAGTAAGGGGCCCCGGGACAGGGACGCGGGACCGGCAGGGGAGAAAGACAAGTTTGGAGGAGGGAAACGAAGAAACTATCAGGAGGAAGAAGACAGGGGCAAGTGCGGGTCCGCAGCAAGGGCCGGGGCGCGCGGGGGCCGCCGAGCGGGGACTCACGCAGCTGAGCAGGGAGCAGGCGCCCAGGCAGGCCCCCATGGCGGCGGCGCGGGACCGGGGCCGGGGCGCGGGCGCAGATCCCGGGGCCCTCCGGACTTCGAGTGCCAGCCTTGGCACCGCCCCGGCCCCGGCCCTGTCCCGCCCCGGCCCCGCCCCGCCCCTGCCCCGCCCCCACCTGCCGAAGCGGCTCGACACTTTCCGGCGGCGCTCGGGGCCTCCCCGGACTCACCTGGGGCAGGTGCGCAGGGCGGGACTGTAGAGGAAGGGGACAACCGAGGATTCCCGCAGCCCCACGAGTCGCGCAACCCTACCCAACTCTACATTGGGCTTGTATGTTCGTCCAAAGCTAGGGTTTAGAAATAGACCTAGGTGTGAGCTCCGGCGAGGCCACTTTGTGACCGCTGGACACTGTCGCCCTTAGGGCAGAATCCAAGAGGTGGTCACCGCTGACACCTCGGCCCTTGGCGCATAGCCCATGGTCAATACAGGAATGTTGGATAGTGACTGACCGGATAAAGAAAAGTGGGCAAGGTACGTCACCTCTCTGAGCCTCATTTTCTTCAGCTAAAAGTGAGGGTACTTATCCCACGGGACTGTTACAACACAGTAGATGCTAAGCCCCCTGTCGTGTCTGTCCCTTCTAAGACCCCAGCCTCTCACTCTCAGTCTCCCCTCCATCCACCTGTTCTTCAAACTACTGACCCCAAGCAGCCTGACCTGGGCCACACACTTCCCACAGCTGATCCTGCTAGGTGGCTGCTTGCTTCCTAGGGTTGCCCGAGCCCTGTCCCTAACTAAGAAGGTCAGAAGGGAGGGCATTCCTGGCAGATGGCCCCAGGCTAGGTGTGAGCAACCTGCAGCAGGGCTCTAATTATTCCTCTTCCCCCTCCACTGCTGCCCTCGGCCAGCTCCAGTTCAGACTAAAGTTAGGGAAGGTAGTTGTGTGCCTCGCTGCTGGCTCCAGGGGCCAAAGATCCAGCCTGACTGCTTCCTTGGGAGTCACAGGGTGCCAGGCTTAGCCCTTAATTGTACCAGGACTGTCCTACAAACACACCCTGCACTTTCCCTCCTCCACACGTTGCCTATATGATGCTCTGTGCTTAAAAGTTCTCTTTAGCCCACTCTTCCCTTCAAAGCCTTGCTCACATCCCGTTTCTTCTCAGTGAAGAGAACCACGGCCACCACACCAGCTCACTCCTTCTACTTCAGCCTCGTTCTCTACTTCCCTTGTGTTTCCAGAGCCACAGGGCTTCCCCGTGGCCTCACAAATAACTAAGGCTACCTTGGAGCTCAAGCAGGTGCTGAACTCTTTCACCCACACAGCCCCGTTTGAGCCCCACAGCTGCCCTGAGGAGTAGATTAATTCCCCACCCTAATCTACCAGTGAGAAAAAGTAAAGAGAGTAACATGCTGAAAGTGCCAGTGACCCAGAGGGGCAATATAATGAGATTGGTTTTTTGGTTTTGGAATGTTTTTATGGAACTGGTGATCAAACCAAGGGCCTTTGCACTAATCAATATCTCCAGCCCTTTTCAAAATTTTTATAGGGTCTCACTAAGTTGCTAAGATGCCCAGGCTGAGATTGAATCTGGGATCCTCCCGCCTCAGCCTCCCAGAATGTTGGGGTTACAAGCATGTGCCATCATGCCCAGCTCACCTGGGATTCTTGCTCTGCCCCACCTCCCACAACCCATGCCAATCTGGGGAAACACTTCACCTCTCTTACCTCCAGCCCTCCCCTGAAATAGGGCTGTTACTCTGTCTAATCCAAGAACGCACCCTAAGGAGCAGGCTGTTATCTGGAAGGAATGAGAGACTGCTGTGTAGAGAGTCCCTCCAGTTTCTTCAGGTTGAAATTTTTCAGAACAAAGTAATGTCCTGCCAATGTCCTGGCCTCACTCTTGCCCAAGACCGAGCCCAGCCAGGTTCTCACATCCCCCAGTCGCCCTACACAGAAGGCCAGCCCACTCTGCAGATTACTCACTGAGTAGGTCTGTCCAGGTGAGTCCTCCTCTTTCAGCCTCATGCTTCTCATCTGTAAAATGGAGGGAGTCATTTGTGTGCGACTCTCTCAGGGGCTATTGAGGAGATCAAAGAGGAAACAAAGAGGCTTTCTTGTTTAACACTGGTCAGCCCACCAGCCTCTTCTCCGGTCTTGAACCTCCTGTGTGGAGCCAGAATAACCCTGTCCCTCACACTTCCAAAGACACAATCACATCTGTGCAAGTCACCAACCTTTCTGAGCCTCACTGGAGGGCTGGGATTCAGGGTTCAGCTCTCTCACCCAATGCCCTATAAACCATATCCATTGACAGAAAGAGGCAGGGGTCATTTTGTCCATTCCCCAGCCCAGACGTGCTCAACTGCCCAGTTCCCAAAAGGAACAGGCTCTGGCTCCATCCACCACTTACCCCCAGGGGTTCTCTAGTTTGACCTCACAGGGCCTCGCTTTTCAAATTCACAATATAGGAACAAAACCCTGTCCAAGCCCCCAGTCCCCTAGTTTCCCTCAGCCCATCTTGCCCCTTTCCCTCTCACCATCCTTCCATCCATGAGGACTCAGATACACGCTTGCTTTGAGCCTCCTGTCCCCTAGACTTTACTTTCTGCACTGGCCTCCACTTCCTGCTACTGACCCATTTACAGAGCAGAGCTGAGGCCGTCCCTTATGAATATGCATATAGGATAATGAGAGCTTGGGACTGGGGAGGATCTGGAAAGAGGCCTCATGGCGTCACCAACTACCCTGGTCTCTCCATACAAACCCCACCCAAAGCTGCTCTTCCTCCTGCAGGGGACCTGGGAGTTTGGAGCAAAAGCTGAAGTGATAACAATAATATCCAGAACAGCCAGTATGAAGGACCTACTGCATGCTGACACCCTGCTAAAAGCATCTCCTATAAAATGCATTTAAGGTAGGATTTACTTTCCCCAGTTAGTGGAGAAGGAAATTGATGCTGGCAAGAAGCTAAGTAACTCATGCAGAAATCATACCTTGAATGTGCCCAGTGGTTATACGCAGAGCAGAATGGAACTCAGGTTTTTTCCAGAGTATAGGACATCAGAGCTGGTGCTTTTGATCCCTGCTGCTCAGTTGTCCAAGGGGACCTTGAGCACATGGTCATGGAGTCACATCTGGAACTCACATGCTGACAGATGAGTCTATAGTGGTCTTGGGTGACCAAGGCCTTGGGAAAGGACTCGGGCCCTGGAAGTGATTCCACTCACCAGAAAGTATGGAGTCAAGCAGACAGGTATTGCACACATGTGCAGGCACACACACAGGTGCTGCGTGTGCACAGTGTAAGCACAGGTGCTCCTGTGGCTGCCCAGTGTTTGCACCTCCACACTGCTTTTGTGTCTTGTTTTCAACCAACAGTTACTGAGCTCCAGTTGTGTAGTGGACACTGATAGTCCCTGCCTGCATTGGGAGCATGGCATGGTGGCCTTCGTTCCCCACATGCACTTAACACTCCCAAAGGAATCCACTTCCTTTGCGGGAAGTGAGCAGGAATGAGAGAGAAGAGGGTGATGAAGATGGAAAAGATGGACACTTGGGCTGAGAACTCCTGGCTCTGAGGATTCTCTAAGGTCTCTCCAGAGGCCTCCTTCAGAGATTTCAGGAGTCTGCTGTGAATGCACACACACGTGTGTGTGTGTGTGTGTGTGTGTGCATGCACACAAGGAAGTGTGTGTGGTATTTGCAACGTGGCTGGGTGCATGGAGCATGCAGACTTGAAATGTGGAACATGAGTTTGTGTACATGTGGGTTTTACATGTAGTTGTGTGGATGTGTGCAGGGCTGGGAGAAGGACAAAAAAGTGTCATTTGGTGCAGACCTCAAAAATGCATTAAAAAGACAAGATGGAAAAAGGGAAATCAAGATGGGTGGTGAAGGCAGGAGGAAAGGATGGACAGGGATGGCAGATAGGTGGCTAGCTGGATGGACAGATGGACAGCAGGATGGCCGGAGGGCTGGACAGAGGGCTGGGAGGTGACAAAGCACAGTGTTCACAGTAGGCTCCCGGTGATCCGTATATGAGTGTTCTCTGCATAATCGTTTGATGCTTTCTGGATGCTTGAAGTTTTTATAGTAAAATGTCCACTCCAAGTCAGCTACAGGTCTAGCCACAGAGACTCATGGCCAAGACAGAAAGAAGAGAATGCTCATCAGAGAACTGGAGACTTACACCCATTGCCAGACTACACGGCACTGTGAACTCGAGTCTTTTATAATTCCTGTAATGATCTTGTGAATCTCTTAGTTGCATTGGATTGTGTGTGCACGAGTGCTTAAAATGTTAATTATTAAACAAAACCATGAAAAACATACCACAATTGTGACCATTCTGTTTAGGCCTGTCTTAATTTTTAACTCACTGGGAGCTTTGAAAAACAGAAGTGGTCTGGGCTGGGTAGGTGCCCCTGTAGGGGTGTAAGCCCACGTGGTGGGTCAGGCCCACATGCATGGGAGTCCCCACACCAGCAGCTGAGCCTCTTCTAAGGCCCTGTGAAGCCAGCCCTGTTCCTAGGGTTGAGGGGAAGGCTTTCGGCTGAGGAAAGACAGCCACCAGCCCCAGGGCAGCATTGGGGACCAGGAACTCTGTCATCTGAGGCTTGGACACGCTCAGGCCAAGCGGCGTCTGCTGGCTGGCAGAGTGTGGGCAGCTGAAACTCGGATATTTCCTGGAGGAGGGTGCAGCAAAGGCCGAGTATCCAGAGGCTCCCAGAGGCTCCTCTCTTCCCCCAAACCCACATACATTTATTACCTCCTCCCTTTCCGCTCAGTCACCATTAGGCCAAATCTGTCCACACTTTCTCATTTTACAGATGAGGTAACTGAGGTCTGGAGAGAATGCAGGTGCTCAGGCCACACAGAAAGTCAGCAGCAGCATGGGCCCACGGCCTGTGCAGAAGGGGGACCCAGACCGAGCATACCTGGGGATGAGGCCCAGAGTGCCTCCTACTAAACAGGTCACGTATAGGATCCAGGAGGCCAGGTGGGCACCAGAGAGTTAAGGCCTGAGTCCTAATCCCAGCTCTGTCATGGACACTGTCTGCTTTTTTTTTTTTTTTTTTTGGTACCAGGGATCGAACATGGGACCTTGCGCTTGCAAGACAGGCGCTGGAACCACGGAGCTAAATCCCCGGCCAAAAACTTACTTCCTCACTTTTTTTTTTTTTTTTGGTACCGGGGATCGAACTTGGGACTTTGCGCTTGTGAGGCAGGTCATGGACACTGTCTGAGTGACCTTGACAGCTCTCTACCCTTCTCCAGACCTCAGTTTCACCATCCATAAAATCAGCGGCTTAAATCAAAACAGTGCCTTTTCACATGAGATTCTGAAGCCAAACCCCTAGGCGGCACCAAGAGGAGCTGCCCTGGTCCATGTGGGTGGATCTCCACCACCTAACCCCGCTCACCTCACCAAACAGAAAAACTTGTGGAGAAGGGAGCAGCCTCCAGTCCAAAACCACCACCATCTGGGCCATTCTCTGCTTGCATGGACCCAGGCTCATCTGTAAGATTGGGGCAACAATGCTGACCTCTTAGGGCTGTGTGACTATTAAATGGGACAATTCATGTCCAGTGCTGGGCACAAGGTGACTGTATTACAACTTCAAGCTAGGCTAGGGATTTAGCTCAGTGGTTCTGCCACCTGCCCCGAAAGCACAAGGTCTCGAATTCGATCCCCAGTACCAAAAAAAAAAAAGCAACTTCAATCTACAGCAACTGTTATTACTGGCTACTCCCAGATGAACCATATGTAAACCCCCTGGATTCACCATGGCATTTATCTGCTGTTCCAGGCCCCAAAGCTAATGGAATTTGGGCAGCTGCTACCTGAAATTCTTCAGCCCTCCCTCTCCTGGCAGCTGCTTCAGAACAGCTGGGCATGCAGGGCTGCTGGGAGGCGGGGCCAGGGCCCCAGGCAGGGAAGCACAGGGCTCCCTGTAATCAGCCAGCCCTCAGAGAAGGGCCCGTTTCATCTGGACACCCAAGCCCACAGCAGGCCGTCATTAGCTCCCTCATTAGGTCCCACCCTGCCACCCCAGGACATGACCCAGCTGCTGAAGCTCAGGAGAAGGCGGCAGGTGTTTAGCCAAACCCTTTCATTCCAGGGAGCCCTCCTCAATGCTGTCCCCAGGCCAGGTTCAGGAAAGATTGCCTGGTGACACAAGCAGGAAAGAAAGTCTGCCTGGAGCCAGGGCTCACAAGGCAGGAGTCAGCCCCAAAAGACAACAGAGCCGTGCAACTTCTGAGCTGAAGGAAGCCCCCAACCATCTAAGTATGGGCTGCACATACAAAGAAATGTTGTCTCTAAAAAGGAAGGAATCCAACAATGCTACATAGATGAGGCTTGAGGACATTGTGCTAAAGTGAGCCAGTCACAAGAAACAAAAGCTGTAGAGGGCTGGGGATTTAGCTCAGTGGTTTTGCTGCCTACTCCACAAGCGCAAGGACCTGAGTTCGATCCCTGGTACCAAAAAAAAAAAAAGCTGTAGGATTCCACTCATGTGAGGTCCCTAGAGTAGGCACTTTCCTAGGGACAAAAAGTAGCATGGTGCATGCTGGTGCACACTCATCATCCCAGCACTCAGAAAGCTGAGGCAGGAGGACTGCAAATTCAAGCCCAACCTGGGCAACTTAGTGTGAGAACCTATCTAAGCAAAAGGAGAATGGTACTTGCTAGAAGCTGGGGAGAGAGCGGAATGAGAACTTAACACAAGATGTGAACTGGGGATATAGCTCAGGAGAACAGTGTTTATCTAGCATGCACCAGGGCCTGGTTTCAATCCCTACCCTGGAAGCAAACAAAAGCAGAAGTGGAAAGACAATAAGCATTGAAAGGATATGGAGAAAAGGGAATTCTTCCTTCAAATTTTGTGAATGTGAATTATGGAAAATAGCATGGAGGTTCCTCAAAAAGTTAAAAATAGAATGACCATATGACCCAGCAACCCCACTTCTGGGGATATAGCTACCTTTTTGTAAGAGTAAGTTCTGCACTGGTGGATTCAGCCAACTTCAGATGGAAATATTTGAACAATAAATAAAATTTTAACAATAATACAATAAAACCCACAAATTTAAAAACACAATGTAACAACCATTTACATAGCAGCCACATTGCATTAGGTACCCTAAGTAATCTAAAGACGATATAAGGTATATGAGAATGCTTGTAGGCTACATGCAAACACAACACTGTTTTTTGGAAGAGACTTGAGAATCCAAGAACTTTAATATCCACAAGGGTCCTGAACCCAGCGCCCCATGGACACTGAAGGGTGACTGTATATCCACAGGGAAGGAAAGCTGTATGCCCATCAACAGATAAAATGATAGAGAAAATATGTGCAGTCTGACCTCACTTGCTCAAGATCCCTTTGGTTCTTGCTCAAGGCAGGATTTCCGGAAGGGTTTCCACAGGGTCACATAGGTTTTGCAATAAAATGCTGCTCCAGGCCACCTGCATTTTGGCTCTGCTGTTCTGTCTGCTTCTGTGCACCAGTCCTGGTAACTGAGAAAGAGATTAAATACTTTCTAAGAAGCAATCTGGACTTGCACTGCATGAATGGTTTCCTGTTCCATAATTTTCACTTAACACCCTATCAATGAACATTTCCTTTTTTCTTTTGAGACAGTCTCACTATGTTGCCCAGGTTTGCCTTGAACTTAAAATTCTGGACTTGGGTGACCTTCCTACCTCAGCCTTGAAAATAGCTGAGATTACAGGTGAGCGCTGCTATGCTAATTCCCTCCATAAGCATTTTTCTTTGCCACCCAGATGTAACAGCACTGAGAGTAACTCTATATTGTTAGCATTTGTCCTCCACTCTGAAGTCATCTTCTAGCTGAGCATGGTGACACACACCTGTCATCCCAGCACTCTGGAGGCTGAGGCAGGAGGATCACAAGTTGGAGGCCAGCCTGAGCTACATAACAAGAACCTGTCTCCAAAATCAAGGCAAAACACCAAACCATCTGCCCCCTGTTTAGCACTAACCAAGATCCGACTCCCTAACCAGCCTGCCTGGACAACTTCACTGTCCAAAAATAGCTGTGAGGGCCAGGGATTTAGCTCAGTGGTTCCACCACCTGCCTCGCAAGCGTAAGGACCCAAGTTCGATCCCGGTACCAAAAAACAAACAAACATACAAAAATGGCTGTGCAACCCTTCTCCTTTGGCAACAGTGGGCATCACTTCCTCCCCAGTGACCTCCAGGCTCACCCCACTCCATCTCTGATAGAATCAATTTCCAGGCCAGGTTTATGGGCACCAAGCTCCGCTGAAGAGACCTCTGGTTAGAAAGGACCCTGAATTGCATTAATATTCAGCCGTCACTGTTTGAGAGTTGGACTACTTTTTACACAAAAGTCCCTACATGTGCGCTCTGCACCAGAACCTGTCCATTGGGGAGCAGGCCCTGGCTGTCTGCCTCTGCCTTTCACATGGCACCATATACTCTTTGACCTCAGGGCTATTTGAGCCCCTCTCACACCCCTAGAGCCTGGCAGAAGCAAAGTGCATGAATAATGGATGGATGGATGCCCAAAATGTATAAATGAAATGAATCAATAAGAGAGAGACAGAGAGAAAAAAATAGAACGAATAAATGAAGAAGAAGAAAGGAAGGGAGGCAGCCTGCAATATAGAATAAGGTGGAAGGAATTTTCAGCATAAAGAAAAGTTAGAGGACATATTCCAAGTACTAGGGACCGCACAGGGAAAGGTTCCCACGGGAGAGAATACCTAGGGGCAGACAGGGACCTGGGACAGCCATTGCCCGGGCCTCCACCGAACCCCACCCTGGAAGCTGGAGAGTGGGACAGGCTGGGCAGTGGCTGTCTCTGGAAGGCGCTGCTTCCCTGACTGGGGCAGAGAGAAAGCCCTGCAATCCAGTGGAGGAGGCACTAATTGGTGCCCTCAGAGGCCTCTCCTGTCCTCAGGCAGAGGAAGTGCAGTGGAGGTCAAGCCAGGAAGTCAATTGAGGCCAATAGGACAGCCTGGCTCAGGGCCAGGCCATCGAGGCTTGGTAACCCTAATGACCCCCAATGAAAGTGCCTTTGCTACCCCTGCTTCAGAATCAGAATCCCTCCTGCCTCAGTTCCAGGCCCTCCAGCCAGCCACCTGCAGCCACCACATCCCCACCCCCAGAAACTGGGGAGTCATCAGTGTCCCAGGACCAGTGTACCTCAGGGAGGTTAGGGCAGCCCCTACCTTGGGAGCCCAGCTGTGATGGGGTGGACAGATAATGACCTCTTGGGGTTTATGGGCATAGGGTGAGGCTCTGCCCAGCACAGGAAAGAGGCCCAGATGGCTGCAAACACCATGAGGGTTTTTATGCAGGTTGAGTATCCCTCATCCAAAATACTTGGTACCAGAAATAATCTAGACTTTGGATTTTTCAGATTTAGGGTGTCTGCATATCCCTAATGAGATATCCCAGAGATGGAAACCACGTCTAAACATGAAATTCATTCATGTTTTCTGTACACATCATATACACATAGTGTGAAGATTCCTTTCTATGATATTTTTAGTAATTTTGTGTATAAACAAAGCGTGTTGGGGCTGGGGGTGTGGATCAGGGTAGAGGGAAGGCAACCTTAGCATGTGTAGGGCCCAGGGTTTGATCCTTAGCATGGCCAAAAAACCCCGCAAAAGTAAAAAGCATTCTTAGCTCACAGGCCACATGAAAGGTTACTGTACACTGTGCCTTAGTTTTTCAGGTGACCAGAAACAGCAGAAGCAGTTGAGAGACCAAGAAGAGGCCCTGCAGGATGGCTTTTTAGATGTTTCGTCCAAGAGTCAAGCCTCCTCATTAAAAAGGTTTTTTGTCTTAGAGCCTCTCTGATTTTATAAACTGACATGATTTGTTGTTGCTACGAACATACACTGCTTTAGTCCTTCAATAAACCCCTCCACATTCTCACCATGTCACCTACAGGCACATTTTCTGAAATGTTAACAGTCATCTTCATCATTACTAGGACCACAATCACCTGGATTTAGAATGTTCATGTCCCATTTCACCATCTGTCAACAAAGGAACAACCGGAGCCTCATTATTTATGTTAAAAAGTCTTGGACTGGGTGTGGTGGCTCACACCTGTATTTCCTGCTATTCGGGAGCCTGAGGCAGGAGGATTGAAAGGTGGAGCCCAGCCTGGGCAATTTAGAGACTTAGCGTCAAAAAAACAAAAAAAAAAGAGGTGGGGATGTAGTTTAGTGTGAAGGCTCTGGCTTCAATCCCCAGTACTGGTAAATAAATAAGTAAATAAATTTGGACAATAGCAGCATTTATATTATTATGTTGTTGGAAGGAGTGAGGTGACAAGGCTGGCACCTAATAGGGCTCCATCCCTGGCAACCATTGTAACTATCACTGTCTGCCCTGCAGGCTTCTCTGGAGAGAAGTGGGGCAGAGTCTGCCTGCTCATAGTTCTAACCCCAGTCCTGGAATGTGCATGGTACATAAGAGGTGCTCCAGAAATATGTACTGAAACAACTAATCTATTTGTTTGTCTGGGTTTTTTGCTCTTTTCCCACTTTCCTCCCTCCCAATTCAAGCAGGTAATCTGTTAGTCGGTCCAGAGGCTCCTGCAGGCCAGAAGGAGAAGAAAGTTGGCACCCATGGCTAGTACAATCACCTCTGGCCCTGCGATGGTCTACACATAGTGCCCAGGGCCCAAAGGAACCCCAAGCCACGGTGTGACTGTGATTCAGCAGAGCAGTTCTTATGCCCTCCAGGAATACCTAGAAGAAGCAGAGGGAAATGCAGCTCCAGAAGGGCCACTCGAAGCAGAAAGTACAATTGAATGTCATAAGGTGAGCCACTCAGGAGAGCTGTGGGCCCACCCAGCCTTCTCTCCATAAATCCATGTCCCACCCCAATCTGGACGCAATCCTGAACTGACCACAAAGAAAGTTCTGTTTGTTATACCCTTGAGTCACCGCCTGGCAATCATGCCGGGCACTCCAGGAGAAAGCTCCAGTGTCACTACTCATGGCCAGACCCTCTGAGCCTCAGCGTGTCACCTGCCAGGTGGAAGCCACTTCACCGCTCTCCTGGGATGTGTGTGCAGGTCGGTAAGGTTCCCAAGGGATCAATGGGCTGTCTCATGTCCTCAACACCAGTGTGAGATGAAAACTACTGTTATCTCCACTTTACGGATAAGTAAACTGAGGCCCGAGGTGGCTGTGTAAGTAGGTCTGAGGCTGAGTGGCAGGTCTAGTGGGGCCCAGGTCTATGTGACCCTTGTCACCCTCTTCATTCCTATGCTGATGCAGAACGTAAGCAGCAGGTGACAATGTTTGGTAAACCGCGAAGGCCTGCACGATTGGGGAGCAGGCAGGGAAGCCCCAGTCCTGGACAGAGCTGGAGGAGCGGGTGGCTCAGCTCTGGGCACTGGTGGGGGCAAGGCCAGCACAGCCAGGCCCGGGAAGCCTCAGCGCATATGGGTCGGGCCACTGCTCCCCAGCGGCAGAGGACGGGCGCCCTCAGCCGCCCAAGTACTGGTATGAGGACGCCGGCTCTGCCCGTCGCCCTTAGGGTGACCTCCAGCTGGTCCTTCGTTTCCAAGGATCTCGGTTTCCCAGTCTGGCCTAAGTGTGGCTGAATCAGGGCTCAGAGCTCGTTGAGACGCAACCTCCGAGCGGGGCTCCATAGCGTCACCTGGTGGACACACTGCTGCGCGCCTCCACCAGTTCCCAGGGCAGGACCTTCAGTTCCGTAATCGCCTCTCCAGTCTTAACCCCTAGCCCTGGGTGGGTGGAGAAGGCACCCACACGCTTCATTTTTAGACCCCAGAGGAAGAGAAAGTTCTGAGGAGACCTGGGTGGGCCAAAAGAATCCCTGGGCTCTGGTTCTGCAGCCCCTTCTGATTTAGGGGATATGCTATAGGAATGATATATAGACCTCCAAACAAGATAAGGGAAATATACTAACTCCCAACATCCTAGATGTCTGATTCGCCAAGTTCGTGTTCTCCAGAATCGAAGAATGAATTCTAGGAACAACAAAGATTAAAGTAGGAAGCATTTATTTAAAGAAAGATAGCTTCTAAGAGAGACAAAAGGGAGACCGGAAAGTGAGTTGCCCCAGAGCCTCAATTCTCAAGGGAGTTTTATAGAGCCCCATGAAGTGAAGCAGGTACAAGGTGGGACAAAACTATAGTCAACCAATAGGAATAGGATTATAAGTATAGTCACTTAGGTAATATTGATTCAATGAAAAATCACAAAGTGGGTATGAGGTGGGACAAAACTATAGTCAACTAATAAGATTATGAGTATAGGGCTGGGGATTTAGCTCAGTGGTTCCACCACCTGCCTCGAAAGTGCAAGGACCCGAGTTATATCCCCGGTACCAAAAAAAAAAGAAAAAAAAAAAAGATTATGAGTATAGTCCCTTAGGTAATATTGATTAAATGGGGACCAAATGGGAAAGCAAGTCATGTAGCAAGCATACATGGACCAAACAAGGGTATAAGGACTTTCCCAGGAAGGAATGGGCTAGGAAGATTTTGGTTCTCCACTCAAGGTGATTGATGCCTGTTTAGAATATCAATCACTGCTGTTCATCCACAGGGGAAGTATGTAGGTGTAATTATCTCTCCTTGTCATGAAACCTGACCATCAACGAATACACCTCCAGCCACATTTGTGGCTTTGACTTCTTCGAGGGCCCACCCCTGTCTGACTGCCTATAATATTTTAACTAACTTAGGTGTCCATAATACTTCTCTCCTCTCTGAGCCTCAGTTTCCCTATCTCTATAGGATGAATTGGGGGACAGGAGGAGGGGACTGTAGCTTGGGTAGAGCACTTGCCCAGCATGTGTGTGAGAACCTGGATTCTATTTCTAGCCCCACAAAAAGGTTTCTGAAGAGGAGTAACACGTGAGTAGGGTCTGTAGGGGTGAGTGACAGTATAACAGCCTTCCGTTATTTTTTACATAAACAATTTTTCTTTCTGTCCATCCTAAAGAAAGTCCTTCCTTGGACCAGGGATTTAGCTCAGTGGCACCGAGCCTGGCAAGCGCAAGGTCCTGAGTTCAGTCCCTGGGGGGAGGGGGAGTCCTTCCTTCCTGAAGTGGACAAGTGAACTGTGACAAGAATAGACAAGGAATGTGACAGGAATAGACAAGTCTAATGAACAATACACATTGCTCTTCTGGGTGCCTGGGGTGAACACAGGCAGCTAATGAAGTGACAGTGGGTGAGTCTCAGAGTGCACCATAGAGATGAGCTCAGGCCAAGGGTCAGGTTGACAATCAATCTGGAGGCCCTGATTGGCCCACTTGGATCAGGTAGGCATTGCTGGACCAATCAGTCATGGCCAGGATACTGAAGGGGCAGGTACAAACCTGGCCTCAGAGGCCTCACCATGTGGGGAAGGAGGGTGGAGCAAGACTGGGCTGGCTTCTCCCAGGTCTGGGACTTTAAACTGGGTGAGCAGCAAGGCCTGCCTGTTGGCCACCCAGAACACACCAGCAGGGCAAGTTTCCTTTCCTTCCTGCCAGTGAGAAAGTCCTCTAGCAGGGTTGGGTAACAGGCCACCATGTGAACTGTCCATGATCTGAACATGAACACGTCTCGGGGAAAGGCCTTCATTTACATTTGACATTTTACAAACAGTTTCGTTTGTAAAAAGGTTAGAGAGGGCTGGAAGTGGAGGCACACACCTGCAATCCCAGCACTCAGGATCCTGAGGCAGGAGGATCAAAAGCTTGAGCCCAATTTAGTAAGTTAATGAGATTCTGTCTCAAAATAAAAAATAAAGGGCTAGACGTGCAGCTCAGTGAAAAGGCCCTGGGTTTAATCTCCAGTACCACCACCACTGGAGAAAAAAAAAAAAAAAAAAACTTAGAAAAGAGGATGTCTCTTGAGCACACAGCTTCCAAACACTGAGTTTGTAATAAGAGAAAATCATCTCTGCTCCTCCAGCCTGGTGGCCCTCCTGGACTTTGAGGATTGTCCATGCATCCAGTCCAGGTGATGCTGATATAGGGGAAATAGATGTAACTTCCAAGCATACTAAATCAAAGAATAAATCTGAGGAACAAAAGAAGTTAAGAGTAGGGAATTTTATTGAGACAGCTCCTGAGAGAGACAGGAGGGGACCCAGAAAGTGGGTTGCTGCAGATGCCACTTTCAGGGGAGGTTTTATAGAGCAAAATCAAGGGGTGGGTACAAGGTGGGACAAAACTATGATCAACCAATAGGATTAAAAGCATAGTCACTTAGGTAACATTGATCCAATGGGAAGGCAAGTCCTATAGCAAGCTTACATGGATGATATCAACTTTGATTGATAATCCATAGTTTTAGTCTTGTCCTTGTTTTAGTAGTTTTAGACTTAGTGGGTGGGAAAAGATGGCCCACCCTTAATGAGATAATGGTGTATTTACTGATCGCAAAAGGGTGGTACTCAAGCTTTTGTTTATGCCTTTAAGGTATGTAGGCATTTCATTTTAACCTTGAGGCCTGACATTCAATAGATATGCCTCCAGCCACAGTTTTGATGTTTTATCTTCTGAACTGACTCCAGAGCCCAGCCCTGTCTGACTGTCTATAATATTTTAACTAACTTTGCTGTCTGTAACAGAATTCTGGCTCCCTTTCCTACTAGCTTTATGATCTAGGGCAAATGACTCAACTTTTCTGCACCTCAGTTTACTTATCTATGAATTGAGGATAAGATCCAACATCAACCTTATAAGTGATGAGGATTAAATGAGTTGGAGGAGAGGGCAATACAGGTTCCTCCATCCACTCTGCATGAAGCCTGCAAAGGACAGCTGACAAGGAGGTGCTAATAACCGGACATGGTGGTACAAGCCTGAGGCAGGAGGATCACTAGTTTGAAGCCAGCCTGGGTAATTTAGCAAGACCCCTAGCTCAAAATAATAAGCCAAGTGTAATCGGGATATAGGGGGAATAGATGTAATTCCCAACATGCTAAGTGTCAGATATGCTGAGTTCATAGTTGAAAAACGAATTTTAAGGAATAGCAGAGGTTCAGAGTAAGAAAAATTTATTGGGGAATAGGGATGGGGAATAGGAATGGAGAACAAGAATAGCTCCTGAGAGACAAAAGGGGTCCTGAGGCAGAGAAGGTGAGCCTCTTGGGCTGCCATACCACCGCCCAGAGCACCGAGGAGCAGAGTCCTGCCCCCCCCCCCAGTGCAGAGGAGGTGAGCCCCTTGGGTGCCAGCACATACATCCCCACACCCCCGTGGCTGTGCCAAACCATTACCTGGATCCACACTGCACAGTTGCAAGGGTCACAAAGGACATTGTTCTGAGCTCAAGAAGATAGAGCAGAAGTGAACAACAGAAAGAGGGCCTCTCGGAGGCTCCTTGATGAAAATTAAAGCCCATCGGAAAAGTGAAGAAAATCTCTGCAATAAAGGCACACCAGACCACCTTACTTGGGGGAGCAGGGATGTGGATCAGAGCAGCGCAGCTGCAAGTAGATCCCAGCCAGGGCTTGACCCCAACCCCAGAGGCTGGGGACACCAGCCCAAGCCAAGGGCTTGCCTGGAAAAGAGCTGCACAGGCACACAAGCAATAGCCAGATATTCACCCTGATGCCACTGCTAAGTGCATGAGACTGTAAGACCGCTGTCTTTACCAAAAGCTCTGAGGAGCTGACTATAGTGAAGCACACCCGGGGATCCCAGC
>NW_004624764.1:14675758-14718555 GCF_000247695.1 Heterocephalus glaber | reverse complement strand
GAAGGGTGGAGGGGGTGAAGGGAGGGCAGGGGAAAAGGGAAAAAAATGGAAACAAAAATCTTTGTAAATAGGGAAGGGTGGAGGGGGTGAAGGGAGGGCAGGGGGATGGGGAAAAAAATAAAAACCAAGATACATCATGTAAAGGTACAAGATCCCAATGATGAATGTCACTGTATTGTATACCTAAAATGTACCAATAAACTTAATGGAAGAAAAAAAGGGTGGGGGTCCCAAATGGGTTGCCAATAATCCCACTTCTCAAAGGTAGTTTTATAGAACAAAGTCACATTGGGTGGGTACAACATGAGTAAAAACTATAATCAACCGATAAGATTACAAGTACAGTTGCTTAGGCAATATTGATCCAATAGCAACAAGAGTTTATGGATGACATCATTAACCTTGGTCCATAACCTGTAGTCTTAGTCTTAAGTCTGTGTGTGTGTGGAACTGGGGATTGAATTCAGGACCTTGTGCTTGCCAGGCAGGCATGGCACCACTGGGTTAAATCTCCAGCCCATTTTTTAAATTTAAATTTAAATTTTTTTTATTTTTTGGTACTAGGGATTGAACTCAGGACCTTCCACTTGCGAGACAGGCAGCAGAACCCCAGCCTCACTTTTTTTTTTTTTTTATTTTTTGAGACAGGGTCTCACTATGTAGTTCAGACTGGCCATGAACTCACTGTGTGGCCCCGGTTTAGTTTTAAATCTTCTTAGTCTTAGTGGTCTTAGTCTTAGTGGGTGGAAGAGGATGGCCCACCCTCAGTGAGATAATGGTTTATCTGTATGGGGAAAACCCAAAAGAGTAGTACCAGTAATCTCAAGATTCTGTGCATCCCTTAGGAAAGTATGCAGATCTGGACATTGTGATTTTAATCCTCTTCAGATGCCTGCATCTCAAGCCACAGTTTAAATGTGTTCCCATCTTTGCCTTGACTTCCAGGGCCCAGCCTTGTCTGACTGTCTATAACATTTCTACCTAATTTAGCTGTCTATATCAATAGATTTAGGGAGGGCCGGGGATTTAGCTCAGTGGCTCTGCAGCCTGCCTCACAAGGGCAAGGACCCAAGTTCAATCCCTGGTACAAAAAAAAAAAAAAAAGATATAGGGAGACTTTGTCTCAAAAAAACTAAAAAACAAAAAAAGAAGGAAAGAAAGAAAAAAGAAAAAAATAGTCCTAGTACTCTGGGAGGCTGAGGCAGAAGGATTGCAAGTTTGAGTCTAGCCTAGGCAATTTAATGACTTAGTGAGACTGTCTCAAAATAAAAAACAAAAAGGGCTGGATATGTAGCTCAGTGGGAGGGGCCTGGTATTTTATAATACTTCAATGCTAATTATTACAATAATAATAATAATAATAATGCCTATCAATTGTTGAACAGTCACCATGTGCCCACACTATTCTACCATTTGATAAATACTGTCATCTGCCCCAACCCAGCACTGTGTCTAAGGGAGTGGGGGTGGGGAACTGTGTGGAAGAACCCAGGTGAGGGCAGAGTGGAAGAGTACTGTGCCTATCTTGGTGGGAGCAGCTGGACCTGCCCAGCTGGGAAAGGCTCAGTGAGAGGCTACAGAACACTGGGGCTGCTGGGCTGAAGGGAGGTCCGGTCAGGAGAGGTTCCCAAAGAAAAGAACATGCAAGGAGCAGATATCACAAAAAAGCAGGAACCAACTTTAATTTCCACATCAGGGCAGCATCAGAGCATGAGAGTTGGAGCTGCAGTTCCAGAGCTCAAGAGCTGCATGTTTTTATCAGCTTTTCTGAGACACACTAAAACAAAACATCCATGTGACCTTGCATAGCCATGTGGTACATGCATGGTCTTCTATGCAGATTCATTATTATTATAACAAACTCTGTTGTGCACCTGCGCTATATGATAGAGTTGTGTCCTCAGATGCCCTCTGACACCCTCAGATGCCTGGGCTTTGACACATCTCACAGCAGTCTCGCACACTGATGTGTGTGGCAGATGGGCTGGGAGGTTGCCCTCAGTGGTTTGAGGTCTAGGGAGGTGAAGGTTTGGCTCTGGTGAGTGTGTGTCATTGGCAGGATGGTATTTGTGGGACTGTGGGTCCCTTAGGAAATGATTGTGCTGCACCATAACTCTTGAGGTCACAAGATCTTTGAAATAACTTACTGAACTAAGTATTGAAGGCTGTGGCAGGAGGATCAAAAGTTCAAGTCTAGTCTGGGCAACCTGGTGCCTCAGTGAGACCCTGTCTCAATGTAAAAGAAATAAAAGAAGTCTGAAAATATATAGCTCCATCAGTGCAAAGGCCTTGGGTTCAATTCCCAGTACTGAAAAAGAAGAAAAAGGTTACTGAGCTGTTACAGGCACTCACCAGAAAAAGGACAAGGTCCTCAAGCAAGTTGCATACATGACCATCTGCAAGGCTGGGCAGCAGTTGCAAAGGTATCCACATATCTAGAACCAAGAGCATTTTTTTCCTAAACTTTAGGGAAGAAAAGCACTATAACTAGCTATCGCAAAGAGGACAGGATAACATGAAGCAGGAATTGCCTTGGAATAGGAAGGAAGTTCATAAGGAGAAGCAAGGTTGGTGTGGTGACTCCAGTAATCAGCAGTCAGATATAATGGGGTGTGAGTCAAGATTTCAACATAAAGTCTTTTTGTCAGTTTCACCTGTAGCTGTTTACTGATTAACTTTCTTTTCTTTCTCCCCCTCCATATTCTGGCCTTTGGAGATAAACTTGGGATCTCTCAGAAATTTTCTCTTATCAGCTAGAATGTTGGGAGCAGGTATGAAACCGATCTGTACAGTCCACCAGGCCCTGCACTCACAAGGGCACCACTCTTGGTTTAAAGTTCTGCTGTCATCATCTTGAAACACCCAATAACTGTAGAGTCAGGGGCTTGCACTTGCCCAGTGCACAGGGCCCCGCCCATTTGTCTCCAGTCACCATCACGTGTAGAGGATCTGTGTGCTGTGCTGGGGGCTGGGGGGCTGTGTGTGTATGAGCATGTCTGAATGTCTTTTCTTCTGGACTTGGGGATCAGAAAGTGCCAGTCTCTGAAGGGGTTCCAGGAATTACAAGGCAAACATCCCCCTCCCCACCCCAGAGATGAGAATGTCTCCGTCCTTAGTCCTCCCTGTACCTCCCAGCTGACTCCTTGGTCCAGGGATTCTGGCCAACTGGTTTCCCTTCTGGGCCTCAGTTTCCCCATCTGTAAACCAAAAACATTGGCTGTTATGAACCCTAAGCCCTTTACTTGTGTCTTGCCTGACTCATGGTTTTCTATTGTCTTTGCCAGTCACTCTTAGCTCTGCACAGTGGGACCTGGCCCTGAGCCCTGGTTAGCTGCAGGCCCCTGTCCATCTCTGGCTCCTGACATGGTCGCTGCCTTCTGGATCTGGAAGCGTCTGGTCCATTTAGACAGATGGGTAACAAGAGCTTCTGGACTCCAAATCTCATGCCCTCCTCATTTTCCCCCTTCCCAGGATTCCAATTCCTGCTGAGCACCCAGAGCCCCTGGAATCTGAGGACTTTCTCAGGCCCCTCCCCCAGCCCAGGGACACAGGATGGGAGCACTGTCATAAGTGGGTGGGACCAGCAAGGGAGATGCTGTCTCCCAGGCCGCCTGGACCCTCACACTGAGGTGAACAAGGGCCAGAAGAGCAAGCTGGGTGGGGTCAGCCCGCTGGAGGCCCACAGAGGCCCAGACAGCAGAGTGGCCACTCTTTCAGCTGGCCTTCCTAGGCCCCTGAGACCACACAGGGCAGCCCTGGACCCCTGCCCAGCTTTTACAGGTGCAATTCCTTTTTATTTAAACTCCTGAACTCTCACCTAAGCATTTGTTTGAAGGCAGGATTCTCAGTGTAAACCACAGCTTCCAGGTCTCCCTGGATAGTCAGATGGGGTGTTGGCTCCAAAGGGCAAGTGATTTGTCCAAAGTTACACAGCAAGGTAACAAGGGACCCCGGCCTGGGACTGTTTCCTGCTTCCCAGCTGTCTTTTCTTCTCCACAAAGACTGTCTCCAGATTTCCCCTAAACAGGGCCTGGAGTGGAGTGGGCTGGTTCCTGAAGGTGCAGTAGGAGACTGAGACTGGGGTTCCACCATAAGCTTGGAAAGCAAAGTTGTTTTCAGTGGGGGCTCATGCTGTGCCCTGGGAGTAAGGCAGACTGCCTGCCCTCAGTAAACTCACTGTCTGGGCCCAAACAGGGAGAGGGTGGATCCCTCCAAAGCTACTCTAGACATATCTCTTTTGTCAGGGTAAAAAAAAAAAAACACCTTGGGCCCGGGATTTAGCTCAGTGGTCCCACTGCCTACCTTGCAAGCACAAGGTCCCAAGTTCAATCCTCAGTACCAAAAAAATAAAATAACTGCCTTAAAAGAAATAAGAAATTAGTTTATTCTGAACCCAAATGTGAATAACCATGGCCCAGGAACATGAATTCAAGTTACCCTGAATGATGGCTCCAACCATGGAAGAGGTTGCGTGAACTTTTATAGCCAAAGAACAAAAGAAATCAATGCACTTAGTAATTACTTTGATAGGATCATCAAGTAGGCATGATATAGAAAAGCAGAAAAATCTCTTCTAGAGGCTTCAGATATGATAACATTCTTAGATTTAAGGTTGGTGGAGGCTAGAGGTCTAATAACTTTAGTGATACATTCCAAGAGTATTACCCTGGTTACAGGGTGTTAGGTCAGACACAAAAGTTAAGGTGACTGCTTAGTAAAGAACCTAAGAGATAGTCCAAGATAATTTTGGCTTTCAACATACAACTTTCATCTCTGTACAGTCTTCCTGGGCTTGGACTCCTCTCTTCTTCCTTCTTTCTCTCCTCTCTTTCCTCTTGCTCTCTCTCTCTCTCTCTCTCTCTCTCTCTCTCTCTCTCTCTCTCACACACACACACACACACACACACACACACACAATTCTTATCTAATCCTGTTTAACAACTAATTTGGGGGGGGTTGTTTGTTTGTTTTGTTTTTTGGTACTGGGGATCGAACTCTGGTCCTTGTGCTTGCAAGGCAGGCGAGGCAGGCGGCGGAACCACTGAGCTAAATCCCCAGCCCTACAACTAATAGCCTAGGGAAAGAAGCATATTTCAACAAAGCCAGAGAGCAAGACACCTAGGAAGAGCTCAGAAGGCTGGAGCTCTCCTTCCCAGGAGGGGGCACACTGTCATCTGCCAAAGACACACCCCTTCAGGTGTTCAGCCCTGTAAGGTGCAAGCCAATGCCAGAGCAAGGCCTGAAGTCGGCTCTTCACAATCAGCTGGCAGGAAGTCAAGGATACAAAATGCCCAAGGTTCAGAGAGGGGCAGTGGTAGGTAGAGGCCTAAGGTCACATAGCAGCAACTCCAAGTCTAAGCCTCACATGCCTTTGACTCCCAGTTGCCTACCCCCAGCTCCACACACCCACCCTGCCCCCAGATGTCCTTCCTGTCTGATACCCTGGAATATCTGTTGTCTTCTGAACAGGAAGAGAAGGGCTTCCAGGCTGGGCTGCCTCTGAAGCTCCTAGATGCAGAGGTATCACTTCTTAGGCTACCCATTCTTCAGTTTCCCTCCAAATCAATGTTCCTTACTTTTCCCAGGATCCCTATTTCCTGCTCCCAGCATCCTCTGCCTCAGCTAAATCATGGGGCTTGAGAAAGGAGGCTAAAGGGTACAGCACATTGTCCTGGCATCCTGGCAGCCCTGACTGAATGCCTACTTGGGGACTCAGACAACACCATCTTCAGAAACCTTCTCCTAGAAAATGAAAACAGCTCTGGGCCTCACTGTGTCTAAGCAGTTGGGGTGAGTTAGCTCATGAGGCCACAGAAAGAGTAAGAAATTTGCCTTCCTTGCTGGTAAGTGATAGAGCAGGACTTAAACTTAAATGTGATTTAAAAGAGTGAGACTCTCATCCATCATGTAAGAGACCTCCAGGCCCTGAAATCTACACTCTCCTTTTCCTAGAGGAAAAAGCAGTGCAGAATACTGACCAAGTTTCCCAGTCTTGCTTGTGGCTAGCTGTGAAGGAGTGGCTAGTCTGTGGGCCAGAGAACAGTGTGCGGTTGCCAGGTCATGCCTGTAATTAGAAGAGGTGTGTCCCCTTCCTGTCCCACCTTGCTGCTGGCTGCATAGGGAAGCGGGGGATGCCCTGCTAGACCATTTATCCCCTGCTGCTGCAACTCCTAACCAATCTCCCTTCAGTCACACATAAAGCAGCCACTCCTGACATAGAGTGAGTCAGAGCATGGGCTCCTTTGACAGAACCCTCAGTGATCCTTGATTGCTTTCAGAAGAAAGAACAGACTCTTCCATAATGGGAAGGGCTTTCCTGGTCTTGCTGTAAATAATTTTTCTGGTTTCATCACTTGCCATTTTTTATCTTCTGCCCTCACCTCAGGCCAATCATCAGGAAAAGCTCATTTTCCCTCAATGATTTCTACTTCCTCTGCCCTTCCCATTCCTTCCCCCACACAAGCAGACTTCTCTGTATCCTTTAAGAGCCAACCCAAAGAGTATGTCCCCTGTGAAGCTTCTCCTGACCCTCTGGGCAAGTGGTTTCCTCCTCTGGTCTTCCATGGTCTGTCTACAGCCATTCTGTCCTGTCACGGGCCTGTAGATGCATCCACCTCTCCCATCTTTCTATGAAGGAAGGGACAAAATGTGAGTCAAAATCTTGACCAAGCACCAAGCCAATGGATAGTCAAGTTCAATGAGAGAGAGAGAGTCAGGGCGAGCAAGAGAGATTGTGTGTATACAGTCAGACATGGCTGCAGGCCCAGGCAAAGGAGACAGGGAGAACATCTAGAAATAGCCCCAGACCAGGTCTAGTGCCCAGATAATCTGCCCCTGTGTGAGAGGGTGTGGCTCAGGATGGGAAGGTGGAGCCTGAAAAGTGTGGGTCAGGCAAGTGTGGCCCTGCTCCAGGGCCACCAGCCTTCTGAGTCTGGTAACCAAGGTAGACAGTCCTGGGACTCAGAGCTCAGTGACCCTTAGTGACTAGTAAGTATTTTGGGCTGGGGCTGAGCATCACCTGCTCCTTTGGCACCACTTGTAGGGCAAAGGGGAGCCTACCAGCCTACCCTTGGATAAGGGAAAGGCTTAAGGCAGGCACACTGGAAAAATTTGTCCTTGTTCTGCTGTGCCCCATATCACCCTCTTACCCACTTGGAAATTCCCTGCCTGAACCATTAACTGTCAAGGCTCAAAGGACTGAAGAGATCATCTGGCCCTCTCCTCTACCATGCAATTGGGAGCACTGAAGGAAAGAGACCGGCCCAAGGTCACAGTGCCAGGCAGGATGAAGACTGCCACAGGGAAGGCCATGCCACCATTGGAGTCAGCCTGCCCAAGTCCAAACCCTGGCTCCCATCTGGGGATAGGAACAGTAAACAATACCTGCATCACTAGATTACTGTCAAGATCACACAACTTGAAAGAAAAAATGCTGCTAAGTCTAGTGTTGGCGCTTGGTAAGTGCAATCACAGTGATAGGGAAATCTCTACCAGGGGCTCCAGTGCTAGTCGCCTCCCAGCCCACCCAGTCCTTCCTGAATAGGAGCTTTCTCCTCCTCTGACCTAGTATCTCTGCTTACTTTGGAGCCCAAGCATTTTGTCCCCATGGACCTCCAGATGAGCCCCCAGAAAAACCCAAGCTAGGCTGTCATCTTGGCTCTGTCCCTGCTTCCTGGAACACACCTAGCCCAGGACTCCTGAGGCCAAGATCAACTCCCTGCCAGCACCCCCACTGCACCTTGCCAGCCCCCTTCACCCAGGGACACACAGTGGCCATTTGTCCTCACCAAACAGGCTCATCAGGTCTTTAGGAACTGCCCAGATCCTTCCAGAATCTTGGGCAGCCTGTCTCTGAACAAAGTGCGCTCTGAGCTGTGTCCCTTGAGCCATCTGTTTGGTGCCAGGAGAGTGGGTAGAACCATCAGGGTATGGAAGCCAGGTGACATGGTATAAAGGGAAGGGAGGCACTGTTTTGTAAAGCATTAGTTTTACCTTTCTAATTCCACATCATCTAATCCAACATTAGAAGTTATTTAGCTTCTTGCAGAGGCAGCGTTTTCATTTTATAGAGGAAGAAACTATAGTTGGGGTGTTGGGTGGGGGGACAGCCAATGTCAGCCTGGGACCTGGTTTCATTACTTGCTGGGAACAGCCCTCTTTCCAAAGAAAGCTGCCTTTGAGGTCCAGGCTGCCTTGAGCATCCAGAAGGGCAGTTCCTACCTGAGGAAACTTGGGTGCCGACTACACACCGGAAATGGCCCAGTGTCCTGGATGGAGTGGGAATGGGGTAGGAGATCGGATCCTTTGGCAGGGGAAAGCACAGAGTAGTGGGGGGTAAGGGGCAGAATTTTCAAACAGAGAGCACACGGAAGAGGACAGTGGCTTTCTTTGCCTTGGAGAGACTGTTTGTCCATTACACAAATATTTGCCAGGTCCTGTGCAGGACAGAGAGACACACAGACCAGGCAGCCCAGAAGGGCCTCTGGTGTAACAGGAATGACAGATTGGGAAATGGATGGGCTGCATCAGGCCAGGATAAGTGCATGACAGGGCGGATAGGGTTACCCAGAGGCAAAGGATACGAATGCCCAAGGTTCAGAGAGGGTAGTGGTGGGTGGAGGCCTAAGGTCTCTGACCTACAGGGAGGTCGGAGTGGTGGCAGGTGGAGAGCCTGGAGAGGTAGGCAGGGGCTAGACCATGCGACCCAGCCAGGGAAGCGGGGCTCATGCTGAGGGCTCACAACCAGGGGGAGAAACAACCTTAGCACTGCATTCCCCAGTGCACCCTATCTTGTCTTCTCAGAGTTCATGGGAGGCCAGCAAGGTGGGGATTATGGTTTTTTACAGATGAGTGAACTGAGACCCAAGGAGTTCGGGACTGTCCGAGGTTACCCAGCTGATATATAAGTAATGGAGAAGAGACTGAAACCCAGGTGAGTCTCTTTCCAGAACCCCCAGAGCTACTGAGATACCTAGATTCACTCACTCATTTAGTATACTGCAACCTATCCTCTGCCAGGGGCTCTTCTTGGAACAGCATTTTAGTAATAAATTAAATGAGCAAAACAGATAAGACAAGGCTAAAGAATTTGGGTTTTTTAAGCCGGGAACAATGGCACATGCCTGTAATCTCAGCTGTTTGGGAGGCTGAGGCAGGAGTATTCCACTGAGGCCAGCCTGGGCAACCTAGCAAGCAAGATTCTGTCTCAAAATAGAAAATTTAAAGGGCTAGAAGTATAGCTCAGTGGTAGAACACTTGCCTAGCACACGGGAGGCCCTGGGTTTAATCCTCAACACCCTCTCCCTAAAAGTTTGGGTTTTATTCTGTCCACAATGGAGTATACATACACCTGGCTCCTGGGCAGGCAGAGTGCCCATCTACCCTGAGTTGCCCCACTCCCCAGGGCAGGAAGGGCCATTGTTCTTCCTAGGAAGTTTGCCATTTACCATAGGCAGCAGTTGCTCAGAAGTAAACTGTGTTAAGCAAACCTGTACCTGCTGCCCTCATTTGTCCTCTCAGACCCAGAGTATGGATAACCCCCAGAGACAAGGAAGCAGGTTTCCTACTGGTAGAAGGAACACTGCCCCCACCACCTGTAACTGCAATCTCCCCATGCCCTGAGCTGAGTGGGGCAAGGCTGGAGCTCTCTGGTTTCCCCTGAGTCCCCACTGAACCCAGTGCTTCTGAATGCACCAAGGGAGGGGTATGGAAAGTGCAGAGAGAAGGGCTAAGGCCTGGTAATTCCAGGGCAGTCAGTGACAGACAGACAGCCTGGACACCTTTACCAACAAAGAAAAATTTCCAGTTGCAAGGTATGGATGGGGGGGGTGTGGGAGAGGTCGACCACCTCTAAGCATCTGCTTAGGTCCGGAAGGAGCAAATATAGGGTCTCTATATCCCTAGGTCAGTGGCCTCCAGCTCAGCTTCTTCAGCTTCTACTCCAAGCTCCTTCCCATGCTAATAGCACATTCCCTAGTGGAGGTATCCAGATGGCAGGGAGGGTCCAGGAAACTACTGAAGATGCTGAGCAGGCCCCGCTGCTTCCCCCCTCCCCATGGCCCCACGGATCATCCGGTGCTGCCAGCCCATCTCATTGGCTCATTCCTGGTTACTCATCTCTCCTCTTGCCCATCTTCCCAGCCCATGGTTGCTATGGAAATAGAACGGTGACATCACCACAGGGCAAGGACTGAAGAGATACAGCTCTTGGCAGGATCCACTTCTGCTGCCTGCCACATGAGACAGCCATATCTGGATCTACCGAGGGCAAAAAGAGCAGGAAAGGGGGCAAGGCTCACATCCCCCTCACCCCAAATGCAGTTGGCATACCAGGGCAACAAAGAGGGATGAGGAGAAAACTACACATACTAAGGAGGATGAAATTGGGTGATACAGGGGCTGAGGATTTAGTTCAGTGGTGCTGCCACCTGCCTCAAAATTGGGCGGAAGGGAGAGGTGAGGCTTAGGAGTTAGCATGGTAGCTACAGCAAGGGTAGTTGGTTGGGGTTTGTCTAGAGTCAAGAGGAGTAAAAGACTTCTTAGTACTGCCTCCTACTCCAACCCATCCCAAAGATCTCTACTGCCTTCTTCACAGTGGTAACAGTTTCTAATCCCGTCTCAAGGTGGAGAAATGAGGATTAGAAAAGCAATCTTCCTTGAGTGACCCAAAGTCAGTGAGGGGCAGAGTTTAGACTCTTAGAGTCCTGAACCATCCATGGAGATAAGCCTAAAAATAATGCCAACAGCAGCCGCATGCTCAGCATTTTAAATGTATTGTCTCATTTGATCCCCAAATATCTCCATTTCAAAGATGAAACTGAGACTGAAGTGAATTGCCCAAGGCCACGCAGCTAGCACTGGTGAAATCAGGGTCAGAACAAAGCTCTTTCTTTCAGCAGCTGTCAGCCTAGCATAGCTGCCCATCACCTCATTGTGAGGACCATGCAGGGAGACAGGTCTGGTCCCTGGGTCTCTGGCCACTGAGACATTGAGTGTGTAAAGGCTGTGACCTTGATTCTGAAACATCCCACTCTCCCTGTCATCTTCTCTGGCAGTGAGGTCACCAGGGCTCCATGCCCAGCCCTGAGGCCTGTCCCTGTTGCTTTGGCAGAAATGGGCCTCTCAGTCTTCCAACAACTGGACTACCCAAAAGGAATGAAGACCGGTGGGGAGGACTCTTCCTGGTCTCCTTCCCAGAACAGTCAGGGGAAGGGAGGAAAGGACTTCCACACAGGGAAATAGAGCCCTGGGAAGGGGACAGGGCTTACCACACCATAGGTCCCTGCCCTGGGTCCAGGGTTACAGTCCCAAGTTTCACATGTCCTCCCTGGGCTAAAGGGGAGTTCGCAGCACTCCCTTGTCCCCAGGGTCTCCCAGGGACTCACTTACACTTGTCTTCCCCTGAGCCTCGGGTCAGCCCAGCCTCCCAGGACAGTCACTACACTCCCTGTATGACTGCTCCCCTGAAGCAGTCTCCTTGAGTGTGTGTCTTATTTCTTGTTGTCATTCTCCACAGCAGGGCCTGGACAAAACACGTGCTTAATAACTGATGAATTAATGAATGGGCTCCTGTGAACTTGTTTGTTCACTTGTTAAAAGGGGACAAATAACAACCTGCTTCATAGATTTTTAAAGTTCAATGTGACAATGTACTTAAAGCCCTCTGAATGCCAGAAATATCAATCTGAGATGGATTCTGTGTGTGTGTGTGTGTGTGTGTGTGTGTGTGTGATAGGTCTCCCACTACCTTAGCAGCTATTATGTATAGTAGCTGCCCTCTTCCTATGGTGCCTTGCCCCCTCCCCTGTGTGACATCATGCCAAGATGGTTGCTCCCACCAAAGAACAAACCCTTCTTTCCAGCATGCCCCTGGTCCCACCTAGAGAGTAAACTAATACTTGCTCATCTCCTACCACCTAGTGATGTCACCGGCTCCTCCACTCCCTGATCACCTCACTCAACCCCACCTCAGCCCTTACAAGCCCCACCCCAGTCTCTATAAAAGACTCTCCCTCCCCCAGCCATGTTGCTTTTGTCTCTCCTTTGTTCAGAGACAGCCTGGCAGATCTGTTCCCCTAATAAAGGCTTGTTGTGGCCTGGTCTGTCTTGGTCTTCGGCCCTTTTACCTGACAGTGTGTATGTGTGTGTAGTTTTGAGACAAAGACTTGTCATGTAGCCCAGGCTAACCTCAATCTCGAAACCCTCCTGCTTCCGCTTCCTGAGTGCTAGGATTACAGACATGCACCACCATGTGGGTTTGGGGTCTTATTATTAAAAGTGCTTTGTAAACTAAAACAACAGCACAGTAGACTCTTTAAAGGAGGCAACAAGTTATATGAGCAAGCAGGCTGGCTGTGTGCAGAGGTCAGAGGAAGGGCTGTAAGCAAGCAGCTTTCAGGCAGGTAGGGGAGGCGGCCTCGGGCCTTGAAAAGGATCTGAACTGACAGAATTTCTAAAGGAGGGGTGAGAGAGAAACCACCTGAGTACAGGCTCAGAGGTCAGAACAGCCTGCAGCACTTGCAGGGGCGGCTGGGGAAAGGCACCAGCAGGAGACATTCCACAGGGAGGGGGCAAGCACGTGTGGGGCTGGGGCGAGGGGTGCGTCACGCGTACACCCAGAGGTGGGGACTCGGGCAGCTCCAGCTCAGCCACAGACAGTGCCCTGGAGACTGTCCCCGCTACCAGGCCGCCGGAGGGGAGCACCGCCCGGAGCCAGGTAGCCCAGGTGCCTATCTGGGCTCCAGTTCACCTCCCACTTAGCGTGACCTTGTCAGTTTCCTTCTGGGCTTAGGCTCCTATAAATTGAGGACAAAGATGCCTGTGCCACTAGGGTCAACGAACGCTTTCCCTGGCGCGGGCATCAGCTCAAGGACAGGTTTCATTTCCCCTCTTGGTCATATCTGGGAATGGAAGATGCTGGTGGCATGCGCCCAACACAGCTGCTTCCTTCTCAGATTCCGAAGAGCGTCTCAAAATCAGGGAAGGGAGAGGTTTGGCCAGCGTGGGCCAGGGACTCTGCGGCTGAACACCTGCGCTGACCCAGGCGAGCGGGGCGCGCCACTGCTGCCCCACCCCACCCCGGACCCCAGCGCGTTGGGGGGATGGGCGCCCAGCCCCTGAGGGTGACCGCTTGCCTGAGGCTTCCTATTTCGGGAGCCGGGGGCGTGGGCCACGTCTCGTCACGTGATGCTAGGGCTATTTAAAGCGGGCGGCTCGGGACGCAGCGCCGGTTCCTGGAGTCCCTGCACACCTTCTGTTTCGCAGCTTCTTTCTCAGCCTAGCACAACCTCATCATGGTGGAAGCCTTCGTGGGGACCTGGAAGCTGGTGGACAGCAAGAATTTTGATGACTACATGAAGTCACTAGGTGAGCGAGCACCCGCGGGGCTCAGATGCCGGGTGGGGAGGGGCCGGCCATGTGCCTGACCCAGTGCAGGGCTCCTCGCCTGGTCAGTACCTGCTGCATCCGTCTCGCCTGGCCAAGGCTGGAGAACTGCGAGACGGGACGCGCGGGGGCTGCCTGGGCTAGGGCGTGGGGAGTCTGTTGAAAGAGGGCGTTCACGGTCCGAAATGGGCGAAAGGGAGGCGCAGGAAGGAGGCAGCTTTATGGATGTCAGGCTGGGAGGCTTTGGAGGAAGAGGGGCATATGATCCCCAGGTGGGAGTTTGGATAAAATGAGAGCACAGAGCGCAGAAGGCGCGAGGCCAGCTGGGCGAGAACAGGTGCCTGGGTGGTCTGCAAATTGGAGGAGACGAACCCAGAAAGGCAATGGAACTGATAGGGAGTGTACTGTGCCCTAAAGCAGAAGGAAATGCCTAGGAGGAGGGCGACTTGGGGCAGAAAACTGGTGAATTGGATTTGGGGAGACAAGGACCTCACCACAATTAGCCACCATTCTTCCCCTCTACAAGTCGGGTTAGGGAAGAGGATTGTCCCTGGAGGATACCCTCTTTCTCACAGGTGTGACCTTGTGCTACAGTGATTTGTAACTAGGGCTGTCAGTGAGCCTAGGGGGTGAGCGGGGCAAGAGGCCCATCCCCACCGGCGCCTTCCCTACAGCCCTTGGGGGAAGAGGAAGGGGAAGGGGAAGGGTGGAGAAAGCCACTGGACCTCTGAGGTGCATCCAGGGTCCCAGAGCAAGATCCAGACCTGTTTGGAGAGGGGTCATTGGTCAGTGAGGGTGTGGTGCTGAGATGGGGAAGAATAGTTTCAATTCATGTTACAGGTGTAAGGAACTGGTCTAGCTGTACAGGGAAACACGGAGGCCCTGAGTGAGCAGAAACTTTTACAAACCCAACAGCAGAGCTGGTACAAAAACCTAGGACCCACAGCGCAGAGCTCTTCCCACTACAGTGTAGGCCCTGGGAACGGGAGGAGTGGTGCTGGCCTGAGCCCTTTCCCTCCTGGTTTGGGCTTAGATGGAGGCACTTGATATCCTTCCTGTGAAATTCTCAGCTATATTATCCTAGTCCACCCAGCAAGGATGAGGAAAATTGTTCATGATTGAGCTAGGTTCCATGCCTTTCTCCCGAGGAAGGAGGGCTGGATTGCAACAGATATGGAAGGGGGTGTGAGGGGGTCCCTCTCACCTCAACTCCTACTGTTTCCTAGAACAGGGCCCACAAGAGTGGGTTATGAGGCTATAACTCTCAGCTTCCTGGTGCCTACCCTACCCTGGGCACTACGCCCAGTGATTCCAAGAAGGGAGCCATTCTTGAGAAGCAGCGGCCACAGGCAGCTGTTGGGGAAGCTGGATTGCCCAGTTCCTTCAACCATGCAGACAGTTGGCCCAAAGAGTAGAATCCCTGAACAACCCTACTACCTCTATTCCTTAATTCTGTTCCAATTTAGGTAGGGGGAAGGTCTCTCTAAAGACCTGTTGTCTTTGGGCAGCTCTGTGCTTGTGTATTTGTGTTACTGGGGATTGACCCAGGGCCTCCAGTATGCTAAGCACATATTCTACCACTATGCCACACCTCCAGCCCAGGGCAGGTTTTTGTTAGGGGAATTTGGGGCTGAAATTCCAGCCCACTTTTCTCATGGTGGATAGGCTGAAGGACACTGAAGACCTGCTTCCTTTCTCAGTAAATAACTTGACTTCATTTCTAGGTAGAACCCATCTCTTCTTGAGTCTCCTAAATTCCGTCAGATCAGTCTTTTTTTATGTGTGTGTGGGGGTAGTGTCCTGGGGACTGAATCCAGGATCTCACAGGCAACCCCTAGGCAAGCACTATACCACTGAGCTATGCCCCCTGGCCAGTCCAGCTGTCTTAGGTTTCTTGTGGCTCAGTCTCTCACTCTCCCAGTGGTTTCCTTCCTCAGATTCACACACTGGGTAAGTCCTAAGCAAACAGCTCCTGCTGTAGTGACCAGGCCCTGATTTGTCCTGATGTGTGTGACTGGTCTGACACAGTTGACACCAGGGGGCAAAGCCAAGTCTCCACTGGCCAGGCAGGGTAGGCTGGCATCATTGCAGCTGCAGCTGAAGCCCTTGCCCCTCTTGCTTTAGACCAAGGGTCCTCCAACAGACCACAGACACAAATGGTGGCCTTGGTGCTGAATACGTGCTGGGTAGAATGGCACAATGGGAACAGTGAATAACTTGGGAATTTAGGTCAATCACTCTTTGACTTTGGGGTAAGACACCGCTCAGTCTCATTTGTCAATGGGAGATAATAAGAAACCCACCCTTAGGGCTAAGCATTAGAACAGCCCATTTAGAGCACTTGTAATGTACCTAGCTTCCAGCAAGCACTATGTAGCCAGACACCTTTGGAAACCTGGCACACACCACTTCACCACATAGCTGCCTCCTGCCTGACCTCTGCCTTGGAGGACAGTACAGCAAAGCTGCTGGGGGCAGAGAGACAGGCCAGTCATGATGGAGACTGGTAGCAAAAGGACAGATCCCAGGGAAGTTATAGCCTGAAGGGATGAAGGCTTACCCTGAGTTCTGTGGTCTATACCACCTTCTCATAGGACACTTAGGACTCTGCCAAGCACCCAGGGGAGTCATGCTTGGGTCAGGAAAGTCATAGGGCCTTAGGAGTCACAACTCTCACTACCTCTAGGCTTTCCTGGAAGGCAGCTTGTTGCTCTACCTTGGGAGGCCCTGGGGCTGAGAAGTTGCAAGAGCTCTGGAATCAAATTACTTGGGGCTTCAATCTTAGATCTGTCTCCAGGGCCCTAAACTCAGTATTTACTTCAGTAAAGGGGAGATAACCATATCAGCCCTTCAAGGGGAAAGGGGGGACTGAATGAGATAATGTGTACAGTTCCTCACCATGCACAAAGTCTTAGTACCTTATCCTGATTTCAGCTCTTGCTACTTTTCTCTGGCATGCATGTTTTTTACATTTTTCATCTGTATTGGGATTGATTGTTCAGTGCACAGAGCTAAGGGGAAGACTTAATTTAAAAATAGGCACATGGTGGTACATCCCTGTAATCCCAGTACTTGGGAGGTTGAGGCAGGAAGATTCCCATGAGTTCAACACCAACCTGGACTACATAGTGAATTCAAGACCAGCCTGGACTACACAGCGTGACTCTGTCTCAAAAAAAAAAGAAAAAAAAAAAAGCCACACCAAGGCTTTCAAAGTTAGGATCCTCTTTCTTCTTAGGCCCCACACCAGGGCCTGAGTTACTCCTTCAGCTTGTTCAGAGCCTCTCTGTTCTAGCTTCTACTCATAACCTTCCTCTGGCCCTCAGGTGTGGGCTTTGCTACCAGACAGGTGGCCTGCATGACCAAGCCTACCACAGTCATCGAAAAGAATGGTGACACTATTGTCATAAAAACACACAGCACCTTCAAGAATACGGAGGTCAGCTTTCAGCTGGGGGTGGAGTTTGATGAGACGACGGCTGATGACAGGAAGGTCAAGGTGAGTCAGAGAAGTGGGAATGGGGGACAGAGGGTGCTGAGACCCTGACAGGACAGAAGCTGGTAGTCTTGGTCCCTTGTCATTGCATCTTAAAGGCAGGAGGACTTAAGTGAAACAAGGTTCATAAAGCCTGTTCAGTGCTGGAGTGTTCCAGGGGCCAAATCCACGTTAGTTTTGTCCTCTTGTTTCTTCCTTCCTTCTTGGGAAGCATCTAACTGGCTGCATCTGGGAATGGGCAGCACAGAGCCAGGATGTTCTAACCTGTGTCTGCTCCAGCCCCAGTGGGGTGACTTTATATAAAGTATGCAATGAATTTCTTTCCTCGGATGGAGGCAGGAAGTGGCCGTGGCTGTGTAACCTGAAGTGTTTTAGGAGCGAAGCCCAGATGTCAGGACCCCACACTGAGTGAGGCCATCCAGGCCTCTAGCAAGAAGGACTCCTCCTTTGCTGTGAACAAGAGGCTGAGACCTCAACAAATGCCTCAACTTCTGCAACCTGCAATTCCCAGACTTGGTAGTGCCCCTGATGAACAGTTTCCAATGCTGCCAACTGACAGGCAGGAAAAGCTATGTACTGGCATGGGGCATTCACACTGTTATGGGCGTTTACAGTATCTTCCCAGCAAGCTTCCCTCAGCGTGCTGAGCGCTCACCCCACGCTGGCTGTCTTAGCAGCTTGCCTCAGGTCTCTCAGCAAGGGACAGAACGGGGCTTTGACTTCTACAGGGTGTCCCTACAGCAGTATCCCCTCTACCACAACCAGCTCTTCAGCTGTTTCCTCTTCCTCACAGCTGCCCACAGGAAGAACAGGGTAGGGGCTGGTTTCCTTGCAGAGGAAGAGGAGCTGAAGCCCAGCCCAGGATCAGAAGGCTGGCAGCAAAGTAGCGGGTGGTGTCCAAAGATGGCAGCCCACTTTGGATGAGGGTGGCTGCCCAACACATCCTCCTATGAACCTGCCACCTTCTTGAGGGGCAAGAACCCCAGTTAAACACAATGATAGTCCTCTGGGATGTCTAGGCCAAAAATAATCTGCCGAGAAGGCAAAAAACCGGAGGAATAAGGAGTAAAGTGTTATACAGACAGCAGGCCAAGAGCCAAGCAACCCTAACACAGAAGCACAACTTTCCCAGCCTCCAATTGAGCTCTGGTCAGTCTAAGTTCCTTAGTCTGGCCTATACCCCCCAAATTCCTACAGGGGAGACCTGAGAGGGCTGCCAAATGAGAACCAGCTCATGCAGGTTGCGAGCACCCAGAGGACTAAATGGGCATCTGAACCAAGTGATGGCCATAAGATACCTCCTCCTCAGTCAGTCTTTTTTAAGGATACAGATAGGTATATTCCCCCTATACCTGAGGGGGACTGTGGCTATGGGCATCTCCTAGAGTGTAGGGTAAGAGCCCGCTTTGTGTTTGGCTTTGTTTTGTGTTGAGGAATTAAAGCAGGGCCTCACATATGTGAAGTATGCACTCTACCACTGAGCTACCCTCTCAGCTAAGTGCCCTTCTTGGAGTCCTGGGCACTTCTGAGCCGAGCCGTTTGGCTGTGCCTCTCCCTACCTGAAGGCTCATCCCCCTGCCATGCAGCTATGGAGCAGAGGCTGAAGGTGAACTGGACAGCCTACAGGGCAAGCTTGGAAGTGGGCAGCCTGAGCTTTGGTCCCAGCACCATCACTAGTTTGAATCAGAGCTTGTTTCCTAATCCCATCCTGCCTCAGTCCTGGCTCAGATCACTGCTTAGGTGTCTGTCCTCTGTCCACAGTCCCTTGTGACGCTGGATGGAGGAAAACTTGTCCATGTGCAGAAATGGGACGGGCAAGAGACAACACTTGTTCGGGAGCTAATTGATGGGAAACTCATCCTGGTAAGAGGGACAACTCTGGAGCCTCACCTAACTGGTTACTACTACTGCCTCCTCAGCCAGGCCTGTTTTAAAATCTATGCCCCCCTCTGGGTGCCACAGGACCTGGTACAAGAGAGACAGAGACAGGGTCCTGGCTTTGGAGTCACACAGGTCTGGGTTCAAATTTCACCCGAAAGACTGCATTGCTTTGGGCAAGTCACCTTCTCCAAGTGCAACTGTAAAATGTGTATCTATAACACCAATGGGCTGGGATTTTTAGCTCAGTAGTGCCTCACAAGGTTCTGAGTTTGATCCTTGGTACTAAAACAAAAACAAAAACAAAACATAAAAAGCACACCAACCTTACAGTGCTGAAGGCAAGTCTGAGAGAGAGAGAGTGTGTGCATGGCAGAAAACACATGCAAATGGGAGAAATACAGCAGATGTTCCATGGCCTTAGCTTCCTTGTTTCTACCTTGCTTCCTCCAGGAAGAGGTAGAAAGCAGGGCCAATCTGATCCCAAGCTCTCTAGGAGAGGTTCCCATCTCCCATCACAGCATTTCCTTCCCTATCCTCTCTAGGACTGGACTGTCACATGAGGGGTGACAGGCTGGTGACGGGTGGTGACCTGCAGCACAGTCCTCTCTCCCTTGTCCCAGTCCTGCCTCTCAGTACATTCTATAGCCAGCCTCCTACAAGAACCTATCATCTGGGTAGGAAGTCACACAATGAGGTCACCAGATCTATTTAGGGACTTCACTTGGAGAATGGTGTCCTTGACTGAACCTCCCCAGAGCCAGGGGCACAGACAGCAGCCACTGGTGCTGCCTGCTGCCTCTGTGCCTGTTCTCTGCAGAACTTCCTGAGCCACTGTAACCGGCCTGCCACATTCTTGCACTCACATCCCACTAGGAATGAGGTGCCTAGCTTTGGCGAGGATGTGATATGCAGGACCAGGTACTCACTGGACAGTCAGACAATGGTGAGGCCATGGGCTTGCCTCTGTAATGCCAGACTAAATAAATAGTGGGGGTTCAGGGATCTGGCCCTCAAACTCCCCAAAGTTAGGGATAGAATGGGAGTTGGTAGATTAGCACAGTCATTTCTCAAGAGTCTCTGGAAATTTTTATTCATCATTTGTCTACTATGTACCAGGCACTGTTTTAAGCACTAAGAATTTGAAGGAAGCTGAATGGTGCAAGGGAACCAGAAACATTCTAGGATCTTGATGAAATTACTTCCTCTTTCAAAGCTCATTTTTCCAAATCTCTAAAACAGATTATACTGCCTATCTTAAAGGCTTGTCCTATGCATCAGGAAAAAAATATGTAAAGTGCCTGGCACATAGTAGGTACTCAAGTGATGATCATCAAGATAAGGGAGTGCAAGGTGCTCTTGCTTTCTGCTTCCCTCCGCCCCATCTGACTCTGTCTTTCCTTCCAGACACTCACCCATGGCAGTGCAGTCTGCGTTCGCACTTACGAGAAGGAGGCATGACCTGAGCTGCCAGCGCTGTCAGTGACTACTCCTCTGTCAAATGACTACCCCTCAACTGCACCACATTGCCTCACTTTTTTTCTTCTGGCATTTTGTATAACTCCACTTTGGTTGGGAAATTCTTTGGGGGGTCAAGTGGTACCAGCCTGGATCCTGTTCCAGTTTCTATTAATGCATGTGGTCTGGGTTTTTTTGTTTTTTTTAAAAATGTATCCAAAAGGTGCTCTGAGGTCAATAAAGCAGAGCAAAGGCCACGAGTTGCCTTTTTGCCTCTGATAACATGGTGAAGGGAGTCTTGTTTCCCGAGTGAGTCAGTGAGCAGAAATGACTTCCTGAAGGTCACTCAGGAAGAAGCACTAGATGAGGGGCAGATGAATAGTCTCAAGGACTGTTAGTCAGCTGGTCAACTTACACATTTATTGACGAAACAACTGCCCCTATACCTTGCCCTTCTCCTGCCCGCTGCCATGGTCAAATGAGCTAGTCTGGTCAGTGTGGGGCTTCTCCAGGCCTGTCCTGCACTGAACACCCTTGGGTCTGGTTCTCTGGAATGCTTTCCAGGGCACAGGCTCGGGACACAGCATCTAGGCTTGTGCCACTGTGGTGGGAGAAGACGATCACTGACTAACATGACTACTAAACTGCCACCTACGCACCAGGGTGGTACTCAAGGTTACGGATTTTGAGTGATTCTCTAACCAACTCTGGGGAAAGAGGCTCTCTGATCATTACAGAAGGGAGGCTTACAAGTGATCTCCCAAGAAACCTAGTGCCGTAGCTGCCTGTGACCTGCCTATACCTCAGCTGGGCCTCTCTCCAAGGTCTAAGATAACATATTAAATGCTTTTCTGGCCTAGCACTGGGGTAGTTGAGTTAGGAGGATCGCCTGAGTTCATGGCCAGCTTGAGCTACACAGTGAGACACTCTCTCAAGAAAAAGAAAATTCTCTGTCAACTAATGCAGTCTCAGTGACTTGACGTCTATAAGTTACCCACGAATAAGAATTATAGGAATAAGAACTTTCAGTAAGTTTAAAACAAAACACAAGTCCATTTAGTGCCAGGGATTTAAGCAGAGATGAAGTAGAACCAGTAGACTCTCACAGTAATACACAGAAAGTACAGCAATGATCTTGGCCTTAGATGTGTGGTTCAGTGTCCGGTGGAATGTCATACACAAAATGAATCACACTGCAAATGATCGTTTTCTGACTGTGGCCACTGGATGTCACTTTTAGCACAGTAGAACCATGTTGAGGGAATGTAAAAAGTGAGCACCACTTCTTACCACATTCTCCCTCCTACTGCCACTTTCCCTCTGCTCTTGTGTGGGTGCAGCAGAGACCATGAGCCAACTGGCTCAAGACAGTCCAATAGGAAGGGGCAGTCACTCCTCCAACTACAGCCGAGCTCAGCTCCACAGCAGTTCCTGTGGCTTTAGCCCAGATCCCTGCAAAGGAATCCAGCTCTGGCAGTGGCAGCTGGGTAAAAGGACCACCTGCTGAGTGAAGGAAGCCGGGTGAATGAATGGGTGGGCTGCAGGGGTCACTTGCAAAGGGGTCAGATGCAATAAAGAAACAACTCATTCAGGCAGCTCCTTTTGACCTCAACTCCCAAACTTGCCTGCTGCATGAGGGGAAACCATCTCCCACAGGAGTGAAGTCATTGGGGGTGGGAGGCCATATTCTCACTACTGAGTCTCTCCAGGGCCCAGGGCTTCAATGTACAAAGCTCCTGGATCCATATTCCCTCACCCACCCCCACCCCCACTCTCTTCTACTCTCACTCCTTGTGTTTCTTCTTATGCTTCTTTTTCTTTTTCTTCTTCTTTGCTGCCTTGCTGTCTTTTGATGTGTGCCTTGCCCTTTTGCCAGTATCACTCTCAGAGTCTGAGCTGTCAGAGTCAGATGACTTCTTATCTCTATGTTTCTTTTTCTTCTTTTCCTGAAAAGAAAATTTTAAAATTCAACATTGTGTGTAAATATTTGATTTTTAAAAATTACACAGTCTGGGTGCAAGGTGCATTCCTATTATCCCAGCCCTCTAGAAGACAGAGGCAGGAGAGTCAAAAGTTCAAGTCCAGCTGGGCAACTTAATGACTTAGCAAGACCTCTGTGGGGAGGTGTTAAAGGGACAGGGATGTAGGGCCAGGGATTTAGCTAAGCGGTTCCCCTGCCTGCCTTGCAAGTGCAAGGTCCCGAGTTCAATCCCCAGTACAAAAAAAAATCACTTGGACCGGGGATTTAGCTCAGTGGTTCCACTGCCTGCCTCGAAAGCACAAAGTTCCGAGTTTGATCCCCAGTACCCCCCCCAAAAAAAAGAAAAAAAAAATAATAAAGGGATGGGGATGTAGTTCAGTGCAAAGACTCTGGGTTCAATCCCCAGTTTTTTGGGGTTTTTTTTTGGTACTGGGGATTGAACTCAGGATCTTTTGCTTGTGAGGCAGGCGGCAGAACCACTGAGCTAAATCCCCAGCCCAAGAAACTATTCTTGGGTTTTTTTTTTTTGAATACTAGGGATTGAACTTGGGTCCTTGTACTTGTGAGGCAGGTGGAGGAACCACTGAGCTAAATCCCTGCACCACCACCCCGCCCCCCCCCCCCCAGTTTTTTGTTTTTTGAGGTAGGGTCTAGCTATGCAGTTCAGGGTGGCCTTGACCTCTCAGCAATCTTCCTGTCTGAGCATCCAGAGTGCTGGGATTCTAGGTATGCGCCACCACATCCAGCTTTTATCCGCAGTTAAAAAAGAAAAAACAAACCAAGTGTGGTGGCTCATGCCTGTAATCTCAGCACTTGGGAGGCTCAGGCAGGAGGATCTCTATGAGATCAAAGCCACCCTGGACTACATAGTGAGTTCGAGGCCAACCTGAACTACAAAGCAAGACCCTGTCTCAAAAAACAAAAATTTAGGACTTGTGACTCCCAGTTTGGTTTCTGTTAGACCCTGTTGCCAGGGAAAATCACCATAAATTAATGAGCCCCTACTTGCTATCCTTCAATATTTATCTCACTTTCACAACAAGCTTACAAGAGTATATTGATAAAGAACAGAGCTAAGAAAGAACTTTTCCCAAACTAGACCCCCTACACCATGTTGCTAGAGTAATATAGTACAAATCCATATAAAGGACGGGACAGTTTCCTAGGCTTCTACCAGGTAATCTAGGCAGTGTTTTTTAGTGGGTTTTTTTTTGATACTGGGGATCGAACTCAGGACCCTATGCTTGCGAGGCAGGCGGCATTTTTGGTTTCTCTCTCTCTCTCTTTTTTTTTGAAAATAGGCAGTTTTTAAGCATTGCACAAGTCTTTTCCTTGATTTTGAAACACTGTATATTACTTCAGTAAGCTTTGTAAAGGAGGAGAGACTACTGGAGGCGAAAAGGAAAGCACAGAAGAAGGTGAGGCTCCTGTTCCACAGGCCTCCAGCCAGCATCGTGAATGGGAACTTTGTTTGCCTGGGTACTACATCAGGTGTTAGAAGCAGTGTGAGAGAGTGGAAGGAACAATGAACCAGATATCTGACATAAATTTGAGTTATGTTTAGTATTCACTATTCTGTGACCTTAGCAAGTCATCTTACCTGACTGAGGCCTAGGCTCCTCAAATGGAAAACAGGTAAGTATAGCACCTATGTCACAGGCCATGGTGATCTAATGAGACAAATCCATGGCTGGGAGAATTTGGAGGTGACTTGTCCCAGATCACACAGGCAGAGTTGGGACTTGCATGCAGATGCTGTGAATGGGAATCTCCTGAGTTACCTTATGTAGCACAGGGCCCCTCTTCCATAGCGATGAGAGGCCTCATGGTATGATGATCAGAACAAGTCTGGGATAAGACAGAATTCTAATTCAAATTCCAGCTCTGCCACTTAAATCACTATTGTGAGGAAGTAAGGGTCCACTTTTTGAACCTCAGTTTTCAGTAAACTGGAAATAATATGTACCACTTTCAAAGGATGCTAAGAGAATTAAGTAAATTCTAAGTATAGTGCCTGATATAGGTACTAAGTAGTAACTTGAAATGTCTTTTCCCCCATGTTAGGGATCATACCTGGGGCTTGGACAGCTAGGCATGTGCTCTGCTGCTGAGCTACACTCCTAACCTGCTAGGAATATTTTTCTCTCGTCTCAGAGAGCTCCTAGGATGTTCTTACAGCCTGGCCAAGTAAATACAGCAGATGCGTCAAAGTTCTGAAAGAAGATTAAACCAAAATTCTTTCTTGGCATTACCAATGGAGTAGATAGTAGGGAACAAAGATTCCCAGACCCATATTATCAGGATATAGCAACCATGGCTAGGAGGAACTGAGAGTTAGCAAGTGGATGGTTTGGCTTACGGTGCTGTACCTTTGTAGAGGATAAGACCGTGGAGGTCCACTCCAGGATATTGCCGACTTGGCAGCCACACCAGGTACTACCCCTTACAAAGTAAATAAACAAATGTAGCACACTAAGTCCCCTCTAAACCTTGCCCAGCCTGCATAAGGAAATGAGAATAATAATACTGTCTTACTTCCAAAAACCATTTTACAGTTTCTCAAGCCTTTTGTATCCCTTATATTATTATAATAGTCTGAATCAGAATTCAAGACATAATTTTTTTTTTTGGGTACCGGGGATCAAACTTGGGTCCTTGGGCCAGGGATTTAGCTCAGTGGTTTCGCTGCCTGCTGCACAAGCACAAGGACCCGAGTTCGATCCCTGGTACCAAAAAACAAAACAAACCTTTTTTATTGAGATAGGGAAGATCGGGAAGGCCCCATTATGTTGCCTAGGCTGGCCTCAAACTGGAGGACCTCCTGTCCTAGCCTCTTGAATAGCTATAATCCGTCACAGCTAAAATTCATGAATTATTATTCTTATTCTACACATGGAGAAATTAGAAATCAGAAGTTGATCAAGGGTAAAGCAAGAAGAACGCTGTATTTTCTAACAGAATTTGGCCTATTTCTGTCTGCTCGCTCTCAAGTATGTGGTTTCGGAGGAAAGAGAAAAACAAATTACTAGAGAACTCTGCACAGTAGAAATGGACTCTAACTAGTGAGGAAATTGCCTTCTAAACCTCAATCTTAATGCAAAAGTGCTTTTGCAGCCTAAACAAAGACCATTCACACTCCAGCAGGTGGTGTGACCTGTACCATGTGTCTAACTAGAAAGCCTAAGAAACGGTTACTTCAGGAGCTGAAGTTCAACATGAGAGAGAGTTGGATGTGGGAAGATAGAAAGCCAGGAACTTCTAGTACCTAACTGTATTCAAGTAGGAAGCAGAATTTAAGCTAAGGGGTGAAAAAAGGACCTAGGTGTGTGAGCCCATGGGAGATAGGCCAAAAGAGGCACTGGAAAGAAGCCACTGCTTAGACATCTCCAGGACTCTCTAGGAAAAGCACATACCCCTTGCTACAGTATTTTCTCTATAGCTTTGAAACAGGAATAAGAGGGTCCAGTGTGAAAGAAAAAGAAAAGCAAAAACTCAGAGAGGCAAGAATAAGTCCAGTGAGCATTTATTCAGTACTTAATTTTGTAGATGCTAGGCCTACTTTCCACACACATTTCATCTAACCTTCATCAACAAATCTATAAAAAGTGGGCATAATTAACCCAAAAATTTCAGGAGAGAACACTGTAACCTCAAGGAGGGTGACTGAGATGGAATGACTTTCTTATGTGATAGAATTTGGAGTTGACTCAGCCTGGGTTCCAAAGCGAAAGGTCTTTTAGCTCTATCTACATTAAAGGCAGCATCAAACTTAGCAGCCCCAACCAAAAGCACTTATTTGGCCAGAAGTCAAGCAAGCAGGCAAATAAGAAAGCATTTGTTTTTAAGAAATTACTGATTCTCAGAAGATGATTTGATTATCAAACTGGTTCTCTAGGATAAACTTTTGGGAAGTAGGACAGTGGGTATTTTCTGGCTAGCACTTGCCTACAAGGTACCAGTTTATTGTAGCCTGGGAAGGAAAAAGTGCAATCCAAGAAAAAGGTGCATCAAAAAACTCACAAATATTTACTATGTATAAAGCACTTAGAGAACCACAGTTACATAGAGTGTTGCTTAGGTAATAAAGACAACACAGATTCCTAATATAATTCAGACAAAGAGAGTACCTTCTAGTGTAAAGCACTATGCAGGTGCTAGGGGGTGCAAAGTAAAAACACTTAGCAGTGGAGCTTGGTACTGTGTCCTCTAAACTTGACCCAATCTCATCAAATAGAAGAGTAACTCTTTATAATTATACAGTATGTTCTCATTCAGTAAATATTTGTTGAGGACCTTTTATGAGCTAGAAATATTAATTAACTCATCTCTTATAGTAGCTTAGTGGGGTCAGAAACCAGAGACCATGAGCCTTCAAGAACAAAGTAATCTGACTGGGCATGGTGGTGCATGCCTGTAGTCCCAGCACTTAGGAGGCTGAGGCAGGAGGATCACCACAAGTTTGAGGCCAGTCTGGACTACACAGTGAGTTTAAGGCCAGCCTGAACCATATAGCAAGATCCTGTCTCCAAAAAAAAAAACAAAGTAGTCTGAAGAAAGATGAAAACACTAGGCAATCCACAGTAAATGATGTCAGGTACAACAAAGGTACCATTACACCCCATGGAAACCAATCAGTTATAGAGTGGTGCCACAAAGCATTATATTTTGAAGCATGAACATGATTTTGCGAATGGAGTGATGGTGCTGCTGATGGCAGGAAAGTGAGGGCTGTCTAGCCAGAAGGAAGACAGGATGAGACAAGGATGTGTTTCAGGAAGTGACAAATAATTGTGTGTGGCTTCTTTATTATGCCTGGATCCTAACCCTTCTCTCCTGCTCTGACACCAGTTCAGGAATTACTGCACCTATTCTGCATCAGTGTTTCTCTCTTTATTGGCTCATTCTTAACAATAAATAAATATGCTATTGGAGCCAGGCATGGTGGTGCATGCTGTAATCCTAGCACTCAGGAAGCTGAGGCAGGAGGATTGCACAAGTTGGAGGCCAGCCTGGCCTACCTAAACTGCACAGTGAGACCCTGTCTCCAAAACAAAAAGGCTATTAATATTTCCTTTAGATAAAAACAAAAACCCAACCATCCTGAACAACTGTTATCAAGTTATCCCACCACTCTACTAAAACAGCTCTTGTCAGAATTACTAATGACCTCCATGTGGCCAAACCTAGTGGTTAATGCCCTCCTGTCACAATACTAGGGATTGAACCCAGGGTCTCACATGCTAGGCAAGCACTCTATACTGAGCTGTGCCCTACTGCCTCACCCCTGCCCATTTTTTTTTCTAGTACCAGGGATCAAACTCAGGACGTTGAGCTTGCAAAGTAGGCATGGTGCCACTGAGCTAAAGCCCCAGCCCTACCCTTGCCCTTTGTTTGAGACAAGGTCTCACTAAGTTGCCTAGACTGGACTTGAACTTGTGGACCTGCTGCTTCATTCTCCCAAACAGCTGGGATCACAAACATGTGCCACTATGCCCAGGCTCTAGTGGTCAATTTTTGAGTGTCATTTACTTGATCAATCAGTTCAGATGGACATATTCCTCATCTGACTTCCACTTTTTTTTTTGGTACCGGGGACTGAACTCGGGACCTTATGCTTTCAAGGCAGGTGGCGGAACCACTGAGCTAAATCCCTGGCCCTGACTTCCACTATTTTATTTCACTTTTTTCTGCTAACTTTCCTGGCTGTTCATTTTCAGTTGTTTGGGGTTTTTTTTTAATCTTTTTGCTGATTCAGTCTCATTCCTATAACCTCTAATGTTGAGCACTCTGGGGGACAGTCCCTAAAATGCCTATTCTTTCCTATATTTACTCTCCAGGTGACTTCATAAAATCTCATGAACAAAATTAACATTTATATTTTGATGACTCCACAGTTCTCTCTTTTTTTTTTTTGGTACCGGGGATCGAACTCGGGTCCTTGCACTTGCGCAGCAGGTGGCGAAACCCCACTGAGCTAAATCCCCGGCCCTGGGATTGTTAATATTATCTGTTAACTGGCTCTATCCTAGCACCACAAATACATAAACAATTCCAGTACCTCCTATCTCCCATAACCAATTTTTTTCTATGTTACTTATCACTATGTTACTTGATATTTTACTATTAATTTGGATTTTGTATCTATCACCTCCATTAGAATCTGCTATGAACATAGTAATTTTAGATGTTCTGTTGGATTTGTACTTCCAGTGACTAGAACAGAGCTTGGTACATAGTAGGTCCATTACTGAATGAGACTGGAGTTCAGTGTATGTGGGAAGGGACTGATATGAGAAGATGCTGGAAAACTAAGCAGATCTGAAGAGTCTCAAGAGACCTTAGAGGTTAAGCCACAGAATCTCTGAAGTTCTGAAAGACTACACTGGGCAACCCTCTGTGCTCTGCACTATAAAATGGGCCCAGGCCTGGCAATCTCTTTTTAGATAAGCACCAGGAGTGCTATGGACAGGACAGAGCTAGCACTGTAGCCAAAAGATATGTTCCTGTTCCTTTTTTTTTTTTCACCTTAAAATCCAGCCAGTTTAATATAAAATGTTTATAATTGTTTTTGTATTCCTGTTTCTTGTTCTTCTGTATATGGTATAGCAGACAGCAAGTATAATAGCCAAATCAAAAAAAGAAAAAATAATTTTTTTGTTTTGTTTTTTGAGGCAGGGTCTTGTGATATAGTTCAGATTGGCCTCAAACTTGTGGTGATCCTCCTGCCTCAGTCACACAAGTGCTGGGATTACAGAAAAAAAGAAAATTATATTTTGGATAAAACACAGCTCAACTTCATTTTTTCTGTACTGGGGATCAAACTCAGGACATTGTGCTTGTGAGGCAGGCGGCAGAACCACTGAGCTAAATCCCTGGCCCTCAACTTCATTTTAATCAGTGGGTAGTCTGTTCCCCAAGGCACATGTTTCCTCATAATATAGCACTAATTCAGAAAGACCCATGATGACATATGATAAATGAAAGAGGTGAGCAAAGCACAGACTACAGGTTCAAGGGAAGATTACCCAGGGATTCACTATAAAAAAACTCCATTCCCAGAGTCGGGGATGGTCCCACATGCTTGTAGTCCCAGCACTCAGTGGGAGGCTGAGGCAGGAGGAGCACCTCAAGTTCGAGGCTAGCCTGGCCTACATAGTGAGTTCAGGGCCAGCCTGAACTGCAAAGGGAGACCCTGCCCCAAAAAACCAACCAACTGGGCTGGGGATTTAGCTCAGTGGTTCCAGCGCCTGCCTCACAAGTGCAAGGTCCTGAGTTTGATCCCTGGTACCAAAGAAAAAAACAAAAAACCAACCAACCTACCAAACAAACAACAACAACAATTCCTATTTTACTCATCACTTCATAACCCATTTCCATCTGCTACAGTTTCCTCTTATACTAAATAAGGTAAGTCCTCGACTACCAATGAGTTCTGTTCTGGGAGAACATTTGTAAGTTGGATTCTTTGGTAAGTCCAACAAAGTGAGTCTTATGCTCTATACCCAACAAAAATGACTCACAACATATGACATTAGAACAAAAATTGTCATGGTACTGAACACAAAGCTAAACCAACACATCCTAGATTTGTGCATAAGGGCTTGCATTCCACACATGTATGTTTGGTGAAAGAGGTGGGGGGAGGGTCCCAGGTTCAGAAGATCTCTTGCCCTGTTCCCTTCATTATTCCCCAGCTAGAGCCAATGCCTATTACTCTCCAAACTGAGGGCAGGTTTCACTGAGTTAAGGAATTTAAAGAGCTACAGGTAACAGAAATATACAAAGATAGGTAGAGCATGCCTATTATATCTCAGGCATTTTTTGGAATATGTGGCATTCATTCTTTACTCTGGGCCATTTCCTAGTTTCTCAACACGCCTAGCATTCTCTAACAGAGATAAGACCCAAGAGCTTCAGTTTACTTTCCAGTGTCTGTCCTCAGTAGTCTGGCTTATAGCTCATTTCCTGTCCTTGGATTTCTATGAGATTCGGTAACTTTCTTGGAATGAGTTTCTGTCCCTTACTACCATACATACCTTGGCTGCTTATCTTTCTCCTGAAGCAATTTGCTATTTGAGTGTAGGTACTATGACCTTTATTTCACAAGAGCTATCACATATGCCCTCCACACACCAGCCATCCCTGTTGTTCACCGACCAATTTGGTAGCATGGACTGCTTAAAGACACTTAGTTCCACATTTGGCTCCCAGAGCCAGGTACTGGTGGAACAGGTGTCCACATCTACCTGCCACTCAAAAAGTGGAAAGTATGGGCTGAGGCTTTAGCTCAGTGGCAACATGGCGGCCTTGCAAGTGCAAGGTCCTGAGCTCGATCCCTGGTACCGGAAAAAACAAAACAAAACAACAAAAAGCCTCAATCTCAGACAGATTTTTTTTACTGGAAAAGAAAGCCAGTCTCCTATTGGAATCAGAATTAGTGGGGCAAACAGGAGGCCTAGAACCCTGATTTCTGGTTACACACAGAAACAAGTCACCAGATCACATTACATGGCTGCAAAGGGTAACTGGTAACAAAACAAAATCCAGCCAGAAAGTGACCTTATGAGGCCTGTTATGTGAAGCTCTTGACAAAATGCTAGATAAATATGAAGCAGATAATACATAATTGTTTAGTAAATGAATAACCAAAGAGTTAAATGAGCAATTGAAGTGTGGTATAAAGAATATTGTTAATGGGCCAGGGATTTAGCTCAGTGGCACCACACCTGCCTTGCAAGGGGGCAAGGTCCTGAGTTCGATCCCTGGTACTGTTTGAGTTCAAGGCCAGCCTGGGATACATAGTGAATTCAAGGTCAGCCTGAAGCACAAAGCAAGACCCTGTTTCAAAAAAAAAAGAAAGAAAAGAATTAAAAGAAATGAAATTAGGAAAGTATTTTATAAACTATACGTACTGGACAAATATGAGCCATAAAAGATAATGAAAGGGGCTGGAGATTTAGGTCAGTGGTTTCGCCACCTGCTGCACAAGTACAAGGACCCAAGTTCGATCCCCAGTACCAAAAAAAAAAAAAAAAAAAGATAATGAATGCACACAGCATGATGGCATACAGCTGTAATCCCAGCACTCTGGGAGGCTCAAGCCAAATTCAAGGCCAGCCTGGACAACTTACGGAGACCTTGTCTCAAAATTTGAAAAAAAAAAAAAATTAAAAGGGGCTGGAATGTAGGTCACTGTGAAGGCCTTCAGTTCACTCCCAGTACCCGCCCCCCCCACACACATAGATAATGATGGGACTGACAAATGATGTGAAAGGACAATAATGCTAGATGATATAGTGGTGGAAACAAGTTTGCATCAAGAGGGGGAGGTTTTAAATTTTCAACTCTATAGAAAAATTTTAATTTGCTGCTGGCAACAGAACCAAACACTTCATGCATGCTAAGCATATGCTCTACCACTGAGCTACAGTGGTAGCCCCACAGTACTTGTTAATCCAAGAAGACTAATAAATTAGAAGTTCATATACAAAAAGACACTTTTAAAAAAGATACTTTTAAAAGTAAGATATAAGCGCAAGGATCCGAGTTTGATCCCCGGTACAAAAAAAAAAAGTAAGATATAATGATTACTATTGCCACTGTTCATTAGACCATTCCTCTACTAAGTGCAGATAGCAGAGGGTAGGATAGTGGGTTAACCAAATAGGTTATAAAAAGCCTCGTAGCTGGCAGATCCTTACAAATTGCTTTGGTGAACTGAAGTAGCTATCTCAAAGCATTTTAGGAAAAAAGGAATAATGAATAGAACTTAATATATTCAGCAATGCAAAAAGAACTTAATCAAAAACCCAGACATAAAATATCAATGTAACCACTTCAGGAATCTAAATACTATTTAACTCCATAAATGGTTAAAAAAGAGTAACCTTTGACACATATACTCACACTTAAAAATCTAGCTCTGGTAAAAATAGAAAATCATTTCTTTGCAGATGATATGATTTTATGAGTAGAAAACCATAAAGATCACCCCCCCCTTTCTCTCTCTCTCAAACACAATTAGAACTAACATATGGACAGGTGTGGTGGCCCATGTCTGTAGTCCCAGCTGCTTAGGAGACAGAGGTAGATGATCCCAAATTTAAGGTGAGCCTAAACAACTTAGCAGGCCTTGTCTCAAAAAGATGTGGGAATGTAGTTTAGCAGTTGAGCACCACTGGCTTCAATTCCCACTACTAAAAAAAAAAAAAAGGTAAAACAAAAAAAATAATAAATGAATTCAGCAAAGTTAAAGGATACAAAACCAACATGTAAATATCAGTTGTTTCTATTCACTTAAAATAAGCAAGTGGTAAACAATTCCATTTACAACCATCAAGAATAAAATTCTTAGGAATAAATAAAGAGATGAAAGGTTTATATACTGAAAAAACTACAAACATTGTTGAAAGAAATTTAAGCCACAAGGGCTTATGGGTATTAAGGTTAGTCTCAGAGCATGTGCTTAGTATGTATAAGGTGAAAAGAAAGAAGACAGGAAGGGAAAAAGGGAAGGAGGAAAGGGGAGAGGGAGGAGTAAAAAGGAGTAAGGGGAGGGGAGAAGAAGAGAAGGAGGAGGGGGAAAAGAGGGAGGGAAATAGGAAAGGAGGAAAGGAAGGGAGAGGGGGAGAGTAGGAAGAGCAGGAAGGAGAAAGGGGACAGAGGGAGAGAGGAAGAGAGAGAAAGGAAGAAGGGGAAGAAAAGGAAAGCAAAGAAGAAATTAAAGGCACAAATAAATGAGAGATATAATATAGTTAAGTTGTCCATACTATGCAAAGTGATCCCCATCAAAATCCCAATGACTTTTTTTGTGAAAAAAGAAAAATTCCTCCTAAAATTCATGCAACATCTCAAAGGTTCCTGAATAGTCAAAATAATCTTGAAAAACAAGAACAAAGTTGGAAGATTCATACTTCCATACTAAAAAGCTATAGTAATCAAAATAGTGTAGTGGTAACATAAAGACAGACATAGACTCACAGAATAAACAGCCCAGAAATAAATCCTTACATATATGGTCAAATGACTTTTGAAAAGGATGCCAAGACCATTCAGTGGAGAAAGAACAATTTTTTCAATAGGTGGAGTCAGGATAACTGGATATCCACATACAAAAAATGTTCGTCCGCCAGTGCTTCGCAAGCGCAAGGTCCCAAGATCAATCCCCAGTGCCCAAAAAAAAAAAAAGTTTGGACCCTTACTTTCTTCCACATATAAAAATTAATTCAAAATGGATCAAATATCTAAATGTATAAACTCTTAGGGGAGTTTCTTCAACATAATATCAAAAGTATATGCAATAAAATAAATAAATGCATTTCAAGAAGCAATTATCTTCACTATCATGTGAATATACTTTAACACTATGAAACTATACACTTGAAATAATTAAAATGGAGGCTGGGACTGTGGCTGAATGGTACAGCACTTGCTTAGCACATGCAAGGCCCTGGATTCAATTTCCAGCACTCCAAGAAAAGGAAGGAAAGAAAGAAGGAAGGAAGGAAGGGAGGGAAGGAGGAAGAAAAGGAGGAAGGGAGGAAGGAAGGGAGGGAGGAAGAATTTAGAATCATAATTTTAAAAAATTTGGGGGGGTGTTACTGGGGATTGAACCCATGGCCTTCCATTCCCACTCCTTTTTTCTCTCTCTCTCTCCTTGGAGACAGAGTCTCACTAAGTCATTAAGTTGCCCAGACTGGGCTCAAACTTGTGATCCTCCTGCCTTCCAGCATGCTGGGATTAGACATGCATTACCACAATCTGCTTACGATGGTAAATTTTATGTTATGTGTTCTCTGCCACATGGGAGTAGGAGGAAGGAATGGAATTTTGAGATGCTTAAAATGTGCCCCTGGTAGGACTTGGTGACTGACTACATGTGAGATGGAAGGGAGAAGAAAATAATAGCATATTGGATTCCTTCTTGGGAGACTGGGAGAGTATTACTGCCTTATAAGATAGAAAGAGAAACAAGAATTTTGTGGTGGTAGGGTGTATGAGCATGTGTTTGGGAAGGAGAAGGGTTGAAAATAAAGACTATGGTAGTCACGACAGCATTATTAGGAACTTGTCAGTGCTTTCTACCTGTTTTGGGGAGCTGGCATCCGGCTGACAGAAATACTGACACCAAAGATCACAACAATCCCTCTTTGCAAATGAAGAAAATGAAGTTAGCTCCAAATTACATGGTAGGTAAGTAGCACAGGAAGGGCCTCAAAAAACTGAATGACTTGGGGCCGGGGATTTAGCTCAGTGGTTTCGCTGCCTGCTGCGCAAGCGCAAGGACCTGAGTTCAATCCCTGATACCAAAAAAAACTACAGTGAATGCAAAACTGAATGACTCAAGCCAAAGTGTGAGATACCCATGGGCCATTGGAGGGATGTGAAAGTCATCAAGAAAGCTGATGTCTTAGGAGAGACAGGAACACTCAGGGAGAGAATATACAGATCCATAAATTATCACTGGCTGATTTTTAGAACAGCATGAAGGAACCTTTTCCTTATAACAGTATAAAGGAACATTTTCCTCATAAAATGAAGATTATACTTTACTTATAGATAATGCTCGCTGAAGGCAAGGATTTCATCATAGTCTTTGTATTCCTAGAGTTTGCAATGCCTGTCACAAAATGACCACTCAACAAGTTTGTTAAAAAGATTTAAAAACAGGGCCGGGGATTTAGCTCAGTGGTTTCGCAGCCTGCTGCGCAAGTGCAAGGACCCGAGTTCAATCCCCGGTACCAAAAAAAAAAGATTTAAAAACAAAAGTCAATAACTTGTCACAAAAACATTTGTACACGATAAGAGAACAACTATTTTCTGACTAAATTACAGCATAGTTCTACTTCCTTTCTGTGTAGCATGCCACAAATGCATTGTTTCTTTCTGTACCACAGTAAGCTCTGTTTTATGAGTTGCTCTGCTTAAGTAGTAAAATGAAGCAAACTTAGGGAGACAGATACTCTAATATGCTGCTGAAGACAGATAAGTACTTTCTAAAACACAATTTGATGAGATATATCAAGAGTTTTAAAGTCTTAACTGAGTAATCTTACCTAAGAATCCATCCAAAGAAAATAGTAAGAGATGGAGCCAAAAATTTAGGTTGGAAGTAATAAAAAATATCCAGCAACAGGAAAATAAGTTAATAATCATATAGCCTTAGGGCAGAATATTGTATTGCACTTACATTAAGCTTCTGGTGAACACTTAAGGATACTAGAAAATAAAAAGTTGGGTTATAAACGATTCTTAGTATAATAATTTTGTATTGATCTGTACAATGATATATATCTATATTTATTATCAGCCAGAAAAAAGATTAGAATATCCCAAAGATATTAATAACAGTCTCTGAATGGAAAGATTATAGGATATCCTTTTTTTTATTTTTCAATAATTCTAAATTTCTGCAAAAAACATATTTTCATTTTAAGACTCAAAAATATGATAAATATAAGTAAGACAACACTCACCTTCTTTCTTTTTCTGGATGAATTTCTTGTAGGATTAGGCTTCTCAAATTCTGCTGACTTTGCCTCTTCTTTCTCCTCTTCCTCATCGGGTATCAGAGAATATTTGGTCCCACCTGGTTGCATGAAACAGTCTTTTGCAAAGTGGCCTGCAGAAGAAAAGCAGAGCAAGTGGAAAGAAAGTAGTCTGTCCTCTTAGCAGGTGGATCTTCCCCAGAGGCTCCTGAGAGGGGCCCAGTGGTTCAGGAGTATTATTGAGTTCATTCAGAGCAGATTTTCTGTCAACTTAAGATGGCATTGCTCACTCATCCAAGCCAGGCAAGCAGCTGGTCTCAGAGCTGTGGGAAACACTGATGCTGCTTTGGAAATGGCAGAGGATATGAGGGTGCAGGCTTGTGCTGCCCTCCATTAGCAATAAGGCTTATTAATTTTTAAAGGTCTGTTTTGGAACTTATTCTTGACAATGAAAGGCTGCTCCAGAGAACAGGACGCTTAGCAGAGGGAGCTGAATGGCAGGCCAACCTCTAAAGGAAGTTAGGTGGCAAGAAGTAGGCACTCATATCCAAACTAGCATTCAGAGAAGCAGTCACCTATGGGCACTGAGTATTCACAGATTGTCAGATCTGGCAAGGGCCTTGTAGATCATCCAACATTTGCAGAGGATATGAAAGGCTAGAGTTGAGAAGTAGTTCAGGGTCACACAGACAGCAGGAGAGCTAAATCTTATCTTAGATTTTATGCCCTCTTTCCCTGTGCTCTTTCTGCTATACCAGAGTCAACTACCTTTGTCCTGATTTTTGCTGATTGGGGAAAATCCCACATCTCAGTATTCTATTCTGCCTTACTCAACATCAGGTAGATACAAGTTGAAGGCAGGAGACTAACCTCCCCGAGTCTACAGTATTATTAAAGGGTCCCTTAAACAGATGCTATATGCCCAATAGCTAGTTGTGTCTAAGCTTCTGGTAGAACCTGTCTGAAGGGCACAGAGGAACTGCATGAGGTAATTTAAAAGCTAGGTATAAGCTACTGTGCATCTCTGGGTCCAGAAGCTGGATGGTGCCTGGAAACGGAACACAGCACAGAGTTTTCCAAATACTTGAAATGCTCCCACAATTCCCCTGAGGAGGTATTCTTTCTCTCAATTTTACCTTTTCCTTTCTCTCCATCGACATCAATAATAAATAGAGACATAAAACCCTACAATTTCAACTAGAGCACAAATCTGCTACCAGTTGTAGAAAAATGAACAGAGCAGGATGTATGGAAGGCTAGGGAGACGAGGTAACAAACTGAGGTCACTGAAAATGAGAAGTTGGCAATCCCTCTCACTATAGCTCCATAAAGGGGAAGTCAGGCTGAAAGAGCTTTCTAATATTTGAGTAAGACTAGAAGAAACCTGAGGAAACAAAGTTAAAAGAAAGTGACTATCCTACATTCTTTATTACTAAAAGGATATTTAGAACTCTGAAGTTAAAGAAATAAAGATGAAAAAAGGATTTAACTTGGACCTTTAAGGAATATAGTTCCTAGTCACTTAGTATTTGCAGAACAATAATTGTCCCTGAAGATAAAGCTTAGATGTTAAGCACCATCTAACACTTTATCCCTCCTGGAATAGTATACGGGGCCTTTAATCAGGCAGGTCACCAGCTATGGTGCAAGAAGTTCAGGGAGGGGAGTGTGCTATGTGATACAGTATTTCACAGGGCCACCATTCAAAAAGTAACTAGAGGGCCGGGGATTTAGCTCAGTGGTTCCACCACCTGCCTCACAAGCACAAAGTCCCAAGTTCGATCCCCAGTACCAAAAAAAAAAAAAGACAAAAAAGTAACTATAAAAAGCATCAAGCCATACACTCTGATACAAGTCCAATAGAAACAACAGCATGAACAGGCACACCATTGGTTAGCTACAAAGCAGGATGAGATAAACTAATACTGGGCTATCTCCTTCACCCAGTAGAGGGTTGGTTCACCACAAGCAGAGAAATACAGAAATGGCTGGCTTCACCTTACCTTTACAGCCACACTTCTTGCAGGTAGTGTTAAGGACAGCCTCAAGAGTGATCTTCTGCCCAGTGTAATCCTGGAAGGACCGCCTCCTCCTCTCTTCTTGCCTATAATGAGAAAGATACTGACTGCTGGCCCTCTTAAGAGATGTGGCCAGAGGCACTACAGGCTAACACTTATGGTTTGTTGTGTTTTTGTTTTGTCTCTGGCATGCAGAAGGGAGAGAAACAGGAAAAGTGCTGAGAGGAACAAGATAGGCAATGAAAGCAATGACATGAAATAGTGCATGTTTTTTTCATTTGGGACAAGGCTTTAAATTAGCAATTTTGAGTGAGAATAGGCTTCATCTTATTAATGCACAGAGGATGAAATATAATTAGTGACCATGCTAAATGCCCTATAATGCTTACCAGTTCATAGATTTAAAAGATCTTCCAAGTCTTTCTAGAAAATCAAGTCCAAATTCCTTACCTTGGCATTCAAGGCCTTTCACAATCTGCCTCTAACTTACTTCTCCAGCCTCATTTTTATTTATACTCATCCTGGCCAAATGAGACTCTTTTATCTTCTATAGATGTTTCAGTGCTTTTGCTCAGGCAGCTCCCACTCTCTGAAATGGTCTCCCCTCCCTTTATTCCCATCCTATCATTTCACTATACTCAAATATTTCAAGGCTCTGATCTTTCTATCAAGTCTTCTCCCCTGAACCCCCCAGCCAGAATTAATTTCTTTGTTCACATTCTCATAGATAGCACTTTTTTTTTTTTTGAGATAGGGTCTTGCTTTGTAGTGCAGGCTAGCCGTGAACTCCCAGCAATCCTCCTGCCTCAGCCTCCTGGTGCAGAGATTTCAGGCGTGCACCACCATGCCTGGCATTTTTAAAAAAAATTATAAATTTCTGCCCAAAGTATAATATGCAAATAGAAAGGTATTTGTACTAAGTATACAATACTAAGTATACACTTGGGTTTCACAATCTGAACATATCCATATAACTGATAAGTACTCAAATAAAAAAAATATATAATTGGCACCTCTGAAACCCATCTCATGCTCAACTCTAGTCACTATGCCTCCTCCAAAAGTAACTACTATTCTGATGTCTAACAGCATAGAGTGTTTTTTACTAATTTTTATAAATTACATATAGTAAATGCAATCATAAAATAGGGACTTCTGAATTTGGGATTTTTTTTTTTTTTGCCTGTTTGTGAAATTCACTCATATTGTTATTAGTAGTCATAGGCCAATCCCTTTCGTGACTATATATTATTCTACCATTTATTTATTTTATTTTGTTCAGGTGAGGTCTCTCAATGTTGCCCAGGCTGGTCTTGCACTCATGAGCTCAAGTGATCCTCTGCATTCCAAGAAGCTGGGACTATGTATGTGCACCACCACACCTGGCTTGAGTATTCTGTTGTTGGACATTTGAGTAATTTCTGCATGAATGATACTTCTATGAACTTTCTTATACATGTTTTTTGGCAAATACACATGCATTCCTGATGGGAAGTCCTGATGGGACTTCCATATGGGAGTCAAACTGCCGGGTTTTTGTAGACATGACCAATTTCCCATCGTATGTTTACCAATTTACACTCCAACCAGCATAGTATAAATGCTCCAGTTGTCATAGCTTGTGTTTTTTTTTAACTTTACTATAACACACAGAACCTACAGACTGGGTACTCAGAAAGTGTTTATCGAAGAGTATTTCCTTCATCACTCTTTTCAAACTCTATGTTACACACACATCAATCCTATCACATTCATATTTTATTGTATCATGCATTATGTTTTTTTCTATGGACAGGTAAGGTCTTGAATTCATTCCCTGGCAACTTAGCCAAAAGGTCAACACACATACAAAGCGTCAATGAAGTTTTTTACTTTTTGGGTGTGTGCGTGTGTGTGTGTGTGTGTGTGTGTGTGTGTGTGAGAGAGTGGTATGGAACCCAGGGAGCAATGAGGTACATCCCTAGCCCTTTTGTAAAATTTTATTTTGAATCAGAGTCTCACGAAGTTGCCCAAGCTGGCCTCCAACTTGTAATCTACCAATTTCAGCACCTTAAGGTTTAGAGGTGTGTACTACCATGCCAACTCAATAAACGTTTTTTGAAATTTCTTTGCAAAAATATTCTTACTTTACCCAAATTTCTTCAACTTTGTTGTTTTTGTGGTGCTTGGGAACAAACACAAAGTCTTGTGCATGCTACGCAAGTGCTTCGCCACTGAGCTGCACCCCCAGCCCTGATTCTCCACGTCTGATCTCACTCTAACTTAGCAGTACCCAACCTTTTTGGCACTGGGGACCAGTTTTGTGGAAGACAATTTTTCCACAGACTGGATGGGGGTGGTGGATGGTTTCAGGATTAGTCTTATCAGGAGTATGCAAACCCAGATGTCTCCTCCATGCACAGTTCATGGTAGAGTTAACACTTTTGTGAGAATCTAACAGCAGCTGCTGATCTGACAAAGAGGTGAAACCCAGGCAGTAATGCAAGTGATGGGGAGCAGCTGTAGGTACAGATGAAGCTTCACTCTGACCATGCGTGTCTGCTGCATGGCCCACTTCCTAACTGGCTACAGACCAGAACCAGTCTGTGGCCTGGGAGTTGGGGACCTCTGCTGTAACTACAGCTAAAAATTTCAAACCCTTTACCGTGTTTCTATAGTTCACCAAAAACAGAAAAATATTCTGCAAAATCAGCTACATTATCTAGCAAAATGCAGGAAAGCTATGTAAAAGCAGAACACAGCTAACCACTTCATGTAATTTTTTTTGGTACCAGGGATTGAACTCAGGACCTTGTGCTTGTGAGGCAGGAACGGCGCCACTGAGCTAAATCCCTGGCCCCAGCCCCTTTTTATTTTGAGACAGGGTCTCACTAAGTTGTTACTTTGTCCAGGCTCAGCTTGAACTTGCAATCCTCCTGCCTCAGCTTCCCAGAGTGCTAGAATTACAGGGATGTGCCATCACACCCAGCAAAAATTTGTATTCTTTGACTGATGTGACCCCATATCTTTCAACTTGACCATAGCCTCTTCTTTCCTTAAACAAGACTCAAAAACACTACTGCTTTTCTTTCGAATGCCTTTCCTCAAGCCATTTCACTTGCCCAGAACACCATTCCTTCTGTTGTTTAACAAAATCTTATCCATTCAAGAACTAGCTCCAGTGCCACCTCTTCTCTGACCAATATTGCCTGAAATCAACACTTCCTCCTCAAGCTAATTCCTAGAATCCTTTCCTTTTTCCTTCTTGGTTTTTTGAGACAGAGTCTCACTATGTAGTCCAGGGTGGCCTCGAACTCGCTGTGATCCTCCTGCCTCAGCCTCCCAAGTGCTAGGATTAGAGACATGCACCACCATGCCCAGCCTTCAGAACCATTTCTTTATAAACCACTCACATTGCCTTATATTTGTTGAAAAGTCAATAAATGAGTGCACTAATTAAATGAATGCTACACATCAGGACTATATGAGACAAGAAAGACATAGCTCCTGTTACCATGGATTATATATTTTCAAGAGAAAAGGTGTTAAGATGGGCATGACAACACACATTTGTTGTCCCAGCTACTGGGGAGACTGAGGTAGGAGAATCACAAGTTCAAATTCAGCCTGGGAAATTTAGAGGGACCCTATCTCAAACTTTGTTTCAATTCTAATTTGTTACTAGTACATATTTGTAGTACACAGGGATCACATTCCTCATGCGGAGTTGGTTCGTGTACATAACACACCTTAAATATTTTTTAACCCCTTCTCCCCCATCCTATCCATTGGTCCCTTCTCATTTGCAAAAGATCTCTCTGCCTCCTAGTATTATCTGTCTTTTATTTTGCTCTGTATTTTTTTTAAATTTTATTGTACATTTTAGGTATATAATGACATTCATCATTGGAAATTTGTACCTTTACATAATTTTTGCTCTGTATTTATAACTTGGGGTTTGTCATATAAGAGAAACAATGTGATATTTAAGTTTGTGGACCTGATTTATTTCACTTAACATTAAGGTGTACTATTTTCCTACAAATGACTCATTTATCAATTCTTTATGGCAGTGTAGTTCTCCACTGTGTGTAAACACCACATTTTCTTTATCCATTCATCTGTTGATGGACATATAGGCTGCTTCTAAGATTTAGCTATTATAAACTGTGCTGCTATAAATAGGGGTATGCATGTATCACTGTAACATGATGTCTTTAACTCTTTCAGGAAGATACTGAAAAGGGGAATAGCTAGGTCAAATGGAATTTCTAGTTTTAATTTTTTGAGGAATCTCCATACTGATTTCCATTGTAGTTGTACTAGTTTACACTTCCACCAACAATGTAGGATTCCTTCCCCTCCGCAGCCTCACTAGCACTTGTTATTGTTTAATTTCTTAATGATAGCCACTTTTTCTGGGGTAAGACACAATTCTCAGTGTGGTTTTAATCTGCATTTCTCTAACAGCCATAAATGCTGAACATTTTTTCATGTATTTACTGGCCATTTTTACTTCTTCTGAGAAGTGTTTATTCATTTCAGTTGCCCATTTTTTGATTGTATCTTTTATTGAGGGGGACCCTAAGTTTTTGAGTTCTTTATATATTCTAGATAATAACCCTCTGTCCAAGGAATAGTTGGCAAACATTTTTTCCAATTCTGTAAATTGTCTCTTTACACTGTTGGTTGTTCCTTTGCTGTGCAAAAGCTTTTAAATTTGATATGATCCCATTTGTTGATTCTTGATGTTATTTCTTGTGTAACTAGAGTTCTGTTCAAAAAGGTTTTGGCTATCAAAAGTTTTACCTATTTTATCTTTCAGCAAAGTAAGCATTTCTATTTTGTTTTGTTTATTTTTTTTGGTACCAGGGATCAAACTTGGGACCTTGCACTTTCGAGGCAGGTGGAGGCAGCACTGAGCTAAATCCCCTGGCCAGCATTTCTTTTTCAGTATTTAGATCTTTGATCCATTTTGATTTTAGTTTAGCACATGGAGAGAGGAGTGGGTCTAGGCTCAATCTTCTGCAAGTGGACAGCCAGTTTTCCCAGCACCATCTGCTTAAGAGGTTATCTTTTCTCCAGTATGTGCTTTTGGTCTTTTTTTTTTTTTTTTT
>NW_004624764.1:14632015-14661978 GCF_000247695.1 Heterocephalus glaber | reverse complement strand
AAAAAAAAAAAAAAAAAAAGAACAAAAGATGGAATGCTTTTTATAATCAATGTGCCTTACAAGTGCTATCAAGTAGCATGTGATGGAATTGTGTGAAAACTTCTATTGACATCTTCTGGTTAAATTAAGCATCAGTATGGTAGAAATATAGTTATTGGGGCCGGAAATGGAGCTTGGAGGCAGAGCACATACTTAGCATGTACAAGGCCCTGGGTTTGATCTGAGCAGATACACAGGTACACATACACACACACATACAGAATATAATTATCCTTTCATCATCTGCACAGTCCACTCCACAGATGTTTGTAATTTAATTCTCTCCTGTACCTAAATTCTCCCTAAAATTGGTAGATTTAAGAGTAAGGACATGATGGCCGGGCATAGTAGCTCATACCTGTAATCCCAGCACTTGGAAGGTTGAGGCAAGAGGATTGCTGTGAGTTTGAGGCCACCCTAGGCTACACAGTGAATTCAAGGCCAGTCTGAACTACATAGTGAGACCCTGTCTCAAAACAAATAAGGAGGGGGTAAGTACATGAGGCTGAGATGTAACTCAGCATGTGAGAGGCCCTGGGCTCAATCCACAGCAAATCATAAAATAAAATAAAGGACAAGTAGGGCCGGGGATTTAGCTCAGTGGTTCTGCTGCCTGTCTTGCAAGCGCAAGGACCCAAGTTCGATCCCCGGTACCTAAAAAACCCAAAAAACAAAACAAACAACAAGCAGATTTAAAATGTTAATAGTCATTGTCGGGCCGGGGATTTAGCTGTGGTTCCAGTGCCTGCCTCACAAGCGCAAGGATCTGAGTTCGATCCCCGGTACCAAAAAAAAAAAATAGTCATAGCCAAAGTCTATGATAAATTATGCTCCTAAAAGTGAGTAAAGGTGCCCATTTCCAACACTGGGTATTAATAGCAATCTTTTTTTTTTTTGGTACCGGGGATCGAACTCGGGTCCTTGTGCTTGCACGAAATTTTTTAAAATATGTGTTAATCTCAAAAATCTTCTGAATATTTTAAATCACTTTTTAAAAACTTTTGATAGGGCCGGGGATTTAGCTTAGTGGTTTTGCTGCCTGCTGCGCAAGCGCAAGGACCCGAGTTCGATCTCCGGTACCAAAAAAAAACCTTTTGATATAACTGTAGATTCACAAAAGACTACATATAGTACTGTATGATTCCATGTATAACAAATACACAGAACAGGCAAACATCTAGAGATAAAGTAAACTGGTGGCCAGTATGCTTTTGGTTGCCAAAAGTGGGGTGAAATTTGGAGTGCTTGCTTATGGGTATAGGGTTTCTTTCTGGGGAGATAAATGCTCTAGAATTAGACTGTGGTGATGGTTGCAAAACACTGTGAATTCATCCCAAACCATAGAACTGTACAGCTTTTTTTCCTTCTTTCTTTCTTTTCTTTTCTTTTGCCTGTGTTAGGATTGAACCTAACGCTTCAATTATGCTAGGCAAGTACTCTGCCACTGAGCTACACACCCAATCCTGAAATGAGTTGTTTTTCAATATACTGACTACCAGGCATCGTGGTGCACACCTGTAGTCCCAGTACTCAGGAGGCTGAGGCAAGAGGATCACCATGAATTCGAAGCCAACTTGGGCTACATAGTGAATTCAAGGCCAGCCTAAACTACACAGCAAGACCCTCTCTCAAAAAACAAACAAACAGGGCCAGGGATTTAGCTTAGTGGTTTCCCAGCCTGCTGCGCAAGCTCAAGGACCCATGTTCGATCACTGGTACCAAAAAACAAACAAACAAAAACCCCCTTTTTGACCAAAGTTTTATTCTCCTGAAAGTTGTCTTTTCATATCTTTGTCCCTTTTCCTTCCTACTTTCTTTTTTCCTCGAAGTACTATGAATTGAACGTAGGGTCTTCACAATGAGCTACATCCTCACCCCACTTCACCCCTACCCCCTTTTTGAGACAGAATCTTGCTAAGTTTCCCAGACTGGGTTTAACTCATAATCTTTCTGCTTCAGGCTCCCTGAGTGCTGGGATTAAAAGAGTTCTCCATCAGACCCAGCTACTTCTTCCTTTTTGTTAGCACTTTATCATATGTACAGTAAATTCTTTTCCCCAATTTAACTTTGCTTACAATTATTCTTAAATGTTTCTGACTTTTATGTAGTAAAATACTCTTCTAGTGCTTTTATCCCCCTTGATGAACTGATGACTGAACCCAGGGCCTTTAAATGGAATTACACCCACAAGCCTTTTTAAAACTGTGATAGGACCTCACTAAATTGCCTAGGTGGGACTTAAACTTTCATCCTCTTGCCTTTGACTTGCAGAGTGTTGGGATGTCATGTGTGTGCAACCATGCCTGAATTCTTCTAGTCCTCTTAGGTTACATTTTATAATAAAATCTTTAATAAATCTTAAACTAGGTGTGATAGCACACATCTAAAATCCCAGCACCCTGGAGACTGAGATAGGAGGACCACCACAAGTTTGAGGCCAGCCTGGGCTATATAATGAGCTCAAGACCAGCCTAAACTACAAAGTAAGATCTGCCTCAAAAAACAAAAACAAGGGGCTGGGGATGTACCTTAGCGGTGCCCTGCCTGCCTGGAAAGCGTAAGGTCTGGAGTTCAATTCTGGGTACCAGGGTAAAAAAAAAAGTTATAAAAAACCAAAAACAAATAAAAATTCTTTAACCCAGAGGGTTTAGGTTCTAGTCTTGGCTCTTCCATTGCCCAGCTAAGTCACCTTGGACACCAGTCTGTGGAACCCTTCTTTTCTCCTTACACACTGTTTTGAGAAATAAGATTATAGATATGAGAAGGATTCTCCAAAAATGTTCAACAGATGCTTATCTATTTGCAAAGAAAATGTACAGCATGATACGTATAATACATGTAATTAGGAACTGGGCACAATGGCACACATCTCAGCTACTTATGACACTGAGGCAGTAGGAAGGTTTAAACCAAGGAATTTAAAGCTAGCTGGAAAATACAGAGACACTTAAACTAAAAAAAAAAAAAAAAGAATCTAGAGAAAAAAATGACACAAAAGTACAACAGAGCAGGCCGGGGATTTAGCTCAGTGGTTTTGCTGCCTGCTGCACAAGTGCAAGGACCCGAGTTCGATCCCTGGTACCAAAAAAAAAAGTAGAACAGAGCTATTAGACAATAGGAAGAAAATCAAGAAGGAGGGAAGGAGTATAGGGAGAATAGTGAAGGAGTGGATATGATAAAAAATTTTATATACATGTATGGAAATCACACAATAAAACACAGTACGTCATAATTAATATTCACTAATGGAACATATACATATACACATACTGTTTCTAAGCCATGTGCCATACTAGTAAACTTTCAATGTCAGCCTCAGGAAGAAGCTTGTCATCTCCAAATTCCTATGTCCAAAGAAGTAAAGTGATTTGCCTAAGGTCACAGGTGACATCTAGGGAGGAGCTGGTTCCACAAGTAAATCCAATTAGCTATACCCAAGCCCTCTCCCCAAGTTATGAGAGCACCATTCTTCTGAGTTAAGACCTGCTAAGTGGGCCCTGTGGTACAGCATGTGCGCATGTGCATGCGTGCAAACACACAAAGACCTGATAAAAATATTCATTTTAATATGATATTATATGTATTCATATCAATACAAAAACCAAAATAAAACAAATAAAAAATATGATCTATAAAATGCAGAGCGTAAAATTAGGACATGATAGGGTTAGAGCAGAGAGAATGAAATGGGAAGGTTGAATTTCAAGTTACAGGCTCCCACCTTGCTTTCGACAGCCTGGGATTTTGATAAAGGCTCCATAGTCTGTCACCATAGCAACCTATAAAGATTAAAAAAAAAAAATCAATGTCACAAAAATGAAAATCTTTCCTCCAGAGCATTTCTCTCTGTCTGCCTAGAAGTGATGTTCTGTCAAATAGTTCTTTCTGTTCTTTTTTAAATTTAGACTGACAGGTATATGTGGATACATTAAAAACATTGGCAAGATTAGAGTGCTGCCACATGGATGATTGTAACCAAAAAATGCCCAAATCTGACACTAAAGGAGTTTTATAAATAAAAGGAACAAACAGCAAAAACCAGGTAGTAAAGTCACACTTTTTATTAGCTAAGCCTGAGGACTCCAATCTCATATAGAGAATTTTTATAGTCTGGGACAGATTATGTGGGCTGTAAAGCATTCCTTTTTCTTAAATTCAAAACAGACCATATAGTTTGTATTTCAATCCAAATCTCCATCTTAGATTTTAACAGGACAAGTAGAAAAATTTACACAGACATCTTATAGAATCAAAAAAGATGTAATCAGAGAGAAAATGAATTGTCCCCAAGTCTTTTGTTTGTTTGTTTTTAGTTTTTTGAGACAGGGTCTTGCTGTGTAGTTCAGGCTGGCATTGAACTCACTATGTAGGCCAGGCTGGCCACAAACTTGTGGTAATGCTCCTGCATCAGCCTCCTGGGTGCTGAGACTACAGGTGTGTGCCACCAAATCCAGCTATACCCAAGTCTTTTGCAGAGTTGACTGAATATGGAGAAGTTAGAGGCTTCCAATAAATGTTAGTGATATAAAGGCCCAGAACTCCTGTCAGATAAATTATCATCCCAGGCTCTCTGCCCCCAATTTTCAAATAACCCCCAACACCTGTGGATTAGAATTGATGTCACTACATATTGTACTTATCACTAAATTCATTATTATTTGTAAAATATCTGATACAATCATATACAAAAACTTAGTGCCTTTAGTTGTGTTAAGCAGTTTCAGCTCCACTAAAACTAAAACAAGGGGCCTGAATAAAACAATCCATGCTGTACTGATATTCACAACATATACTGAATATTCAAAACACTATTCAAACACTGTATGTATGTATGTAAAAGACTATTCAAAATCCTCATAACAGTGTATGAAATAGGTCTTATTACATGTATTCAACAGATGACAAAGGGACGCATGGAAAGACTAAGTAACTTATCCAAAGTCCAAAGCTAGTAAGTAACAAGAGCTGGGATTTGAATGGAGTCTTAACTACTTTAAAGTTGCTTCTGGGTTCCCTTTAATGATAAAATTCTAACAGTCAGAAGTAGTGTCAGGGTCAATTTGGTATCCTATTTGCTCCTGGCAACAATCCTCGGAAGTATATAGACTAAGTCCCTATACTATAGATAAGGCAGAATAATCTAGGTGGAGAAAGAACATAGGCTTCCAGGTAAAAGATGTAGTTTTTAATCACAGCTCGGCCATTTCTTATCTGTGAAATTTTCAACACACTTGGTCTTCCAGGGCCTAAGTTCCCATTTGCTTTCACTTTGCTGATGCAGATAACAAATGACACACATAAAATGTCTGGCACTTATCTTTGGCATATAATGTCCATTCAATAAAGTGTAGCTTTTAATAATTGACAGTCCAAGACCCTGAAGCATAAAAAAGATTAGTGACTGGTAGAAGGTATACAATTTAGATACACTGTAGGGAAAGAACCTGGATATCTTCATTTCTAGTTCAGTGCCTCCTACCTTACCAAATTACATCATTCATTTCAGTGTTGGATGGGAATAAATAAAAGCTTTCATTTTCCTCATTTTTAATGGGAGATATTCAGACAGCAGCTGAACTAACTCTCCGAGACACAGCATAAAGAATGGGTTATGAACCAAAAGTTCTAAACTATTTTACACTGAGGAGCTGGACTAAGTATGCTGGACTAAAGACAAGCCAATCCCAAAGAAACAGTTTAAATCAAGGTGGAGCTGCAGGGAGGATTTTTTGTTTTGGGGGTTTTTGGTACTGGGGATCAAACTCAGGACCTTGCCCTTGCAAGGCAGGTGGTGGAACCACTGAGCTAAATCCCCAGCTGCAGGGAGGATTTTAAGAAGGACTTTAGAGATTACTTGGTCCAATCTTCTCACTTTTCAAATGAAGAAAGTAAAGATCAGAGATACAAAGTGCTTACCTAAGTACACAAAGCAATTTATTCTATGTGTAAAGGGCCCTGTGGATGAAGATGGGTCTTTTAATTTTTAATTAAAATAACAGCAAATCCCTTACTTATGAATCAAAGGTATTCAGACTGGGTACCTTTTGCTCCAGGATTCTAGAAAAAGGGCTAAGAAATCTCACACTGTATAACATTGTTAAGAAGCATAATTATCTAACAAACCTAACAGTACCATCTGGAAGTTAGAGTGCAAACCACCTTGCTGCTATAAATTAAGACAATCTCACTTTCCAATCCTGAAGCTCCAATGTCACATTATGGTCTTTAGAAGTAATAATAGACTAATTTGGCCTCTCCCAAAAGGTAAGGTTAATGTGCTCCAGAATAGAGGCACTCAACTGATAAGTTAGGAAGAGGCATTCTTGCCTACATATCAGCACCAGATGTTTCCATCACTGTGTCTCCTAGTGTGCAGTCAGAGTTGAAATTAAAAGGATGGCACCTGCCATAGATGACCACACAGTCCCCCTGGTGTCCCAAGAATAAATACTCAGATGGCTCAGGGGGAAAAAATTCAGTAATTATCTCAACTGAATTCAGGCCTTGGATTAGATGAATTTCCCATCTTCAGATTAGAGGTGGTACTGGCCTTGAAACTTGTTCTCATAATGTAAATGATGAATTTGAACCTCAACAACGTAAGTTAATTCTCCATGGTCACAAAGTTAGAAAGTAGTACAGCCAGGAATAGAGCAGAAATTTTCCGACTTCTAGTGCAATGCTATTTCTACCTAACACCAATCTCCCCTCAGTATTTCTTTAGCAAAGGGAAGGCTGAGCAGAATCCCAACACCCACTGCTGCTATGTTTGTACTCCTTTATCATGTTTAACAGACACTGCCACTAAGAGAATGAGAGCAAGATGAATACTGGATTCTTGGCTATTCAATCACAGTGCCCCCACCACTGCTGAGCCTGATAAAAGAAGAGCTGCTAGGCTATGAGCTGTACTATCAGTTTCTTCAAGGACAATGGTTGGGTACAATTTTATCCCAGCATTTACAAAGCACTTACTGTATGCAAGACACCATGTTAGGTACTGTGAAATTTTTAAAAAACTTAAAAAAGAGATGCCCAAACCAGGCATGGCGGCACACGTCTGTAAATCTAGAACTCTGGGTGGCTGAGGCAGAACCATTGCAAATTGGACCCTGGTGATCTAGTGAGACTTTGTCTCAAAAAAAAAACTTAAAAAGCACTAGGGATGTAGCTCAATACAAAGGCCTTGGCTTTGCCTGCCAGTACTAGAAACAAAACAAAAAAATTACGTGATAGATTGTGATAAACTGGGAACAGTGATAACATACCTGTAATCCCAGCCATTTGAGAGGCTGAGGCAGATAGACTGAAAGTTCAAGGCCAGCCTGGGTACCTTAGCAAGATCCTGTCTCAAAGTAAAATTTTTAAAAAGCCAATGGTAAAGCAATTCCTGAGTATGAGCAAGCTTCTGGCTTCAAGCAATAGTACCATAAAGGGAAAAAACGACTGTAATAAATGCTATAATTATGATTGGAACAACCAGACTTACCATCACTTTCTTTCTACTCCTCAATTCTGTGAAAATAATTCTTTTATATGTCTTTTGGTTGCACCACACTTTCATGTAAAGTTGGGCTATCACAGCTATAGTTTAGTACAAAGTAGACCTGGAAAGATTTATAATCCCAGCTTTGCTATTTATTATTCACTGGGAGTTTACTTAACTTCTGAGAAGTTTCTTTATCCATTAAAAGAGTTAACTTTTTGGAAAGATTCAATAACAGAGATGAGCTAACATACAACAGTTTCCAATTTATTTTTTCTTTTTTTTTTTTTTTTTTGGTACCGGGGATCAAACTCAGGTCCTTGCACTTGCACAGCAGGTGGTGAAACCACTGAGCTAAATCCCTGGCCCTCAATTTATTTTTTCAATTTTAATGGGGAAGACAGACATTAAATGAGTACACAGCTAAATACAGGTTGAATTATTTACCCATGATAAGTAAAAGATCTCTGAAGAGACATTACAGCTGAGACCTAAAAGAGAGAAGTTGGTGGGAAAGTGGGTAGTTAGAAGGAACAGAGTTAGTCTCTTTCTGCTTCTATAACAAAATACCATAGGTTGAATGATTTATAATAGAAATTTATTTTTCATGTTTCTAGAGGCTGGGAAGTTCAAGATCAAGGCACCAGCAGATTTAGTGTCTGATAACGGCTTGTTCTCTGCTTCCAAGATGGCACCTTGTTGCTGTATTCTTCAGAGCAGACAAATGCCATTTTCTCCTCACAAAGTGAAAGGGACAGAAGGCTCAGGCAACACTCTGAAACCTATTTTTGTAATGCCATCAATCTCATTCTCAAAGTGGTTTGAGTGGCTGTATTACTCAAAATTAACATTTGAAATTTAATTCCCAATGCAATAAATATAAGAAGTAGGGCCTTTTGGAGGTGATTAGGCCTAGTGAATTGAATAGTGCCTTATAAAAGAGCTTGAGGAGGTAAGTTTGCCCCTTCTGCCACATTCTGCCATTTAAGGACACAGCATTTGTCACCTCTGGAGGACCTAGCAACAAGGCAGCATGGTGGAGGCAGAGAGCAGCCCTCACCAGACATCAAATTTGTTAGCATCTTGATCTTGGACTTCCAAGCCTTCAGAACTGTGAAAAATAAAATTTTTGTTCCTTATAAATTACCTAATCCCAGGTATTTTGTTGCAGTAGCACAAATGGACTAAAGCAAACAGCATTTGCAAAGATTCTGAAGAAAAAGCAATCAGGATTCAAGAAAAGTAATAGAAGAGGCACAAAAATCAGTTTGTTTGTATTTGTAGGGAAAGGGGACAAACAGACAGAAAGAGAAATAAAAGGATGAAGACCTCAGTAAGCTTTCTGACAAATCCTGACTAGAAAGAGTTAAACCCTTGCTAGAGAGAGCAATTGAGAGGAGAAGATAATCAGCAGGGCTCTGTCAGCACCTCAGCTCAAGTTAGTTGTTCCTCCCCACCATGTAGTAAAATACAGAGGAGACAAAAGAGTGAGGGGGCTACATAACAGCAAACTCACTTGGTATATAAAATATATACTCATACCTGGACATACACACACACACACACACACACACATTTTCTTACTATGTTTCCCTTTCCTTGTTAACTCGACCATAATCTTATCTTAGAGGAAGTACATGCAGTAGCCAGATGTTCCACTAGCCCTTCCCACTTAAGGGGTAATGTTCAAGGGTCTCAAGTGGAACATCAAACTCTGCTGCTTTTCATTCTTAGTCTATTCTTTTTTTGTACCAGGGATCGAACTTGGATCCAACTTGCGCTTACAAGGCAGGCAGCAGCACCACTGACATAAAACCCCAGCCACCTTTAGTCTATTCTTTTTTTGGTGGTACCAGGGATCAAACTCAGAACCTTGTGCTTATGAGGCAGGTGCAGTGCCACTGAGCTAAATCCCCAGCCCCCTTAGTCTATTCTTAACACATTGTAAATGGGAAGTTTTCAAAGTGCAAAAGAATATACCTCTCCTTGGAAAATAGTGTAGAGATCAGGCAAGTTTTCCATGGTCTCAGGCCTTCCTGAATTCATCCTTACGTTCTATGGCTCCTCCATTTCTCTTCTGCTAAAGCTAATTCTGGTGTCCTGTTACAAAGACGTAAGCAACAATTAGACACCTGAATTAAAGAAGAAATGAATGTGAAAATAGTCCATAGCTATTCTCTACAAAATAATTGCACTGGATTAAACACCATGTACTTTTTTCCAAATCTCTTTTGTCATTCTACTACTGGAGAGTTTTGGAAACCTTGATTTCTTTTCCACGTGTCACTTACCCAAGGCCATTAGACTACTGGTATTGTTGGCTGGATTTTTTTTTTTTTGGTACTGGGGATAGAGCTCCAGATATTTCTCTTTCGAGGCAGGCGGTGGCACCACTGAGCTAAATCCCTGGCCAGATTTTGGTTTTTCTGACAGGGTCTCATTATGTAGTTCAGGCTGGCCTTGAATTCTTGGCAATCCTTTTGCCTCAGACTTCTAAGTGCTGTAACTATAAATGTGTGCCAAATGTGTTTGAGATAAGAATCTTACTATGTTGCCCAGGCTGATCTCAAACTTCTGGACTACTACATGTGCCTGGTCTCCTTCAGTGCCCTGTTCAGCTGAGGCCAACTTGTTTAATTTAGCTGGCCTTATTCATACCTATGACTAAATTATCACATATATGCAAATTAGCTCCCAAATTATATTTCCAACACTAATCTCTCTTCTGAGCACCAGCAGTGTATTTGAAACAGCTTCCTGATGTCATCAATCATACACACAATTACAAAGAACAAAAATTAGTTTCCAGTCATCTTCTAATGTTCTCTATTCAACTACATAAGCCAAAAATCTATGAGCTACCTTTGATTCCACTCTTCACTTCCTGAATCCAATCCATCACTAATTCCTACCCATCTTACCTCCTACATGTTTCTAAAATCTAATTCTCTGTGCTCTACCACTCAGTCCTTGCTGCCATCTATGACCAGGATTACTGCATATCCTCCTAAGTGATCCATCCACATTCACCAAGGCTCCTATCTTGGTTACTTTTCTCACTGCTGAGACGAAATACCCGACACCCAAAATTAAAGGGGAAAAGGTTTATTTAGCTCACAGTTTGTAGAGGTTTCAGCCCATAATCAGCTGGCTCTAAGGCAGGGTGGCTTCACAGAGGACAAAAAGTTAACAGTGGGGGCCAGGGATTTAGCTCAGTGGTTCTGCTGCCTGCATTGCAAGCACAAGGACTAGAGTTCGATCCCCAGTACCAAAAAAAAAAGTTCACAGTGGGCAGAAGGTAGCAAAGCAACAAGGGACCTTAAAGGCATCTTCTTGTCCCTTTTGTCTTGTCCAGGATACTTAGGGCGGGTAGCACTCACACCCTTAATCCTAGTGCCCTTGAGCCAAGCATTGCATCATGAATCAATTCCAGTGGCACACACTCTAGATCCAGCCACCTCTGAAAAAGCCCCACCTATGACTGCGTGAGGCTTTGAGGGGGACATCTAGACACAAGCCTTAACAGCTCCCCTCATCACATATTAAACTTGAGGGATCAAGCTACCTCCTCCACATCCCACTCTGCAAGGAAAGGAAAACCTTTAGGGGTTCCCAACAGTTTTAAAGTAAAAGCTACAAATTCCTGCAAGGTCTAACCTCTAAAACCTCCAGCTTCATCCTTACTATACCCTCCCCATTCTCTTTATATCATCCACAACTGGCCCTTTGTGCCTTTTACGTCGTTTTCCTCCCCACTGATATGGAACCTCTGCACATGCTATTCTGTATGGAATGCTCTGCCTTCTCTCTTCATTTCTTTTGAATTATTCCGTCAGATATCAGCTCGGGCGTTTTTTCCTCAGAAAAGAATTCCTGCTTATTTCAGGCACTCATAGCATCAAGTACCTCTCCTGGGTAGCAGTTCCAGTTATTAGTGAGATTCCGGGTTAATATCTACCCTCCCAACAGACTCCAATCCCTTAAGATTAGGGTCTACGTTTGGTTCATAATGTATCCGCTAACACTCTGCACAGGAAACATCAGTTGAACGACTGAGGAGGCCTCGTTCATATGTAAGTCTCAAATTTTTCAACGAGACTGAAGGAGTTGGGCATTTCCTGCATCATTGTTCCCCTCAGGGACATAGATTAGGCCCTTTAAAAGACTACACAATCAGAAGCAAAAATAAGCCGGCCTCCTCAGCTAAACGGGGCACTGAAGGAGGTTGGGAGACAGGCCTGTCAGGGAAACCCGGGAACAAGGTGGACACAGAAGGCGCCTGTAGAAAAGGGCAGCCGTCAAGGGCCAGACCTCAGCTCTGTTCCTGCACGCAAAGGGACTGACCCAGCTGGGAACTGAGCTCAGGCCGCACAACCTTGAGATCGCCTCCTACTAGCAGCCTCCCACCCCCGCTCTCCCTAGCTCTCCCTGCTACTTACTAGGCGTCGGCTCCGACTCCCGGAGGCGCCGCATTGCCAGAAAGGCCAAATCCACTCAGCGCGCTCCCGCCCACAAGACACAGAGCGCCTAGGAGGGACGCCAGGTTCGCTCGCCAATCTTGCAGTCGCGTTCTCGTGACGTCAGAACGATAGAACCAATCACAGGAGACCGTGGGAGGGCGGGGCAGAGGGGAACTTTGGCAGTCAATTGGATTCTCCAAGGCGGAAGTTCTTGAGGAAGAAGTAAGTCGCAGCCAATCCGAGGCGCCTGGGGCGGTCGGCGCGGTCCGTGGTGGCGCTGAGGAGAGCGTTTGCCGCCATGATAGAACAGCAGAAGCGCAAGGCCCCGGAGTTGCCACTGGTTCCAGTCAAGCGGCAGCGACATGAGTTGCTCCTGGCAGCGGCGGGGTCAGGCCCCGGAGCAGGGCAGCAGCAGGCGACCCCGGGAGCTTTACTTCAAGCGGTAAGTGAAAAGGCAGGCGGCCTTGGGCCCTTAGCTCATCTCCTTGCCTCAGAGCGCTGTTTTGGTTGATCCCACACTGCGCTGGCGAAACAAGAACGTACCTGATGTTGAAGCGCACAAACGCTATGAAAGCTCCCAAAATCCTGCAGTGCTCCATCTCTGCTTCCCTGTTGAATGTCCGTTTTCAGCCTTTTAACTGCTCTGTGAGGTAACGTTAAAATTAGTTTAAAACCTTGGGCTCAAAAAACAAAGACCCTGGCTTCCGCATCCTAAATCTTCCACGGATCCAGCGTAACGTAAACATACAAGTTTCTAGAGTGGATGAATGAATCAGCAAGGGAAGGAAGAAGTGAGATGAGCTCGCTTTGGGACTTTGGGCAAGTTGCTTTTCTCTTTATTTTTCTGCATTTGTGTCATTAGCAGCAACTGAATATTAACTTCATTGACTCATGTACTGTTTTGTGTCATAGATCTTGTAAGATTTAGTAACTATTATTTTCTCATTTTGCAGGTGGGAAAACAAATTCTTGCCTATTATATGATAGATTTTTAATAAATCTGTAACCCTAACTACATTTGTTGTAAAATAGAAAGTGGTTACACCTCTTCTATGCTGTTGGGCTCAGATGAGGAAATACATAAGTGGCCTCTCAGCTTCTCAACTAGCCTGTCAGCAAATCCAGCTGGCATCATCCTCAGAACATATAGATGAGCCAGGTGTCATGGCACAGTACTCAAGAGGCTGAAGCAAGAGGATTGCTTGAGCCCAAAAGTTCAGTGCCAGCCTGGATAACATAGTGAGAAGTTGTTGTTGTTGTTGTTTTGTGGTACCAGGGATCGAACTCAGGACCTTGCACTTGTGAGGCAGGTGCAATGCCACTGAGCTAAATCCCCGGCCCCATAATGAAACTCTTAAAAAAGAAATCTAGAGAGTAACCAGAATTTCTACCAACTCCATCAGTACCTCCTCCTGGTCTAAGTCATTTTCCCATCAAGCAGTCTAGTCTGAGACAAGCCATCTAAGTTTGAAAGGCTAATGAGAGTTATAAAGAGAGAAAACATTTCTGTTCCCAAATAAAGATGTTTGCATTAATGCCAATAATTTGATATTGCCAGGGGGCCTAATTTGGATTCCTGTTTCTGTCCTATCAACAATCTATTATCAAACTAGCACTCAGGAATCTTTCTAAACATCAAATCACATTCTCTGCAACAAACTTACCAGTGGTTTTCCATTTAATTCAGAATAAAAATAAGAACTTTTACAATCATTTCCTCTTTTTTCTCCGTACAGGGGATCAAACTCAGGACCTTGCACTTGCCAGGCAGGCACAGCAAATCATTTCCTGCGTTTACATGTCTGATCTGCCAGTTTTCTGTTGCTTACTGTGCTCTAGTCACACTGACTTACACTCTCCTGCCTCAAGGCCTTTGCATTTGCTGTTCCCTCTCCTGGAATGTTCAAATGTCTACATGATTTACATACTCAATTCCTTCAAGTCCTTGTTCAGATATTTCTTAGTGTGAGGTATTTTCCTACCACCCTCTTTTAAATTGTAACACCCCGTATTCTGGAACTCACATTCCTAATCTATTTTTCTCCATGGCACATACCACCATCCATGTCATGTTTTACTTTTCTCCTTCTCTCTCTCTTTCTCTCTCTCTCTCTTTCTGTCTCCCTCTCCCTCTCTCCCCCTCTCCCTCGCTCCCTCGCTCCCTCACCCCCTCGCCCTCCCTCCCTCCTTCCCTGTCTCCCTCTCTCTCTTCCCCACCTTTTTTCCTCCCTCTTCCTCTTCTTTCTCCCCCTCCTTCCCTCTAGAATTCAAGCTTCATTATTTTGTTCAGTATTGTTTTCCTTGGTGCCTAGAACACTGCCTGACACATTTTTTGAATGAATAAATATGCTGGAAGCTATTAAAGAGATTGAGGATTCTTCTGTAGTGTATCCGTTCTTCTATTTGACAAGTAAGAATATCAGCCCAAGTTTAAGTGAATTGCCAAGCCTAGGCTTAGTGTCCAAGACCATAATTAAAATTACTTTGTTTAATAATCTGAATCCTGTAGGGTTGTCAGGAAGCCCAGTTCAATAATTCATTAAATGAACCAGAGACTGGGCAAACAGTGTTGAATGACACATATAAAGTCCCTGCATTTACAGAGCTTCATTTCTTTGGGAAAAGACAAGATATATAAACAATTACATGAGGAAGGTAATTTCATGTAGTGCTCAGTGCTGTGAAGGAATAATAATGGAGTTAATACAGGTAGGGGGATGGGTTCCATGGTGTAATGGTGAACACTCTGGACTCTGAATCGAACAATATAGGTGGAGTGTGTGGCATGTTTCTTGAGTTTGCATGATCAAGGAAAGACTTTCTAAAGAAATACTTGAAAGCCAAATCTAGGAGAAGGAATTCTCATCACGGACAACTTCATGGGTGAAGATCCTGAGTCAAAATGACTTTTAACATGTTTCAGCAAGTTGGCTCTGGGACCAGACCCAAGTGAGAGAAGAGGAGTCAGTATAACAGGTGGATACTGGAATGTTAGGAGGGAGATAAGAGATATGTGAGCAGAGTTGCCATTCTCTAAAATCAGGTGAAATCCCCTGAAGCATTGTTTACCTGATCTTTTTCCTCCATTCCTCAACCTTGTTTCACAGCCTTCTTTGTACAGTGTCTACCTCATACTTCTCTTTTGTCTAGGGACCTCCAAGGTGTTCCTCCCTTCAAGCCCCAATCATGCTACTCTCAGGACATGAAGGAGAAGTGTACTGCTGCAAGTTTCACCCCAATGGCTCCACCTTGGCATCTGCAGGATTTGACCGATTGATACGTAAGACATAGTTATATTGTTTGTTTTGTTTTTTTCAGTACTGGAGAAGGAACACAGGAGTGCTGTGCTACTGAGCTACATCCCCAGCCCTTTTGTTTTAATTTTGAAATGGTTTCACCAAGTTCCCCAGGCTGAACTTGAACTTGGCAGTCCTCCTGCTTCAGCCTTTGGTTGCAGTTGCCCAGCTAGACATAGTTTGGTTTTTTTTTGTTTTTTGGTAGCGGGGATCAAACTCAGGAACTTGCAACTTTTGAGGCAGGCGCAGTGCCACTGAGCTAAATCCTTAGCCCAAGACATAGTTTTTAAATCCACAGTAATTGGCTCTGCCAAATACTGATTAGGTTTTTAAAATCTTGGATACTACAAATGGCAGCATAAACTACAAATTGGCAACATAAACTACATGACTTAACATGCTAAAACAGGGCATAAAAATGCTGAATCATCACTAAGGTGTTAAACTTGGGGTCCAGTCAGATGTGGTAGTGCACGCCTATAATCCCCGCACTCCAGAGGCTGAAGCAGGAGGATCACCACGAGTTTGAGGCCATCCTGAACTACAGAGCAAGACCCTGTCTCAAAAAAACCCAAAAATTACAGCAGCAACACCCTGGGTCCATGTGGTAAATACAAAAGGAAAGAAAGTGAGTTGCTCTGGTTTGAGGATATATTCCTCGTGGAGAGAAGTCTAGAGCCAGCTTAACAAGATAAACAATCCAGATTTCACAGGTTAATGGGAGTTATGAACAAAGAAACACTTTATTCCCAAAGCCACAGGGCCCTCCTCTTGAGCCATACCCAGAATTCTAGTATGTGAGAAGGAAGAAGAAATTTCCAAAGTGGCAACTTACTTTGATAATCTACATTTACATTATTATAATTTGCTAACAGATTCTTAGCTATAACTCAGGAGTACTCTTGAAAAACAAGTAGACAAATGGGTCCAGGGTGTAGGGTAGTGTTTACCTAACAAAGGATTTGATCCCCAACGCTGTATTTATTTATTTATTTATTTATTAATGAGAATTCCTTACTGAACTATTAAACTATTTAAAACACCACTCTTTAAAGAGGCCACAAAAATTACAGCATTTAGAAATTTTAGATATAACTCTTAAAAGGCAAAATGTTGTAATTTTTCAGTCATCTTGTACAAAGTTTAGCATCAAGAAGATAACTTCTGGGCTGGGGATTTAGCTCAGTGGTTTCGCTGCAGCGCAAGGACCCAAGTTCAATCCCTGGTACCAAAAAAAAAGAAGATAACTTCTATAGAAACTATCGGTTGATTCAGACTCTGTTCCTGCTAGTATTATGTAGAGCATCCACGATGGTTCTGTTGTACTCCGAAATCTGCTTGGTCACATTTTTAATGATTTGCTGGTAATCACTTTCCTGACTCTTGGTTGCTATGAATTCTTTCATCACAAAATTATTTTGCTCATGGTGTTGCCACTTTCTCTCCCAATTTGTAAGCTGAGAATGCATCTCATTTTCTTGTAATTGTGTTTTCAGTGTCTCATGTTCTCTGGTTAGCTTCTCTGTTATCTTCTTAAAGGCATTTTTACGGGTTGATAATACCGTTCTCTCCTGATGCAATTTCAGGGATCGAACTCAGGTCCTTGCACTTGTGCAGCAGGCGGCAAAACCACTGAGCTCCCCAACACTTTAAGAAGGCAGAAAAAGTCCATTTGAGGGAGTCATGAGAAAAAGCAAATAAAATAACAAAGCTCTCTTTTATTTGATTTCTGACTTCGTTTACCTCATTATGAAATCAAATGAGTTCTTTGGCTTTTTATCCGTTAACTTTTTACCTGTCTTAGTTATTTTTCTCCTTGCTGAGACAAAATACCAAACACTCAAAGTTAAAGGAAAGGTTTATTTAGCTCACAGTTTGTAGAGGTTTCAGTTCATAGTTGGCTGGCTCCAAGGCAGGGTGGCATGACAGAGGGGCATCACAGAGGAGAAACAGTTCATGGTGGGCAGAGGACAGCAAAGCAGTGAAGTAGCAAAGTAGATGCAGCAGCCCTCTTTCTGTCTCTTGTATTCTATCCAGGCTACATGCCCTTAGGGCTGGTAGCACTCACACCTAGGGTGGGCCTTCCCATTATTCACATCCAGAACTATACCAAACCATTCACTAATTTAGTAATCAGGCACCCTTGATCCCAGCATCACATATTCTAGATCCAGCCACTGCTGAAAAGCCCCACCTGTGACTGGGTGAGGCTTCAGGGGAACATCTAGACCCAACCCATAACAGTACCTCAGAATGGATCCATTCTAATCTTCACTGCTCATTTCTATTTGGATGTTCTAATCCTATAATCCCTGTAATTTCCAGCAGCCAAGCATCTGGAAGGCTTAGTGATCTTTGCAGGACACACATGAATTATTGATATATTTAATTTCATAAAGTTAGAAGCAAATTTTGTTAGCAGAAAAAAAGGCATATATAAATATATCTCTTACATATGCCGGTGATCTTTAATAACATTCATCAAACTTTAATCCTTGCTAAACTACATTGTGTTGGGATAACAACTATGTTCATTTACTCCAGCACTAGGCATGTGATAGGTACTTACTTAGTATATGTGGAATGTATAAATGTAGTACATGAGGTCAAAATATACAGTGAATATTTAAATTTTTAAAATCTATGAGAGTAAAAGACATATTCGTGGACCAGAGATGTAACTCTGTGCTGCCATGCCTGCCTGGGAAGCACAAGGTCCTGAATTCAATCCACGGTACCAAAAAATGAATGAATAAGTAAATAAACACATTTGCCATTAATTATCTCTCAAAATATTTCCCCTTGCCTAGAACACATTTATCCCATTGTTCTTGCCACTTTCTGAAGCAGTTCTGGAAGTCTTTTTTTGTGAGTGTCTTTGAGTTGTAATGAAAAATACAGTGAATGCTGCTATCTTGTGCCATGCAGCAGAAAGGCAGGCTCATAAAAACGTGTCCTCATTCACCTTATTTACCATATCTGACACTTTGCAACTTCTGGCTCTTTGTGAAAGTTGAAATGACAGTTAAAGTTAAACATTTTGAATCAATTCAGGACATCAAGGCAGCCACAATAATGCAACTAAAGACACAGAAGAGGACTTTCAGAACAGCTTCAGAAAAATCACAACAATGGAATAAGTGGGTTCAATGCACGGGGGAGTATTCCAAGGGAGATTAATGGCAACGAATCTTTTAAAACATTGACTGTATTCTCTTGATCAGACCTTATACAGTCATTGCTGCATGACCTTGAAGTTGTGGCTTCCTAGGTTTTCTGTAAGTCCATTATTTTGTACCTGCTTCCAGACTCAGAAGACAAATAGGTAGAGGTGGAGACAAGGGGAGGTGCCAGCTTCTTAAAATTATAAGAAAAGTTTAAATTTTCAAAATTTATGTTTTCTAACCTTTTGAATCGTAAAAATATTGGCCCTATTTTTATCTTAGTGTCAGGAAAGTTGGTCTGCTTAGTAGAACCAGTGGTATCCAATAAGTTTAATTTTAGAACTGTACAAGTAAATTCACAAATAACCTCTGCACAGCTGGTATGCACAGGCTGTAGTACTTACAGAAGTCCTCTCTCCCTAACAGTGCTGTGGAATGTCTATGGTGACTGTGATAATTATGCCACACTGAAAGGACATAGTGGAGCAGTGATGGAGCTCCATTATAACACAGATGGCAGGTGAGTGTTCTGCATAGTGGAATGACAACACCTTCTCAGTTAATTTTTCTCGGTATCCTTTCACCTTTCCTCCTTGAGCTACTTCTGTCAGGAGATTCTTCCTGTCACAAACTGCTACATTTTGTGTAGCTGCTTTATTCTCATTCTTACTATAACCCCAAGTGAAATGTGTGTAAGCAGTTATAAATACACACTGTTATCTAACATTGGTATTCTGGATAAATTTGGTTTTTCTGTAAGACATGAAGCAAAATGTAATTTTTTTTTTTCAGTACCAGGGATCAAACTCAGGACCTTATGCTTCCAAGGCAGGCATGGCACCACTGAGCTAAATCCCTGGCCCCTGTAATTTTTATATGTAGAAATTAGCTGTTTTTATTATGAAAGTAATAAAATACTATTTTGAGAAACCAAAAAAAGCAGAGTAATGAGCCAGGTATAGGGGCACATGGCTATAGTCCCGGCACTCTGAGAAGCTGAGGCAGGAGAATGGCAGTTTGGAGCCCAAGCCTAGGTTAGTGATTGAGCAAAAGCATGTCTCAGAATAAAAATGGCTAGGGATGTAGCTCAGTGCTAAAGCCCCAGGATGGATGGGTGGGTTGTTTTTTTGAAATACAGTCTTGCTGTGCAGTCCAGGCTGATTCTTTTTGGGTTTTTTGAGACAGGGTCTCTCCGTGTTGTCAGGCTGGTCTTGAATTCACTGTGTAGTCCATACTGGCTGCAAACTCTCAGTGATCCTCTGCCTTAGCCTCCCTTCCACGTGCTAGGATTATAGATGTGTACCACAACACCCAGCTCTCCAGACTGTTTAGTTTTGGTGTATTTGTTAAGACTGTACAATCTTGTCTGGTGACTTATTCCCTTTAACCTTGTTCATCTAACATCTTTGTTACAAACATAGACATTCCATCGAAGTTTTAGAATATCTGTAGATAATACAGAAATTTGTCTATATGAAGTAAATTAGTCACATTTTTAAATATCTTGGTGAACATTGCTTGCTTTGTGGGGAGGTGTTAGGGTCTCATTGCTCACTATTGACCCACACTAGCCTTGAACACAAGCCTCAGCCTCTAGTGCTGGCATTTCAGGTGTGCATTACCATGCCTGGCTGATTGTTTTTACATTCCTGACGTCTAAAGTCTTAGGGTGCTTCATCAATTGATACATAGCATTATATACTTTTTAAGTAAAGAAAGCATTATACCCACCTCTGATTTTATACCTCTCCCTAATACCCTTGCCTAATTATTTTTAAAGCATCATAAAATTAAATAGAACTTATCCTCAGAAAAAATAAAAATTTTGATTTGTAGAGTGAGGATTGATTGACTCAAGTGTTGGATCCAGAATTATTGCAGTCTCTCTTACCTCTGTGGCAGCAGGGAGTGATTAAAAATTTCCAAGTCAGGGAATATCTTTTTTTTTTCTTTCTTTTTTTTTTTTTGGTACCAGGGATTGAACTCGGGACCTTATGCTTGGGAGACAGGCAGCAGAACCACCGAGCTAAATCCCTAGCCCTATGGGAATATCTTATGTGTAAAATGTTATCTGTCACAGATGAGGAAAAGATTTGAGAAAACTGTCGTATTAGGTATGGGGTGTGTCATGAGGACTCACAAGGACATTTTTGAAAACATCAGAGGATCATCGTTAAAATTGGGTCTAGACAAGGATGAGTAGGATTTCTATGTGTAGGATAAGGCATTCTAGCATTGTGTTCCCTACTGACAAGCACAACTGGTCAGTAGTCTGGAAGAATTTGGCAGATTTTGACAAGTGGGAAAGATAGATTGTTACTGTCTTCACTAATTTCTTCTGTGTTTTCCCTTTTACTTTCTAGTATGCTCTTCTCCGCATCCACAGATAAAACTGTGGCAGTATGGGATAGTGAAACAGGCGAAAGGGTTAAAAGGCTGAAGGGACATACTTCCTTTGTAAATTCCTGTTACCCAGCCAGGAGGGGACCCCAGCTTGTCTGCACTGGCAGCGATGATGGTACAGTTAAGGTATGTATTACCAGTCTGTGTTGCAGTTTGACGTGACATAATGTGAACCTTCTCATCTGTGCTGTACCCTCCCTCCTCTGCACAATTTAGTTTTAGCATTCAGTTCCCAAAACAGACACTTGAAATTTTCCCCTTTTAAAATAATAGGCAGCCAGAGATTTAGCTCAGTGGTTCCACTGCCTGCCTCGCAAGCGCAAGGACCCGAGTTCAATCCCCGGTACCAAAAAATAAATAAATAAAATAATAGGCAAAGGCCTGGGGATTTAGCTCAGTGGTTCCACCACCTGCCTCGCAAGTGGAAGGACCCGAGTTTGAGCCCCAGTACCAAAAAAAAAAATAATAATAATAGGCACTATTTTAATTACCATACAGAATAATGTTAAAACCATAGAATTGGCTGGGCATAATGGCACATGCCTGTTTTCTTAGCACTCAGGAGGCAGAGGCAGGAGGATTGCCACAAGAATAAATGACTCGAGTAAAATGGATCGTATGGGTTTAATTGGTTTTGGTTTTGATTTGATTTATTGTTTTTGTTGGTTTGTTGTTTGGTTTGGTTTGGTGGTTCTGGGCAATTGAAGCGAGGGACTTTTATCTTTTATTTTGAGACAAAATCTCCCCAAGTTGCCCAGGCTGGGATTGAATTTAATCTTTCTGCTTCAGCCTTCTAGGGTGCTGAAATTACAAGCATGTACCACCATACCTGGTTTAGCTGTCAATTGTATGTGGTCTTGAGCAGTTCACATTTCTGAGCCTCAGTTTCCTTTTTTGTTTTGTTTGTTTGCTTGCTTTGTTTTTTTGAGACAGGTTTTGATACATAGTCCAGGGTGGCCTCTGAATTCACTGTGTAGCCCAGAGTGGCTTCTGACTTGTGATCTTCCTGCTTCAGCCTCCCAAGTGCTGTAATTACAAGCTGCACCACCACATCTGACCTGTTTCCCGCTCTTTAGACCAGTGACAGTAATGTAAATGTCTTACAGGGACAGTACGGTAAAATTACAGATATATAAAAAGCTAAGTAAATGGTTTCTGTAGCTCAAGAGAGGACCTTAAATGTCATTTAGTCCAATAGCTGTCTGTTTATTAGAATCACCTGAAGAACCTATTAAAACTATTCAGATTCAGTAGATATGGAATGGGAATCAGAATTTTTAGTTTCAGGTCTGACCTTTTAGGAGTCAACTAATCTCATCTAGTCTCCTCATTTCACTAATGAAGAAAATGGGGCCTGAAAGTATCTTATCTCAAAGATGCACAAGGACACATTGCTTCATAGTATCGACCATTATATCTTTACTTTGGCACCAATTTTGAATTCTTAGACTGTATTTTAATGACTATGTAAGTGGACCTCAAAGGCATACACCTGAGAAATTTGCTGGAGGTGGGAGTGGGGTGGCAGTACTGGAGATTGAATCTAGAGCTAGGCAAATGTTCTACCACTGAGCTATACCCCCAGTCCTGCTTTATTTTTAATTGTGATAATTAGGTTTACTTAATACTACAGTCCCCTTTCAGTACCATAACCTCCCAACAGTTTCAGTTGATAGCCCAGTGCAGTATAAAACTTCACCAGCTATAGATGATGCCTTAAATTTTAAAAAAAAGAGAGAGAAAAATACTATATTCCAGGCAGTATCACTCCAAAATTTAAAGGATTAAGCATTAGTCACATCTGTAAACAAAGTACATTCTGCTTTAGGGGAGGGAGGGGTGAGACAGGGTCTCACTATGTAGTACAGGCTTCCCTTAATTTTCTTTGTAGCCCAGGCTGCCCTTAAACTCCTGACAGTCCTGTCTCAGTTTCCCAAGTGCTAGGATTACAGTCATAAGTTACCATGTCTGGCTGAGTACATCCTGCTTCAAAGGACTTAACTTTTTTGTGTGTGTGTGCTGGCGATCAAACTCAGGTCCTTGCACTTTCGAGGCAGGCGCTGTGCCACTGAGCTAAATCCCCAGCCCAAAACGACTTAATTCTGGCAGAATTAGACCTATTAATTAATGCCCCCCAAACCTGGTACTAGGAATTAACTGCAGCACATTTGCACTAGGCTTCTCCCCCACCCCAGCCCCCCCACACCACTACCCACCACCACCACCACCTCCAGCTACTGGGGATCAGACCCAGGGGCTGTCATTGCATTCATCATGGGGAATTGGTACATGTACTAACACACCTTAATTCTTCTTATTTCCATTCCCCTCCCTCCTTGTTCCCCCCATCTCTTAGTCCCTTTACCTTTGCAAAAGATCTGGCTCCTCAAACATAAACAGTAACCACTTAACTGAGCAATTCACTCCTAGGTCTGTATTCAAAAAATGAAAACAGGGCCTGGGATTTAGCTCAGTGGTTTCGCCGCCTGCTGTGCAAGTGCAAGGACCTGAGTTCGATCCCCAGTACCAAAAAAAAAAGAAAACATGGGGCCTGGGGATGTTACCTCAGTGGCACCGCACCTGCCTCACAAGCGCAAGGTCCTGAGTTCAATCCCCAGTATAAAAAAATAAAATGAAAACATGTATTATTCACATAGAAACTTGTACATGTTTTTAGCATCATTATTTCTAATACACAAAAGATGGAAACAACCCAAACATTCATCAATGGATGATAGATAAACAAATAGTGATTATGGTCTTCATCCCTTCTCTCCCCTATTCTAAGAGGTTTGGTGTTTTTTTTTTGGTACTGGGGATCGAACTCAGGTCCTTGCACTTGTGCAGCAGGCTAAGAGTTTTTATAGTTTTAGCGCTTACATTTAAGTTTTTCGGCCTTGTCATTAAGTTTATGTATCATGTAAGGTAGGGATTTTTTTTTTTAATTGATACTGGGGATTGAACCCAGGGCCTTGGACATGCTAGGCAATTACCCATCCCCAGCTTGTTCTTTCTTTGTGTGTTTTTTTCTTTTTTTTTTTTGGTTCCAGGGATTGAACTCACCTGCACAGCAGGCAGCGAAAGCATTGAGCTAAATCCCCAGCCCTTGTTTTTGTTTTTGTTACTGGGGATCAAACTCAGGACCTTGTGCTTGCCAGGCAGGTGCGGTGCCACTGAGCTACTACATCCCTGGCCCTTAGCTTCATTCTTATAGGGGGTGGAGGTGCTGGAGATTGAACCACAGCCTTTGCGCTACACTAAGTTCCTAACTGTTTCTTAATTTTTTATTTTGAGAGCCAGGGATTTAGCTCAGTGGTCCCTCACCTGCCTGGTGACCACAAGGTCCTGAGTTCGATTCCCAGTACGAAAAACAATTTTTTTTTTTTTTTTTAATTTTGAGAATGGGGTCTCACTGAGTTGCTCAGGCTGGGCTCAAATCTGTAAATTTTCCTGCATCAGCCTCTCATAGTGCTAAGATTACAAGCATGCACCACAATACCTGGCTCTTAGCTTCATTCTTTTGTTTTGGTTATTCAGTTGTCCCAGTGTCATTTGTTAAAAAGATTTTATTTGCATACTTAATAATTTTTGTGGAAAAGTAGACATTTACCAAGAGTTTATTGGTACAACTTGTAGTCATTGTTTAGTGATTTTTTTTTTTTTTTTTTTTTTTGGTACTGGAGATCAAATTCAGGATCTTGTGTTTCAAGGCAGGTGGCGGCACCACTGAGCTAAATCCCCAGTTTTTTTTTTTTTCTTTTTTTTGGTACCGGGGATTGAACTCGGGACCTTCCACTTGCAAGGCAGGCGGTGAAACCACTGAGCTAAATCCCCGCCCTTTTTTTTTTTTGAAACAGAATTTCACTGTATTGCCCAGACTGGTTACCTCCTGAGTAGCTGGGACTACAAGGTTGCTGCACTGCACCCAGTTATATTTAGTGTCCTTTTGAACTGATTTTGTAAAGTCTATCTTCTTTGTCCTGTTTTGCTTCTGAGATCTTGTTCTGTTAGCTTTGTGGTCAGCTGTTGATTGACAGAAGGACATTTCTGCCAGTCTTTGTAATTGACTCTTTGTTAGACCTTGCCTGCCTTCAGCTCTTGGCCAGCAGTTTGCAATTTCACATTATCCTTCACTTTGAGCTTGTACAGACACTGAAAGTCAACCAGAGGTGAGAGCTTAGGGCTTCTTAGGTCTTTTCTGAGCCCAGAAGTGGCTTTCTAGATTCCCAGGGATATGTCAGAGCTTTTCCAAGCATCTACCCCCAAACTGTCTTCTTCCCCAGCCTTTCCTCCCAAGCTTTTTGGTTACCCTGTTTGCTCTATTAGTCCTTGCCTCAGACAGCAGAGCCAAAGGCTTTTGCCTTTAAATGTTTTCAGGGATTCCAGGGTAGGCAAAATGAATGTAAACCCATTGAGCTTATCCTTCAGAGAGCCACCAGGTAAAAAAAATAGTCCATAGCTGTAATTCCTTTTTTTTTTCCTCTCTTGGTATCAGGAATCAAACTCAGGGCCTCACGCTTGCCAGGCAGGCATTGTACCACTGAGCTACATTCCCTCCCGGCCCTCGTAATTCCTTAAGAATAAAGGATAAAGTCCTTCTGCTCCTTTCAGTAAGGAACCTACACTTGAGAATGTGGGCTGTGTCTTCAGAACCCTTGGTGAGCAGAGAGAGGTCAGAGCTGGAGTAGGCTGAAACACTACAGAGATCTCTCACTAGACTTTGAGTGTTCTTTGTTTTTTTCATGCTCTTACCTTTCAGTTAGTTTCTTTAATTCTGATAAAATTGATTCTGATTTTTTTTTTTTTTTACTAGTTCATTGCCTTTGTGGAGAGACAGGCTTTTGACATTTCCTGTTGTCACACTTTTCACTGATTTTCCCACTTTTTTAAACTGTAGGTTACAGCTGCTAATGAGCTAGGATCTACAGTTTGAGAAACAATGGTCTAGGAGTTTGTTTGTTTTTTCTTTTTCTTGGTACCAGGGATCAGGTACGACGCCACTGAGCTACATCCCCAGCCCTAGGTGTTTGTTTTTTTTTAATCCTAAGAATATATGAAATAAGCAGGTAGAAGACTTCTACTCCAAGGGAATGGTGATTATCTATGTTTATTCAGACTTTATTGATTTTTTATTGTTTGGGTTGGGGTTTTTGTTTTGATGACAGGATCTCACTAAGTTGCCATGCTGGCCTCAAAATTTATAATCCTCCTGCCTTAATCTCCCCCAAGTGATGGGATTATAGGTATATACCACCATGCCTAGCTGTTTTTTGTTTTTTTAAGACAGGGTCTCAGCCAGGCATGGTAGCATACACCTGTAATTCCAGCACTTGGGAGGCTGAAACAGGGAGATTGCCATGAGTTAGAGACAGAGCCTGAACAAGGTAGCAAGACCCTGTCTTTAAAATATATATATATATACAGTATCTTCAAAGTCCTGGGCTCAAGCATTCTTTTTTGTTTTTTGGGGGGTGGGTACCAGATATTGAACTTGGGACCTTGCACTTGTGAGCTAGGCAGCAGAACCACTGAGCTAAATCCATTCTTCCTGCCTCAGCATCCTGAGTAGCTGAGACTGTACACGTGTTATTTATTCATACTTTAACAAAGGAGTCTGAGCAAAGCACAGTGTCATAAACCTATAGTTCACTATTCAGGAGACTGAGGCAAGAGAAACCCAAAAGTCTGACCATAAACTTTCAAATACATTGACAAAATTGTGGTCATTTTTCACCATGTATTACTAGGATATCTAGGAAAGTTTCTGAATGAGGTCCCTATTGGAGCTATACAGAGTCCTTGAATTCAGTAGTATAATGTGTGATTATTTCTTAGTGTAGTGATAACTGATAGACTGACTACCTGTGCTTCTTCTTCAGCTTTGGGACATCCGGAAGAAAGCAGCTATCCAGACGTTTCAAAACACATACCAGGTATTAGCTGTGACCTTTAATGACACAAGTGATCAGATTATCTCTGGTGGAATAGACAATGATATAAAGGTACGTTTATATATGATATAGTTGCCTTTCACCTGTATACACTCACTGAAGCAAATCTTTGCAAACTTCTGAGATTGTGCTAGCTTGGCACTTAAAACCATCTGAAAGGATAGTAGTAACTTGAAATTTTCCTTCTCTCCTGTCTTCATCACCTGCCTAAATCAAAGGTTACATGGTACCTCATACAAATCCCATCAAGGACTAAGCAGTTAATATGAAGTGTGAAATCACTGGGTTCGGGGACTGTATTAAAAACATAGAGTGTTTCATTCCCTGCTTAAAGACACTTAAAATATTATTTTTAACTGTCTTAGTCTGAGATAGTAGTAAATCAATTTGTGATTCTCGACCTTCATCTTCCAAGTTATTTGTTTTTGATGCTATAGAAAGAAGTTTTCTAAACTTTTCTAAGAATGAGTTAATAATGAGGGCTGGGGATTTAGCTCAGTGGCACAGCACTTGCCTTGCAAGCACAACATCCTGAGTTCAATCCCCAATAACCCCCCCCAAATAAATAAATTATTTCTTGTTTCCTTAGAATACATTTCCAGATAAAAATCAATGTGTCAGGTGTTGGGTCAGTGGTACCCATTGCCCAGTGGTACAGCATCATTTGCCTAGCATCCATAAGACTGTGGGTTTGATCACCAGTACCATTAACAAAAGTTAACAGGTATAAGGACGCTTCAGATTTTGGATTGTTTTCTAGCAGCAGCAGTTAATAAAGTATTTGAAATCAGGTTGCTGCAGTTATTTGTCTCCAGTTTTACCCTTCTATAAGTAAGAGATATGCTGAACAGATATGAGAGCTTGTTAAAATTTAGTCTTTTCATGTCTAAAAATACCTTGCTGTTACATGCTTAGGGCACAGTAATTGCCTCTCAACCCAGAAATGCTCCTAATTATCCTCAGGCCTTATAACTTTCTTTAAACATGCAAAAGAAAGGTTCCTTTTCTTTTTTTGGTACTGGGGATCGAACTCGGGACCTTGTGCTTACGAGGCAGGCAGCGGCACCACTGAGCTAAATCCCTCCCCAAGAGGTTCCTTTTCAATCAGAAACAGACTGAAAGAATGTCAAACCTGAATGAGACCTTAAACACTTGGTCCATCCCTCTTTATTTTACAGATGACTAAGGTAAGGTCCCAAGAGGGTAAGTGATATGGCCAAGATCACAATGTCAGTCAGTTGTAGAACCGGGATCAGAGGACTGTCTCTAGAGGACTGATGTTCTCTCCACTCTGTCTTGTTGCCTCTAGTCAATTAACAGGTTAACTTTGAAGCACTTAGGAGCTCAACAGTCTTGAGCACTTGCCTAACAAATCACCGTACTGCCTCACAACATTAAGAGCTGCTCCTCAAAGAGCCTGGTTCGCAGTCTGGAGGTATAGCTTAGCGGTAGAGCACTTTTTTAGCACGCACAAGGCCTGGTTTGAGTCCCATCACCAAAGTATAAATAAATAAAAGCCTGATTCTTGTTTGCTTCTCAGATAACACTGCCTGTTTTTTAAAAAGAAAGAACAGATAGGGAATGGGAGCCCCTTTTGTGAACATACACAAGTCTCTGGGGAATTTCTTCCTAGTATTACAGTTGGGAAGTCAGAGAAAAATGAAAAAAGAAAATGTGTTCCTGCTTGTTGAGGGTTTGAAGATCTGGCTAGCAATCCTTTGGTGTTTTGCGTAAACCTGAGCTCTGGGTAGGATGGGAGTTTAGTTGGTAGGTTGTTGTTTTTTTTTTGTTTTTTTGTTTTTTTTGTGGTACCTCAGATTGAATTCGGGTCCTTGCACTTGCGCAGCAGGCGGCGAAACCACTGAGCTAAATCCCCAGCCCGGTAGGTTGTTTTTATTCAGCTTCTTTTTGGTTTTTATTCTGGTTTTTTTGTTTTGTTTTGGTACTGAGTATCGAGCTCGGGACCTTGCATTTGCAGGGCAGGCGGCGGCACCACTGAGTTAAATCCCTGGCCCTTATTCTGTTTTTTAATGTAGTGGTTAAGGGGATAAAATAGATGCTTTTGGTTTCCTACTCTCTGGTCTTATCTCTTTGATTGTCTAGGCCAGAAAAGCCTTTCCAGAATGCAAATCTACCCTATTCTGAACCCTTCTGTGACTTCACAGTTAAGGTCCAAGCCAAGCATGGGGAACCTCTTATGAGTGGTCCCTGCCTATATACCCCTCAGACATCATCTGCAGCCCTCTCTGTGCCTAAGTCCCTGCAATCTAGTAATTTTATCATGTTGTGCTTGGAAGTACAGTTCCACTTTGTCTGAAAAAAAATCTCCTCCTTCCCTACTTTCTACAGGTGCTTTATTCTCTGTGAATGCTTCCCTTTCTCATTCTTATCCCTGTTCCACAAGAGAGTTAAGCCTCATCTTCTCTACTGCTGAACCTTGTATAGGCCTTTCAATACTGGTTCACATGTCTGTTTTCCTTGCTAGAATGAGTGCTTCTTGACAGCAGAGACTCTTGTCTTTTTTTAATCTCCAGCAGTGCCTGCCACTAATCAAATGCCCAAATGTTCATTGAACAGCTGATTGGGACATTTGCAAAATGCTTTGCTTAAATTAGTGTCATAGTCACTCTTTCTGTGGCAAATCCCAGAAACTCTCTGGCCCTGCATAAACCAAAAATGTAGGCCTCTAGGAGAAAGGTCTAGAAATAGCATACAAGTGCTGAGATTGGTGGTAAAGCACACTCTGTCCTACTTGTTACTAAGCTAAAGATTTCAGTAGTGCCTTTTCTATCAGTGTCGGCTATCTCAGGTTCTCATTAGTGAGGCAGCAAACATCCTGACCAAAAAAAAAATACGATCATATATATATATGTATGTATATGTATATATGTATGTATGTATATATAGTGTGTTGAGCTCCACATGTGAGTGGGTTATTGATGGAAAAAGTAGAGTTGTCTGTTTATGTATGGCCCTGGCATACCATAGGTACCTAACATTTCTGGGTAAGGGGAAGTGCATCGCTTTAGAGGACAAGGAAAATTTTATTCACTTAGAAAAATTACATGCGGTATTATATAAAATTGGGGCCTTTTTTTTTTTTTTTTTTGGTATCGGTGATCAAACTGAGCATTTTGTTTTAACACATGATGTTTCAAATCTGG
>NW_004624764.1:14611406-14628534 GCF_000247695.1 Heterocephalus glaber | reverse complement strand
TTTTTGAGACAGAGTCTTTGCTATATAGTTCAGGCTGGCCTTGAACTTAACTGTGCAGCCCAGGCTGGCCTCAAATTCACTGTGATCCACCTGCCTCCGTCTTCTAAGTGCTAGAATTCAAGCATGCACCACCACACCTGGCAGTTTTAATTTTGAACAGGAAACCAAACAGCTTCACTATTTACCTAACACCACCTATTTAGAGGGAGATAAAATTAGATTCAGGGTCTCATTTTCCAGGGCTGAGGATGTAGCTTAGTGGGACAGCACTTGTCTAGCATGGACAAGGCCTTTGGTTCCATCCCTAGCACCTGTGGGGAGAGAGGGAAAAGGCTCACACTTTTGGATTCTTGGTACAGTGTTCTTTTGTTATATTGGTCTTGCTCAGGTTTACACACTGAAATGCCCATATGAGAAAAATTAGGGCGTGGTGGCAGGTGCCTGTAATACCTCACCTGGGAGGCTGAGGCAGGAGGATCACTGCAAGTTGAAAGCCAACCTGAACTACATAGCGAGACACTGTCTCAAGAAAAAAGAAAGAAAAAGAAAGGAAAGAGAAAGTATAAAGAAAGAAAAAGAAATTAGTGTCATACCACTCTGTATTCTGTTGCAAATTCCCAGCAATGTGTTTGCCATTTCTCCTTTCTACCCTCTCAGCTTTCCAGTTAATGATGTTTTGACATATTTTACTTCCACTAGAAGAAGCAAAGATCTTGACGGGTAGTAATGTGTCATTTTGGGCCTTCTTCACCAGGGAAACAGCATTTGTCATTGATATTGTACTAGTTTCAGCCATGTTCTAAGGAGGCCTCTGACTGGTAGTTATTTTGCTTGTTGATGAGTTTGGATTTATTTTGCAGTGCGTGTCTGGGATGTCCGTCCATTTGCCCCTAAAGAGAGGTGTGTAAAGATATTTCAAGGAAATGTGCATAACTTTGAAAAGGTGAGTGCTGTATGACAGAATGACTTTACTGTCCATTTAAGTGAAAGAAAGATTTAAAGTGATACTAAGGATAGAGAAGTGTGGCTTTGCTAAAAATGGGCTGTGTCCTACTAATTGTTCTTTATCAAAAAAATTTTTTTTTCTTGGTACCAGGGATCGAACTCGGGACCTTGCACTTTCAAGGCAGGTGGCAGCACCACTGAGCTAAATCCCTGGTCCCTCAAAATGTTTTGGGGGGGTTTTTTTGGTTTTGTGGCTTATTTTGGTACCGGGGATTGAACTTGGGACCTTGTGCTTGCAAGCCAGGCAGCGGCACCACTCAGCTAAATCCCCGGCCCTCAAAATTGTTTTCATGGAAAATAAAACTAATAGAGCTGGGAGAGACAAGAAAAAAAGTAAAAATAGAAGGAAAAAATGAAAACAAAGCTTTTGTACATAGGGAGGGGAGGGATGTTGGGAGGGGTGGGATAAAATAAAATTTATTTTAAAAAAATAATAGAGGCAGGGCCAGGGATTTAGCCCAGTGGTTCCATCGCCTGCCTCACAAGTGCAAGGACCCAAGTTCGATCCCTGGTACCAAAACAAAAAAACAAAACAAAAAATAATAGAGGCGAAAAAATAAGAAGAATAGAGGCATAGCAGAGAAGACAGACATATAACTAGATGGTGATGGGGCCAGCCCACAAACTGAGGACTTCGGGCATCACTCTACGCTAAGCAGGATACTCCTACCCTTTTATTCCTTGGGAATTTCAACCCTCTTAGATCAGTGTTCATATAGGACCCAGGTTCCCATAGCTGTTACCGAGATGGCCTCCCTCGTCTTCCCAGTTTCCGGCTGTTAGAAACCTAGGAATACACCCCTCCCTTCTATAAGCCGTACGGCCCAGGTTCTGAGAGACAAAATTTTTCTCAGATCTTCAAGTTTCCGGGTCAGTACTGTTGGAAACAGCTATTCCCCTCAAAAATCTGTTTATAGAGATTAATACTTTTGAGGGTGCATTGACATTGTTTCACTTAATAAATAAAATCTTATTTTTTTAATTGAGTTTGGTTTTATTTTTACTTTTCAAGACAGAATGAATAGAGAAGATTCTTTTTTTTTGTTATCGGGGATCAAACTCGCGTCCTTTTGCTTGCAAGGCAGGCGGCGGAACCACTGAGCTAAATCCCTGGCTGAAGAGAGAAGTAGAAAATATTTTTAATGAGCATCAAGATAAATGGAGCAAAACAAAAAAAAAAGATAAAGGGAGCCTCCATTTATAGGCAGAACAAATTTTTGTTGCCAGCTCTAATCTGATTAAATTATTTTCCACAGTTCATTTTGTGTGTGGTTCCAAGTATGCTGTTTTGGGCCACACACGTAAGATAATTGCTGATCATCTTTGTAGGAAGAATAATTTAAAGTCTGCTTAGGAAATTTAAAGTCTCTTGGTGATTCTATAGTCTAGTGAAGAGTTTGCTACATTACTTTTCAGAGGATTCTTTATTCATCATTACAGAATCTCCTGAGATGTTCTTGGTCACCTGATGGGAGCAAAATAGCAGCTGGCTCAGCGGACAGGTAAGCATTACTGGGTGTGAGGGAGAGTGATGGAGCTGTGCGGGTCTTCTCATGTTTAATATGTGAAGTATGAATATGGACTAGAGCGGAGTTACAGCTGTACTCAGAGATGAAGCCATGTGTAGTCTGAAGGGTTTAAAAATCCTGTTGGACAAACATCATTTCATATATGTGTGTTTGTGTGTATATAATTTCTATCTTCTTTAGATACATTTTAGACCTAAAGGGTCAACAATGTATTTGATTCTTTTTTTTTTGTTACCGGGGATCGAACTTGCATCCTTGTGCTTGCGCAGGAGGCGCAGTGTATTTGATTCTGTTATATTCTGTTTGTCATCAAAATAAAATTAGATTTTTCTGCCATGCTTTACTTCAGCTTTAGTTCATTCAAATACATATTTATTACTCACCTCCTTTATCATGGCATATTCTTTCATTCTCATGACTTTCCTTACTCTAATCTCCCTTCTGCATTCTCACCTCCAGGTTCTCTCTCAAGCCCCCCTTCTCCATTATCCAAACTTCCATATCTTTCTAGTAACCACCTCTGTGTTATGTCTATAAACTTTGCCTGGCCTTCTCTCTCCCTTACCTCATGGGCATAACTGATTGCTCTTTGCTACAGTCACACATCATACATCTAACCTTTATTAGTATTTATTACATCTTACTATCACACAAACATGGTGGAATATCCACTAAAATACTTGCTGCAGGGCCAGGGATTTAGCTCAGTGGTTTTGCCGCCTGCTGCGTAAGCGCAAGGACCCAAGTTTGATCCCCGGTACCAAAAAAATAAAATAAAATACTTGCTACAAAAGTCAGGTAATGAGTCTTGGCCATCTCTGAACCTGGGGCAGTGTTTGTCAAGCTCAAGGTGTCCTAAGCATTTAGTGAATATTACGTGAATGGGTTCCTAGCTCAAAGCTAGTGATCAAATTCTACCATACATATTAACTCAGCTCTTGGTATAACAGCCAGTGTCAAGAATAATTCAGAGCTGGATCTGGGCTCAGTGGGAAGTGCCACAAGTGCTCAGTGGGAAGAGCGTAACAACATGTGAGTTAGGTATTTCCCATCCCTGTGTCAAATTAATAAACTAATACTTTCTTATGTGTGAATTTAAACTGACTCAAAGCATTATGTGGTGAATGAAACAGGGAGGGAATTCTTCCATCAGATGCTGTTGTAATTGCTATCTTTGGTGACCTGTACTGTGCTTGGGAGGCAATCAGAGGTTGAATAGGTATGTCCAAGGTGTCAAGGCTGATGTGATAAAAACATTGGATGGTAAAGGGACTTTGTGACAACAAATTCTGGCTTTAACTTCCATTGGGAGTTGTCTTGATCCTGTTAGCTTAATTCCATCTTTTTCCCCTTTAGATATTCTCCTGCCCTACTCCAGCAAGCACTGCCTATAAATGGGAAGCCTTTCCCAGCGCTACAAAGCTTTTAGCACATTGCAGTTTTCCTGTTTGGAGCCCTAGAACTGCCGTGGAGAAGTTTCACATGATCTGTCCCACCCTCTTTGTAACTAATCCTGAACATACTTGAAAAACTCCAGTGTCTACTTTTTTTTTTTTCCTGACAAGTTTACTGCCAGGAAAAATGGACCAGTGCTGAGGTATTTTTTTGGAAGGAGGTGGTTCTAGGTAAAACAGTGCCACATTGACGATTTGAGACACCATGGTTTAAGAGGGAATCTAATGGATTTTCAGATGTCAAGTAACTAAAGATCTTAAGAAGCAGACTTGGCTGGGGATATAGCTAAGAAAGAAACAGAATAAGATTTGCTGCATTCTGACAGGGCAAGGACCATGCTAAGTATTTTTATATAATTTTCGGCAGCAATAGTATATCTTTCCTGTGTAATTAGTCTTTCAAGTTGTGTTTGCATAAGCTTTTTTTTTCCTTTTGAGACAGTGTTTCTCTATGCAATTCAGACTGGCCTTGAACTTACTGTATAGCCCAGGCTGGCCTTAAACTTAATGGAGATCCTCTTGCCTCAGCCTCCTGAATGCTGGGATTACAAGCATTTGCCACCATGCCCAGAAAGCCTTTTTTCTTGACAAGAGTAGTTTCTGACATTGGCCCATTCTGACTTTCAGTGTCCTTCCCACTGTTCCTTCCAACTTTCCATGTAGAAGTGTGGCTTGGGTCTGAAGAGAGCCCACCCCTACCTGCTGTGGTCGGCCAGATTTCACAGGCCACCTTGCCAGTTAGCCCCGAGTCAGCAACCAGCTCTGTTACATAAGGAGCCTGATTGCCACTGAATGTCGCCATGCCAAAATGATGAAAGGACAAAGAACCCTTCTAAATTTAGCATCTCATTGGCAGCTCTCAAGAATGAGGCTTTGAAGTAAACTGCTGAAGTTCTGGAATTCTGCTGCCCCTTATGTGCCTGGGAAATCTATCCTTTTTGTTTGTTTTGTTTTTTCAATACAGGGTGTTAAACCTAGAGCCTCTGAAGCCTCCCAGAATGCTGGAACTATAGGCATGCACCACCACACCCCGCTTCTTTTTTCTTTTCTTTTTTTTTTTTAACAAGTTCTCACTATGTAGTCCAGGCCAGCCTCAGACTTGCTATGTAACCCAGGCTGGCCTTGAACTTGTGATCCTCAGAACCTAGGTCTTTCTGACTTCAGTGCTCACACTGTTTCACTGTCCCACACTGCCTTTAGCTGGATTAATGGTGACCAGTTATTTATGCGTGGCAGGAAAGAAGATACCATGGAGGGCATGAGCATCAGAGCCAAGGGGTCTAGGCAGATGAGGTTCCTGCTTTTCTATCCTCTTAGAGCTTTTATTCAGTTCTGATGGACCTCTGTGAACCTTTGAGTCTGTGAACCTCTGAGCACTCAGCAGTATAATTAAGAAGCTCTTGTTTATTTGCATTTTAGAACAAAAGTGTAATGTTGGACCAGAACTTGGTAGTTAGTTTTTTTCAGTGCTGGAGATTTTGCCCAGGACCTTGTGCGTGGTAGGCACACACTCTGCTGATGAGCTACATCCCACCTCTTTGTTTTTTGTTTTTTGGTTTTTTTCCAGTACCAGGGATTGAACTCAGGACCTTGCACTTGCAAGGCAGGCACGGTACCACTGAGCTAAATCCCTGGCCCGCTCTTTGTATTTTTTATTTTGAAACAGAGTCTTACTGAGTTACCCAGGCTCACCTTAAACTTGTGATCTTCCTGCCTCAGCCTTCTAAGTAGCTGGGATTATATGCAGGTACCATTATACTTGCCTGGCTAAGAGTTCTAATTTTAGTTCTGCCACTAATGAAATATGTCACCTTGAAAAATTCACTGTACAGGCCTGGGGATTTAGCTCAGTGGTTATGCTACTTTCAAGACATTCCTGAATGATTATGAGGTTAACTGTACCCTAATTATACTAGACTGTCAGGAACATTTTTGTATGGGGCCTTTGTAAAGAAGCTGTTTTCATTTCTTCTCTATGATATTTCCCATTCCAGAAGTTTGTATTTGAAAATACCAGCAGTACTGAATTTTAACTATTTGTGTTTCTCTGTTCAGTTGCTCAAGAGCAGGGTCCATGTCTTTCCTCAAACTCTTCCTAGTTTCTAAGAGTTAGAACAAAGTTCAGTAAACATGGAGTGGTTTCCATTTCCCTTAAAGATTCTTACCTGTACCCCAGCTACACTTTTAGGAGGTCTCACCCCTGCTCTTTATGATACCTTGCAGGTTTGTGTATGTGTGGGACACCACAAGCAGGAGAATACTGTATAAGCTGCCTGGCCATGCTGGCTCCATCAATGAAGTAGCTTTCCATCCTGATGAGCCCATCAGTAAGTCTTTCCTGACTACTGGGAAAGGGGAATTGTGCTAGTCTTCCCGGAGGGGCCTGGGAGTACAGAGAAAGAAGTAGGCATCTGTTTTGTGTGAATTTCCATGTAAACAGTCCTTACAGGTATTGGTGACAGTCTTACCATCGCTGACCTAAGTGCTGAAAGTAAGAGTAATGTTCCATTTCCTTCTCTAACTGAAAGGAAAGGTTTGTTAGTCTAGTTTTGGTTGTTTTGTTTTGTTTTTTTGTTTTTGGTACCAGGGATTGAACTCTGGACGCTGCAATGTTTTCTTTTGTTTTTTGAGGCGTGGTCTTACTTTATAGTTCAACCTGGCCTAGAACTCAATATGTAGGCCTCGAACTGACAGCAGTCCTCCTGCCTCAGCCTCCCAAGTGCTGGGATTACAAAGGTGCGCCACCTCACCTGGCTGCTATTTCAATTTTTAAGACAAGGTATTGCTTTGTAGGTCAGGCCAGTCTTGAACTCACTGTGCAACCCAGACTAGCCTTGAACATATGGCTATCCTCCTGCTTCAGCCTCTTGAGTGCTGGGATTACAAGTGTGCACCACCACACCCAGCCAGTTTTTGGTTCTTTTTGTGTTTTCTTGCTTCAAGTCTATGCTTTAGTAATGTATTTGTGTGACAGAATTTGGCCTTGAACTCATAAGCGCAAGTAATCTGCCTCAGCCTCCCAGGTAGCTAGGACCTCAGGCTAAAACAGTGTTTAATTCTTAGGTATAAATTGCACCTTAAATTTCATTAGCCAGCTAAGCCAAACAGTAGACCTTAAATTTAAGGAGAAAATGTAACTTTCTCCAGGGCTAAATATAACAAGCAGAAGCATATTCCAAATGATTGGCACAGACATTGATTTCCTCTCTTCTACAGTGACTAGGAAGATCTTTTGGGGTTTGAGTGACAAGGGACATCAGGATTTAGAACCTGATAATGTATATCCCATAGCACAATCATCCTCATGGTTTTGAGAGGACTTGGGTTGAAAAGCCAGGCTACAATTTCCTGTGGATGGTGTTTAGGTGGGGAATTCAAGCTGAATCCAATTGCTCTCATATACCAAAATTGGCTCTTGACACAAGAGCCCTTGAGCACCAAGTCTCCTTGAGCCTTCATTATTTCCAGTCATCTTCTCTGTTCTCTTTACCTCAGTTCTCTCAGCATCTAGTGACAAGAGACTGTATATGGGGGAGATTCAGTGAAGATACAGGATGGAAGACTCTGAGGCTGCTTGACCTTGAGGCCTCAGGCCGCATAATTGGCTTCCAACGGTGCCCAGGTTCTCCTCCCTTCTTATGACCGCTACTAGCAAGAAACAAGAGCTGGTGGGCACATTCCATCAACCACTTGAACCCCAGTCAACCAGGATGATTGAGGCTCCCGGTGGCCTCTGATACTACCTGCCAGACTTCAGGGACCTGTTTCTCCTTTGTTTTGTTTTTAATAAGATTTCTTCAAACGTCTGCTGCCTGCCTCACAAGCGCAAGGTCCTGAATTTGATCCCCACTACCAAAAAAAAAGATTTCAAATGGACAAGACATTGATTGTTGCACAGTTTCCTGTTTTCTAATCCTGGCTGAAGACAGGAAATATCAACTGAAGTTTCTTGGTTTGTTTTGTTTTTAATTTAGTAACTGGCTTGTATGATTTCATTCTATGTTTTTGAGTCATTTTGTATTAAAAACCAAATAGATGCCTTTTTACAAGAGACATGTGAATTGCATGTGCTGCTTGCTATCTTTTCTTTGAGGCCTGATTGCTATAAATCAGAGCAGGGCATGACATGGTCAGGGGATACTATTTAACTTTTCTTTTCGTTTTGTTTTTTTTTTAGACAGGATCTCACCAAGTTGTCCGTGCCAGGTTCAAACTTTCAGTCTTCCTCCCTCAGCCACCCAGAGTGCCGGGGTGACAGGAACACACCATCTTGCCCAGCTTCATTTCAACTTCTGAGAAGCTGTTAGGTTTATTTCCCCCTTTTTTGTGTTTCTAGATTTCCTCACTCCCATCAAAATGACAGACAGTAATTAACAGATACTTTTCTCCTACTAGAAGCAGAGCAGTTGAAAAATGATAAATGCTGGGTGTGGTGGCATACACCTATAATACCAGCACTCTGAGACTGAGGCAGGAGGATCACAAGTTCAGTCCAAGCTTGGGCAACATAAGGAGTTAGCAAGACCTTGTCTCAGAATAAAATATCAAAAGGAACTGGGGATGTAGCTCAATGCAAAGGCAATGGGTTCATTCCCCAGTACTGGGCAGGGTTGGGGTGATAAAAGTCTTAAAAGAACCAGTTATTGTCTGCTTGAACTTAGACTAATGAACAAAGTCTGTGTCCTCTCTGGCTCCTGAACTGGGCCAATTTGCAATAGTCGCACTGGTAGAAAGTCGTTGACTAGCTGGGTATGGTGGCGTACACTTGTAATCCCAGCACTTAGCTGAGGCATAAGAATCACAAGTTTGAGGCCAGACTGGGCTACATAGCAAGTTTGAGTACAGCATAGACTACATAGTGAGACAGGTCTGACAGAGTTACTCGGGCTGGGCCCAAAATGGTGATGTTCCTTCCTCAGCTCCCCTGAGTGCTGGGTTATAAACATGACCCATTGTACCTGGTTAAGAGAGTGTTTTTGTGGAACTTAACCATGACATTACGTGAGACTTTGGTTCTATTTGTTTCCCTTTTCCCACACTGACAGGGACATTTAAAAATGCAGCTGGTTATGGTGGCACACACACCTGTAATTGTACTGCTTGGGAGGGTGAGGTAGGAGGATCACAAGTTCAAATCCCTCCTGGGAACTTAGTGAGACCTTGTCTCAAAATTAGCAATAATCACACCTCAGATAAACCTCAGTGGCTACGTTGCTGCCACTGCACAAAGCTAAAAATTAAAAATAAAAATGGCTGGGAATATATCATTATGAAGGTCCTGTGTTCAATTCCCAGTACCACAAAAAATAATAATGCCAGGTATGGTGGCACATGACTGTAATCCCAGCACTCAGGAGGCTGAGGCAGGAGGATGGCTGCAACTTTGAGGCCAGCCTCAAAGTTAGATAGATAGTTCAAGGTCAGCCTGAACTACATAGCAAGACTGTCTCAAAATAATAATCATCATCACCTATGATTTGCCTTGTATCATGCAGACAAGTTATTGTCTTCCTGGATCTCTGGGTGACTGCCTAGCACTCAAACGAGCATTAATGAATCTCATGTGCCACTAGGGAGTAAAATTTTTTTTCCTGAATCTCCCATCTCAAAGAGGTCTTCGAGGGCCAGCGATTTAGCTCAGTGGTTCCAGCGCCTGCCTTGAAAGTGCAAGGTCCCGAGTTCGATCCCTGGTACCAAAAAAAAAAAAAAAAGGTCTTCGCATCTCATTTTCACCCTATTCTGGGCATGTTTGGTTTTATACTGTAGTTTACAAACTACATAGTCAAGGTTGGCCTTGAACTCATGGTGATCCTCCTCCCTCAGCCTTCCAGGTGTGCACCACTGTGCTGGCTTAGTTTACAAATTTGAGTCATATACTGTATTTATATTTAGTAGGAGAGAAGATATTACCCTGGGTTTGGGGCATTATCATTCAAAAAACACCAAGCCCTATTCTGCGTCAGGTTTGATAGTTGTTGTTGAGGGCTGAAGATCCATTCTTGCCATCAACCAGTAGAAGAGACTATCTCAAATCAATTACTGTTTTATTTTTTGAGTGAGCACATGCCAAAGATTTATTTAACTCATTAATGAGGAATCTAGCAGGATGGTAAAGCTCTCAAACCAATTATGTTTACTACAATGAATGAAGTTTGAATAAAGTACACTGGGAACACAGGAGGAAGCAATTTATTGTGCCAGGGAGAGATGAAGTTACACAGATTATGTGATTGTGCTTAGATCTGGACATGGAAAATGAGTAGGGCTTGTCAAGGGGACAAAAAATTGTACATTCCAAGAAACAGAGGCACAAGCTTGAATGTGTTCGTGTTTCGTGAACCAAGGAATGAGTCTGATTGGTGATGGGAAGCAGCACAGGAAAGTAGGAGCCAATCCTGGTGAGCTTGTACTTCAGATACTTGGTCCTCTAGGTGAAGGTTTCCTAAAATTATTCACAGAACACCATTTCCCAGACAGGTTGTTATGTACTTTGGGGCATAAAGATGGCATGTTCAAAGTACTGCAAAATCTCCAGAGGCAATGGTGACTCTCAGATTTCTGGTCTGAACAATAATTTTGTAAATTGTTACACCCTTAACAAGGAGAGATTTGGCTGAAGATGGCATATGAGCTGCTCTCCGTGCCTCCAGCACTATCACAAGTGACTGGGTTCAGTCCCTTCTCTCGTTTTTCTGGGCTTGGGATAAAGGAAGGCTTGAACCTTGACACTGCACTGTTCAAAGCCCACCAGTCCCTTGAGAAGTTGGCAGTGACTGGGAGGACGTGAGGTCCTGGAAGCTGCAAGGGCTTTTCTCTAACCTCAGCCTCTTTAGTCCTCCCAAGTGCCTTCAAGAAGCTACTGGGTAGGAGCCACTACCAGGAAACAGCAGTGCCTCTTAGGAGTTGAAGAGATAGAAGACCTAGCCTGGGGAATAAAGGTTTGAATATAAAACATCCCCAGAGGAGGGTGCACATTGTATTCTCACTTTGGGAGAGATAGATTGCTCCCAAATGAGTCATGGCATCTCTGGTTTTCAGTTAATTTCCCTTTATGGCTTCCACAGTCTCTAGCACTTAATACTGTTGGCACGTAAAGAGCCAAATTTCTTCTTTGCTGGGTGGTTTTTGTGGGCTGAATGTCAGGGAAGTGGATGTTCAGGACTTAGCAGTTTTTGCTAGCCTTGCCTTTTTTCCGCTAGCTTGTAGCCCCAATCCCATTTGGTCCTAACCCCCTAAATAGTTTATTTGCCAAGCCATCAAAACACTGGTTGGTGCCATGTTCTCTCACCTACCTGACCTGGTTGTACACAGCTGACCCTTTTGCAGGTGAGAGAAATGAAGCTGTGGATCCCTTCACAGCCCTCACAGTTACCAAGGACAAGTCCTGTAGGGAGCCAGATCCAGTTGTCCTCTGTTCCAAGCAACCATAAGAAGTGAAGCTGCTGTCTTCAAAGACAAAACCTTATCCAGGGCTTGGGTCTCGGTAGCTAATATGGACAAGTCAGGCTCTTGGTAGAGTTGTTTCTTCACAGCAAAACTATAGACTATTTGCTTCTCATTGATAGATCTAGAGTCTACTATTTTTTTTTTTTTGTACCGGGGATCAAACTCAGGACCTTGCATTTGTGAGGCAGGTGGCAGCACCACTGAGCTAAATCCCTGGCCCAAGTCTACTCTTTATTAATAGCTCAAAGTGGAGGGTGGGAAATCAATTGGTAAAAGAATGCTTAGCAACTTGAAACTGCGGGCACTTGAGCCTTAGGGAAAGGATGTCATGCCATTTGGCTTAGGACAGGATTGTTCCTTTGAAGAGATTGGGGTGTGGGGGTGCTGGAGGTGTGGCTCAGTTGTAGACCGTGTGCTTAGCATGCATAAGGGCCTGGGTCCAATTCACAGCACCAAAAAACAAAACATCTTGGGGCTTTACAGCTAAGACAAATGGAAGATCCAGCCTTAACATCAGCAGCCCATGTTCCTGTGGAACCAAATGAAGCCCAGTCAGCTCCAGCCTGCCCTGATCAGTAGTCTATCCTGACCCATGATGACATTCTCTAAAAAAATTCCAGGAGCTGTCAGGAGTGGACTCCTGGCTGCAAGTTCTTTTCCTCACTGTACTCTGCAGCCCACCTAGATTTTGGATTCTTCTTTAACTCGGGGCAGATGGCAGATGTCCTAGGTGGGCATTTTTGTCCCTGAAAAGGACATTTGACAGTGGAGATACCTAATGGGGTACTACACATCTAAATGAGTAGAGGACAGAGAATTAGCTCCTGAATATCACTGTGATGCCACTGAGAAACCCTGTGTTAGAGCAGTGACTCAACACCTTGCTAAAAATGTAAATTCCAACCTGGGAGGCTGAGGCGGGAGGATTGCTGTGAGTTCAAGGCCAGCCTGGACTACACACCAAGACCTCAAAAAAAACAAAAGTAAATCCCAAAGACCCACAGATCCCTGAGACCCACTGAGTCTTACTGAATGAGATTTCCGGGGAACTGGGGCTGGGAATGTAGATCACTGGTAGAACACTTGCCTACTGTGCATATGGCCCTGGGTTTGGTCTCCACCACTAGAAAAAAAAACTTTCAGAGGGGTGTTTTGCAGTCTGTTTTAACAGGTCCTCCAAGTGGTTCTGATGCACATTTGAGAATCATTCTACACACTCAGAAAGTTTTAGTCTCTCCTACGGTGGCCACAGAGGCTCCTATTTACTCCATAATTGTTCTTCACTATTAGTTATGCTTTTTGGCTCACCACATGCAGTACTGACTTGATTCTCACCTATGAGACAAAGAATTTAACCAGGCATGGTGACACACACTTGTAATCCCAGCACTCTGAGAAGCTGGGGCAGGAGGATTTCAAGTTCAATCCCAGCCAAGGCAATTTAGCAAGACTGCCACAAAAAATAAAAAGAGGGCTGAGGATGTAGTTCAGTGTGCAGGCCTGAGTTCAATCCTCATACTACAAAAAAAAAGGAAAGAAAAAGAGAAGAAAAAAACCAAAGAGGAGTAATTTGCCTAGTATCATCTAGCTGGTCCAAGAGGCAAATCCAAGATGTAAACCTAGCTGGATCTCCCCAGTTCCCACCATGTGGTCTGTAGTGGCTTCTAAACTTGAACGCACATTAGAATTGCCAGGGGAGGCCTTACAACTCCAGACGCTTAGGCTGCACTCCAGATACATTAAATCAGAATCTTGGAGGTAGGCCTCGGTTCCTTGGTTGGAGGTGATTCCAAGGTGCAGTCAAGGTTGAGAACACTGGCGCTGGCCATTGGCCATAACTATAGCCAGGAGGGCTGCATAAGGCCCAGCCGACTTCCTTTGTGACCCCTTGGCTCTGGAAAGCTACTTCTCACACATGCTCTCTATGAGCTTCAGAACACTCCTCCCAAAGCCCTTGGCTGAGCTTAAATTTAAGAAGTTGGCCAGAGAACCATCTTGGTCATTTTCCTGGTGATAGTGTGGGAATTTGTATTTTTAAAAGGCTCCTGACTTTTCTTCAAAGTCCCAGGTATAGAGCCGGGGATTTAGCTCAGTGGTTTCACTGCCTGCTGTGCAAGGGCAAGGACCGGAGTTTGATCCCCGGTACCAAAAAAAATAAAAATAAAATAAAAACAAAGTCCCAGGTACAAGGGCTGAGAGTATAGTGCAGTGGTAGAGTGCTTACCTGGCATGTACGAGTTCCATCCCCAGAACCACAAGGGCAAAAGGTCCCCAAAATCCTTGTAGGTAACTAGGTCCTTAGGTCATCTAGTCCAACCTCCCTTTACAGAAGGAAAATTGAGACTAGATAGCATGTTCCCAAGTTCACATGCATATATAGTTAGTAGTTAGTGGTTTTGCTCATTCAGGGAGATGTTTTTCTTTTTATTGGTGTTGATCAAACCCAAGGCCTTATTCATGCTGAATACATGCTCTACCACTGAGCTATAACCAAGATCCCTCAACTTTTTTTTTTTTTTGTACCGGGGATCGAACTCAGAACCTTCTGCTTTCGAGGCAGGCAGCGGCAACACTGAGCTAAATCCCCAGCACCTCCCTCAACTTTTTATTTTGAAAATTTTCAAACAAAAATTGAAAGATCAATATACTGAACACACATAGTATATACATCTATTCCACCTAGATCCACTCTTTCCTCTTACATTTTTGTATGCATACAATGTAGGATTGAGTCTAAAAAAAAAAATATGATTAAAAAATAGTGAATGTTTAAAGTTTAAAAAAATTGTTACAGTAAAAGACACAGTACCATTAATCCACCTCAAAATACCTCCCCCACTTCAAACACATTTATCCCATCATTGTTTTGTTTTGGCTTGTTTGGTTTGGTTTGGTTTGGTTTTTGAAACAGGGTCTTGCTAGATAGTTCAGGGTCACTATGTAGCCCAGGCTGGCCTCAAACTCACAGCAATCCTCCTGCCTTAGCCTTCCGAGTGCTGGGATTAAAGATGGATGTGAGCTACCACACCCAGCTATTCCATCATACTTGCCACTTTCTGAAGTAGTTGTGTTCAAAAGTCTTAACATCTTTTGTTAAACTGTCATGGTTGCCTCAATGTCCTAAGTCAATTCAAAATATTTCCCTTTCCTAGCCATTTTGACATTGGGAAAGAGTCAGAAGTTGCAAGATGCTAGATCTGCTGAATAAGGTGAGTGAGGGCACACTATAATGTGTGTGGGGGGGTGTCTCTCTTTTTACACTGAATATTTTTATGAGCCTGCCTTGCCATTGGATAGCATATGACAATAGCGTTTGTATAAAGACACTCATAAAAGAGAACTTCCAGAGCTGCTTCAGAAAGTGGCAAAAACCATGAGATAAGTGTGTTCAAAGTAATGGGGAAGGCCTGAGTGTGGTAATGGGCGTCTGTAATCCTAGCATTTGGTAGGTTGAGGCAGGAGGGTCCCTGTGAATTTGAAGCCAGCCTTGGGTACATAGCTCAAAGCCAGCCTCAACTGCATAGTGAGACCCTGTCTCAAAAAACAACTGCCAGGAATTTAGCTCAGTGCTTCTGCTGCTTGCCTTGAAAGTGCAAGGTCCCGAGTTGGATCCCCGGTACGAAAAGGGGGGGGGGGGCAGATTCTTTGAGGAGAGTTAATACAATTTGTCTTTTACTATGATAAATTATTTTTTAAATTTAACCATTCACCATACATTTTGGTCATACCTTGTATATAACTTTCAATGACCATTAAAAGTAGGATGTAGGGCCAGGGATTTGGCTCAGTGGTTTTGCTACCTGCTGTGTAAGCACAAGGACCCGAGTTCAATCCCCAGCACCAAAGAAAAGTAGGATGCGGACATCTTAATTCCCCACCCCCACCCCGCCACCATGTACTGTGTATTGAATCCAGGGGGATTCTACCTTTTTTTTTGGTACCGGAGATCTAACTCTGGACCTTGGACTTGCAAGTCAGGCGGCGGAACCACTGAGCTAAATCCCTGGCCCTCTACCATATTTTGATACAGGGTCTCAGTAAGTTGCCCAGGCTGGCCTTGAATTTATAATCCTCCTGCCTCACCTCCCAAGCAGCTAGGAATATAGATAGGCTTGTGTCACCATGCCTGGCTTAGACATCTTAATTCTGTACGCCCAGATATTCTTAAATATTCCAGCAGGGCTGGGGATTTAGCTCAGTGGTTCTGCCACCTGCCTCGCAAGTGGAAGGACCCGAGTTTGATCCCTGGTACAAAAAAAAAAATTCCAGCAAAGGCTGGACATGGTGGCGCACACCTGTAATCTCAGCACTTGAGAGACTGAGGCAGGAGGATCACTGAAAGTTGGAGGCCAGTCTGCACTACATAGACCCTATCTCAAAATAAGGCAAAAGAAAAATTCCAGCAACCATCTGTTAAGGACATTCTCCTTCATAATCACAGTACCATTTTAATATTTTAAAAATTAAATAGAAATTCCTTAATACAATCCAATGATCATATTAAAATTTGCCTAGCATCAAAAATATCTTTTTTGAGCCAGGGATTTAGCTCAGTGGTTCTGCCGCCTGCCCCACAAGCATAAGGACCCAAGTTCGATTCCCAGTACCAGAAAAAAAAAATGTCATTTATAGGGCTGGGGATTTAGCTCAGTGGCACAGTGCCTGCCTGCAAGCTCAAGGTCCTGAGTTCGATCCCCAGTATCAAAAAAAAAATGTCTTTTACCACTATTTTTCAATCTGGAATCAATTGAGTTTTATCTATTTGCCTATTCTTTCTCTCTCTCTCTCTCTCTCTCTCTCTCTCTCTCTCTCTCTCTCTCTCTGTTTCCTTTTGTTTTTGTTTTTATTTCAGACAAAGTCTATGTAGTTCAGGCTGCCCTTTAACTCTCAGTAATCCTGTGCCTCCACCTCCCAAGTCCTGGGATTAAAGGTGTGTACCACCATGCCTGCCCCCCCCCCATCTCTGTCTCTGTAGAACAGTCCTACTTTTTCCAGTGACCCTGACTGTGTATGTATGTGGGTTTTGTATGCTGCTTCATAATATAGATGTCCTTGTTTTATATTAATAAATGTTTTAAATGACTGAGCACCAAGTAAAATTGACACTGCAGGAACATAGCCTGTGCTTTGTGTTTTCTTCATGGAACCACACACACACACACACAAACAGTTAAAATGCACTCTCATAGATGCTGTCAGAGGCACACCTGTACCTCCTCCTGTGTCAGGAGGCACTTCCTAGGGAGGAGCTAGGGAAAGTTGACTGAGGAAATGACACTTAAAGGAGGACTAGGAATTGTGGAGGTGGGTGAAGCTTGGAGAAGGGGTAAGGACTGTTTGGGCAGTGAGGAAAACATGGGCAACAGTACTGTCTTAGTTACTTTTCTCTTGCTGAGACAAAATACTCCACACCCAAAGTTAAAGGGGAAAAGGTTTATTTAGCTCACAGTTTGTAGAAGTTCTAGTCCATAATCCACTGGCTCCAAGGGAGGGTGGCACGACAGACAAGCAATGAAGAGGAGAAACAATTCGTGGCTGGCAGAAGACAGCAAAAGCAAGCAAGCCAAAAACAAAACAAAAAAATCAAAAACACACATGCGCGTGCGCACACACACACACACACACACACACAAATCTTGCCAGGGATTTAGCTCAGTGGTTCTGCTGCCTGCCTCGCAAGTGCAAGGTTCCAAG
>NW_004624764.1:14555879-14603638 GCF_000247695.1 Heterocephalus glaber | reverse complement strand
ATGGATAGTGTGTTGCTTGGTAGTATGGGGTGGGGTGGGCAGAGGCTTGTGACTGGCATGTGAAGTCGGGGCTATCTTGTGGGACTGAACCCTTAACCTGCAGAATCTACACTAACTCCTGGTAGTGAGCCTCAGAACCGAATTGAATTGTCAGACACCCAGCTGGTGTGAAGAATTGGTTGGTAACAGAAAATGTCCTAGAAGCTATAATTAGTGAGCGTGTTCAGTCCTCCGACTTGAAAGAAGGGGAAATTGTTAGGTTTAACATTCGGCTATCTTATGAGTGAACTTTCTCAGGTATCGTCAGTGCTTACCAACAGAGGGCAAAAGCTGCAGAGTCTGCCTAGCTTCGGTTTGGATCAGGGGGATGGCTTCTTTACACCCCCCCATTGCACCTACTGGGCCTCCCTCCCTGGCTGACCATGGTTCCACCTTCACGCTCCTGAGCGTGGGCATGTTCTGAATCATCTTTGTTCCTTATTTCTAAATCCTGCTTTATCTTCCCCACAGCAGTCCCTAGTCCCTGGGTTAGTCATCCTTCATGGTGACAACTACAAGTCCCCTCTGATGTCATCCCCACACCTCCAGTTCCTAACCCCCCAGCCTCTCAAATATGATTCTATCTCTTCCTACAGTAGGTGGCCTCCCCCTAGAATCCTGCACTTCCAGGGATGTAGAGGCCCAAGGTCTGATGGGCCCCGAAGCCAGAAGAAGGGATGATGGTATGTGATACTCATCCACCTCGCATTGCTGGCTCCCGCCAAAAGCCAAGGCCTGGAGGAGACAGGGCTGACTCATAACAGTCACTGTCCTCATAAAGCTCACACTCTACTGGCAGAGTAGTAAATCCTACAATGGAGGCAGCAGAGACCACTGGTGATCTGAAAGGAGGGGAACCCCAGGTGGCAGAGTGTCAAGAAAGCCCTCCTGGAGGAAGTGACACCCAAGCTGAGATGTGAAAAGTGAGCAGGAATTTGAGGGATAAGGATCGGGATGAGTGATGTATGCCTGGCAAAAAGACCAAAATGCTCAAAACAGCCAGACCTGGTGGTGCATGCCTGTAATCCCAGCATTCAGGAGTCTGAGGGAGGAGGATCACTGTGAGTTCGAGGCCAGCCTGGGCTACATAGTGAGTTTAATGCCAGTCTGAACTGCATAGTGAGACCGTTTCAAAAAACCAAAAATAAATAAATAAAATGCTCAAAACAGGGATGTGTGAATTGGTGTGCTATGTGCTTGGACTCATGGGAGCAGGACCCAGACTGAATGGGAATGACCTGGACAGAGGTGTACTCTTGAGGTCAGACAGGGCATTCCTGGACCCACAAGATGGACTCATGCACACAGGCATGAGGTGATGTAAGCTTGGCAGGGCTGGGCAGAGCCCCAGGGGAATCCACTGTTATTGTAAGGATTAAATGAGATAATATATGTCAATCCCTGGCTCAGAGTAAGCCAATGGTAGCTATGGTTACTATTATGGGTGCACTGCTAACCTCACGGAGAGAACTGGAGAGACTCTGGAAGAGACCCTGCAGAGGACCTGTTTAAAAGAATGGTTACCGAGACTTCACCCAGGGAGGACAGAGACTTTGTCCAGTTTCTTCCCTCATCCCCCTGGCACATAGTAGGTATTTCATAAATATTCACGGGTGTGCTGTCTACAGAACTCATTGACAGGTCCGATGGGACAGGGAAGTCTGGAGGTGACCCAAGGTCCCTACTTGGGTGATGCTAATCACCAAAGTGGATCTAGGAAGTTAGGAGCAGGCCAGGGATGATGGAATGGATCTGGGATGTTTGCAGCCTGAGGGCTTTTGGGTGTGGCTTGAAGAAGGCAGCCCTTCCTTGCAACCCTATTGCATGCTTCTGAGACGCAGCCCAGGGCAGTGGCTGGCCAGAGCCCCCTCAGCAGGGTGAGCTTCTGCCATCAGCCACCTCCCTGGCTGCCGTCCTTAGGACCTGCCCAGCTCCTGGGCTATGAAGCTCCAATGGAACTGGCACAGCGCCCCTGGTCTCATCTCTGGCCTCCAGCACTGTGTATGTAGTCAGGACTCAATGAATGCCAGTAGAAGGAAAGAGGGAAGGAAAAACTGCGGCCAGGCACTCAGGTGGGAGGCTGGGATGAGGAGGAGATCTGGGAACAGAAGTGGAACTGGAGGGCCACGTTGGAAGCCCTGGGACAGGGTGGATGGAGTGCTCCTGCACCCTCAGGATACTGGGCTCAGGGCTTAGTGCTAGACTCAAAATGACTCTAGCCATCCGAGCATCTGAGCATTATTCCTACTTTGCTCAGGAGACGACCGAGGCCCAGAGAAGTGATGAGATCTGCCCAAGGTCACCCAGCAAGTGAGCGAAGGAGTCTGGATCTGACCCAGGGCTGTCAGCCCCCAAGCCCGCACGCTGCCCTCTCCACTACTCGCCGCTCCCCCACCCTCCCAGCGTCTCCCCTCCCCTCCCGCGGCCGCCCCGCCCCACCCTTCTCAGCGGCGGCGGAGCCACGTGGTGGGCCAGGAAGCCGCGGCCGCCGAGCGCCCGGGCGGTTGCCCCAGCTGGGCATTGCTGCGCTGCGCCGCGTCGCGCCTGGTGCCTGCGCTGCCCGCCTGAGCTCGCCGCCCGCCGCCGGGCAGGAGTGCGCCTGACGCCGGCCCGAAGACAAAGGAGGCGCGGTGGGCAGAGCCAGCGCGGGCGGGCGGACCATGGACTCGGAGCGCGGGCGGTCAGCCCCAGCCCTGGGGACCCAGCGATCCCGGGCCCGGCCCTAGGCGCCCGCCCCGCCGCCCGGGGCGCCCTCGGGAGGACGCGCGGCGCGTGGAGGCGGCGGCCGCCGAGCAGGAGGGGCGCCACGGCGGGCGGCCCGCGCGGCCCCGGAGCCATGGGCAAGTGCAGCGGGCGCTGCACGCTCGTCGCCTTCTGCTGCCTGCAGCTGGTGAGCTGCGCGCCCGGGCGGCCGGGCGGGGTGGGGCGCGGTGGGGCGCGGTGGGGCGGGTCCCGGGCGCGCGGAGGGTTCGAGGGTGTGCGTGTGTGCGGGGCGAGTGCGGTGGCTGGGGGTGGATTGGAGTCGCGCAGCGGACGGGCGGAGCCTGCTCTGCTGGCCCGGCTGGCTCTTTGTGTGCGCTTCTGCCTCTGCGCCCCGCGCTCCCCCGGCGCCTCGCGCACGGTCCCGCGCGTCCTGTGCCGGTCCGGGCCCGCTCCGCGCCTAGGGCTCCGCGCCTCCGCCGGCACTGTCCGAGTGGGCTCCTGTTGGGCCGCGCTGGGGACCCTGGCTCTCTTGGGCCACGGGGTTGTGTGTGCGAGGCTGGTCTGTCAGTTGAGGTCCCTGCCGCGTGTTTCCCTCCAGAAAGCTCGTTTGAGTGAGTCTCCTTTGCTCGGGTCTTGCCTCTGGTCTCCGCCCCTGTGAGTGTTTTTCACAAAGTCTCTGCTCCTGTGTGTTTCTCTCTGGGTTTCTTGGTGTGTCTCTGGGTCTGACCGGTTCTGGTTCTTGTTTGTCCCTGGGCTGAGATCCTAGATTCCAAGACGGCTCGCCCCTCCTTTGTGCTGCCTCTGCCTCCCTTTGCGCTCCTCATGGGGCAGCCTGGGAATGGAGAGCCACCAACCTGGAGAGGGTCACCAAGAACTGCAGGTCCTGGGCCAGCTTACCTAGCAGATGCTGAACCTCCCTGCCTGCTTTGGTCTGGCAACTGTGGCCACCCACGTTCCAGCAGTTATTAGCTCCACCAGAGCAGCAGGGGTGGGGCCGGCAAACCAGCTCTCTGCCCAGGCTGGCCCCAGTAGCTGGGTATCCTTGGGTGCCCTGGGGAGGCTCAGAGCATCTGGAGATACTGCTTGGCCCTGGTTTAGGAAACTCAGGTGGTTGTGTCAGGGAGGCCAGAGGAGTAAATTTGGGGGCCCAGGGGAGCCAGCCATGCCCTTCAGGTGAGACCCTGGGAGGGGGATTTGGAAGAGGCCAGGGTCTTCTGCAACAACTAGGGTGTTTGAAGTTGTGATTCTCTGGACAGAGATGTGTGGGGACATCGCCTCTCACACACACATTGAGCAGCACTCAATTCTGAGTATGAACTAGGGTAGCCTAAGCCTCACTCGTGTGGATCCATCACCTGGGCCTCCACTCTGCCTTGCATCCGAAACCCCTGCTCCACATCCCCCAGGGCAAAAGACAATGGAGAATGAAGCTTTGAGGGAGGATGTATAGACCTCTTCTTTTATCTTGCTTATCCTCTTGGGGACAGCAGCTCCAAGCATGGCATCCAGAGACCTGTCCTCTTGGGTACTGTTAGAAACAGCCTGGGCTCTGAGGATTTGTAACCCTGCTTCCTGCTGTGGAGCACTGGGCCAGTGGATTCCCCTCTCTGGGCTGCCTCAGTCTGCCTGTTAAATGTTCATTCTTGAGGACTGCAGAAGGGATTGATTACAACCAGGTAGAATGGGAACTCCAGAGAGGCAGAGATTGCCTGTTTTGTTCCCTCTAAATCCCCAGCAGCTGGAACAGTGCCTGGCACTCCATTAAAATTTGTAAAATAAATGAATGAATCTGTTATTTGGCAATTCCTGCCTTATAATACAAATGCTCTTCTTTATCTACTTTGAGGAACATAAAATACCAAGACATGTTGAAACCTTTCAGAGGACTTTATCTGAGTTTGTTTGTTTGTTTGTTTGTTTGTTTTGAGACAGGGTCTCACTATGTAGTCCAGGCTGCCTTCAAACTCACTGTATAGCCCAGGCTGGCCTCAAACTCACAGCAATCCTCCTTCCTCAACCTCCCAAGTGTTGGGATTACAGGCGTGAGCCACCACGCCTCGAAAAACGAAAACATGTATTATATAAACAAATACATAAATAATCGCACAGAACAGAAGACAAAAGTTTTCATCTCCCCATGCCTCGTCCTCTCCCCAAAGGTGAACCTGTTGGCAGTTTGTCCCATACTCATTCTCTGCTGCTGCTAAGAATGGATAGATTTGTGGAGCACTTGCTAGGTCCTGGCTACTCCTGTAAGCACTTTTCCATGAATTAACTCATTTACTCTCCCTGATGGCCCTATGCTGTAACTTGCCCAGAATTCTAGAGGAACTGGGATCCAGACATCTATTTGACCAGCATCCTCTGTTGCCTTCTTACTTACAAAATAAGTAGTTCTGGCCTGGTAAGTCCCTTGGGAGCTCCTTACTGCTCTGTAGAAACTCAAAAGTGGCCAAGGAGGTCCCTCTACCTCTGCTTACCTGGCCTCCCCCTCCTACACCAGCACTAGTTTCGGGTTGGACAGGACTGGATGGGACTCCCCTTCACCACATCCTGGCCACATCCTAGCCATATCCTGGCCGGGTGGCTCGGGCAGCTTGTGAGGGTTCCATGAGATCATCTGGGCAGTATTCTGATCTGGAACTTTGAAAACTGGTCTCTCAGCTCTGTCGCTGTCTGAGCTGATTGCACAGAGGGTCCCTCCAGCTGTCACTACCCGCTGGAGTCCCAGCTGGCTGGCAGCCTCCATAAAATGCTCCTGAGATGCTGACTTCACCAGCCTGAGGGTGGAAGGGAGGCTCAGTTTTCTCATCCAACTGACTGAGGGATAAAAGAGGCCGTTAAAGGTTTTTTAGCTGAAAATTTAGAAGGAAAAACTGTGTCACTGTTCTTTTTCAAGTGGAATTTAAGCGTGACAACCAAGCCGGCCAATTCTGAGCACCCTTCTGTATTGGACTAGGCTTGCTTTGAGTGAGGGAGTAGGGCATGAGGGGTAGAGGGTCAGGAGAGGTAGGAAAGGGCTCTGCCGTTGTGTCCCCAGGCAAGTGTGGAGTAGTAATTCAGGATCTGGAGTTGGACTGGACAGCCTGGCTTCCGCCCTGGCTCTCTCGATTTCTGGCCTCGTGATCCTGGGCAAGTTGCTTACCTTCTCTACCTTCTCTGAATTATAGTTGTGTTATCTGTTAAATAATATCCAGTTTCTAGTTCTTAGGATGGTTGTGAGGATTAAATCCATGTAATTGATTTAACTGGGTGTAGAGGCAGGAGGATCGTTTTGAGTTGAGGCCAGCCTGAACAACATAGCAAGAACTTGTCTCAAAAAATCAAAAAGACAAGTGCAAGGTCCTGAGTGCGATATCCGGTAAAAAAAAAAAAATCAAAAAGAGGAAAAAATAAGCTTTAGGGATTTTTCCCCCAGTACCAGGGATGGAACTCAGGACCCTGCACCTGCAAGGCAGGCACATTACCACTGAGCTAACCCCCCAGCCCATATTATTTTAATGGTTTGTACTGAGAGTTGCTTCCCTGGGATTGTAACCCCAACATATCTAAATGCACCCTGCTCTGTCTTTGGAGGGAAACAACAGTAGTTGGCGCCGAGCTGAGCTGAGAGGCAGGAGACTAAGTTCAAGCCCTGCATTGCCACTGGCATCCTGCAAATTTGGGCAAGTCTCTACCTCACTGTAAGCTCCCGGGAGTCCCATCAGCTCTGCCTGCCAGAGACTCAGGGATGCTGTCTGAGAGGAGAGGAGCAGGGAGGTTTGGTTGCATCTTGATCTGGTTCTTCTCTCTCAGGTCCTTTTCCCTGGTTCTGTTTTTTTTTTTTTTTTTGGTACTGGGGGTCGAACTCGGGTCCTTGCGCTTGTGCAGCAGGCGGCAAAACCCCTAAGCTAAATCCCTGGCCTTCCCTGGTCCTATTTGGTGTATCACCTTGACATTAGAACTCTGTTTATTCACTCCCTAATTTTGTTTTCCTTTTACTGTGCTGGGGATTGAACCCTGGACCTCACGTGTGCAAGGTAAACGCTCTGCCACTGAGCCACATCCCAGCCCTCTCCTTAATTTTTGTTTGCCATCTTCTTCCTCCATCCTTCCAAACCCTGCCCTTCCTTCCTAGTCCATCTCCTTGAAGCATTCTATAGGCCACTCGTTTTCTGGGAAGGGGATGAACCAGGAGACTTTTGCCCTAGGGAATCGTCATCAATTTCTTCATGATCGTCATTGTCATTCCCACTCCAAGAGTCAGGTGCTGAGCACTTAACTCGCATTACCTCATTTAACCAAATGAGTTTACATATGTAAAGGACTTGGCAAAGTGCCTGGTGCGTGTTCAACAATCAATAACTGTTTGTAATCTTACTGTTTTTATCCTTTTTGTTGTAATTTCACACAGTGGAATTGCGGTCTTTATGACCCCCTTTTTCAGATGAGGAGATTGAGGTTCTGAGGGTCATGAGTTTTGCCCAAAGTTGCTGAGCTGGTCAGGGACAGAACCAGGATGCCGCAATCTTCTGCCTGAACAGGGAACCACCCCGTCAGTCCAGTGCCCCTCTGCTGCTCTCTGTGACCAGTGTGTGACCTCAGACAGGGTCAAGCCTCAGTTTCCTCATCTGAAAATGAAAATTGAGTAGGATCATGCATAGTGCCCGGCACTGTGAGCCAGCAAGCGCTCAGGAATCTGTCACTGCTGTAGTTGTTCTTGTCCTCATTCTGTGTGACCTTGGACACAAGCATTCACTCCTGGGCCGGGCTTCTTCCTCTGTAAGAGAGTCTTCCCCACCTTGTGGAGGTGTACAAAGAGCTTCCTTAGTCAAGTGCCGGGCACTTGGTGCTTGGGAAGACACGAGTGAGATTGTCACTCCCTTTCTCTTCTACAAAGCGCTTTGCTTTCTGGAAGGTGGCAGGTGGGTGAGGGGGGAAGTGTGGCTTCCAGCTGAGCTGCGAGTAATGGTGTGAAACATGGTCAACCTGATTGATGTTGTTATTAGCCATAGTGATGGTGAGGAAGGGAAGGAGGTGGCTGGGCAGAGCCTGTGCCCCGCAGCAGCTGCACTGAAGCTCTGGGCTCCTGGGGGGGGGGGCTCTGGCTCTGAGCAGGGGGCTTAAAGTCCTGGGGTTGGCTTCAGAGTCAGGAGCATGAAACTGTCCAGGCCACTGGCCCCTTCCGGGCCTCAGTCCCCTTTGGACAAAGTGTCAGCCCTCATAAGCTGGGCACGGCTGGGTGGAATGAAGAGGGCACCGGGGGCCGGGGTTGGCCCTGGTTCTCCTTTGCAAGGGTGGGTGGCTGGATGGCTTTCAAAATAAGGACCCTATTAAACGGCAGCTGTGCTGAGATCCGGCCTTGCTTTGTGACTTCCAGAAAAGCCCTCACCCTCTGTGAACCTCTACCAAAGTCACTTTGCCACCATTCTTCCTAGATTAGAGATTTTAGGCACCACTGGGCCACACCCTCAGCTCAACTTTTTTTTTTTTTTTTTTGAGACAGGGTTTCACTAAGTGACTAAGTTGCCTGAGCTAGACTTAAACTTGAGATCCTCCTTCCTCGGCCTCCCAGAGTGCTGGGATTGCAGGCATGAACCACCACACCTGGCTAACTCATCTTTACGTGGAGAATATGGAGCTTCATGGGAAATAATAATGCCTTTCTGTTTGATGTCACCATGCTAGGCACTTTATATAACTTGTTCCTTGATCCTATTTGGCTTATCCATGGCTGCTTAAATATTAGTTACAGAATGAAGATTCAAATCCTGATCTGGCCCACAAGCCCTGTTGCTCCTGCTGTAGGGTTATGGGGACACTAGAGTGGATGTAGGTAAATAAATCAAACTCTTTGCCAGCCATAATATATGTTACTAGATGCCAGATCTCCCAAGCTGCCATTTGCATGCTATCTCTGCCCACCTCAAACTTATGTTAGGCTTAAGGGAACTGCAAGGCAGGTTGAAAAAAAGTTACCCAGGGAAGAAACTGATCTGTTTGGACAGTTCATCAACCATCATAACAACTCTATGAGGTAAATATGTGTTTTGTGCCCATTGACTGATGGACACACTGAGCCTCAAGAGTGAACTAACTTGTTACTAAGGAAACAGGAGGTGCAGTCTGGGTCTCAGATGAGTCGTCGAGGCACAGGATTTGAGAACAGTTGTAAAATCTGGACCAAGTAGAGCTAGGTTGATTTGATCACTGGAACATGTTTCGTCCTCTAGTTTGAAGGAGAGGTGGGTAACAGGAGGGCAGACTGACACCAAAGATGTCATTTAAAAAACTAATTCCATTCTGGCAAGCACTAGGTCCTGAGTTCAATCCCCAGTACCACAATAAAATACTAGTTCCAGGACATGGGGGTGAAGCTGTCTTTGGGCCCATTGAGCCCAGTTCCAGCACCTTGGCCACAGTGCTGGCCTGGGGGAAGCATGTTGATTTGGAGACTGAAGGAGTCTCAGACAGCAAAGCAAACCTCCCTGGGACACATGTTTCTGGCAGTGGGGTGGAGACCGAGCACCTGAGGTTTTAGAAGATCTCTTTGCCTAATCTCGGGTCATACTCATTACAGTGTGGTGTTAACGGGTAGCCTTGGCCTCCGAGCCCTGCCCCTCAAAGTGGCTGGCATATGCAGGGGCAAGGGCACCAACTTAGTGAGAGCCTGGGCTTTGGGATCGGGCCTCAGTTTATGTTACACCTCTGCCTCTTTCTCTGAATGACTTTGACAAAGACCCTTAACCTCTCTGAGCTTCCACCTGCACTTCTTGAAATCAGGATAATAATAATCTGCCATGGGGTTGTTGGGAGGCTCCGTTAAGATAAGATATTCAGAGCAGGAGCTCATGAAGGATTCCCACTCTTGAATGCCCAAGATATGGGATGGGAGGTTCTGTAAACCTGAATACTGTAGAGTAGGCAGTGGGTCCGTCCCTTTCCCAACCAGTGCAAGGCCAAGAGAGACCAGAGGTTCTGCTTAATCCTTGTGGCCTTCACTTTGCTGTTCCTTGATCGTTAAAACGGGAATAATGTTAGCACCACCTCTCAGGACTATAATATGTATGACCTAAGATAGTGTAGGGAGACCTCTGGGCACAGGGTCCTGGCACTCACTAAGAGGGAGCCTTTGCTAGGAGGGCAGAGGCCAGACTCATGATCTCAAAGGACTCTTCCAGCCCTGAACCATCACTGAGTCCCCTCCTTCCCAGGAGGAGGTCAGAGTTGGTACCTTGTTGCCCACCTTGCTGTAGGTGTGGTGACAGACGAATATGGGGGCCTGGGGAGTAGGGGGACTTCTGCCTCTGATGACCTGCTCAGTGCTTCACACCTGGGTGCTGGGTTATCAGGGACTCAGGTAACCTCTCTTTTGTCTCTATGAGTGTGTGCACTGTCTCTATCCAAATGGACATGTGGCACATTTGATTGTAAAAATCAATCTCAGATCACAGACATTTGGCCCTAGGAGGTCCTGGCCCATCACTAACCTCTGAACCAGCACAGGTTAGCTTTCTCAACCCTAGAAAGACTAATCCTCTGGGGTCAGAGGATAAGAATTTCCACCAGCTAACCCTACCCACAGTCAAATTCAGCAAGTATTTATGAAGCACCCACAAAATGCCAGGCACTGTTTTGGGTGCTGAGTCACCTTAGGGTATAAAACATGCCCTCAGGTGCATGGCAGAAAATCCCAGGGCCCTGGTGCTCACTTACTGTGTAACTTTGTGCTGGCCCTGCCCCACTCTGAGCCTCATTTCCCCAGTCTGAAGTGAGATGTTGGGTGAGGATGTTGAACTCCAGCATTTTTCAAACTCTCCAGAGGCTCTGCAGGGCAGGGGCTGAGAACCGGGTGGTAATTTCCCTGCCTGTGGCAGTGATTGAGGGTTTGTGTGTAGGGTGGGTGACTACTGGAACATGTAATATGAAGAAATGATGACCCAGGTCCCTGGAGCCACCAGATGTGGTTCTAGTCCTGAGAGGACAGTACCAATAACACAAAATGGTATTTGTTATGAATAATGAAAAGTATGGACATTTTTGTGCTCTTCCTGCATGCCTTTGCCTTTAGCCTGCTCCTTCCTGCCCCTACCCCAAATCACAGGGCCTGGCTGAGCTCTTGGCACAGGAAGCAGGGAAATGGAAATGTACAGTCGTTTTATCCCCTTGCCCACTGTAGCCACCCCATGCCCAAGAAGGAAAAGCAGCCCTAAGATTTCCAGAGTAAGAGTTGGCTCTTAACCGTCTTTTCTTTTGGGAGGGGGTCGGTTCTGCAGCCCCAGCCTGAACTAGAGATGTGGGTTTTCAATTACACAATTAAATGCACAATTAGGCATAATTACCAGTGCTCAGAGCCTGGGACTGCTCATAATAGGCGTGTAATCTACTGCAGCCTCTGTTTATACTACTCAGTGCGCTCCCTAATGATGCCAGGATGCCTTCACACTGCACTGTTGCCATGGAGACAAGCCTGCCACCACCATACAAAGCTGACACATAGTGTTCTGGTCCCAGGCCCCTGGATTGTTTCCAAGGCCTCTGCTGCCAGCCCTGGAGTGGAGGGGCCAGCCAGGTGGGCCAGGAAGGCGGGTCACCCCTCCCTGACCTCTGACACACTTCACTGGACAAGCCAGCCTGGGAGCCACCAGGAGCACAGGAAGGGATCTCCAGCCCCTCCAGAGTCCTCAGCCCACTAGCACGGTGGCCCAGGTGCTGTGGGAGGCCTTGTGCTTATCCACTTGAGCATCTCAGACTACAGGGGGAGTCAGACTCCTGGACCCGAGTCCCTGCTACACCTGGTTTCCAGATAGGCCTGGATCTGCACAGAACTGGCTCTGTGACCTTGGGCAAGTCCTTGTTCTCTCTGTTTCCCCATATGTAAAATAGACCTCGGGGTCTCTATACGTGGCATTGCTTAACAGACAAGATTTACTGAGCACTTAGGACACGCTTTGTACTGTCCTTACTATAGTACCTAGAGCGGCTTAGGCACCTTCGATATAGTCTGCTTGGTGAACCCTGTGTGTGTGGTGAGCAGTTTTTTGGGGGCGTTTTTTTGGTGGTACTGGGGATCAAACACACAGTGTCACACATGCTAGGCAAGCACTACCACTGAGCTCCATCCCCAGCTGTTTTCCCTCTGCTACAGGAGCAGAATCTGAGGCACAGAGCTGTTAAACTAGGTGAGGCAGAGCTAGTACCTTGGCACCAATGCCGTATGACTTCACATGTGCCATCTCTGAAACCCTCACAACAGTGGAATCTTGTGATCCCTTTTCTATTTCCTAGATGAGGACTCCAAGGCTCTGAAATCGAAGCCCTTTGCCCATAGTCATACAGCAAGGCAGTGGCAGAGCAGAGTCTGGCAGATATGAAAGCCAGGGTTGCTCACTTTGGCTCCTTAGTGGAAGTCATGAAGGGATAAAAATATTTCCTTCAAGGGCCACCCACTTGGGACTCCTGGAAACCCAGGAGCTATTCTTTCCAATAAAACTCCCCTGCCCTCTGAAAAATAAAATAAAATAATAGTTAAAGTATTAAAAAGTTTTCTTTCAAAAAGCATGTACTGGCAGGCTCGGAATTTAGCTCAGTGACACCTTGCCTGCCTTGCAAGCACAAGTCCTGAGTTCGATCCCTGGCACCGAAAAAAAAACAAAAAACACATACTGGCTGGGCATGGTGGTGCACACCTGTGCACTCAGCACTCAGGAGGCTGAGGCAGGAAGATTGTTGTGAGTTTGAGGCTAGTGTGGGCTCCATAGTGAGCTCAAGACCATCTTGAAATACATAACGAGACACTGTCTCAGAAAACCAAAATAAATAAAGTACATACCAAGGATCCCAATCTCTCCATTTTAGGAGGCAAGGAGTCCTGGGGCCCCTCAAACCCAGCATTTCACTGTGACCTTGAAAGAAATTTTGCTGTACTTCTTCCATCAGCCCATCCCCTACCTTGGACAGTAGAAACAGGGCTTGTTTTATGCAGGGTTTTTTCTCCACTTTTCTGTAATTTAGAACATTATTTATGGATACCTACTGTATGCCAGTCCCATTCTGGGGACACAGGTGGGTCACACAAAGTAGGCCACTTAATGCATGGCACTGGGCAAGCCACCTCTCTCTGTCATGGCACTGAGGCTTGCTCATGCTAGGCAAGTAAGTACTCTACCACTGAGCCACAGCCCAAACCTGTGCCTCATTTTCTTTTTTTTTTTTGGTACCACTGAGCTAAATCCCTGACCTCTCATTTTCCTCCTCTGCAATGCAAGCAACAGTCTGTCCCTTGCAGGGCTGTTGGCAGTGTTAGCAGTTACAGCTCCCACTCATCAAATGCATACTCCTTGCCAGGCACAGGACTCGAACCAGTAATACCCTTGGTGACCCTTCACAACACATCCTCTGTCATTCTTGTTTGACACAAGGAGCAGCTTGAGGCTCAAGAAACTTGAAGGTCTGGCCATGGTGGCACATGCCTGTAATCCCAGCACTCTGGGAGGCTGAGGCAGGATTGCCACGTTTAAACTCAGCTTAGGCAAATTAGTGATTTAGTGAGACCCTGTCTCAAGATAAAAAATAACATTAAAAAAAAAATTAGGGTGGCCTGGGGATTTAGCTCAGTGGTTCTGCCACCTGTCTTGTAAGCACAAGGTCCCAAGTTCAATCCCTGGCACCAAAATAAATAAATAAATAAATAAAAACTGGGGATATAGCTCAGTGTGAAGATTCTTGGTTCTATCTTCAGTACTGCAAAACGGACCAGAGATTTAGCTCAGTGACGCTGTGCCTTCCTTGCAAGTGCAAGATCCTAAGTTTGATCCCTGGTACTGGGGGGAAAAAAATCAATTGGTTCTGGTAGTACAAGAATAAAGAGAAAGAGCGCCTTGCCCAGGGCCTTACAGACTGCAAGTGGCAGAGCAGACATCTGACCACCAGGTGTCCTAGCCTCATGGAGGTGGCACTGAACGTGGGCATCCTTCCAGCCACTTCCCTGGAGCCTCCAGCTTGCGTTTCTTAGAGGGTGAGGTATTGGATGGAGGCCTCAGGGGCCAGTGCCCACCTGGCCTAGCTCATTACTCATTCTAGCTGCACGTTTTCCCCGACATGTGAAAGGCTGGGTTTCTTTTTCTTTCTTTTCTTTCTTTTTTTTTTTTTTTTTTTTGGTAGTGGAGATCGAACTCAGGACCTTACACTTGCCAGGCAGGTGCAGCACCACTGAGCTACATCCCCAGCCCAAGGGTGGGTTTTCTGAGAGACTGTCCAATGTCACTTCCACCCTGACTAGCTGGGAAAACTGAAGCCCACAGATGGTCTGTGACTTCCCAAGACTACAGTGCAAGTCAGGAGTAGTTTTGGGACTGGGACCCAAAACCAATTTAGGACACTTCTTGGATCTTCCTCTTACCCCTTCCGGTCTGTTCCAGGGAGAGAGGAACTGGGGGAGGGGGCATGTGTGTGCTGGTTTGTATGTGTTCAAAACTGCACACTGAGGCAGTCATGGTGGTGCATACCTGAAATCCCAGCTGCTTGGGAGGCTGAGGCAGGAAGATTGCAAGTTCCAGGCCAACCTGGACAACTAAATGAGACTTTGTCTCAAAGAAATTTTTCTATTTTTTTGGTACCGGGGATCGTGCTCAGGACCTTGCTCTTGTGAGGCAGGCGGCAGAACCACTGAGCTAAATCCCCAGCCCTCAAAGAAATTTAAGAAAAAATGTTTTAAAGGGCTGAGGATGTAGCTCAAGAGTAGAACATTTGCTTACCACGTGTGAGGTCCTGGATTCAATCTCCAGTACTGAAGGGGAAAAAAAGGCAAGAGAAAAACCCTTGCACACTGCTGCATGCCCAAGCATTTGTGGGGCAGACACTGGCATGCAGAGATTTGTGGATCAATAAACATCCCTTCCCACTTCCTCTCTCTTCATTTATTCATGAACTCTGAACTCCTTGGCTCCAGAGAAGCTGCCTGGAAGAAAGCAATTAGAGCATAATCAGAGCTTCTCCTATTATCAGCTCTCGGCGGGGAGAGGGTTGGCTGGGGCTTCCCTGTAGCCCCAGCTCCTGAAGCTGCCACTCAGCTCATGCTCTCCCACAGAGACACTGACACCTGCACCTGCAACATGGGGGGAGGGATAAGGACCTCTCCCTAGAGGCTGGGGAGCGGGGCTTCTGCCCTGCACACAGTACAGCGTGGTGAGTTAGAGAAGACCCCAAGTCCCTTCGCACTAAGCTTCCTAGGTGCTCCTGGCAGATTGTAGTGATTGAAAGCTACAAGGACTATAGGAAATATAAATTGCCTGGGGGAGCCAATTTACCAGGCAGGACTCCATTCATTGCCAGGTGATTAATAGTAATAGTAACAGTAACAGCAAGTTGGGTTTTTTGGTTTTGTTTTTTTTTTTGGCTTTTTGAGATACTATGGCCTTGAACTCACTGTGTAGCCTGTGCTGGCCTTGAACTCATGCTCCTCCTGCCTCAGCCTCCTAAGTACTGGAATGCTAGGCATGCCTGTGCTTCTGCTACAGGTGCATTTCTTCCTTTGATTCTGTGGTGATCCCAGGGGGCACATAACCATTATGTAGATATTGTCTTTTATGTACAAATGGAGGAAACAGGGGCTGGGGATTTAGCTCAGTGGTTTCTCGTGGTCTGCCTCGAAAGTGCAACATCCTGAGTTCGATCCCTGGTACCAAAAAAAACAAACAAACAAGGAAACAGTCTTGAGATATGACTAAGCCTGCCTGGGTCAGCACTGTTGGTGTAGACCTCTAGCCCAGGCCTCTTGCACTTCAGACTGCTTGAACTTTGCATTTTCCATCCTGATGATCAAGTTGGGCTGTAGTTGTCTGGAGCTTTCTTGTGGAGGGTCTTGAGAAGCTGTTTGGGGTGCCCTTCCAGATGACCTGTCCCAGCTGAGGTGGAAGGATCACAAATTCAAGCCCAGCTTGGGTAACTTAGTGACTTAGCAAGACTCTGTCTCAAAATTTAAACTAATAGAGGGCTAGGGATGCCAGCGTGCCAGCTGAGGGCAGAATGGGAAGATCCCTCCACCAGTCTGGGTCACCACTCCCACATGGGTCACAGCAGCCTTGGCAAAGGAAAGTGAGGGCTTGGTAGAGAGGAGGCTCTGGCCTCTGAGAGGAGGTCAATATGCTGAGAAGGAAGCCCAGGTGGGTGTGGCTTCATGATGCTGACAGGAAGAAACTGCCACCAAGGGCCCACTTGGAGAGAGGAGGATGATGGCCAGATGGGGTCAGAGGGGAAACTTAGGGCTACAGGGCCAGTGGGCTTCATTCTGGGAATGAGAGGAGGAATCTGGGGACAACCAGCCTTCCTTCTTCTCTTTCCCTGCCCCACCTGAGGGGAGGTTGCTATGGCAGCCACCTCCCCTCATGGACCCCTCTGTGGGACCCTGCCCCTTTCTCCAAGTGACAGGTGGTCACCTTGGTAACAGGCCCTGTGCCCAGCAGGCATCTTGGCCTTCCCAGTGGCCTCTTCCCTTTCACATGAGAAGCTGTATTGTTCTGCAGCAGCTCTGTCCAGCTGGAGGTGACATCCACAGAGACCAACTTTCAGATTCAAACCCTTTTGCTAGCCCCTCACCGACTGCCCTGGAACTGCCCTCCCATCGGCTGTTGGAGTGACCTTAATAAAGTGCAGTGCTGATCCTGCCTAGCCTTCCTCCCTGCCTGATGAAGCCTAAAGTCATGGTGTCAGAGTCACTCGGAGGGCTTGTTAAAGCACACACTTCTAGACCTCTCCCCAGAGTTTCTTATTTAGCAGGTCTGGTGTAGGGCTCTAGAATTTGTGTGACCAGGGAATAAACCCAGGGCCTTCAGACTTAGCTTCATCCCTAGCCCTCTATTAGTTTAAATTTTGAGACAGAGTCTTGCTAAGTCACTAAGTTACCCAAGCTGGGCTTGAATTTGTGATCCTTCTGCCTCAGCCTCGCAGAGTCCCTCGATTATAGGCATGTGTGACCACACTCAGATTAGAATTGGATTCTTTATGAAGTTTCCAGATGGTGCTGCTCGTGATTGAGGACCACAGTAGTCTAGACAGTGGGACACTGAAAGTCTGCCTGCTTTGGTACTTTGTTTTTTTGTTTGGTTTTTGGTTTTTGGTTTTTGGGTTTTTTTTTTTTGTACCGGGGATCAAACTTGGGACCTTGCACTTGCTAGGCAGGCAGCGGAACCACTGAGCTAAATCCTCAGCCCTGGTTTTTGGTTTTTTTGAGACACTGTCTCATAGACCTTGAACTATGTAGTTCAGGCTGACTTTGAACTCACAGAAGTCTGAGTGCTGAGATTACAGGCATGTACCACTATGCCTGGCTGAATTGGTCTTCTGCCTCCAGAGTCCTTTCCCCTGTCCATCTTTTAGGCTGGCTCATTCATCATTTCCTCTGTACGCACCTTGCCCTTGCCCCTCAGCCCACGGACATCATGCTGTTGCATTTCTGCTCCCAGTTCTACATCGAATCCTTCTCCCTGGTCTGTGAGCTTGCTGAGGCCTGGTGCAGTATCTGAGAGCCAGGCATGGAGCGTGGCCTTCCCAAGGCGCTCGGTGAAGGGGTGATGCTTGAGTGAACCCCAGGCAGGTGAAGGCAAGTGACTAACCACAAGGCTTCCCAGTCCATTCAGCCAGCCAGACATCCACTGGGTTCTCACTGCACCGAGCATGTGCGGGTGCTGAGATGCGGGGTAAGGGAGGCACAGGTACTGCCCTTGGGGATTCCAGTGCCGTCAGTGATCACACTTGGGATGTGCTGTTAAAAGGTAGCCATGGGCCAGGGATTTAGCTCAGTGGTTCCGGCGCCTGCTTTGCAAGTGCCAGGTCTCGAGTTCAATCCCTGGCACCAAAAAAAAAAAAAAAAAAGCAGGCAGGAAGCCAGTAAGAAATGTGGGATCACACAGAAGGCTTCTCAGAGACCTTTAGTGGTCAGGGTAGAGCTGAACAGGTAAGGCCCAAGCCCTTCCGCATGGCTTCTTGCTGTCACTCTGGACTTCCAGCCTTCCAGAGGAGCAGACAGGACACAAGAGAGGGATTCACTGGGTCACAGGTGGCACAGGACAGAGCTGAGACCAGAACTTGATTTCCCGAGCCCTCCACTCCCTGGGAGCATTTACCAGGTTGCTCACAGAGGACACCACAGCCCGCTTGCCGAGGGGCCAGTACCAGGGATATTAGGGGGCCGTACCCTGCCCTCCTCAGGGCATGCCCCTTGCTACACCCTCCTACCTAGACCCCACTGGAGATACTCAGACCCCCAGAGTCTGCTGACCAGGCAGCTCCAGGCCCACTTGCAAGACCTGCGGGGCCTTCTCCATAGGAGAGCCTGTGTTGCTGGTATATTCACACCTGGACTGGGAGAGCAAGCTGACTGCTGGGTGTGTGTGCGTGCGTGTCTGTCGCTGTTGTGTGTTCTTGAGAGTTCAGACCTGGGTATGAGGCCCCCTCCAGAAATATGAATGTCACCTTGCCTGGCTTTCCCAGATGTCCAAAGATGCACCTCTCTTCTGGCACCAAACTCAAAGCAGTCAGAGAAATTGAAATTCCCAGCCTGGCTGTCCAAACCAGTAGGTATGAGAAGGAGGATATAACATATTTTGTTTGAGAGTTATCTTGGTTATAGTTCTTAACTATTTAGGCACATGATGTGTAGCCTCCATTGGTGCTCTTGCCCTGGTCCTTTTTTTTTTTCTTTTTTTTTTTGGTACCAGGGATCAAACTCAGGACCTTGCACTTGTGAGGCAGACACAGTGCTCAGCCCTTTTTTTTTTCTTTTTTGAGACAGGTCTCACTATGCAGTTCAGGCTGGTCTTGAACTCACTATATAGCCCAGGCTGGACTCAAACTCATGGCAATCCTCCTGCCTCAGCTTCACAAGGGCTGAGATTACAGCCATGCATCACCACGTCCAGCTGTTTGCCCTGGTCCTGAAAGCACCCAAACATTAAAGAGCAGGGTCTGGATGTGGGGGTCAGGTGCAAAAGAGTCTCCCCTGCTGCTTAATCAGCCTTGGGGATTGCCAGCTTCTCAGCCTGTCACCGCCTGTCTGGCCAGCAGCCCCATGAGCCATCCGAGTGGACTCCTGTCCCCAAGCTGCCACTAGCTGTCATCCCCAAGACAGGCCACCAGGGACACAGGGATCCTCCGCTGAAGTGAGAGGCTGTCTGGGGTCCAGCCTGAGAATCACATGTAATTGTCAGCTCTGACAGGCTGGACTCCATAGGCCGGGAAGTGGGGCCTAGGAGGCTGTGGAGACGGTTCCTCAAGCCTGCTAGGCCCAATGCTTGACGTGTGTGATCAGCTCTCACCCTCCCAGCTGCAACCGGGGTGGCAGGATCGCCACACCTTGCAGAAGAGGAAGCTGCAGGCCTGGGAGCCCTGTCTTTGTTCTTCCCTAGGAACGTGAGCAGCAGAGGCCTCACGCCTCTCAGCCTCATTTCCTCATCTGAAGAGTGGAAATGATCATACCTATGTCTCCGAGCTGCCAAGTGAACTCAGTGAGAGGAGACATGAAGAGCACTCAGCACTGCACCTGGTACTTAGTTAAAGCTTAGAAAATCGAGACTTCTTTGATTATGGCCTGTAGGAATCATCATCACCGGTGCTTAGTGGGCAGGTGTGTCTGTGAAACCTGTAGTCCTCGCTGTCTGCTGGAGAGAGTCCTCCCAGCCACAGAACCCTGCAATGCAGGGAGGGTCCCCAAGAACCTCTCTCAGGGATCCTCCCACCCTTTGTTGTACACAGAAACCAAGGGGAGGGGTTTTTATGTCCAGTCTTTGACTCCTTTCCACACTGCCCTAGGCGAGGACAGGGAACCTGGCATTGGGGCCCTTCAAGGATTTTTCTAGAGAGAAGGCTGGTGCCACTTCTGAGGTTGGGTATGTGATTCCAGACAAAAAATAACCTGAGCAAAATACACTGTCCCAGGAAAGCGGAAGAAATTGTCCCCACTATACCCAGTTCTGGACATCTGCAGGTAAGAGTCTGCAGCTAAACTTTCCCCGTGGCCCCCGGTTTCTGGCTGGGGTTGGTGGGGAGTAGTGGCAAGGTGCCCACAGTGTAGGAGGTGCCACTGAATAAATCCTAATGCCACAGACATCTTCAGGAGCGGAGACTCAAACTTGCTGGCACACTTGAGCTCAGGAAGGGCTCATTCCCGCAGGGAAAGAGCTACCCACTCTCCTGGTAAGGTAGTGAGTGAGTCTGTCTAGTGCATGGACTCTAGGGCCAGAGACCTGGTACAAATCTTTGTCAGCCAGGAGACCTCGGGCAAGTGACTTCGTGCTTCAGTTTCCCACGTCCAGATAATCTGAGTGTGTGTGTGTGCCTGGCGTGTTTCTGTGTGGAGTAAATGAAGAATGCCTTTCCAAGCATTGGAGAGACACATGGCATATAAATGTTGGCTGTTATTACCCCTTCCTGTCATTTTGGGAGTCAGGTGCCACCTATACGGAGTTCTGCTCGGCATGGCACATAATAGGTCCTAGGAGCCAGGCCTTCTCTTCCCTCTCTCTCCAGCCCCTACCTGCACAAGGCCAGCACCTCCTCCAACAAGTTCTCCCAGCCCCTGGCCCAGGGCCAGGAAACGCTTGCAGGAGGCAGCTCCACTCCTCCCTCAGCTCCTCTCTGCCCTCCTTTTCAATCTTCCTGCCTACCCAGGGGAGGACAGAGGGAGCCTGGAGAGCTGTGGAGGGGCCTGTGGGTGTCTGGCTAAGAGCTCAGGCTCTGGGGTCAGACCGCCTGGTGTGCCACAGTCTCCCCCTCTGCAGCCCTGAGATCTTGAGCTAGAGCCTGCTTTCCTTGGAAGAATAGGTCCACCCTGCCCCTCATCTGTAGTTATGAGGGCTAAATGGGATGGTGTACACTGAGTGCTTGGCACAAAGCCTGGCACAGAGTCAGCGCACCCAAAATCTGAGCCATTGTCCTTAATGCTTGTGCGCAAGTTCAGAGCAGGGCACATCAGTCACTGGGGTCTGTGTAACCCTTCTCCCCCATCCCTTGTTTCCAGGCTGCACTCAGGGCTGCAAGTGACTCCTTTGGCCAGATCAGAACGGAACACTACTCCCCATAGTAGGTGGATTACCGTCAAAAGTGGCACTCCGCCACTCACTGATTCCTTCATGCCCCCTTAGCCTGTGACAGGAGATGAGCAGGGCAAAGGGGAGATACCCGGCTGCAGGTCCCTCACCTTGAAGAGCCTCGGCACCCTCACCAGTCCCACGGGGCTGATGATTCCACACCCCAGGCTGGCTTGCACCACAGTCCAGATGTTGGTGGCTGCTATGATCCTCCCCTGGAAGGAGAAGGAGGCTGAGATCTCAGCCAAGGCTGGGACAGTAAATTGTAGGGGATCCCAAGGTTGCCCCACACCTTTGCCCACTGGCTCCTGACACCACTGCTGTTGCTGGGCAGACTTCCCCACCTGGCTCTTGGTCAGAAGGAGGAGCAGGCAGGAGTGGCTGCTGTTGCCATAGCAGTGAGGCTGGTTTCCAGTCAGTTTCCTTCTTGGGCGCCTCAGTACAGGAGGCCACCAAGTAAGTGAGGGAATGGGATTCTTTCCCCCATGCATCAGGTCACTCGAAGAGTGACCCGGCCAGGGGAAATGACCTTCCAACTCTTGTTTGATCCCCCACAATAGGTGCCTGACACCTCGAGGGTGATGTTTGGTCCCCGGGGGCCACTCCCAGCCTGCTTTCCTGCTTAGCCTGTGGCCCTGCCGCATCAAGTTATGGGCATGTTCTGCACAGTTTTCCTTTTTAAAGCATACACCGTGGGTCCTGGGTGTAGCTCCGGGGTAGAGTGTGTGTTTAGCATAGGTGAGAGGTGCTGGGTTCAATCCACCAACACAGCTAACTAAATAAATAAAGTACACACTCTGTGGCTTTTAGTACATTCACAGAGTTGTGTAGCCCTCACCACTAATTCTAGAATATCTTCATTATCCTAAAAAGACACCCTGAATCTATTAGCAGTTACTCCCCACCCCCGCTTGCTGCTAGCCCATGGCAGCTACTAATCCACTTTCTGTTTCTCTGAATAGGATTTGCTTATTCTGGACATTTCATATAAGTAGAATTATACAGCATGTATCTGGTTTATTTCACTTACTATAATGTTTTTAAGAGGCATCCAGTTGTATCCTGTATCAATACTCCGTTCATTTTTGTGGTTTAATAATAATCTCCTGTATCAGTGTATCACATTTTGTTTATCCATGAGTTGATGGGCTTTTGGGCTTTTATGTGAGCATTTGTGTACAAATTTTTTTTTTTTTTTTGAGACAGGTTCTTGCTATGTAGCCCAGGCTGGCCTCAAACTTTTCTTCCTCTTTCTTCCTTTCTTTCTTCTTTCCTCCCTCCTTTTGCCCTCCCTCTCTCTCCCCCAACCTCTTTCTTTCGTGTACTGTGGGTTAAACCCAGAATCTTTGCACTGAGCTATATCCTCAACTTCCCCCACCTTTCTTTATTTTTATTTTTTCTGGCAGTGGGAATTTTTTTTTTCAGTACAGGGAATTGAACTTGGGACCTTGCACTTGCCAGGCAGGTACAGTGCCACTGAGCTAAATCCCTGGCTGGTAGTGGGAATTGAATCCAGGGCCTTTGCACTGAGATACATCCCCAGCCCTTTTTTGGGGGGCGGTACCAGGGATCGAATTCGGGTCCTTGTGCTTGCAAGGCAAGCAGCGGAACCACTGAGCTAAATCCCCAGCCCCTCCAGCCCTTTATTATTATTATTTATTTATTTTTGGTACTGGGGATCGAACTTGGGTTCTTGCACTTGCAAGGCAGGCGGTGGCACCACTGAGCTAAAGCCCAGGCCTTTTTTATTATACTTCTAAATTTTGAGACAGTGTGTTGCTACAGTAAGTTGCCAAGGCTGGGCTTGAATTGCAATTCTCCTGCCTCAGCCTCCCAGAGTGCTGGGATTACAAGTGTATACCACCACACCCAGTTTATTATCTGTCTTTTTTATTACTTTTGAGCATATTTTCATGTGTAATTAGTATATTTTTGGAGCAATTTCTATTCAAATTCTTTGCCCATTTTAAAATTGGGTTATTTATCTTTTTATTAATGGATGAAAGTTTTTTATATATTTGGATTCTAGACCCTTACCAGATGTATGATTTACAAGTATCTTCCATTCTGTGGGTTGGCTCTCTCTTTTTTTTTTGGTACCAGGGATCAAACTCAGGACCTTGCGCTTGCGAGGCAGACAGAGGCACCATTGAGCTAAATCCCCAGCCCCATTTAGGTTTTTGATACATTTTGAGTTTTAAGATATGGCAGGAGGGCCCGGGATTTAGCTCAGTGGTTTCGTTGCCTGCTACTCAAGCACAAGGACCCGAGTTTGATCCCCGGTACCAAAAAAAAAAAAAAAAGATATGGCAGGAGGTGGGAGTCCAGTTTCATTCTTTTGGGTGAGGACGGATGTTTAGTTGTCCCATCACCATTTGTTGAAAGGATGAACTTGTACATTGAGTGGCTGTAGCATCCTTGTTGGAAAGAAATTGACCATCAGTGTATGGGATTATTTTTGGACTCTTTTATTCCATTTATCTGTATGTCTGTCTAAAGACATAAGTGCCTGAACTACACTGTCCTGAGTACCTTAGTTTTGGTTTTGCTTTTGAGACAGGGTCTCACTATGTAGTTCAGGCTGGTCTCTCATGCTGATACTCTTGGCTCAGCCTCCTGAATACTGAGATTACAGGTGTGATCCCCTATGCCTGGTTTTTCTCTGGAGAAATTTATCCTAAGTATTTTCTTCCTTTTGATGTTATTGTAAATGAAATTATTTTCATCTTTGGATTCTTCATTGCTAATATGTAGAAATAACAAATGACTTTTGCATATTGATCCTGGATTCTGCACCCTCACTGACCTATAAGCTCTCATATCTTAGCTTTTTCCACATAGGAGATCATGTCCCCTACAAATAGAGAGTTTTATTTCTTCTTTTCCAATCTGGATGACTTTGGTTACTTTTTCTTATCTTAACTGTCCTAGCTAGAACCTCCAGGACAATGCTAAAAAGAAGTGACAAGACAGGTGTGGTGTTGCACACCTATAATCCCAGGCTTGGGAGGTTGAGGCAAGAGGATCTCCAAGAGTTTGAGGTCAGCCTGGACTGCATAATGAGTTCAAGGCCAGCCTGGGCTACACAGCGAGACCTGCCCCCATTCCACTGGGCGCCAGGAGAGGCCCAACACCAGGTCAGTGTCCGTGAGTGCTGCTTAGGCGGATGAGAAAGAGAGGACCAAGTGGCCCCACAGGCCAGGCCGCTGCTGGACTGGATCGGTTGGGTGGGGGAAGGGCCACCTGGCCTCACGGGGGCATGTGTGGAGGACAGCCTGTGGTCCCTCCCCTTCACAACAGGGGTGCTCTGGGCCCAGACTCACTGCAGCCCCACAGCCAGCACCTGCATAGCCATGAGCCAGGTAGTATTTGGAGCCCTTTACACATGTTCCCTTCTACAGCCTCACAGTGACCCCATGGACGTGTGCTCTTGGCTTCATCCCCTTTTCTTTTAAATTTTGAGACAGTCTCACTAAGTTGCTAAACTGCCCATGCCCAAGCTGGGCTCAAACTTGCCATCCTCCAGCCTCAGCCTCCCAGAGTGCTGGGATTACAAACCTAAGTCACCAGGCCAAGTTCATCATCCCCATTTTATTTTATTTACTTACTTACTTATTTATTTAGGTTCCTGGGATCGAGCTCGGGTCCTTCCGATTGCGAGGCAGGCGGTGGAACCATTGAGCTAAATCCCCGGCCTGTCCCCATTTTAAAGATGAAAAAATTAAGGAACAGACATGTTAAGTGACCTGGCTGAAGGTCACACAACTAATAATCTTGAAGATAGGATTCACACTCAGATAGTGTGGCCATACTTTTAATATACCATGAAGCTCTTGAGGAACAAACAGCAAGAATCTGACTGGAGGCTAGGCACAGTGGCATGTGCCTGTAATCCTAACTACTTAGAAGGCTGAAGCAGGAGGATGTGACCAGCCTGGGCAAATTAATGAGATGCTGTCTCATAATTTACAAAGGGCTGGGGATAGAGGTCAGGTTTCAGTCCCCAATACCACACACGTACACACACACACACACCCCCCAAAACCAAAAATCCTACCTTAGTATGAAACCAAGGATTCAATAATTATTTTAATAATGAATGACAATGCGGGCATAGCAAGTTACTGTTTAGAAAGCGCATTCTATATATATATATATATATATTTTTTTTTTTTTTTTTAAACCAGGCCCTAACAAGCCTTTATTACAGGGCCAGATCTGCGGGGCTGTCTCTAAACAAAGGAGAGACAAAGACCTCTAGTGTATTGTTTTTGAGATCATCATTTTACTTGATCTTGCAGTTTCTCTGTAAAGAAGACAGGACATGTGGGACACACCTATAATCCCAGCACTCCAGAGGCTGAGGCAGGAGGATCTCAAGTTTGAGCCCAGTTTGGGCTACTGAAACCTTTTCTAAAAATAAAGTGCTAGGGATGGAGCTCAGTGCAAAGACCATGGGTTTAATCCCTGGTACTGCCAAAAACAAAACAAAAGAGAAAGGGAAGGAATGAAGAGGGAGGAAGAGATAGAGAGAGAAAGAAACAGCCTTAGAACTCTCTTCCCCATGAGAAGAAAGTAAAATCCAGAGAGGGAAGGTGGCTTGTCCAACCCACCATCATTTGTTGAACACCTAATATATCCAGAGTTCTTTACATTATTTACATAAAGCCAGGAAGTAAACATTACTCTCATTTTACAGCTGAGGAAACTGAGGCTCCAGGTGCCTTTGCAGAACCTGTGAGCTGGAGCATAATTCCAGGTCTCCCTGACTCAGAGCCAGAGCTGATAACTCCTGGGCTCCCGGCCTCAGCCGTGTTCACAATCGGTTTTAACTCCATGTGGTTTTCTTTGCTCTCCCCCAGCCCTCCGTCCCTCCAGCCACCCTGGAATTCTGAATGCTGCCGTGATGAATGTTCTGCCTAAGTGCCTGCTCCATTAAGGTGCTTTTTGCTGCAAGTTTTTGGCTTAATTATATGGCAGTGCCCATTGTGCTTAGTCGGGGAATCTGATTAATCACCCTTTTCTCTATCCAAATGTTCAGTTATCTGCAGCAGCATCTCTGGGGAGGTCCTGTTTGTGCTCAGCTCTTCCCTCCTCCCAGGACTGTGCTGCCCACTCCAGAGCCTGCCTTGGTCCCAGCAGTCTGGGCACAGCAACACGGACAGAGGTGGAGTGGGAATGGACCCAGGCTTGCCAAGAAAGGCCCTGGCGCGCGCGCGCGCACACGCACGCACGCACACACACACACACACACAATCCAGTCCAGCCTCCTCCCAAGTGCCTGGTCCCATTGGGCCTTACCTGCCTTTCTGGGACCACTGCCTGGCACCCGGGGCCTGAGGTCTGGCTGCAACTTGCCCATCCCTGCCACCTTCCAGAGCTGCCCTGTCATCTACACTATCCCACTTCCAAAGCTGGCCCAAGACTTCTGGGCTTTGTCCCTGAATGTGCTGCACCCAACACGAACAGTTGCATACCCCACCCACAGCTCAGGGTTGCACCCATGCCCCTCTACCCCTCCTTGGTTTCTTCCTTTGATGCCTTATTTTCTTATAAAAGTATTATTCCTAAAGGTAAAAACCTTGCAGAATCTCAAGGACTCCCCATAATCTTGCTCCCCAGAGCCACCAAGTTAATGGTTTTGTGATTCTTTCTCTATCCTTTCTCTTGGCCCCCTCTTCAAGTGGGCCCTGGGTTCCATCATGTGCAGCTACCACAAGTTACTCTGCATCCAGAGTTTTTTCATTATTCCTTTTTTTTTTTTTTTTTTGAGACAGGGTCTCAATATGTAGTTCAGGCTGACCTTGAACTCACTGTGTAGCCCAGGCTGGTGTCAAATTCGCAGCAGTCCTCCTACTTCAGCCTCCTGGGAACTAGAATTCCAGAGGTGCGCCACCACGCCCAGCTCATATTATCATAACTTTAATAATAGTTGACATATGTGGAGTGCTTACTACACCATACACTGCCATTATCTCATTCACATTATCTCACTTAATTTTTACAACTCCAGGAGGTGGGAAGGCCATCGTTATCCTCATTTTACAAAGGGGGAAACTAAGGCATGTGTCAAAGATAAAGAAAAAGCTCCTAAAGCGGTGAGTACCAGACCTAAACCGCCTGACTCAAGTGCCTTTTCCCACTGCTCTTAAGTCATCTATGGTCTTCAGAGGGGGTGGAGATGGGTCAGAGCCCATTCAGATGTCCTTTGCTCCCGGGATACACCTGCTGAAGGGCAGAGGCCATAGGAGACATTGTTGACAGAAGGTCAGACATGTGAAGCTGGCCTTTCCAGCTTCTAATCCACTTCCTGCTGGAACCCAGACATCAGGGAGGGCAAAAACCAAGTGGGAGGCAGTAGCACAGTCACTCCACATCCAGGGAGCAGGCTCCTGGGGTTGGGGAGAGGCCTGGACTTGGAAACACATCTAAGAGACTCCTCAGCCCTGTCAGCACCACTTTGAGGTGTGCATCCATGTCATCTCCCAAGGGGGAAACTGAATCAGAGTCACTCCCCCTGTGGACACTGTAGGTTTGCACCAGATGGTGGATGTGGAGATAGCCCAATGGGATGGAAAGATTTTGGATTTTTGTTAGGTTTCTCCCTGGTAGCAGCACCCTGGGCCCCACAACCCAGGATTTATGCAAATTAATGTAGATGTGTGTTAATTGGGTCACTACCAGGCACACAGTTCTAACAATGGAGCTGTCAGCTCAGAGGTGTAGTAAGACAGATGTGCCCAGAAGAAGCCTGCGGAGCCCCCCAACTGGGGAAGGGGTGGGGACGGGTCAGTGGTCACTGAGATGGGGGGTGGGGTTGCCATGGAGACAGAGGGCAGGCCCCTGCTTCCCAACAGGACCTGGGCTGGCCAGATCAGCCTGCTGAGATGGTCCCGGGCCTCCCTCCCAGCTCCAAGCTGGTCTCTGAGGGCTAATTATGTAGAAGGTAGTGACCAGCTGCTCACTGGCTCCCTGGCTCCCCCAGGCCCAGCTGAGGTGGAGGGCAGGGCCACAGCAGGAGGGTGTGAGGACCGACAGATGGCGGTCTGGTCTGGGGCTGGGTAGGAGGCTCTGCCCAAAGGAGGAGGAGGGGGATTGCTCTCCAGAGCCAAGGGCCCTCCAGCAGGGCCATGAAGGAAATTCCCAAGGATGAGTTTCCCATGCAAACTGGCCCCGTCACCAAGTCCCAGGGTGTGCTGAGGAAGAGCAAGGACTTGGCTCCATTTGGACCAGTTGGAGGCTTAGCTCTCCTGCATCCCCTTGCACAAGCCCCTTTACTGGGCCTCAGTTTCCTCATCTGCACATGGGGATGGGATTAGGAGATACGATGTGGGTGTGAAGGGTGGGTATAGCTCAGTGGCAGAGCACTTGCCTAGCATATACACAGGCCTGGGTTCAATCCCTGGTACCAAGATAATAATACAACAGGTGCTTAATAAAATATTCTAAGATAGCACCAGTGAGAGAGACTATCAGTCTCCTGGGTTGCATTTTTTTTGTGGGAAAGAACACCTTTCTGCCCTGACTTTTCTCTCACTGTCTGGACCGGGACTCAGGCCTCCTTGTTAGTGTCTTACTGGTGTCTGCCCAGAAGGGAAGAGGCAGGATGGTCCTTTCCATGACAGGAGCTGGGTCTACTGTCCTCACCACTGAGTTCTCAGGATGAGACACACGAAAGGCACTGGAGAAATATCTGAAGAATGAAGGAACCACCAGGTGTTAATGCTCAGAAGATGGTCTGGCTAGAAGTGCAGATGAATACACTTCAGGGTTCCATGACTGCCTTGGGTGGGGGTGCCTCACCCATTGGTCCAGAGCAGGCTCTGAGCCATCTCAGCCCTATGCGTTCTCCTCCCCTGATGGGGCTGAGCAAAGGAGGGGCGCAGAGACAGGCGAGATCCCAGCTCTGCCGCATCCATGTGACTGTGGGGAGAGAGCGCCCTGGGCTGGCAGCTCCTGGAGGAGGGGAAGGGATGGATCTGGACATCATTCTCAGGCAGCAGGAAGCTGGACTGTGAGGACCCAGGCAGAACTGGGGACACTCGAGACTTGCAATCCAGCACTTGGGAAAAAAATACATTAGACCCTCAGCAGAGGTCACCCAGGCCCCAAGGCCAGTCTCCACAGGCAGGAAGGCCGTAACAGTGCAAGCCTGGACAGAGATTTGGAGCCACAGAGGCCTCCTATGCAGATGAGACACAGTGAGGCCCAGAGAGCAGAGCTTGGCCAAGTTCACACAGCACCGTCTGCTCTCGAGGATGAGGAGGTGTCAGAGCGTCCAGATACTCTAGTACTCTTCCTCTTCTTCCTTTTTGTTTTTTGAGACAGGGTCTCACTGTGTAGTTCAGGATGGTCTTGAACTCACTAGCCCAGGATGGTGGTCCTCCTGCCTCAGTCCCTCAAATGCTGGGATTACAGATGTAAGCCACCATGCCCGGCTTCTAGTGTTCTTTTACATCATCTCAGAGTTGAATCAAAATCTGAAGGCATTTTTTGTTAACTTCCTTTAAAAACATAACTTTGTTGTAAAACATTTCAGTAATACAGAAGCATGTATATATACTTAAAGTTGAAGCCTCCCTGTCTCCCATTTCCCACTCCCTGGAGATAAGCTCTTGTCACTGTTGTGTCTCTCCCTGGCTCTTGATGCTGCATTCACTGTCACACACATTTGGTGTCTTTTTGGCTTTTGTGAGGTTTTTTGTGTTTTTTTCACAATGGAATCACATTGTTCTGCTGCTTGGCTTTCTTCACTCGGCAGCAATAGCTTGGCCTTTCTCCAGCGGGTGGGGCTGTGGCTGGGCAGGAGAGGCAGAAAAGAGTTTGGGAACCTCACAGAAGGAACTCGGAGGTGTGGCCCGCCTGCAGAGGTCACTAGGCACCAGGAGGCCCCTGGCCCGGCATTGCCCTTTCTGGGCCCAAGGCTCCTCCTGGTGGCCACCTCTAGGCCTGTGCTCTCTGGGGCAGGGCCACGCCAGCTCCTTCAGTACCTCTTTCTCTGTACCCAGCCCAGGGCCTGGCACACAGTTGTTGCCCGAGAAATACTTGTTCAGTGGGTTCAGTCCCTCCTGTGCCTTCTTTCCTGCCCCTCCCTAAGACGACTTGGTCTCCACCACTCTGTTCCTTTGAACTTCTGGTTGGATGGCTCAGCTCATGCTCCAATGGCACTGACTGCAGGTGGAGCCCTCCCTGGCTTGCTGTCACAGTGACCCCTCCCCAAGGAGGGGCTGGACTCCCATCTCCAGGGCTCCTTCCAGCCTGTGGTGGAGCCAACCCACTCCCTCATTTCATGCATGAGGGACCAAATCGAGTTTAATTTTGTCAGCTGCCTCAGAAATCCACTGGGAAAAGCGAGGCTTGAGTTTGGGGGTACCGCAAAGGCTGTTATCGTGTGCTGAGTACCAGCTGTGTGCCAGGCACCAGGTTTGCTGAGAGCTTTGTGTGAACTGTCTGCATCCTCAAGAGTCTGTACCAGCGAGGAAACTGAGGCCTAGAGAAGGGGAGTCACCTGCCCGGGGTCAGTGACTAACCTGGGCTGCAGCTCAGCCCTTCTGGACCCCAAACCAAAAAGTCAGTAAAGGAGAACCACTCTGGACAAACTGTGCTTCAGGAACTTAAGAGCCACCTCCCTTCTCAGCCTGCAGATACCAAACTTCTGTGTGTAAAGCCTGTGGCCTTGTGGCCAGGAAAGTAGTTGACTTGCAGAATTGGCTGGCAAGGGCTCGGGTATAAGAGGTTTCTGATGGGTTCCGTGGCTTGACCACCTCCCTGCCGTCACCCCCAGCCCCCAGCCGGCTTCCTGAGGCTGGGGTGGGCCCATCTGCATTATTCATCCTTTGCCCCTCCACCCCCCACCTGGGGTTGGGCTCCTGGGGTTGGTGTCTAGACAGACAAGAGCATCCTACTGAGAACAGAGGCAGTCCTGACTAGGGGCTGAAGGTTCCCATGGCAACAGCATCCCCCCTCAGCTGGCAGCAACCAGATAAATAATCAAGGGTGGGGGTGGGGAGCTAAGGGTGGGGGAGGGGCAGCAGAGGGAGCCCGGGGCTTCACTCTGGAGAGGACGGGGTCTCTTTAGGTTTGAAGGAGGCTGGGGGGAGGGGACTGGTACGGCCAAGTGCGAAAAAAGATGGGTGGAGAAAAGTGGTGGGATGTGAGAGATTTGGAGGATCAAGGAGCCAGGGTCAGGGAGCAGGAGAGCGACCCGGAGCCTAAAGTTGAGGTTCAGCAGGAAGGCCGTAACAGTGCAAGCCTGGACAGAGATTTGGAGCCACCAAGGCCTCCTATGCAGCTGGACCCAATGGGGGCCCAGAGCCCTGGAAGCCAACCAGGTTTGGATGGGTTGAATTGCCACTGAGACACCTGGTAAGTGGCTGGTGAGAAAGGGGGCTGAAGGCTGATGATCCAGCAGGCTGGCAGTCATGAGGGTGGTGGGGCGCACGTTTCCCAGGACATATGGTGCAAAAAGGGCCCAGGTTGGAGCCCTGGGGCCCTCTGAGATCTAGGGCCAGAATCGGGGAAGTAGCTGGGGAGAGAAGGGAATCAGTTTAACTTTTATCACCTGTGCTATGCCAGGAACTGCCCTGGACACTAAACGTACCACAGTGCACAACAAGCAGGAGCCCTGCCTTTGGGGAGCACTCCACCTAGTGTAGGGGCCAACAGCACGTAGGAGAAGTTGGCACCTTGGCTCGTGGTTAGTGCCGTGGAAAAAATAGAGCCAGGGGACAGGGTGTTCTGGGGAGGAGAGTTTGAAATCATGCTGACTCTCCTCAGGACCCTGTGGCTAAATCCTACCCACTTTACTGGCAAAGAAGCTGAGGCACAGGCAGGTTAGTGACTTGTCTGGAATTGTGTAGTACATGGTGAACCAGGGTTCCAGCCCAGGCTTTGCTCCTAACCACTAGGTCATGCTGCCTCTGGGGCAGAAGCCAGGGAAGAGTGTCGCTGGCAGGAGAAGGCATCTTCGGGTATCTTCTAGCAGGAGCAGTGAGGAAGCTAAGCCCTGGGTTTGGTGACATGGAGGTCATAGTGACCTCGGAGAGGACTGTTTCGGTGGCTCAATGGAAAGCTGCACAATGGTGGCCGTAGGATGGCAGGCGGTATGTGAGACCTTTGAAACATTTTAGATGTAACAATTGAGATAGGGCCTGGAGGGGGTGTTAATGGCAGAGGCTTGGATGTGTTCAGGACCCAGTGGCAAGGGTGCTGGGGAGAAGGGGAGCTGCGTTTACAAAACCAAAGGGCCCGTGGGTGGGGCCGGCTCCTGAGAAGGCAGAAGCAGGTGCAGGGACTGACCTTGGCAGGGAGGATACAGGGAGCATGGGCACCAAGCCACCACTGAGAGAGAGAGCACAGGGGTCCCAGGACCCAAGGACCAGGGGAAGATCCTAAACTATCATGGGAGATGCCCAGTGGGGCTGTGGATGATACCAGGAGCCGCCTTGAAGCCATGAGTGTGGTCTGCTGTGGACCCTGGGTGACTGTAGAATGCTGGGCTGGTGTGTGGACACTGGGAGAGTGGACCACGGGTCTGTCCAGCTGTGGGCTTCGGACAGATATGACGAAAGGAGGAGGAGTTCCAGGCTTTCCCAGCAGCATAAGACTGGACCTTTCATTCTGAAGGGTGTTGGGAAGTCACCTAGGGGATCTGGAGAGGGTTTTCAGATTGGTGACTTCGGGGCACTGTCCAAGGGGTGCTGGGGATGAAGAGAAATGGAGGTCTCGGGAAGGCACTTGAGAGACTGGGATGTGCCAAAGGGGGTGTCCCCAGATGCAGAAGCTGACCAGGAGGAAGCAGGGGCCAAATTCATCTTCAAGAGGGTGTAAGATGTGGTGGCACGTGCCTGTAATCCCTGAGCTCTGCAGGCTCCAGCAGGAGGATCACCGTTAAGCCTAGCTGGGCAACTTAGTGACTTAGCAAGACCCTGTCTCAAAAATGTTAAAAAGGGCTGGGGCTATAGCTCAGTGCAAAAGCCCTGGGTTGACCACACACACATCCGAAAGCACTGAGCCTGAACCAGGTGGCGGCCAGCCACCCTCTGCCTGGAGATCTGAGAAGAGGCCACATAAGTTGCCTCCTGGAACTTCCCTTCTGGCACACTTAGGAGAGATTGGAGGAGGCTGCTTGATCTGGCTTGCACCTTGAGCTGGTAAAAACATCCCCAGAGCTGGTTTTGTCCCTCAGTGGACATAAATTTGAAATCTTTGCAAAAGACCAAGTTGCTGTTGCTTCCACACAGTTCCTCTCATCAAAGAGGTCTCATCACGGAGACACATGAGGCTGTTTATGATTTATGGTTGTTGTGGCCTCAGAAGATTGTTTCTAAGACAGCACAACCAGATGGGGAAGATAGTCCTCCTGCTTCCTTGTTATCAGTATTTGTTAATTAGCTGCTGCACATTCAGGAGTTCTGGAATGTTTGACTTGGTGTTCCCAAAAAAAAAAAAAATCATAACCTTAAAGGCTGGGAGTATAGCTCAATGATAAAGTGCTAGCCTAGTATCACAGGGCCCTGGGTTCAATCCCCAGCAGTACCAATAATAATATCTTTAGAATTGATATTATTTAAAAGATATTGAATCTTTTTAAAGAGGTGTCTTTGGACTGGTGATGTAGCTCAGCAGCACAGCGCCTACCGGGCAAGCATGAGGCCCTGAGTTGGATTCCCGGTACCAAAAAAAAAAGTTATCTTTAAGTCAGGCATTGTGTACACCTGTTACTCCAGCACTCTGAGAGGCTGGGGCAGGAGGATCACAAAGAACCTAACCTGGGCAACTTAGTGACTTATAGAGACCCTGTTTCAAAATTTTAAAGAGGGGGGTGTGTGGCTCAGGCAAAGGCCCTGGGTTCAATCCCCAGTACCACCAGAAAAAAAAGTATCTTTAAATTTGTCTCAATAAGGCCTGGGGCCGGGGATGTAGATCAGTGGCACCCTGCCTGCCTGGCAAATGCCCTGAGTTTGATTCCTGGTACTGGGGGTTGGGGGGAATCCTGGATTACGGTGCTGACTACACTGGTTTGAATTGTCTGATTTCCTATGCACCTCCTCTGCTAGACTGAGTTCCCCGGTAGCAAGTATCTTACTTCCTCTCTCTCACACACATCCCAGGCGAGGAGCCTGGATAGAGGAGGACATGTCAGGTGCCAATGGATGGAGGTTGGAGTGGCTGTTGGAGGTGAGGGGGGGGGAGGCCGAGGCGGGGCTGGGTGGGGCGGAGCAGCAGGGGCAGACCGGCCAATCCAGGAGGTCTTCCTGCTGAAGGAGGGAACTGAGCTGCACTCGACTACTAGCAAGGGCTTGGAGAGAGGAAAAGGAAGTGAATGTAGGACTTGGGTTGTCGTTTCAGCCACTCTGAGGCAGGCACTGACAGGGAATAAGCATTGTTATGGACCCTGGTCGACCTCCAGGGCCTAACTAAGCAGCTTAGACTGTTCGGTCTTCTATTAATTGGCCACCGTTTACCACATTCAGTTGTCTACTAGTTTATGTGATGTCTTCAGAGCCTCACTATAACTTGGCAGCAAGTTGTATTTAGAGTTGAAGAAATAGGTTCAGAGAAGGAGAGCGACTTGCTCTAGGCCACACAGCAGGGCTGTATGTGAACTGAGTTGGAGTAACTCCAATGCTGTGCTGTTGTTGTTGTTATTATTATTATTATTATTATTATTATTATTAATAGGGGTTTTGAGTAGGGGCCAGGGTGGGGTGGGGTATATTATCTCTCTATTGGACATATTTGGGAAAAACATCTCTGCAGTTACACCTTCAGTATCACTGTCAGTCTCCTTCATCCTCTGATGGGGACTTTCTTCCCTAGGAGCAAGTACTGGTGGAGGTGAGAATGTCAAGCTGGACCCCAAGCCATGGGCACTGCCAAGGCTGGGCTGAGTCGGGGAGAAGGGGAAAGATTGGAAGTGGTAGAAGAGTCCTTGGGCTGGGGAGCAGCAGCAAGAAACCATGGAATGGCCCTGGATGGGCCTGGGGAGTTTCTCCCCCAAGGTCACCAGACCAGGCAGAGCTGGACTGTGTAATCACGTGACTCCTGTGTAGGGGAGACGAGCTCAAGTCCCGGCAGGCAAAGTGACCTGCCCAAAGTAACTCAGCAGTCAGGGGCAGACTCTGTCGGGACCTGCACCTTTTCACTTCCAAACCAGTGCCACTGGCAAAGGTATTCTTTGGTGCCCAGGTGAAACAGGTGGCAGAGAAAGGCCTAATCTGTCTCCTGCTGTGCGACCTTGGGCAGGTCGCTTCCCCTTTCTGAGCTTCATGTTCTCTTTCCTCCAAAATGAGACAATGATCCCATCCTTGCTTTTCTGCCAAGGACTATCCAGTGAGAGATGAACTTGGAAAGCTCTTTACCATCTGCAGTCCTGGGAGGGGAGCCACCAACAAGAGGCAGGCTGGCATCAGGTGAGGAGGTGCCAGGGCTGGATCTGCCACCACCAGGCCTCCTTCATGCTCTCATCCAAGCCTGCAGCTTCGTTGGTTGCTGCCCAAGCTTCACCATCTGTGTGGTGGTATCAGCACCACCTCTTGCCTCCCTGCCAGGAAAAGCCTTCTGGGATCTCCTCCCTTGGTCAGAATCCCCACCCCAAGCCCCAGACGCTCTTTTGTTCCCTTTATTTGAGTCAGGACTATTGGTTACAAGGGACAGAAATGAGAAGTATAAGGCGGGAGATTGCATTAGACACACTAGATCCTAAGACCCAAACTGTGTCGCCAGGACACTGCCCTTGTTTGCTCCCTTTCCTCCCACAGCCCCTCAGCTATGGCCTCTAGGGCAGGCCATCCTCCTGGGTGACAAAGGTGACCACAAACACCTCCAGGCTGATACCACTTCCACTCGGGTATCCTGGCAGGCAGAGAGCAGCCATGTCCCAATTGTCCCCACAGATATCCAGAATGACACTCAGGGGTGGGGGCAGGGGCCACCCACTTAGGATGAGTGCTAAGCCTAAAACCATTACTGGGTCTTGGCTGGGCCTGAGTTACCTGCCCACCCCACAACCTAGAAATGAACCCAACCCCACACAAGCCCCATGGACAGTGGTAGAAGGTGGTTCTGAAAAACAGATGAAGTCTGTCACCTGAAGAAGGAACGTTGGACAGCCAAACATAATAGTTATCCTTGGCACTGTTGTTTCTAAGTATATTAGCTAAAAAATCAAACCAGGCCCTCCTGGGGAGTGTCAATTGTGTCCTGTATGTATCAGGTACCTTTTGCTGCATAACAAGTCACTCCAAGACATTACAAGTTTTTGTTGTTGTTGCTGTTACCAGGGATCGAACTTGGGACCTTTCACTTTCAAGACAGGCGGCAGAACCACTGAGCTAAATCCCCAGCCCGACATTACGGTTTTAAATAGACATTTTGTGTAGCTCGAGATTCTGTGATGAGTGGGGCACTTGTTCTGGGGTGGGCTGTGTGTTTGGTCACCTAGCGCATGAGCAGTCTGGAGGATGGTCTTGCTCACATATTTGGTGGTTGCCTGTCAGCAGGGTGCCTCTGTTCTCTCCCGCGTGTTTTTGGGCCTCCAGCAGTTCACCTTGGGAGTCCCTCACATGGTTCTCTCTGTTACATACTGTGCATTTTCCCAGCCTTCCCTTGTATCATTTGCTAAAGTTCCATTGGGCAAGGCTGGTCACATGACCCAGCACAGCCTTACCAAAGTGCCAAAGTGCACAGAAATAGGAAGAGGAAGAATGTGGGGTCAGTTCTGCAATCTGCTAGAACTCCCTCAGGAAAAGAAGTGGGGGAAAAATCCCTTCTCTGTGGCCCAGGGTTCCCATGGGCCAGGACAACCCCTGGTGAAGTGTCCTTGGAAGGAGTGACTCAGGCACAAGGATGTCCCTTGGCCCTGCAAGCCTGTGGCTTAGCCTCTCTCTCACCTGCTGGGACAGCCAGTCTGAGACCTGGCCCCACCAGACTCCCCACAAGGAGAAGGGGTGGAGTTCCAGTGGCCAGTGGGCCTCCTGGGCAGGAAGACAGTGTTCTGAACCCTGGCTCCTGGCTCCCTACAGCTCATCCCAAAAATGATGCTCAGGCTTAGGAACCCCCACCCTGCCCCCATAGACTTGCCCCTGAAGAAGCTCCCAACTCCCAGCATCCTTTTGGTGTGAAGAGCTGGATGACTGAGACTTGTGCCCATTACCATGGTAACTGATGTCACCTGTTCCACAAGGTTAGGGAGGAGTCCCTGTCCTCCACGGGTGACAGTGGACTCAGCCTATCTTTTCCACAGGTGGCTGCACTGCAGCGGCAGATCTTTGACTTCCTGGGCTACCAGTGGGCTCCCATCCTGGCCAACTTCCTGCATATCATGGCAGTTATCCTGGGCATCTTTGGCACTGTGCAGTACCGCTCCCGGTATCTCATCCTGGTATGGTTCACCTAGCCCCTTCCCATGCTGGGCCCCTCTTCTCACCCCTGTCCACCCCACTCTCCCTGCCCCTCTAGCCAGAACTATTCCCCAACCCTGGGCACCCAGACTGGCTTGTCTTGGCTCCAGCCCCAGGGGATGAATGCCCAAATCCCAACACTGCTTTGCTTGGAGGAGACCATTTTTCTTCAGAGATTTCCCGGAGAAATAATCCAAACATAAGCAAGACAGATCACTTAGCAGGAACCTTGTATGCACCAGGCACACTGCTGTTTCACATGCTTTATCTCATCTTTACAACAGTCCTATGAGGTCTGTCCTGCCATCTCCATTTTCCAGATGAGGAAGCAGAGACTCAGAAAGGTTGCGAGCCTTCCTAAAGCCACACAGCTAGTAAAGGCAGGGCCAGGATTAGAGCTTCAGATCTGCAGTGTCTTCCCTGTCACCAAGCTGCCTCAGCAAACCAGGGGGCACAGACCAAGGAGGGGGGTGGGCCTCATCTTATCCAGTTTCTCAGGGTACTGAGAAACTTCAGGAGACTTGGCTTTTGTCCCTGCTTAGTGATATGTGCATCAAGGACATGGTCTGGAGCAGCTGCTGTGGCCTGCACTCAAGCTCCAGGGGTCTGATTTTGTCCCTTCTCCCACTTCCTCTTTCCAGGCCGTGGTCCTCCACAATCTCTCAAACTCCTGTTTCCAGCTAGACTCACCTTGTGGTCCCTGCTGATTTTCAGGGGCCCCTGCAAGGGCTTCTGGGAGTTTTCCACTAAATCTACTGAGTGTGTGCCTCACAGTTACCATGACAATGGCAGGCAATGCCCTGCCAGCAAAAGCCCCCCTACAGCCACTCTAGGACTTCACCTCCCAGGAGCCAGGTGGCAGGGTCCTGTGGAGCTCTACATCCCCTGACGTAGGACACTTTGGACCAGTTCTCAGGAGAGCCCTGAGAGGCACTGTCGACTGTGCTGTTCAGCAGGTGGCAGCCACGCAGGTGCAGGCACGGGGCTTGTGTGGAGCATCCAGCTTCCAAGCCTCCTCTGCCCTGCCCTCTCTAGCTTTCGGCTGTGGCTGGGATGCTGTTCTCCTGAGAGGTGGTCACATCTGGGAGGGGGAATACTTAGGGGCTGAGAGGTCCCAGTGCTTCCCTCACCATGCAGCTCCAGACTCTCACTAGCCAGGTGCAGAGATTAATGGGGCCGCACGCACTGACCTGGGCCACTCAGGAGCAGTTTACAGAGCAAGGAGGGAGGATAGTGGCAAAATGAGTGGGCTAGGGGATGGGGCTCCCTTTCCATCTTGGAGATTCAGCTTGCTCTGCTCACCTCAGCCTTTCGCCAGGCCCCACATATTCCTCTGCCCCCACCTCCCCTGGGCCCCTCATACCAGCCCCAAGCATGTGTGAGAGGATGTCACCCTCATTCTCAGGCACCAGGCTTCAGGATGACTTCCTGTTTCTTTTGGTCCAAAGTTCTCAGTATCTTTAAACTACTGCTGACTCTACCCTCTCATGGAGGATCACAGCCACTTACAACAGTTCAGGCTTCATGGGGCTGAGTGTGTAATTCAGTGGTAGAGGACTTGCTTAGCACGCTCAAGGCCCTGGGTTCCATCCTCAGCACTGGGGGAAAAAAAAATCTTTCAGGTTGGGGATTTGGCTCAGTGGCACCATGCTTGCCTCAAAAGTGCAAGGTCCTGAGTTTGAGCCCCATTACCACAAAAAAAGTCCTCCTATGAAATAAAGTGAATCCTCATTCTTCCCCCCTACTCTTAATAAATGCCAGCTCTCAGCTTCAGGCCTTCTGACCACGCACCTCCATTTAACAGCTATGGCCTAACAGGAATACTTTCCATACCACTTCCTGTGGTCCAGTGGTCACCGAATGCTACATAATCTGCACTGCCAGGCACTCATGTTGCATGGTGAATGAGGCAGATGAGGCCCTTGCCCTCTAGTGGTTTGCCATCTGGAGTATGCTCTAGTGTGTCATCCAAGTCACAATTTGGGGTTGTTTAAACAGCTCCTGAACAACATCCCTAGAAACTCAGAATCAGTAAATCTGGAAGCAGGACTTAGGAATCTATATATATTTTTTTCTTTTAATTAAGAGATGAGGTCTCACCAGAGGCTGAGGCAGGAGGATTGCTATGAGCTCAAGGCCAGCCTGTGCCACATAGTTCAAGGCCACTCTGAACTACATAGTGAGACCTTGCATTAAAAAAAAAGAGAAATGAGGTCTCACTAAGTTTCCCAGGCTGGCTTTGAACTCCTGGGCTCAAGCAATCCCCCTGCCTCAGCCTCCCGAGCAGCTAGGACCACAGGTGAGCACCACTGCCCCCAGCTGGAATCTGCATTCTTAACAAGTTCCCCGAGTGATTCTAGTACATTCTACAGACCTCCATCCTAGTGGAAATTTTTAACAAAGTGGATAGGACTTGGACTGGCATGCCAGCCCTCCCAATTGCTTGCTGTGTGATTTTGGAAAGCCTGAACCTCTCAGCCTTAGCTAAGTGGTTTCTAGGAGGACAAAGCCCGCCTTGCAGGGCTGTGGTAAGGACTGGATGGATGTGAAGATGACTTGTAAATGATAGTGTGCTCTCTGGGGTGTTACCATGCTTTTCCCTGCAAAGGTCTCCTCCACCCTTGGCCTCCATCTCCATTGACTCACCCCCCTCCCCACTCCCCAGGCCCCACCCTGAACCCACCTCTGCTTTCCCCAGTATGCAGCCTGGCTGGTGCTCTGGGTTGGCTGGAATGCATTTATCATCTGCTTCTACCTGGAGGTTGGACAGCTGTCCCAGGTAAGCCTCAGGCCTGGCAGTGCCCTAAGGCAGAGCCTGACTTTTCCCATCCCTACCCCAGGGCTCTTGGTGTGGTGTAGGCCTGGGGTGTCATCTCTGGAGACCTCCCTGCCTCTATACACTCAAGTAATCTGTGCAACACTCCCCCCCCCATTTTTATTTCTGTCTCCTCTGCTCTTCTCAGAAACTATGATGGAACAGGTGAGGCTAAAGAGCAGTCCAAGTAAAGATGGGCCAGGGATCCCAGTTGATCAGAAGCTCAGTAAACAGCAACAGCATGTGTTGGCCAAGAAAGCTACTCTTAGGCCCCATGAATAGCAATCGAATGTTCAGAGCAAGGGGAGTGAAAATGCTATGCACTTTGTTCAGCTTAGACTCAAAGATTTGGGTCAGTGCTGATCGATAATTTTCAGAAGGGATAGAACCAGTTAGTGTTTGTTCAGGGAACAATGAGCAGACTTTGTCACATGGAGAACTTTTAAAGCACATTTGTTTAGCTTGATGACCAAGCCCAGAAAGACACTGCTTCTGTTTTTAGGTTCGTTTTTTTTTTGGTACCGGGGATCAAACTCAGGTCCCTGTGCTTGTGAAGCAGGTGGCGGAAGCGCTGAGCTAAATCCCCAGCCCACTTCTTCTGTTTTTAAATAAAGGAGGCAAAATATGTGAGTAAGAGCTTTGGCTTTCTGGTTTAACCTTAATACATTCAAAACCCAGCTCTAATATTTCCCAGCAGTGTGGCCCCAGGCCATGGCTCGTCCTCTCTGAGCTTCCCTTCCTCCTCCAGTAAGTGGAGATAGCAGTATCCTCAGCTTCATGTGGTTGCTGAGGGGGCGTAGCGAGAGCTCACACCTGAGTGGCCAGCACACAGTGAGTCTCAGTCTGACTGAAAGTTGTTGAGCTCAGGCTGCCACCTGGGCAAGAACTTCCGCTGTAGCCCAGCCCTTTCTCCATGTAACAAAAGGGGAGACCAAGGACACAAGAGAGGAGAGATGTGCCCCGCAACACACAGGGAAAGCGGTGGAGAGTGGGCCGTGAAGGGGCCCGTACTGAGCATTTCACCAGCCACTGGAGAGTTGCCCCCTACACACACAAACACACACACACATATACACAAACACACATACACGCACACACACACTGTTAATGTCCCTTGTATCCCTGAAATTCTGACTCTCCCTTAAGGTAAGCGCCAACCCTTTCCAACTCAGCGATGAAGTGTGAGGCCTGTATGATCATCAATTGCCACCTGCTGGCCAAACACGGACTTGCAAGTGCAATCCTCATTCTTTTCCCAAATCACCCGAGAGGGGGCTGCTTGCGTAGATCCAAGTGTGCTGTATAACTCCCCTCCCCCCGCTCAGTATCCCAGGCCCCTCTGCCCCCAGGACCGGGACTTCATCATGACCTTCAATACATCGCTGCACCGCTCCTGGTGGATGGAGAACGGACCCGGCTGCCTGGTGACCCCCGTTCTGAACTCCCGCCTGGCCCTGGAGGACCATCATGTCATCTCTGTCACCGGCTGCCTGCTGGACTATCCCTACATCGAAGCCCTCAGCAGTGCCCTGCAGATCTTCCTGGCAGTGAGTCGCTCACCCCACACAAACTCTCAGAGGGGTGGGCTCCATCCCAACCCCTCTCTTTATCTGTAGTTAAGAGGAGACACACTTAGGTCTCCCAGCCTACCTGTGCTTCTGCCTGGACCTGGTTCCAAACCTTGTGCCACCTCTCTTCACCTCTGCCTAACCCCTGTGCCAAGAGTGGGTGGGCTTAATGAATGCGATGAGGCATCAGATCATGAGTCTGCCCACCACCACCCACCCACCCACCAACCCACCATTGTATACCTTTTCTAAGTTTATGTCCTTATTCACAAAAGGAACCTAGTAGAGTTGTGAGAATAGGAAGGTGCTCCAAGTTGGTAGGAATCCCGTTTCCAAGAGGCCAGCCCCATTCTAGACACTTTATACACACACACAGACACATAATCTTAACAGGCTGGGCTCAAAGGGGCAATTACTTATCAGAAGCCACACTCCAGGAATGAAGAAGGGGACCCAGTGTGCTGGACTTTTAAGTGTAGGCATTTAACCTGAAGTTGTGAAGGGTTTGTTTGCCTCAATCCAGGCCCGACACACCCCTTCCAATTTGGGGCGAGTGCGCAGGGGCCCAGGAGAAGATGCGCTCTCTCCCCTGACTTGTCGTCCCCTCTCCCAGCTGTTCGGCTTTGTGTTCGCCTGCTACGTGAGCAAAGTGTTCCTGGAGGAGGAGGACAGCTGTGAGTAAGGCGCCCACAGGGATGCGGGAAGCCTGGCCGGGCGCCACGCAGCGATTTTCAGCACCCTGGACAGGGCCTGGGAGGCCTTGCCTAGGGGAGCTCTGGGCCAGCCCGGGCCCCTCTCAGGGAGAGATGGCAGCAGTGGGTGGGATCTGCATAGCCAGCCAGACTAGGGCCTAGACATCCAGGTGCCCAGCCTACGGCCCCACCATCGCCTTTTTCCAATCTGGCCCCCACTCCATGGGGGGCGGGGTCTTGTCCCGCCTCCAGGGTCCCTCTTTCCTGTAGTCCCGCCTCCCTCCCAGGCTCTATAGTCTGGGAACTTGAGCCCCTGCTGGCCCGGCTCCCTCACAGGCCCATCCCCGCAGGCCAGGAGAAGATCCCGCCCCGAAGGCCCCACCTCATCCCCGCCTCTCCCGCTGGGCTTCCGGGGGATTCGGGGTCCTGCTACCGAGTCTTCCCTTTCAGGACCCAGCCTCTTAACTCGCCCCCTCCCCTTCCGCAGTTGATTTCATTGGTGGCTTTGACTCCTACGGATACCAGGCGCCACAGAAGACGTCGCATTTACAGCTGCAGCCTCTGTACACGTGGGTCCTGGCTTAGGGCTGGGTGCACGTGGAGGGACCGGCAGTTGAGTGAAGGGTGGAGTGGGGAGGGCAGCCGGATCTCTCTGCCCGCTTCGTCTCTGTCCGCATGCCTACCCCCTCATCCGCCTTTGTGTCCTGCAGGTCTGGGTAGCTTCCGACCCGCGCCCACTCCGGCACCCCGCCCTTGGAGGCAGGACTGACAGTGACTGCGGGGAGCTCCGGCCAAGATGGGCAAGCTCGCCCCCTGGCGTCTTGTGGACCGATTGCAGCCTGCGCGGCCTCAGCCGCTGAGCAGTGGAAGGAGCAGAATGGACTTGGCCCTACACAACCCGGACTTCTGGGGCCGGACCGGGGGAGGGCATCGCGGGGTTTGTATTTTTTTTTTATCTCAGCCTTGGCATATGCCAGGGCCTTCTTCCCTTCTCCAGTCTACCCCTTTCACCCTTCACCCAACATCTTGCCCTTGTCCAGAGAAAAACAGCAGGGCAGACAGACTCACCCCATCTCTTCACTCATTCACCAGCCTTGGTGAAAGCTACTGTGAACTAGGAGCAGGAGTCCTGGGTTCCAATCGCAGCTCTGTCACTGACACCTGGTGTGATATGTGGCAAAGCCCTTGCCCTCTCTGGGCCTTCGTTTCCCCACTCCAAGTAATTAAAATAATCCTTTAGCAGATGGACTCTTCTAGGCTTCTCCTTTGACTCTCAATCCCCTGGGCTAGGCTGGGATTGTAATCCCTACTTTCAGATGTGGAAACTAAGGCCCAGAGATGTAAAGTGATTTGCTTGAAGCCACACAGGTAAACTTGCGGTGGAGACAGGCCTTGAACACTGTGTACTTTGTCATTTCAGACTCCAAAGCCCAGTGCCTCCCTCTGGGTTCCATTTGCAAGCCCCCTTCCACCCTGGGCACTGTGCCACACACACACCACCACCCCCCCATGCCAGCACCTCTCTTAAAGCAATACACCCATTCGTTCTCTCGTTGGGAACCGGATGGGCAGAGCCCAAAGCCCTGAATTCATTCTAACACCCAGTGAAGCCTTCCTAGACTTAGCCTCCATCCACCCTTGGCAAACCTTCAAAGCCCCCTTCTCCAGGGAAATGGGGCTGCAAGTCCCGCTATGCCCTTCCAGGTCCTTGAGACCAGGTCTACTGCACCCAGGATCCCGTTCCCTCCTCTCCCGGCAACCCTGCCAACCTCTGATGGCTCCATCCACATCACCACTGTGGTTCCAGAGGGGAGTGTGGTGCATGCCTGTGATTCTAGCACTTGGGAGGCTGAGGCAGGGACATCACCATAAGTTCAAGGCCAGCCTGGGCTGCATAGTGAAACCCTGTCTCAAAAAAACAAACAAAATGCCCAGAAGGAATTCTGAAGGGGCAGAATGAGGGCATGGATAATAGAGGTGTATCAGAAGGACCAGCACTCCAATCTTCCTGAGGGGAAATAAAGGTGAGAGCACTTCTTCACCACCTCCCTGCACAGGCACCCCTGGGGATCCTGTAACCTAGCACTGCCTGATTCGTCCACAGAGGAGAAGGTCAGGGTGAGCACCCAGGTCTGTGCAATGGGAGCAGCCCAGGGTTATGAAGGAAGATGGGAGACACAGGGAAGGCGGAGGGAAACCCAGACGGGACGGTCTGCACACCTGAGCCTGTTTGTGGTGACCGTGGCCCTTCTCCTCACCCGATCTTGATCTAGAATGGCAACCCCACCCCACCACCCCATCTGTAGTGCGGTGTGACTTTGGCCACCGCGGGCACTAAGGCACCAACCGGTCAGCCTAACCAGTGCTGAGTACAGCTCAAGAGGGGTCAGTTTTCATGGAGCTGGGCCAAGCCCCTGGTACTGGTCCAGCTCCTGCCTGCAGCCCTCACCCCTCCCATCCTCATTCTCCAGGCCTCTTCCTACTCAACGGGTAACCCACTGGTGCTCTGGAGCTGTTTGTTTTTATAAACTGGTTTTCTCCAGGAGACCAGGTTCTCTTCTCACTGGAACCTTGCTAGGCCAGGAGTGTTCCTCTGGCTTCTGTGCAAGTGAGTTGATTAAAGACGGTGTTTTCTTTTCTGTCTTCCTGTCCTGCCCTCTCCTCAGGGAAAAGTGCCCTGCCCCAGAGTGGGCAGGACTGGGAAGCCATATCCTCATTAATGTATTTTCCTAGACATTGGCTGAGTGGCTCTTGGCAAGTCACTTTCTTATCTCAAAAACAAAAACACAAAGGTCAGCTAAGGCAATGGGTTCCCAAACCTGGCCTCACAACCCCTAGGAGAGCTTTCTGTTTGTTTTTCTAAGTGCATATTGGGTTGGTGCTCCCAACTCTCCTTTGCATCTTGGCTGTGTCCTCTGTCTGACAGTTCGGTTCCTGGCTTGAAGTGAGCTGGCAGACTCTGCCCTTGACAAATTTCTACACCTGCCCTTGACATCGTGGAACATTTTCTCATGACACAGTCCAAGAATCAGTATTTTTATTTTTTTTTCCCTGCCTTCGGTACCACGGATTGAACTCGGGACCTTGCCCTTGTAAGGCAGGCAGCAGAACCACTGAGCTAAATCCCCAGCAGTATTTTTAATTTTTAAATTGTGTTAATGAACATGTAATAGTAGAATCCAGACAGTTGGGATATTCATATCTTTCTGTGATATTCACTTCTTTTAAGAATTACACATATGGTCTGGGGATTTAGCTCAGTGGTTCCGGTGCCTGCCTCGCAAGCGCAAGGACCCAAGTTCGATCCCCAGTACCAAAAAAAAAAAGAATTACACATATAATATTTTCCTATTTTCATGTAAATGGCAAAATATTTTACTTATGTTCAGCCCACTGCTTCTTCCACGTGACTCAGCCCTGGGAATCCAATCCCCATCACCCATGTGGAGCTGCACCTGTGACTTGTGCCTCTGTGCTCACAGAAGGATGCCCAGCTCTGTGTGCAGCCCCTGTGGGCCATGCCAGGCCATCAGTAAAGAGGGAAATAAGTTGGACCCTGGCTTCATGGAGTTCCTGGTTGAATGTCAGTGCTCTAGCCAGGCCCAGATGATCCAAGATAACCTTGCCATCTCAAAGCCCTTACTTTAATCAACAGTCTGTAGAAATCCCTTCTGTTATGTGACATATTCACAGGTTCCAGGGGTTGGGATGTGGAGATACCTGGGGGCCATTATTCTGCCTTCCTTAGGGAAAGAGTTGGTCAAACCAGGGTGCATCAGCCTGATGTCAGAACAATGGGGATCTACTGAAGGATTTTGCTCATGCGCTACTCAATTAGAGATCTACTTCACAGAGAACCAGCAGGGCTGAAGGGTGGCTTGAGGAAAGTGGGACACTGTTTTGTCTGCAGGAGGCTGAGAGTTTCTTCTGTGTGCAGCCTGTGTTCTGGGGGTGGTGTGTGATGAACTCCATGCATCTGAACATGGGAGAGCTAACACAGCAATGACCAGCCAAATCCAGGCTAAGCACTCGGGAACCGGTCTAGCTGGTCTGCCCAGGAAGTGAAGTGTTGCCCTCCCATCCTGCCATCCCTGAGCCATCTCTCAGCAGCTGCTGCACACAAGAAGCATCCAGGTAGCGGAGGTGGTACACACCCCCAATCCCAAGCCCCTGGGAAGGCAGGAGGATTGCTGTGAGTTTGAGGCCAGCCTGTACTACACAGTGAGACCCTGTCTTGATAAATAAATAAAAGAAACAACAGAATATAGCCAGGCACAGTGATACACATTCGTAATCCCAGCTACTCAGGAAGATCACAAGTTCAAGCCCAGCTTGCAATTTAGTGACTTAGACCCTGTCTCAAAAATTTAAAAAGGGCTTGAGATGTAGCTTAAGGTGAAGGCACTGGGTCTAATCCTCAGTACTGCATAAAAGAGGGATGGGGGACTGGGGATGTAGCCCAGTGTGAAGGCTCTGAGTTCAATCCCAAGTACCACACACATGCAAAAACAAACAAAAAACCCAAAACAATGACAACTGAGAAACAGGATAGACGTTGACCCAAGGTGCATTTGACAGGGCCAGGGATTTAGCTCAGTGGTTCCAGTGCCTGCTTCACAAGCACAAGGTCCCAAGTTCGATCCCTGGTACCAAAAAAAAAAAAAAAAAAGTAACCAAGGTGCATTTGGACAAATACAACAGATGACTGTGATTTATTGCTCTACTGTGGTTTCTTCAGTGCACTGGACTTCCGATCTTCAGCTTCCAGGCACAGTAGGGTTGAGGGAGGCCCCAACAACAAGGCCTTACTCCCTGTCAGGAAGGTTCATTGCTTCAAAGGGCCAGGGCAGTTTCTGGATCTTGTAGAGCAGAAATATCCCTAAATATCCAGATTCCCAAGCCCCAGTCACCTGGAGAAACAATGAACCCTGCAGGGCAGTGATGGGAATCTGGGTTTCTCACCAGTACCTGAAGGGATCCAGGTTTGGGAAGTCCTAGGTCCGAAAAGGCATTCAGACAGTTTTGAGCCTACCTGCTCTATCCTCATGGAGGCCCTGCCAGATTATACCTGTGGTTCTCTCATATCTAGAGATGGACTTTGAGAATATTTACCCAAAACAAAATTTTATATATAAATGTGATCCAAATATAAATAAATATATACATATGATCAAAATATACAGTAAATATTTGCATTTAAAAAATTTATTACAGTAAAAGATACATTACTATTAATCTCCCTCAAAATACAACCCCCTTTCATCGAATACACTTATGCCATCATTCCCACTACTTTCTGGAGTTCGGGAAGTTCTCTTGTGAGTTTGTTTGTGATTAGAATATACAGTGAGCAGTGTTGCCAGGTGCCATCCAGTGGAAAGGCAGACTCCATGCAATTAAGAACAAAAAAGGTGGGCCGGCATTTAGCTGAGTGGTTCTGTCTCCTGCCTTGGAAGGGCAAGGACCTGAGTTCAATC
>NW_004624764.1:14522032-14543118 GCF_000247695.1 Heterocephalus glaber | reverse complement strand
AAAAAAAAAAAAAAAAAAAGCAAAACAGCAGGTGAAGTGATGCCCACCTGTAATCCCAGTACTACAGAAGCTGAAGCAGGAGGATTGCTGTGAGTTGGAGGCGAGCCTAGGCTATATATTGAGTTCAAGGCCAGCCTGAACTACATAGGGAGCCCCTATCTCAAACAAACAAACAAAAAATCAATAAAGGAAACAAAAAAGAGTGGAAGAAACAGCTGTGGAACCAGCTCAGTGGTAGACTGCTTGCCCCGAATGTGGAAGGCTCTGGGTTCAATTCCTAGCACTAGAATAAACAAACAAACAACAACAACAACAACAAAATCTGGGAAAATTTTGGCTTCAGGTATGGCTGGATCAAGGTGCTCAAATGACATCTTCAAGGTCCCCATTTCCCCTGCTTTATAGTTTCCCTATATGGAGAGCTCTGAAAGTCCAAGATTTAGTTTAACAACTTCAAGGGAGAGATAATTTTCTCCTATAAGTCTGCAAAGAGATTTTAGGAGGACTCTAGTTGACTCAATTAGAAGCAAGTGCTCATGATTTCTCTGATCCAATCACTGAGATGAGGCAGACAGGCTGTCCTGTTGGGCAGGACATGGTCATGTGCCCATTCCTATCTCATAGGTCTAGGTGGGTCAGAATTAGGGTTAGTTAGGGCTGGGGATTTAGCTCAGTGGCACTGTGCCTGCCTGGTAAATTCAAGGTCCTGAGTTTGATTCTTGGTATTAAAAAAAAAAAAAGAATTAGCATTAGTCAAATCACAAAGAACAACTTCTTTTTAAGTGGTTTTAGCCCCAAAAGAATAGAGAGTTCCAGAGGAGAGAAGGCAGTACAACAAAAGACTTTTTCAGGAAACACTGGCCACTCTACTTTCACTTTATACCACCGAGTCTGGGAAGTTGTGCCTACAGTTTGTACTGGAAAGAGTCAGATTTTGGAGGCAAAGAGGGCTCTGTTCGAGCCCGAGTTCTAGCACTGAGCTGTTGAGCCTCTGTCACCAGCTTACCAAATTGTTGAATGGAGGCAGATCATTCTTGACCTTCTTGAGCTTGCTTCATATTTGAATCTTATTTTTTTTTCACATTTGAATTTTAAAGACTTTTTCATGGCAACTTTAAAAATCTTAAGTCTAAACATCACACCCCAGAGATCAGAAGGGATCACAGTGCAATCATGCTGTAGATCCTTGACATTTGTGTGTCAAAAATGGTCACTGATGTCAGGCTGGGCCAAGTGCTTTTAGTACTTTTTCCGCTTGAGAAGGACAATTTCACTCATTAACTATGTTCATGCATGCATTCAGAAGGCCAAGGTCTTGTCTATTACATTTAAGACATAATTTGTCCTGGGCATCAGCTGAAACTGTTATAAACTCTCAACCTACTGTCTGAAGACAGCATGGAAACAGTGTATATTCTCAGGTAAGGGGTAGCACCTACATTTCACCTGTTGCTCCAAATCCAGCAGCACAGCTGGGCAGACTGCATGATGAGGGAGAGAGATAACATCTGAAGGCTGAGGCAGGAGGATGGCTGTGAGTTCCAGGCCAGCCTGTCATACATAGTGAGACCCTGTCTCAAAAAACAAACAAACAAAAAAACCAGGGCTGGGGATTTAGCTCAGTGGCACTGCACCTGCCTCGAAAGCTCAAGGTCCTGAGTTAAATCCCCGGTACACACACAAAAAAAACAGCTCCATCTGCATGAATCAGTTTTCATGCATAGAAGAGAAACCCTGACTCAAACATTTAAGCAGTGGCACATTTGTGATTTCACATCAAGGAGGAACCAGCGGTACAGAGGACTTCTGCTTGGCCAGTGATCCCAGAATTCCATCTGGGACCCAGGTTTTGGCCACCTGTCTGCTCCGTCACCCTTAGGGGTGGCTCCATCTTCAGGCTGGTTCAAGGGCAGGGCTACAATTCCTCGCTCCCATCCTAGCACCACAGTGTTCAGGGAAAGAGGAAACAGCATTATCCCACGGCTGTCTCTCAGGAGGAAGCACTTTTAGAAGCCCTATTGCAGATCTGTCTGAGGTCACAGGGAAAGAACTGTGTCACATGTCCATTCCCAAGCCATCCACTCTCGGGGATGGTACGACCATAACTAACTGTGACACAGCATGTGGATGTGGGCTAGGGGCCAGGACTCACCACCACATCTGGGACTAATTTAGGTAATGGACTCAAACGCCTGATGTGGGCGCGCAACTGTAAACCGCTGCCTTCCTTTCCACACCTGATGCCAGCATTAGCCAAGGGCTGAAGAAGGCTGACATCCAGGAGTGCTCTGCTCTGGAAGTTTTGCAAGAAACTGAGCATTGTTCAACTCATGTCAGATAAAAAGGAGGTTGTGGAAAATTCAGAGAAACTGTAGGAAAGCTCAAGCCCCAGTCTTCCCAGGAATGTCCCACTTCTCTCCACATAAGTGCAGCTGCTGACCATTCTGTCCTCCCATGGCCCACTTTAATCCTTGTCCAACTCAGCTCCCCATATCCCAGGTGCTCTCTAGATCCACTCAGCAACCTGCTCTGGCAGCAGCCTTATGCCTAAAAACAAAGGCAGACAGCGCTGGGTGTGGTGGCATTGTTACCTGTAGTCACAGCTATTCAAGAGGCTGGGGCAGGAGGATCACAAGTTGGACCACAGCCTATGTAACTTGGTGACTTAGTGAAACCCTGTCTCAAAAAACAAAACAAAAAAGGCTGGGGATGCAGCTCAATGCCAAGGCTCTGGGTTCAGTCCTCAGTACCACACTCATATACAGACACACACACACACAGACACACACACGGAAAAGCAAACAAACACAAATGTGAAGGACTGGCGATGTAGCTGCAGCTCAGTGGTAGAGAGACTGCTCACGCTCAGCTAGCACGTGTGAAGCCCTGGGTTTGATCCCCAACACCACCACCAAAAAGGGGGAAAATGATGTCACTTCAGATAAATTCTATTATACATAAGCAACTTATTTTTCTTGTCTTACATTATGATCTGCTTTCAGCCTCCATGCCCAAGAAGACAGAAACACCAGCCAAAGGGAGCTAAGAACTGTTCATAAATTTCACATTCATAATTTTTCATGAAAGCGTCATTCTACACCAGGCCTATGGAAGGCAATTTGTTAATATCTCTTAAAAAAAACAACAAAAACCTTAGCAAAAAGCTGAGTACAATGGGCCATGTCTGTAATCCTGGCTACTCAGAAGGTTGAGCCAGGACAATGGGAGAATGGTAAGTCTGAGGCCAGTCTGGGCAACAGAGCAAAACTCTGTTTCAAAACAAAATAAATTTTTTTTTTCAAAGTACTGGAGATTGGGCCAGGGATTTAGCTCAGTGGTTCCGCTGCCTGCCTCACAAGTGCAAGGTCCTGAGTTCGATCCCCAGTACCGGAAAAAAAAAAAAAAAGCAAAATACTGGGGATTGAAACTAGAGAGCACTGAGTTACATTCCTGGCCCTTTTAAAAAATTATTTTATTTTAGCTGGCATGGTGCTGCACACCTGTAATCCCAGGACGCGGGAGGCTGAGAGGCAGGAGGATTGCTGTGAGTTCAAGGTCAGCTGTAGATATATCATGAGTTCAAAGCCAGCTTGAACTACATACCAAATAAAAAACAAAATAAAACAAATTTTTTTAAATATTTTGAGTCAGGGTCTCACTAAGCCACTAAATTTCTGGGCTGCCTGGAATATACAATCCTGCTTCAGTCTCCCAACTGTCAAAAGAAAAATTTTGGCTGGATGTGGTGGCATGTTCCTGTAATTCTAGCACTAGGGAGGCCGAGGCAGGAGGATAGCCTTGCGTTAGAGGCCAGCCTAAACTACATGGCAAGACCCTGTCTCAAGATAACAAAACAAAACAAAACAAAACAAAAATTTCAACTGAATATAGACTTGGATCAAATAATTCTATTTTGGGCCGGGGATTTAGCTCAGCGGTTTCGCCGCCTGCTGCACAAGCGAAAGGACCCGAGTTCCGTTCCTGGTACAAAAAAAAATTCTATTTCTACAAATCTGATATGTAATATATACAATACTTGTACATGCAAACATGTACACAAAGAATATTTGTAGTCTTGTATGTTATAGTGAAGATACCATAATCTAAATGTTCCTTGATATGGTTTGGACCATATTTATTTTTGTGCTGGAGATTGAACCCAGACATGGTTTGATCTTAAGTGTCCCTGATTAACACATGGTCACCAGTCCATGGCCCTTTGGGAGGTAGGTGGTAGGAACTTTAGGTGGTGGGGCTTCACGGAAGGAAGTTGTGTTACTGGGAGCATGCCCTGGAAGGAGACATTGGGACCCCAGCCTGCTCTGCTCCACTACCATGACACACTGCCTCACCACAGGCCCCAAAGCCACAGTGCCAAGACAGCATGGACTGAGACCTCAGAAACCGTAAGCCAAAATAAACCTTTCCTCCTTGTAAGTTGACAATCTCGGGTATCTTGTCACAGTAACAAAATGCTATATATCCCTCAATTAGGAGTGCTTAGATAAAGTCTATCCGTAGAAAGTAATTGTAGGCAGTCACTGAGAAGAATGTTTATTTAAGTACACTGTCATGGCACTGTAACCCGCACTGCAAAATGAAACTTTAAAAGCTAGTTTTTTTCTTTCAGAAATAAGCAACTTCTTAAAACTTCCTCCTGCTGAGCACGTAGCCAACACCTCCTTCTTTCCTCAGCCCAGAAGTGGCAGAACATGCAGATGCAGGCCTCAGGAGGCCAGCAGCCTGGTTGCTTTCCCACAAGAAAGAAGATGAGCTGCAGATGGCCTGAAGTGACAACGCAAGCGTGGAGATCTGCACTGCCTGTCTGTGCTCCCCTCCCCTCTGCTCCTCGCTATAAAAGACCCTTGCCTACCTGTACACTGGGAGATAGTGATTTGAGGCAAATAGCCCCCTCCATCTCCTTGGAGCTAGTTTTGAATAAATACTTTTTTTGTTGTTTTATTTTTTGAGACAAAGTCTCATTATGTAGTCCACACTGGCCTTGAACACATCCAATCCTCCTGCCTCGGCCTTCCAAGTGCTGGGATTACAGCATACACCACCCCACTGCACCTTTTTCCTTTTTTACCCAATTATATGGCCTACCCTTGTTTGTTTGTTTGTTTTTTGGTACTGGGGATCGAAACTCGGGTCCTTGCGCTTGCACAGCAGACAGTGAAACCACTGAGACAAATCCCCGGCCCTGGCCTACCTTTGATTTGGTCAGCCCTGAGCAGATAAACCTGAGTATGAGCCTAAGTGGCCAGTAATAGTACCATCTCCAGGGCCAGGGATTTAGCTCAGTGGTTCTGCCGCCTGCCTTGCAAGCTCAAGGTCCCGAGTTCGATCCCCGGTACAAAAAAAAAAAGAGTAATAGCACCATCTCCAAGATCTCCATGATGTAAAGTAAGAAGAAGTGAGAAATTGGGCTGGGGATTTAGCTCAGTGGTTCCGCCGCCTGCCTCACAAGCGCAAGGTCCTGAGGTACCAAATAAAAGGTGAGAAATGATATGCAAAACATACTACTATTCCTTTTGAGTTTGTTTTTTGTTTTTGCTTTTTGAGACACAGTTTCACTATATAGTTCAGGCTGACTTTGAAATCACTATGTAGCCCAGGCTGGCCTCAAACTCATGGCCAATTTTCTGCTTCAGTCTCCGGAGTGTTGGGATTACAGGTGTGCGCCATCACGCCAGACTCTTTTTGGTTTTATGAGACAGGGTCTCATTCTATAGTTCAGGCTGGCCTTGAACTCGTGGTGATCCTCCTGCCTCAGCCTCCCAAAGTGTTGGGATTATAGACGTGCACCACCAGCTTTTACTATTTGTTTATTTATTACTTATTTTCCTGGCGCTAGGTGTCGAAGCCAGGGCCTCGTACTTGTTAAGCATGTGCTCTACTACTGAGGTGCACCCTAGCATCTGGTTTGGTTTTCACTTTTTTGCTATACTGGGGATCGAACCCATCTCCTTGCATATGCTAGGCAAGCATTCTACCACTGAGACCCAGCTCCTGATTTTTTGTTTTTGAGACAGGGTCTGACTATGTGGTTCAGGAGGCACACATCTGTGATCCCAGCACTCTGGGAGGCTGAGGCAGGAAGATGGAAAATTTGAGCCCAGCCTTGGCAACTTCGCAACTTTGAGAAACCCTGTCTCAATAATAAAAAATAAAATAAAATAAAAAGGGATGGAAATGAAACTCAATGCAAAGGCCCTGGGTTCAATACCAATACTGCAAACAAAACAGTGTTTTGGAAGGAGGAGAATGAGGGTGTGGCTCTGTGGTACACTACATGCTTAGCACGCTAAAGGAGTGGGTTCAATCTCCACTACCCTCAAAAAACACATGGAAACGCCATCTTGACAAACTCCTTCACCTTGCTGCAGGGGTGGCCGGACTTGGTCTTTCCTGTGGCTTTGATTCCATCGCACCTTCTCCTCCTCTTGCCCACTGTACCCTAGCTCCACTGGACACCCTTTGAATGCACTGCACCCTATTACCTCAGGGCCTTTGCACACCCCATTTCTCCTTTCCATCACATTCTTCCCTCTCCCTGTTTGCCTGAGGTCCAGTAGAGGTGTGATGATCCCTGAGGCCCCAGACCAGGGACATCCCACAGCCTGTGTCTTCATGGCAGACCCCAAATAAATAGATAATCTTGTTATGAATTCGGTTGGTAATTATACTTCTAATGAATGAATGAATTATCCAGCTGGCTTCCTTCCCCACTGGAGTGCTAGGGGTCCCAGTCTGTCCCTCTTGCTCATCTGTCTCCATAGTAACTCACAGTGTTGGGAGCAAGGACAGGCTCCACAGTGGTGGCTCTGTGAAGGAGAGGGAGCTGGAAAGCCCTTGTTACCTTCCTCTTTTCACTCCCTTCCTCCAGGAAGGCCCCCCCGCCATGGTGCGGCCCAGCCCTAGGCTGCTCCTCTGTGCTTTGCCCCGGCCTCCTCCTTCTGGAAACCTGGTCCTCCTTTCCCTGTGGCCACCCACATCATGGCTGCCAGGCCCAATTGCAGTTCTCCTCCATGGTGAGACCTTTCTGCCCCAGAGCTTCAGCCAACCCCCCACAGCCTTGGCAGCTCTGCTCAGCAACAGAATGGCTTCCCTTGGGCCAAGACCCTTCCCAGCTGTTCCTCTCTAGCCAGGAAGGAGGGCGGAAGGAGGGAGCCAGGGCAGGTTAAGCCAGAGGGAGGTTGAAGGCCTCAGGAGATGTGATTAGCATTTTAGTCGCACATATAAAAGGAGGCAATTCATAGTACTTTTTTTGTATTTTGTTTTTTTGAGACAGGGTCTTGCTATGTAGCCCAGGCTGGCCTCGAACTCGAAGCGATCCTGTCTCAGCCACCTGAATGCTGGGATCACAGGGGTGTGCTACCATGCCCAGCTTATATTTACTTGTGTGCCTGTGGTTGTCTGTGCTGAGAGTGGAACCTAAGGCCTTGCATATGCTAAATAACCACTCTACCATTAAGCTACACTCCTAGCACTCATTCGCCTTTGGGGGGGGGGCAGGGTCTCACTATATAGTTGAGGCTGCCCTTACAGGTACATGCTGCCAAGGGTGCCTAATTCACCATTTTCGATAAGCTCATTTAATACAGAATTGAGATCTAGTGTATAGTCAAACTTCTACACACTTAGGAAAGCTGTTATTTTTTTCTTCTCAAAATATATTCTCAGGTTTTGTTGTTGTTGTTTTGTTGGTTTTTTTTCAGTACCAGGGATTGAACTCAGGACCTTATACTTTCGAGGCAGTTGTTTTGATTTTTTGAGACAGGGTCACATTTTGTTTTGTTTTGTTTTGGTTGTTTCTTTTGGTATCGGGGATTGAACTCAGGACCTCCTGCTTGTCAGGCCGGTGCTGTGCCACTGAGCTACATTCCCAGCACTGTGACAGGGTTTATACTCTGTAGTTCAGGTTGGCCTTGAACTCACTATGTAGGCCAGTTGGCCTTGAACTCAAGGCTCAATCCTCCTGCCTCAGCCTCCAGAGTGCTGGTGTCACTGGTGTGCACCACCAAGTCCAGTTTATATTCCCATCTTCTTAAATTTTTTTATTTTAATTTTTTTATTTAAAAAAACATTTTTTTGGTACCAGGGATCAAACTTGGGACCTTGTGTTTGTGAGGCAGGGCACTACTGAGCTAAATCTCTGGTCCTAAAATTTTTTATTTTAAATTGGACTCTTCCTAAATTGCTAAGTGGCCCATCCTGGGGTGGAATCGGCAGTCCTCCTCCTTCAGTGTCCAGAGCTTGGATTGCCTAGCTAAGAAAGCTTTTCCTAATAAGAAAATGCATTACCTGACTCTTGAGTTTTCTAGAAGGAATTTCTTCTGCAAGGGCTGAACATTTTCCTGTCAGAGCCATAAATATCGAGATTGACAGTGTTTCCACAACATCTTTCATGTCTCAGTGTATTTGCTGCCACTTTGAACATTTCATCGCCTGCAGGTCACCTGGGAACCCCCAATGTTCTTCCAGGCAGCTCTCTTTGGGGATCTAATGGGCACCCAGAATCACAACAGTTACTAAGATCTGAAGCGGGGTCAGGTCTGCAGTGAAAGCATTTTTGTGCTTCACAGTTTTCTTTTCCTTTTTTTTTTGAGACAGGGTCTTGCTATGTAGTTCAGTCTAGCCTTGAACTCACTGTGTAGCCAGGCTGGCCTCAAACTTACTGCGACCTCCTGCCTCAGCCTCCTGAATGCTGGGATTGCAGGTGTATACACCACACCCAGCAGTTTTCTGGATTAATGCTAGTCATTTTACATGTTGTCAATGACCTGCCTAACGTCACATTATTTGTCAATCTAAAGTGACTTCTTTGCCCTTCCCAATGCTCCCAAACATGTTTCTTTTCTTTTCTTTTTTTTTTTCCCCCCGGTACCAGGGATTGAGCTCAGGACCTTGTGCTTGTAAGGCAGGTGGTGGCACCACTGAGCTAAATCCCCAGCTCAAACATGTTTCTTTTGGCACAAAATACAGTGTTGAGGGCTGGGGATTTAGCTCAGTGGTTTCGCCCCCTGCTGCACAAGTGCAAGGACCCAAGATCGATCCCTGGTACCAAAAAAAAAAATACAGTGTTGACTTAGACCTATACAAGCCAATAAAATCAGGACTTTGGCCAGGGTGCAAAAGTTATTGATTGGAAAAAAAAAAAAAAGCTATGGATTGTGTGAACTTAGTGACCCAGAGCTGATACTTTGAAAACCAATGGCATAAAAGGAAGTTTGTTTTTTATTTTGTACATGGAGATACTTTCCAAACATTTTTGCCATAAAATAATATTTTACAAACATAAAATTAGTCTTAGAATTAAAATTAGTCTTAGAATTAAAATTACAATATTAACAATGAACATTAGAAGAGGTAACCGGGCATGATGGTACACACCTATGATCCCAGCATTCTGGAAGCTGAGGCAGGAGGATTGCCTCCAGTTAAAGGCCAGTATGGGATCTACATGGTGAGTTCCAGGTCAGCCTGAACTACATAGCAAGACCCCACTTCAAAAAACAAAGAAACAAACAAAAAAGTCACACAAAAACTATATGCCAGGAGCCTGGGTTGTTTATTTGTTGCTTATTGTTTTGTTTTGATACAGGGTCTCACTATGTTCCAGGCTGGCCTGGAACTTGCAATAATCCTCTGACCAGCCTTCTGGGAGACTGAAGCCAAAATATCACTGTGAATTTCAGGAGAGCCTGGGCTACACGGTGAGTTCAAGATCAGCCTAGACTATGTAGCAGAACTCTGTCTCAAAAAGCCAAAAGGAGGGCCAGGGATTTAGTTCAGTGGCACTGTGCCTGCCTTGCAAGCACAAGGTCCTGAGTTCAATTTCTGGTACCAAAAAAAAAAAAAAAAAGCTAAAGGAAACAAAACAGCCAGTATGTGCTGCGAGTAAAGTATTAGGAGGTAGAACAAATTTTCAAGGTCAATTAATACCACGGACATTGATTTAGCACAAAAGTAGAGTTCAAGTGAAATGGGTCATTGCACAAGGAGTCAAATAACCCCCTTGGTACACTACTTCCTGCCCCACCCACCCCAGGCCCACCCAGGAGCAGAATGAGGACAAGTGTCCTCTTCACCTCGCTTTGGGCACTGTCCTGATTACACTCAGATCACGCTCAGTGGCCCTGGATCCCAGGGCCTGAAAGCTGGCGGGTATCAACCCCTTACCGCAAGAACAAGGAACTTAATGACCCTTCTGCAGCTAACCAATTTACTTTCCTTTGCCTCCCTCATCTTCCTCTTGGTGGTACTAAGGCTTGAGGCAAGACCTTTGACTCTGAGCTACCACCCCAGCCCTTTTCATTTTTTATTTTGATGCAAGGTCTCATGAAATTGCTTTGGTTTCTTCCCTACGAAAACATATTTAGGCAGAAAGAAAAACTGGAAGGTAGACTGAACTCATACATTTTGAGACAGTGTAAACTGGTCTTGAACTCACTATGTAGCCCAGCCTGGCCTTGCACTTGCGGCAATCCTCCTGCCTCACCCTCCCTAGTGCTGAAATTACAGGCATTCACCAGCAAGCCCAGCTTCTAAAAAAATTTTTCACGGCAAGGTATAATATTTTCCCTTTTTTGTTCATATGGCAGGACTGGTTCCCCTTGGGGCTCCCTCAGCCTTTGGTCTTTTGGCAACAGGCTGCAGTCAGATCCCAGGCCAGAGTGGGACAGGGAGGGTGGAATTTGGAGCCAGCCAGGGCCCCTGGAATGCAGGAAGTGGGAAGGCAGAAATGCATGGTTTTCAAAGGCAGGCTCAGGCCGCGATTATATCTGTGGGGTGAATTTCAGCCAACAGCTGTTATGCCCTGTTGAGCTCTTTGGCTGAGTCACCCAGTGCTGAGGGCCCGATGCAGATTTAACCCTCAGGCGTGTCTGGTCAGCTTGTTCGGCTCCTTCTTATCTTCCCTTCTGAATTTGTATGCTCTTCTCCTTCTCCTTTTTCGGATGAGTCTCTGATATCACTTGTAATCTATAATCATACCCCTATTCCACATTTTTCATTCCTTAAAATTTTCATTTTCTTTTTTCGACATAAGGTGGCGGCTCCAAATTCCTAGTCTCAGGGGACCCTCCTGCCTCAGCTTCTGCACACTCCTTCCCCCAAAATAAGACCAGGCTGGAAAATAACCAGCCTTGAAAGCTAGAGATCAAAAATGCCAGCCCCAATCAGCCTATCCTTGCCTTGCCTGCCTTAGGGAGCAGCCATTGAGGAAGAGAGTAGTGATGGCAGATAAGCAAAGATAGGCTGACTGGGGCCAGAGTTTTGTTTTGGTTTGTTTTTTTTCAAGACAGGATCTCGCTTTGTAGTTCAGGGTGGTCTTAAACTGACTATGTAACCCAGCAGTGATCCTCCTGCCTCAGCCTCCCAAATGCTGGGATTATAGGCAGGCACCACCATGCCTGGCTTTCATTTTTAAAAATAGAAGTATAATTTCCATAGCACATAACCCTAAGGTTGTAAGTGTATAGTTAGACCATTTCCCCCAGTCTTCCTGAATGGGTGCACCGTTCCTGGAGATACTACAATGCCAGGGTCTCTTCTTCCTCCTCCTCTTCTTCTTTTACTTATTTATTTTGGTACCGGGGATCGAACTCAGGTCCTTGAGCTTGTGAGGCAGGCAGCGGAGCCACTGAGCTAAATCCCTGGCCCTATTTGTTTTTTGAGACAGGGTCTTGCTATTAATTCAGTCTGGCCTTGAACTCAATATGTAGCCCAGGTTGGCCTTGAACTCTAAGAAATCCTCCTGCCTCAGTCTCCCAAGTGCTGATACCAGGGTATTTCTGCAAGTATTCCACAAGATGAGCAAATATTTCTATTTAACTTGATAAATGAGAGATGTCTTGCAATGCCAGTAGTACATGATGCCAGATATCACTTGATCACAACTGAGCAAATGCCTCTCTCTCTCTCTCTCTCCTTGGGAGTATGGGTGATCGGCTCTCAACAGCAGGCAGTTATGAAGGAGATCTCTGCAGAGGAGGAGGGGAAAAAGGGAAAGGAATCTCTCACTTCAAATGAGATTAGGGAGATGTGTAAAATGTGGGAAACACTGCAACATTCTGTAGGAAAGCATCACCCGAACAAGCTGTAGCAGTACAAGTGATAAATGTGTTTGATGACAATGGGAAGTCATGTTTCAACAAAATCCTCAAATTGAGGCAAAAGCAAGTATCATTGGACAGATTCCTTGTTAAAGTTGCATGAAAAGTAAAAGATTCCACTGAACCAATAGGTAGCAGTGATTCCATTAGTGGTAGTGAAAGTCATCCTACATAGTAACCCTCTTCTCCTTTGTCTCCCTCACATCAGCCACAAAGGTTTGCAAAGATAAGTGCAGGTTAATTTATTTTTCTTTATTTTTACTTTTTTCCAGTACTGGGGATTGAACTCAGGACCTTGTGCTTGTGAGGCAGGCTCATGGTGCATGTATTTTCTTTATTATTTTGTATTATATTACAGCATTGTACTCATTTTTATATGAATGTTTTGGGTTGAGGAACAAATCATCTTGAGTTTCCATTATTTCTTATGGGGAAATTCTCTGTGATATACAAGTGTTTTGGATTACAAACATGTTTCTGGAATGAATTATGCTCACAAACCAAGGTTTTACTGTATTGTCCTTGGACAAAAGACATCTCAGACAATAACTGAGACCAATAGATTCCACTCTTGATTTAGCCAAAAGGCCAAGAAACAATATTTGCATGATTTTTGACAAAGCCATAGGCAGGTATACTGGCCCATACCTGTAATCCCAGCCCTCAGGAGGCTGAGGCAGGAGAATCACTGTAAATTCAAGGCCAGCCTGGGCTTACATAGTGAGTTCAAGTTCACCCTAGACTACAGAGGGAGACCCTGTCTCAAAAAAAAAAAAAAAAAAAAAAGACAAAGGCATATACCTTTGTAGCTCATGCCCTTCTTAAAATAAAGAATACTTTCAAGCCAGAAGTGGTGACGCACACCTGTAATCTCAGCACTCTGAGAAGCTGAGACAGGAGGATTCCAAGTTTGAGCCCTGCCTGCACAATTTTTAAAATTTATTTATGATTTTTTTTTTTTGAGACAGGATCTTACTATGTAGCTCAGGCTGGCCTTGAACTCACAGCAATCCTCCTGCCTCAGCCTCCCAAGTGCTGGAATTACAGGCATATGCTACCATGCCTAGCTAGCCTGCACAATTAAGAAAGACCCTGTCTCAATATAAAAAGGGCTGGGGATATATAGCTCAGGGAGAAATCCCTGGGTTTAATCCCCAGTACTGCATAAGTAAGTAAACAAATAAATATTTCATCTCTCTAATAAGGTCTTTCACCCCTCTTATCTGCTTATTTCTCACACTCATATCCCATACAACCAGGGCATCCCTGCTAGTAAAGCATAGGAACTTGGTGTTCTGATTTTTAAATACAGTGTTATACTGAAGCCAAGTGTGGTGACAAATGCCTATAATCCCAGCCCTTGAGGGTGAGGCAGGAAAATCACCATGAGATTGAGACCAGCCTGGGCTGCATAGTGAATTTGGTGCCAGCCTGAACTGTATAGTGAGACCCTGTCTCAAAGAACTAGCTAACTAACTAAATAACTAAATATAGTGTTATACCATGAGCAGTTATTCATTGGTAACTACAGAAGGAAGTCACATTGACTGATTATCAAGTACATCATAGCCAGGGATCTAGCTCAGTGGTTTTGCTGCCTGCTGTGCAAGCTCAAGGACCTGAGTTTGATCCCCGGTACCAAAAAAAAAAAAAAAAGTACATCATGACTATTATTTCATTTAACACTCAGACCTTATCAGTTGTCATTATCCCAATTTTTCAAGGATGCAACTGAAACCCAGAAAGATGAAGCTGCTTAGTTAACTAGGTAGCATGGGTCATATTTAGTGGGACTATTATTATACGTGCTGCCAAAGCGAGCAGAAGTGGGACTACTATTGGGAATCATATACACTGGACTCCATCCCATTCTGCACACATTGCCTTCACTTCTTTGCTTTTGTGGATTTTTTTCCTTCACTTCTGTTTGTTTGTTTGTTTGTTTGTTTGTTTTGAGACAGGCTCTTCCTATGTAGTTCAGGATGGCCTTGAACACTCTATGTAGTCCAGGCTGACCTTGGACTCTTGGTGATCCTCCTGCCTCAGCCTCCTGAGTGTTGGGATCACAGGCTTGCACCCCCGCATCCAGCTGTTTTCACATAAATCTTTGCCAATAACATTTTTTGAAATATCAGGGTTTTGCTGAGGTGAGACAGAGGCAAGATTTGATCTAGAAGAAGATTTGATCTAGAATTAATTGGATTTCTAATTAGCTTTAGAATACTAATTTGGGTGTGGTTACAAGGGTGTATTTGACAAAACTCCTACAGAAGCTGGGTACTCATACAGAAGATGGTACAGGCCTCTAATCTGAACACTCTGGGGGCCTGAGGTGGGAGAATTGCAAGTCTGAGCCCAGCCTGGGCAACTGAGCAATGTAGCAGTACCCTGTCTCAATCAATCAGTCAATCAATCATCAGGCTGAGGATGTAGCTCAGTTTGAAGGCCCTGTGTTCAATCCCCAGTACAGCAACAAATCAAAACAAAAAAACAAACAAACCTCATAGAGAACCTGAGTCAGAATATCTTTGGGAAGGGCCCAGAGTTTACCACGGGCTGCTGGAATCTGCTCACCTCAGCTTCTGAGAGCTGTTTAATTTTCACGCTGATATCAAGTAGGTGGCTTGAAATCAGTCACAGAGAAATATAGTCACACCAAGGCACCTGGCAAATGCTGCCAGTCAAAGCTAACTTTGCACTCCAGTGTGCCACAGGGACTACCCTTTTCTGTGGAGAATTCGGCAGCTGGAGAAATCTTGCCAAATATTTGGTTGAAAAAGGCCCAGAAGCCAGCGGTCTGATCTGAGTTTGGTGCCATGAGGCACGTGACTGGGAGCAGGGCGCACAAGCTCTGAAACTCTAACTGGGTCCTCTGTACTTAGGGCGAGTGCAGCCAGCACTTAGGAAGTTAGGGGCACAGGTCATGGCTGCTTCCTCCAGGCTGAGGGGCCAGATCAGGAAAGGGCAGGACTAAGAAGGTTTTAATGGACTTTTAGCCGGTAATAATGTAGAAAGCTGCTGGGAGAGACACATCATCTTCATTTTGAGTTCAGCAAGAAAAGCTCCTACTTAGTAATAGTTGCTTAGTTTTTAGCAGTTGTTTTTTTTTGTACGAGGGATGGAGCTTGGGACCTCGCGCTTGCGAGGCAGGCATCAGCACCACTGAGCTAAATCCCTGGCCCTAATAGTTGCTTAGTTATGTAAATATGCTGCCTGTTTTCTCCCGGTGATGGTGTGTATATGTGTACTTGTGTGTCTGTGTACACATCCTGAGTGACCTGACGGAGGCTGTCTCTCCAAACTGGTATAGCATGGAGACAGGAAGAAGGAAGGAAATTTTCCTTTTAGGAATTACAAGGAGATTGAGACCCTAACTCCTTCCTTTTGTTCTCTTTGAAGGTCAATGTTTTTAGGTTATTAGATTCTTTTTTTTTCTTTTGAGACAGGGTCTTGCTCTGTAGTTCAGGCTGGTCTTGAACTCACTCTGTAAGCCTGTCTGGCCTCAAACTTGAGGTGCTCCTCCTGCCTCAGCTTCCCAAGTGCTGGAGTTAGAGACATGCACCACCACAACTGGCATCCATCATTCTTTTGAACTCACTGTGCACCCCAGGCTGGCCTCAAACCCTCAGCAGTCTGCCTGCCTAGTCTCTGGAGTGCTGGTATTACAGACAGGTGCCACCATGATTGGCCATTCATTTTTCAATGAGGAGGGATGGCTGGGAGAGGAGGAGCTTTGCAGGCTGGAGAGGCCCATGGGTCACCCAAGGGGACAGTCCAGAGGGCAGTGGGGTTCCGGTCTGCAGTCAGGCAAGGGGTCAGAGCTGGTGACACAAATCCAGGGCTGTTGGAATTGAGGCTGAGGCTGTCCTCAGACTTTGTCTGCCCATGGGATGGGCAGTATCACTTGGGAGGAACTACAGATAAGAAGAGGTCAGAGCCAGAGATGTAGCTCAGTGGTAACATGCCTGCCTGGCGAGTGCAAGGTCCTGAGTTTGATTCTCAGTACCGGCAAAAAAAGAAAAGAAAAAGAAAAAAGAAAGAAGAGGTAAATATAAGACCAGAATGCAGGCGTCCTGTCCCACAGTGATGAAGAATGAAACCATGGAGGAGGTGGGGTGCCAGCAAATTTATTTAAAAGATATAAAGGCAAGGAAGTAGACCTCCTGCTAGCTGGGAGTGGGTCCTGACCAGGATGCCCAAGAAGGCTCTTTGTCTTTGTCTAGTTTTTATTTATTTATTTATTTATTTATTTATTTATTTATTTTTGGTACCGGGGATCGAACTTGGGACCTTGGCTTTCGAGGCAGGTGCTGGAACCACTGAGCCAAATCCTTGGCCCCGTTTTTAAAGGTTTAGAAGAAAGCTCAAGCCGGGCATGGAGGTACACACCTGTAGTCCCAGCACTCTGGAGGCTGAGGCAGGAGGATCGCCATGAGTTTGAGGGCAGCCTGGGCTACATAGTGAGGTCAAGGCCAGACTGAACTACAGAGCAAGACCCTGTCTCAATCCCCTCTCCAAAATCAATTAAAAAACAAAAAAGAAGGGAGGTTGGGCCATTGCATAAGCAATATAATCTCCACCCAATAGCAAGCTACAAACTTTTCAGGGTCCAATCTATGCAGTGTTCATGCAGTGCCCATACAGGCCCCATGTGCTCTCCTGATCGTGCCCTGGGGAGGTCCGTGACAGCTGCAGGACCCCTGCCAGATGTTTTTGTAAGGTCCCTGGAAGGGGTGACTCAGCCACCTCCACTCAGGACTTCCTGACTCCATTTTGGGGCTGCTGACCTTACTGCCTAATAGAATCCTAAATCCTGTTCCACTAATTCCTGTTACCCACCTCCCTTAAGAGGTGACCCTAACTGCTGTTAGGGAAGAACAGTGTTGATGGCTCTATCTGCTTCTCACTGTGCAGGGGCAGTGAGAAGGGGTGGAGGTCAGGGGCGTCCTCCTGGGCAGCTAGACCTTCATTGAGACCTTCTGAATGTAACAGACTCTAGGCAAGAGGAAGCAAAGTGAACCCAGAGATTTAGCAAATAGGGTCCAAATATACAGAAGAGTAGCATGAGTGTCAACACTGGCATGAAGGATTTAGAAGGGTTCAGGCCCACTCGGGACTACCTGAACCTAGGCTGGGTGAGAGACTGTTCTAGGAAAGAGCCCAGATTAGAGATGGATCCAGAGGTGGAAAGTAGATTGGTTAAAGAATTTGGAAGTCGGAGGCACAGACAACATGAAAAAGGCCAAATGTGGGATAAGAGCCTTGGGCCGAGGATGTAGCTCAGTGACGCTATGCCTGCCTTGCAAGTGCAAGGTCCTGAGTTCGATCCCCAGTACCAGAAAAAAAAAAAGAGACTCCCTTAGAGAAATGGAGCCCAGTTCCTGTGAGGGAGAGGGCCGTGGTCTTGTCCAGTAGCCAGATAAACTTAAAGATGGATGTAACCTGTGTCCATGGGGGAGGCGCTGGAATTCTGGGGGACTGTGGACTATGGATGAAGGTCTGGTTCCAGAAAACTGCAGAGGGGGTCTTTAATGGTGTGATTGCTGGTGGGGCGGGGGGAGGTTGACTAGCACTGTTTGGATCATGAGAGTGGAAATAGAAAATCTGGAGTACAAGTAATGTCCTGTCTTACTGAGCACAGGCCCAAATGTTGGGAGTGATAACCCCAGGTATGATGATTGGTGTAATTTAGTTCTAACATGAGCCCGGAGATTTAGCTCAGTGGTTCCACTGCCTGCCTCGAAAGCACAAGGTCCTGAGTTTGATCCCTGGTACAAAAATAAAAAGAAAAGAAAAGAAAAGAAAGAGACATTACAGAGAGAGAGTCCAAGGAACCCCAGGACAGGTCCTGTGCCATTAAGGTTAGAGAAGCAGTAAGAAGGCTTTGGAAGTGGAGATGTTGCTTGTCCCATGAGCTGGTAGTTTTGTCCTGTATTTTTCCAACTGGGGAACTGAGGCTGAGACCACCCTCCAACTTTGTCTCCCAGAGGGTATGAGGGCCAGGCATGCAGAAGAAGGTCAGACTGAGCTTTTTCAGAATCTGGGTCTCAAATGAGTCCCATTTTTGAGGATATGCTCCAAAGGGATGATGGGAGCTGAGACCAAGATTCCCATTTTTTCTGAAAAACATCAAAGGGAGAGAAGGCATCCATTGGTCTGCCTATTGAAGTACTCTCTGCCCAAGCATCTCTGGGCCACATGTGAGGGCCTAGTTACTAGCGACTGCAGACTAAGATCAAGAGGGGGTAAAACTACCAGATTAATCCCTTTGACTGCTGTGCTCTTCATCCTCTTTTGTGTCCCGGAAGAAATTGGACTTCTTTTTTTAAAATTAATTTTATTGGTACATTTTAGGTATACAATATAATGACATTCATTATTGGAAATTTGTGCCTTTACATAATTTCTACTCTTTCTTTTTTTTGGTACCGGGGATTAAACTTGGGACCTTATGCTTGTGAGGCAGGTGGCGGCACCACCGAGCTAAATCCCTAACCCTTGGACTTCTTTACCCCAAAGAAATTGAAACTTCTGAAAGTGAAACTGAAGATCAACTGCCAGACCCTCTGTTATGTGCTGAGGGGCAATGAAGGCTAAAGAGGGACAGTCCCAGGAGCCACAAAGCCAGGCAGAGCAGCCACATAAGCATTCTTTAGGGCCATATTATCACCAAGCCCAAACTCAAAGTCCAGATCTTGACAAGACATAGGTGGTCGTCTGTTTATTAAACAACTACCAGCAGATGCTGTCTTACCTCATCTCCATATAAGAAGACAAAAACAAATCCTACTAGATTGCCCTGCCCTTCATCCTCGCATTATGCAAGGAGACAATGAAGAGGGACCACTGCTGACAGACTAGGGAGGGGAGTTGGGACCTGAGGAGGAGAGCTACAGCTCTTTAGCCACCTTTGAGCAGCAAGAGCTGTAGAAGGAACAGTCTAGGGCCAACAAAACCAGCAAGAGCAAAAACTTAAAATAAGCAAACATGCATATTTCCTTTCATATGCCTCAACGTTTTCAAATCTTTTCTTGTTTTGTTTTGCTTTGGCTTGGTTTGTTTGTTTTTTTAGACAAGGTCTCACTCACTATGTAGTTCAGTTGTCCTTGAACTCACTATGAAGCCCAGGCTGTCCTTGAATTCTTAGGGGTCCTCCTGCTTCAGGCTCATGAGTGATGGAATTGCAGGTGTGTGCCACCATGCCTGGCTTCTTCAAACCATTTGACATATTTGGACTTGCTAGTTTTGCCATGATTTTTCCTTTTTCCATCTTGATAGGGTAAAATCTTGTCATAAAATCCTCTTATACCAAAAATATATTTTCATACTTATAACTTTCTTTATATTTCCTTCTCTAACCTACTTAGTTTCCTTTTTTAACAAGCCTATGTGGCTTGGATTTTAAAATGCCCCTAGTACACTTTTTTCCCTTTCATCTCAGAGTTAATTTATAGATGTTTACATTCCAATTAGGACTGGCTGAGCAACAGACTTCCAAGTGACCTTGAGTAGCAAGCATCCTTATCTTAGCCAGAGCAGAAAACAGCACAAGAGCAAGTTAACCCTGTAATTGTAGTTTAAGAACTATCCCAATGCACAAGAAATGTTTGTCAATTAGACAAAAATACCAATTCAAGTTGGAATCCCAAACTAAATTTACCAATCAGCCAAGATGTGCTTCAGTGGATTCTTTTTTTTTTTTTTTTGGTATCAGGGATCGAACTCGGGTCCTTTCGCTTGCGCAGCAGGCGGCAAAACCACTGAGCTAAATCCCCAGCCCCTCAGTGGGTTCTTGTTAATCCTTGAAGGTGACCAGGAAGGCTTGTTTCCTCTCTGGTATACCCAGAGAGGAGTTGACACCAACTTTGTGATCCATTAGGATGCAGTGCAGGCTGCATACTGTTGAAGAGCCGTTTTTCCCATGCAGCTTGTAAATTGGCCCCATGAGATCTCAGAAATGAAAGCCACAGCCTTTGTCTGAAAGCACCAGTTTCTGTGACGTGCAGGAGGATAGGAGAGCAATTTGGCAGGTGGGAGTGGTGGAAAAAGAAGAGTTTGAAAAACAGGAAGAATGTGACTCACAAGAGAGACAAAGGATTAGTCGAAACTTTCAGAACTCAGAAGCAACCAGGACAAAACATTCAGGGTGCAGGAAAAGATTATGTGTCAAAGACATTTTATCCTTTTGTTGCACAAACATAAAATGTAAACCTAGCAGATGCATGGGAGTTTTCCTGAGTCTGTAGAAGCCTACAATGCTCTGTCCCATGACTGAGTTATCCTTTCACAGGAGTCTTTGGAACACTGGATGCCCTAACAGCCTTTAATTATCTGACTGTGCTCAAAGAGTGCAACCAGACAATGAAGACAATGAGACTTGGGGGTCTTTCTTATCTCCTGGCTCAGCTTACCAAGAAAGGGAGTCCTAGGGGCCGGGGATTTAGCTCAGTGTTTCTGTTGCCTCCCTTGCAAGCACAAGGTCCCGAGTTCGATCCCTGGTACCAAAAAAAGAAAAAAAGAAAAAAAAGAAAAGGAGTCCTGGGTATAGGGGTGCACACTGGTAGTCCTAACACTTGGGAGCCTGAGGCAGGAGGATTGCCATGAGTTTGAGGCCATCCTGGGCTGCATGGTGAGTTCAAGGGCAGCCTGAACTACATAGCGAGACCTTGTCTCAAAAACCCAAGAAAATAAAAGGGGAGTGGTTATGATACCAATGGAGAAAGGCAATCTGTTCCCTCCAGCGGGTGTGGGAAGTGAAAGGAGCAGTATGTCCAAGGACCATCAGCCATGGGCATGGACAGCCAAGAGGACCAAGAGCAGAGATTGCTCCCTCGACAGGGGAAGGATCAAATTGGAAAGGAAAACTAAGGCAAGACTGGGCCGACATTCCCTCCACTCATGTTAGAGGGATTATCAACTTAGCCCATATCAGTGAAACCTGTCCCCTAAGACTTAAATATCAGCAAC
>NW_004624764.1:14481503-14499340 GCF_000247695.1 Heterocephalus glaber | reverse complement strand
TTTATGAACAAAACCTCAGTTGCCCGTGAACTAGCACGATCAACAAGTGGGATCTCTTCTTATTAAAAGGCTTCTGCACAGCAAGAGAAACCACCAGCAGTGTGAAGAGACAACCCACAATGTGGGAAAAATTTTTCACCAGCTGTCCCTCAGACAAAGGTGTACTATCTCAAATCTATAAAGAACTTTAAAAAAATCAGACCTCCCAGATTTTCTAAATTATTAATTAATTAATTTTTGGTTTGAGACAGGGTCTTGCTATATAGTCCAGGTTGGGCTTGGAGCCCATGTAGCCCAAGCTGTCTTCATACTCACACCAATCCTCCTGCCTCAGCCTCCCAAGTGCTGAGATTATAGGCATGCACTACCATGCCTGGCTATGTTTTATTTTGAGACATAGTCTTGCTAAATTGCCCAGGCTGGGCTCAAATTTGTAGGAATTTTTTTTTTTTTTTTGTACCAGGGATTGAACTTGAGACCTTTTGCTTGTGAGGCAGGTAGAGGAACCACTGAGCTAAATCCCTGGTGCTCAAGTTTGTGATCTCTCATACCTCACCTTCCCAGAGTTCTGGGATTACAGGCCTGTGCCACCGTGCCCCACAATATAACTCATTTTTTTTTTGTTTGTTTTGTTTTTTGTTTTTAGATAGGATCTCACTGTGTAGTTCAGGCTGGCCTTGAACTCAACTATGTATCCCAGTTTGGTCTCAAAGTCACAGCGACCCTCCTGCTTCAGCCTCTGGACTGTTGAGATTACAGGTGTGTGCCACCATGCCTGGCTAATTCTTTTTTTTTTTTTTAATTGTAATTTCAGGGTGTCCACATAGTTAGAAGTTAACAAATTATTATTGAATGCCTGAACTTTGAAATATAATACATATACTGGTATAAGAAGACACTGGAATGCCAAAAATGTTTAAACTGTGCCAAAATGAGTGTGTCCTTCTTTCAAAACCATTTTGTAGAAGTAGCTGTCTTAAAAAAAAAGTAGCTGTCTAATTTTATTTATTTATTTTTTGGTACCGGGGATCGAACTCGGGAACTTGCGCTTGTGAGGCAGGGGTCAGAACCACTGAGCTAAATCCCCGGCAAGTAGCTGTCTAATTTAAAGAGTGTGTGACACAGGCCAAGTGTGGTGGTGCACACCTGTCATTTCAGCACTTGGGAGGCTGAGGCAGGCAGATGGCCACGAGTTTGAGGCCAGCCTGGACTACATAGTGAGACCTTCTCTCAAAAAATAAAAACAAAACAAGTGTGTGACAGGCAAAGAAACAGTCTGTGCAGACAGCCATTCAAGTCCTCTGGCTGTGTGTGAAGGGGAAGAGCAATGGAGGGGCAGCCAGTGGAGAGCAACTTGACCCTTCCTGAACATGCAGAGCAGGAAGGATCATGCTGTGATATACATCATCCACGGAACAAGTCTTTGTGCCTCACATTTGGCTATGTTCTACGTTGCAAAACTTTGGTCCATGTGTTTTGACTTCAGAGTGGAGATTTGGTTGAAGAAATGATGTAGCAGTCAATAGGAATTTCAAAATCTATACCTGCTGGGGATTTAGCTCAGTAGTGCCACCACCTGCCTTGCAAGCACAAGATCCCAAATTCAATCTCCAGTACCAAAAAAAAAAATAATAATCTATACCTGTGTTCTCCACTAGGAATCACAGCTAAGCCAGGTGGTTCTGTCTAAAGCTGATCTCTGCTGAGCCGCTAGATTCAAGAATATCACTCCCGGGCTGGGGATTTAGCTCAGTGGTTTCACCGCCTGCTGTGCAGGTGCAAGGACTGGAGTTCGATCCCCGGTACCAAAAAGAAAAAACCAAAAAAACCAAACAAACAAAACAAAGGGTATCACTCCAGCAGTTCTTCCTCTCCTACATCATCCACTTTTGCTCTGTACTGGATTATTCCCAGGACTTCCTAAACATTCCATTTCTCTCATCTTAAAAGAAACTTTTCTTTACCTTCACACGTTATAGCTTCTTTGAAGTCAATGTCCTCCAAAGAGCTGTATACTTTCACCATCTTGAATTGCTCTCGTTTCATTCTCTTTTAATCTTGCTCTGTTTTCTTTTTTCCTTGCTCTGGTTTTTGTTCCAGCATTCCACTGAAACTGTTCTGGTCAAGATCACCAAGGGCCTCCACTTTATTGAACTCAGTAGTGATTTTCTCTCTTTCTTTCTTTCTTTCTTTCGCTCTCTCTCTTTCTTTTTTTTCTTTCTGACTGTCTATCTGTCTGCCTGCCTGTCTGTCTTTCATTTTCCCAGTACTGGGGGTAGAACTCAGGGCCTTGTGGTTGCTATGCAAGTGTTCAAGTGCTATGCTAAATTCCAGCCCTTTAAAACATTTTTTTTAAATTAATTTTTTATAGTACTGAGGATTAAACCTTAGGGGTTCGCAACTGCTAAGCCAATGCTCTGCCATTTAGCTACATCTCCAGCCCTTTTTACTTTTAGTTTGAGGCAGGGTCTCACTAAATTGCTAAACTGCCCAGGCTGGCCTCCAACTTGTGATCTTTCTGCCTCAGCTTTCCAGAGCCCTGGGATTACAGGCATGCTCCACCATGCCTGACTCTCTTTTTATTTTGTATTTTGAGACAGATCTCACTAAATTGCCCGGGCTGGGCTGGAACTTGAAATCTTTCTGTCTCGAGAGAGAGCTGGGATTCCAGGCATGTGGTTAATTCTCGATTTCACCTAACTTGTCACATTACCCCTCCTCCTCCTGATACATTTTCTACTGCTGGTCTCCTGGACACCACATCACCTACTTCACATTCTTTCTTCTTCTCATTGGAAGCATCTTTCCTTCTCCCAGACTGCTGAATGTAAGCGCGCTGCACAGCCTGGTGCTGGGTACTATGCTTTGTCTGCATTTACTCTCTTGTCTCATTCAATGTCTTGGTTTAAATTCCATTTGTATACCAGGAACTCCTAAATTTATATTTCTAGCCCATTTGCTTGAATACTCCACTCATTTATTCTACCCAACTACCCTGCTTGAATCTACATGCATGTTGAAGAGCTATCTCAAAAGTTTTAAGTGTTCATGCTGGCAGTATAATGATAGAGTGCTGGACATCCATGAGACCCTAGTTTGATCCCCAGTGCCACAAAACAAAACACTAAAGAGTAGGCATGGTGTTGCATGCCTATAAGTCTAGCTACTTGGGAGACTGAGGCATGAGAATGGCAAATTTGAGCCCACTTGGGCTAATTATCAACTTAGCAAGACCCTGTCTCAAAAATTTTTTAAAAATGTTTTAAAAGGGATGGGGCTGTAGCTCCGTAGGAAGGCCCTGGGTTCGGTCCCCAGTACCATAAAAGCAAAAGGGAAAGGGAGAGAGAGAGAAAGAAAGAAAGAGAGAGAGAGAGAGAGAGAACAAATGGACCAATTTAGTTACATTAACCACCCACCCTGACCACTTGGGATTGAACCCAGGACCTTGGCACTGAGCTACATGGCCAGCCCTTTTAACATTTTTTTTAAAACAGAGTTTTACTATGTTGTTCAGGCTATTCTTTAACTCACTGTATAGTCCAGGCTAGACTTGAACTCATGGTGACCCTCTTGCCTCAGTGATCCTCCTGCCTCAGCCTCCCAAGTGCTGGGATCACAGGCATGTGCCAGCTACCACACCAGCCCCATTTCTTTTTATTTTTCTTTTCTTTTCTTCTTGAGACAGGGTCTCCCTATGTAGTTCAGGCTGGCTTGAACCTGCTATGTAGCCCAAGTTGGCCTCAAACTCACAGTGATCCTCCTGCCTCAGTCTCCTGAGTGCTGGGATCACAAGTGTGTGCCACCACGCCCAGCATTTTTTCTTTTTCTTTCCTTTTCTTTGGTACCGGGGATCGAACTCAGGACCTTGCGCTTGCAAGGCAGGTGCTGGAACCACTAAGCTAAAACCCTGGCCCTCTTTTTTTGTTTTGTTTTGAGACAGGGTCTTGCTTTGTGGTTCAGGCTGAACTTGAACTCACTATGTAGTGCAGGTTGGCTTTCAACTTGAGGTGATCCTCCTGCATCAGCCTCCCAAATGCTAGCATTACAGGTGTGGAGCACCATGCCTGGCTTTTTTTTTTTTTGTCCTGGAAATGGAACCCAGGGCTTCCTGTATGCTAGGCAAGGACTTTACCACTGAGCTAGATCTCAACCCCTTTATTTTTTCCCCATTCTTTTTTTTTTTTTGGTACTGGGGATTGAACTTGGGACCTTGCGCTTTCAAGGCAGGCGATGGAACCACTGAGCTAAATCCTCCGGCAAGCTCTTTATTTTTTATTTTGAGACAGTCTTGATAAGTCACTAAATTGCTCAGCCTGGGCTGGAACTTGTGTTCCTCCTGCCTCAGCCTCTCAGTGTGCTGGGATTATAGGCCGGCACCACCATGCCTATCTGTTATTTTTATGGTAATTGTTTTACTTAAAACCCACACACATGCTTATTAAATTCATATCAAATGGGGGGTACTTGAAGAAGGGGCCTTTGCCCTGAGCTATATCCCCAGCTCCTCTTGCCCTCTGACACAGGTCTCACCGTCACTAAATTGCCCAGGCTGGGCTGTGATCCTCCTGCCCCTCAGCTTCCCAGAATGCCGGAGTCACAGGCGTTTGCTACCTTACCTGGCTTATTTTCTTGAATGTAATAAACAATTCAATGACTCCAAAATCTGATGTTATTGTGGGTCCTTTTCTGTATTATTTCTGCTGGATTTTGTTCATATTATTTTGTCTTCTAGCATGTGTGACTATTTTGCTTGTGGAATGAATATTAGATCTACATATTTGTTCATAGCCCAAATTAGAGGTCAAGTATGTGGCCCAGTCTTTATCCCAGAGGATACCTGTTTTCTGCTATATATCTGGAGGTACTGGTACTCCAGATCACCTTAGCGCAGGTTCCAGGTTTGGGATGAGTCATAGTCAAGTTGCAAGCCCCCGGGGAATTCCTGAAAGGGTCTGTCTACTTTATTCACCTTTACTTTTAGGGTACCGTCCTTTGGACTCTAACCCAAGATAGAACTGTTCACGAGGGTCTCTCTCCCTAGGTAGGCTCCAACCCCAGTGTCTGATCTGTAACTACCGAAGGGTGTTAAAAACTCCACTCCCCCTGGGTTTGGTGGTGCAGACCTGTAATTGCAGCTGCTTGAGGGCCTGAGGCCAGAGGAGCTGGAATTCAGGCGATCTTGGGCTACACAGTGAGAGCCTGTGTCAAAAACCAAACCAGACCAAACCAAACCAAAAAGAAAAGCAAAGAGGAAGCCCTGTGTGATGGTGCATGCCTGTAATCCCAGCACTTGGGAGGCTGAGGCAGGAAGGTCATCCTGAGTTCAAGGTCAGCCTGGGCTACATAGTGAGTTCGAGGCCAGCCTGAACTGCATAAGGAGACACTGTCTCAACAAACAAACAAACAAACACCCCCAAAAACCAAAAAGTGAAGAGCAAAACAAAGAGCAGGATATATAGGGAATACTCCCTGGTACCCAGTACTATTAAAAAAAGAAGATAGAGGGCTGAGGATTTAGCTCAGTGGCACCAGGGCTGCCTTGCAAGCAACAAAGTCCTGAGTTTGATCCCCGGTACCCCCCTCCCCCCAATAAATAAGATGAAATAAGCCCCTGTATTCATCCTTTTACCCTTTTTGCTGTGTTTCAGGAAGTGCCTCACTTAGAAAAGTAGCTCTAAATTTCTGAATGTGGAGCTTACATCCCTCAGTTGCTCTCCTTCCCTAGACCAGGGCTCAGTAATTCTTCACTAACTCCTCAGCTTTCCAATGGCACCAAACAGAGATTTGCGTGTTTTCCCACTTGTACTAGTTTTCCTCCAGCGGGAGGGTTGCTTGGAACTACCTAGACGCCAATAGCAGAAGCCAAAGCCTCCCTTCCTCCCCTCTTCCGGTAACGCTAATAAGCTGATCTGCTAAGGAGAGAACAGCGACAGTTTCCTAGGCCAGGAAACATCCCTGCTAACTCTGGTGAGTATACCAGGACACAAATGCAACATAGTTGGAAAACAACATTGAAAACAAAGTATCCATTAAGAAAATTAGTGTATTCAAATTTTGCTTGGGAATGCTTTATGTTAAATTTACAAATTAAATTAGAAATTACCACATTATAGAAACTTTTTTTTTTTTTGATACAGGCTCTTGGTATGTAGTTCAGGTTGGCCTTGAACTCACTACATAGCCCAGGCTGACCTCGAACTCTCAGTGATCCTCCTGCCTCAGCCTCCCTAGTGCTGGGGTTACAGGTGGGCACCACCACACCTGGCTCACATTAAATAACTTTACTGGCCAGTAATGGTTGTAAAGGAGAATGCACTTTGCTGGAATGGAGTGGCATTTGTTCTCAGCTATCTAGCAGGGCAGGATGGCCAACTTAGCAGGAAGCTTCAGACCACACTTTGAGAACCATACCCATATGAAGGAAGAGGTAATACAGTATTTGAAATTCTGAGCCAAGGCTTTCTTGAATTATTTTCATTGAAAGTGTTTCTTTTTTGTTTTTTTAGTTTTTTTTTTGTTTTTGGTACCTGGGATCAAACTCAGGTCCTTGCGCTTGCATGGCAAGCGGTGAAACCACTGAGCTAAATCCCCAGCCCTGAAAGTGTTTCTTTAAAAAAAAAAAAGTGTCTGTCTTGAAATAGGGGCACGGTGAGCCAGGCATGGTGGAGCATACCTGGGCATACCTCAGGAGGGTGAGGTGGGAGGACTGTCAGGAATTGAAGGCCAGCCTGGGCTACATAGTAAGTTAAAGGCCAGCCTAAACTACAAAGCAAGACCTTGTCTCAAAAAGAAAGAAAGAATGAAAGAAAGGAAGGAAGGAAGGAAGGAAGGGGAAGGGAGGAAGGACATGTTGGCACAGACCTGTAATCCAGCACAATGGGAAGCTGAGGCAGGAGGATCAAAAATTTGAGACCAGGGCCGGGGATTTAGCTCAGTGGTTTCGCTGCCTGCTGCGCAAGCGAAAGGACCCGAGTTTGATCCCTGGTACCAAAAACAAAAACAAAAACAAAAACAAACAAAAAAAATTTGAGACCAATATAGACAACTCAGTATGAAGGCACTGAGTTCAATCTCCAATACCTCCCTCAAAGTATCTGTGTTGAGATTTCTGTCTTTCTTTGGTAAGGCTACAATTACATAGATTGAGTTCTTCTGATTAAATTAAAAACACTTCTCAAATTTAATCTTTTCCCCAGATCAGCTTAATTAGGTTTTTAGGTTTCACAACCTCCTGAAGATTGATTTTTTTTTTTTGGTACCGGGGATAGAACTGGGGTCCTTGCACTTGCGCAGTAGGCGATGAAACCACTGAGCTAAATCCCCGGCCCATGAAGATTGATATTATCTGTTATGTATGGGTCTAACCAGATGAATATGTGGGGATTGCCAATTTTTTTTTTTTGCATTTTAAAAAATTTGTTGGTATATTTTATTTTATATTTTGGTTTTTTGAGACAGGGTCTCACTTTGTGGTTCAGGCTAGCTTTGAACTCACTGTGTAGTCCAGGCTGGCCTCGAACTCATGGTGATCCTCCTGCCTTAGCCTCACTGTGATTACAGGGAAATGCCACCATGCCTGGTGGTACAGTTTAGATACACATTAATGATCATGTTCATCATAGGAAATTTGTACTTGTACATGATATATCTTGCTTCTTTTTTCCCATTCCCCTCCCCTCCTAATTTACAAAAGCTTTGTTTCCACCTGGCCTGGTGGAGCATGCCTGTAATCCTAGTACTTGGGAGGCTGAGGCAGGAGGATCATCAGGAGTTCAAGGCCAGCCTGAACTACATAGTAAGACCCTCTCTCAAAAAAAAAAAACCAAAAAAAAAAACCCCACAAAAACCAACCAAACAAACAAAAAGCTTTATTTCCATTTTTTTCTTTCTATTCTCTCTCTTTTTTTTACCCCTAATGGATAAATATATATAGGGAAATGGAAAGAAAATATTCAAAGGAAAAAAAAAAAAAAAGAAAATGTTCAAATGAGAAGGGGAAAAAGGGAGTAGTTCAGGCTGGCATTGACCTCACCATGTAGCCCAGGCTGTCCTGAAACTCACAGCAATCCTCCTGCCTCAGCCTCCCTTGTGCTGGGATCACAGGGTTGTGCCACCATACCCAGCATGGATTGCCAAATTTGGGGCAGGATTTCAACATTGTCTTATCCAGAGCAACTCTCAGCAAATAGATAACTTGCTTGGATAAATGTAGACTCAGTTCCTTAACCTTTCTAAATCTTGGTTTTCTCATCTTCAAACAGGAATAAAAATGTCCATGTCATAGATCACAGATACTTAGGAGTTTTAAATGAAACAACAAATGTAAAAAGTCTCAGGATAGCACATGACATACAAGTAAGATTTTTTCTTTCTTTTTAAAATTATTTATTTATTAATTTTTGGTGACACTGGGGATTGGATACCAGGGCCTTCACACTGAGCTTGATATCTCCAGCCTCCCCCTCTTTTTTGGTACCAGGGATCAAACTCGGAACCTTGAGCTTGCAAGGCAGATGCCGGAACCACTGAGCTAAATCCCCAGCCCCCTTTTTATTTTTCACTTTGAGACAGAGTCTTTCTAAATCAGTAATTTGCCCAGGTTGGGTTCAGGTCTGTGTTCCTTCTGCCTCCACTTCCCATAGAGCTGGGATTACAAGCCTGCGGCACCAGGCCCTGGCCAGGGAAGCTTTGACAACAGCACAGACTCGCGAGTTAGTTTGAGGCCGTGTTTTGGTTGGGTTATTTTGAGTCTGGACAGGGGCTGTAGTTCCTTTAGGACACCAGGGATGAGTGAGGAACACTCAGCTGACATTGCCTCTTTTGGTTGAGCAGGGGCCTGAAGCCTGCTACCACAGGATGGGGGCTGAACAGACAGACAGTCTCTCCGCCTGAGTAATGAAGTCTAAAGTTAAAACTAGGGAATTAGTCACGGACTTAAGATGAAATCACGGAGCACAGAGCCTGGGAAGATTCTGGAGACGAACTTTCTCACATCTGCTATGTTGCTTCCTCCTGCGCAGTTTCCTATTATGGCCACCCAGACTGTGCAGTCCTGGCCCCACAGGCTAAACACATTATCCACTTTATTTCACTTAGTGCTGTTGTTATACCCTCCATCTTGCAGGGGGGAAACAAAGTAAGTAATTGTTGGTCTGTCTCCAGCGCTGGATCTCTGAATAGAACATATTACTTGGGAAATTGAGTGTTGACACTATAAATGGCTGTTACATTTATACATTTAACAAACATATTTATTTAGTTAGTTTTTTGAGACAGAGTCTCACAGTGTAGTTCAAGCTGGCCTCAAACTCATGGCAATCTTCTTGCCTCAGCCTCCCGAGTGCTGGAACTCTAGGTGTGTACACCACACCTGGCTAACAAACACTGAATGAGCGAAATTCGTGTATGCCCTGCACCGTGTTGGCCCCTAGGGATTCATACATGAAAACAAGACCACTACTACAACAAAACAGCTACATTTATTGAGTACTAATTCCATATCAGACCGTTCACATATACGAGTTCTTTTAACCGTTATAGCTAACCCGTGAGAAGAGTATTAGACATCCTTATTCTACAGATGAAGGTGCTGAGATTCAGACTTGCCCAATGTCACACAGCCAGGAAGTAGCAGAGCTCAGGATCTTTAACTCTCAAACCTTATTTTAAAAAAAGAATTATATCTCTATCAGTACATATTTTTGGCACATAATGCAAATTCATGGTGGGGAGTTGGTTGCTGCAGGGATGTAACACATCTTAATTTTCTACACCCCTCCTCTCCTTCCCCTCCCTCCATCTCTGGCCCCCCTTTCCATTTACCGAAAGATCTATCTCCCTGATTCCAGTCATCTTTTACTTTGCTCTTTAATGTATTTATACTTTGGTTTTCTCACATAAGAGAAATCATGCACTATTTAAATTTCTGTGTTTGACTTATTTCATTTAACAATATGGTCTTAGAATGCATCCATTTATCTACAAATGCCTCAAATTTATCCTTCTTTATGGTAAAGTACTGCATGGTGTGTAAATACAATATTTTCTTTATCCATTCATCTGTTGATAGGCATATAGGCCACTTCCAAGATTCAGCTATTATAAATTGTGCTGCTATAAACATGGGTATGCATGTATCACTGTAACATGATGTCTTTTAACTCTTTTAGGAAGATACCTAGAAGCAGAATAGCTGGGTTGATGGGAATTTCTAGTTTTAGTTTTTTGAGGAGTCCCCATACTGATTTCCATAGTGGTTGTACTATGGTGTTTACACTCCCAGCAGCAACAGAGAAGGGTTCCTTTTTCCCCCACAGCCTCACCAGCATTTGTTATTGTTTGATTTCTTGATGATAGCTCTTCTTTCTAGAGTAAGATGGCATCTCAGTGTTGTTTGAATTTGCATTTATCTAATGGCCAGAGATGTTGAACACGTTTTTGTTTGTTTTTTTGAGGCAGGTTTTGCTGTGTAGTTCAGGCTGGCCCTGAATTCACTATGTATCCCAGGCTGGCCTCAAACTCATGGCAATCCTCCTGCCTCAGCCTCCTGAGTGTTGGGATTACAGGCATTCACCATCATGTCCAGCGAACATTTTTTCATATAATTATTGCCCATTTGGACTTTTTCTTATCATAAGTGTCAATTCATTTCAATTCCTTTTTTTTTTTGGTACGGGGGATTGAACTTGGGTCCTTGTGCTTGCGAGGCAGGCAGTGGAACCACTGAGCTAAATCCCCAGCCCCTATTATTTATTTTTTTGAGACAAAGTCTCGTGTAGTTCAGACTGGCCTTGACCTCACTATGTAGTTTAGGTAGACCTCCTACTTTTGACAATCCTCCTGCCCCAGCCTTCTGAGTGCTAGGATTACAGGCATGATCCACCACCCTACTACACCTGGCTTTCTGTGTTAATATTTAGATTTTTGTTGTTGTTGTTTTTTTTGAGACAGGGTCTTACTATGTAGTTCAGACTGGCCTTGAACTCACTATGTAGCCTAGGCTGGTCCCAAATTCCCAGTGATCTTCCTGCGTTCTGAGTGTTGGGATTTCAGGTGTGGACAACCACACCTGGCTAATATTTAGATCTTTTATTTTTAGTTTAGTAGATGATGAGAGATATGGATCTAGATTCAGTCTTCTGGATGTGGACAGCCAGTTTTCCCAGGAGCATTTGTTAAAGAGGCTATCTTTCCTCCAAGCACGTGTTTTTGGCCCCTTTGTCAAAGATTAGATAGCTGAATATGCCTGGGGTTGTTTTTTTGTATCCTTTATTCTGTTTCTTTGATCCACAAGTCTGTTTCTTTGCCAGTGCCATTTTCTTACTTTTTTTTTTTTTTTTTGGTACCCTGATCGAACTCGGTCCTTGCGCTTGCGCAGCAGGTGGCGAAACCACTGAGCTAAATCCCCGGGATCTTTTTTTTTTTTAAAGACTGTAGTGCAGGAGGGCCTGGAACTCACTATGTAGTAGTTTAGGCCAGCTCTTTTTTTTTGGTACTGGGGATTGAACTCTGGACCTTGTGCTTGTGAGGCAGGCAGTGGAACCACTGAGCTAAATCCCTGGCCCTAGGCCAGCTTTGAATTCCTATCCATTCTCCTACCACACCCTCCAAAGTGCTTGGATTATACTTGTGAACTATCATGCCTGGAAAAAAAAACCCACAATTTTTTTTTTTTTTTTAACAAAGGAAATGTATCTTGTTTTGTAAATACAACAAATATATGCTCAAACAATTTAAACAATATGAATACTGATTTTTTTCACATACTTAGAAACATCATGTTAAAATCATTTAAATTTTGACCAGGTGTTTCATAGATGAATATATTCTATTTCAACCTCCCATCCCCAGTGCTGAGAATTGAACCTTTGTGCTGAGCTGCATCCCCAGTCTTTTAATTTACTTTTGTGAGACAGGGTCTCACCATGTAGCCCAGGTTGGCCTCAAATTCATGGAGATCCTCCTCCCTCGGCCTCCCTAGTGCTGGAATAACAGGTGTGCATCATCACACCTGACTCCAGCCCTTTAAAAATTAATTTTTTTTTTTTTTGAGACAGGGTCTAGCTAAATTGCCCGAGCTGGCCTGAAATTTACCGTCCTCCTTTCTCAGCCTCCCAGAATGCCAGGATTACAGGTGTTCTGCTGTCACTATTTTGAAATTTGTAATAACTTTTGAACGAGGATCCTTGACAATTTCATTTTGCGCCGCAATTTTACAAATAATGCTGTTGATGAGTTCAGAAGTCCCAGGGAGTGTACTAGGTATTATATATACATTGTCCCTAAATCTCACCGGCATTGTTTCGGGTTTTTTTTTGTGGCGGTAGGGATTGAATTCAGGACCTTCGTCATTGAGGTACATTTCCAGCCCCTTTAAAATATTTCCTTTTGAGACAAGATCTAAGTCGCTAAATTGCCCAGGCTGGGCTGGCGCTTGTGATTCCCCTGCCTCAGCCTCCCAGAGTGCTGGGATTACACCTGACATCACAGGCGTTCTGTTAATGTGTTACCATTTTTCTTTTTATTTTATAAATGGGGAAGTGAAGACAGGAAGATTAAAAACAAGGCCACAGCTAGAAGGCTTCAGTAAGGGTCTGAGTGCAGCGCCTCGGATGCCAGAGCCTCACTGGTGCGTAACACGCCCCCCGCAGGCTGCTCTAAGCTGGCCGCTCTCTAGGGCTAGGAGACCTGAGCGCTCTCAGGTGAGTGTTGGCGCTTCGGCCGCCGCCGGCGCGCGCTCGCCCATCAGGCGGGCACTCTCGCGCGCTTGGATAGTGTTGACAGCGAGTTTCCCAAGTTCAAACAGGCCCTGGGTTGGCATGGCAACCAGGCAACCTGTTCTAGAGCTGCCGGCGTTCTTCTCACACGCGGCTGCCACCGCCGGAGTCGGGGCCAGAGCCTATCCCATGATGCACCGCGTCAGCCCAGTCCCCAGTGGGCCGCCATGTTGTCGGAGTGAAAGGTAAGGGGGAGCGAGAGCGCCGGAGAGAGAAGATCGGGGGGCTGAAATCCATCTTCATCCTACCGCTCCGCCCGTGAGTATCCGCACCCCGCTGCCCCCAAACGCTGCTCCGGACCCCTAGCGAGCAGATTATCACTTCGTATTGGTGTTTGAGAGCGGATGGGGGCCCGAGAAGGGCTTTGGAAAAGCCGCTGGGGCCCTGGCTGAGGCTTCTCACTGGCTGTTCTTCGTACATGTTTTGGAGTCAGCAGCAAGGCCCCTATTGTTATCAAAGGAGGGGGTGGGGTGGGGAGCGGGGTCGAAGCGAGGAAAATGCCTGGGGCTTAGGCCCAGGCCCAGAGCCTAGGGGTGTCTCCCTTATTTGTGCTCGACCCTGTTGGGAGTCCCTGGAGATTGGTGTTGCCATTCGGGTTGCTTTTTTGATGGGTTTGCGAAGCCCCGAGCCTTGTGTGTGGCCATAAGTGTAATTCTGTGCAATCCCGGGTTTCTTCGACTTCTTGAGCTTCCGTGGCGGCGCCGATGGAGAAGGAACAATAAATCGCTTTAGAAGCAGCCGTGGCCCTAGTGCACGGGCGAGACCCACCATGGGGAACTTTGCGAGCCTTAAATGTGGAGAAGAGGCCATCAGGAAGTTTCAGATCGCTCTTTAGGCTCCTGGGTTCTTGTGGGCCTTTTGTTTCCGTGAGAGCTCATGTTTTTGGTAGGTTCTTCCTCTCAGAGTCTCTCAGTGTGGTGTGTCTCAACTTAAAGAGGGGTTTTCCTACCCCTGGCTCGTAGGAAAAAAACATGTATATTCAGAATAATAGTTTTCGCCCTTACAAACGTGCTCGGTAAACATAGGTCATTTGTTTTACTTGTCACTATCACTCCCACGTCCAGTGAGGAATACACTCTTGTAACTTTTTTCCACTGTAGTTAGCCCCCCCCCCCGACCTGAAAGCAAACCAAAGAACCCACGTACAAATTACCAGAGGAGGGTTTTCTCACCGTAACTTTGAAGGATCGTTCCCCTTCATTGTTCAATTAAGAAAACACTGTTCGTAGCTCTTGATCATTTTGCTCACTTCCGATTATGACTGGGATTAGTAAGAGTAAGATTTTATGAGACCTTTTATCGAGGGTCTGTTAAAGTCAGTTATTTCTGAGACAATAGGTTTGTAGCTTTAGGTTTTTGTTTGCTTTCGTGAAACGCTAAAAAACCAAGACAAGCCTTCCCCGAGATATATGACTTCTGATGCGACTTTAGTAAACAAAATGAAACGTTTTATCCCCTGCAAATTTTAACTTTGTAAAATTCTGGGTGCTGTTGATTCTTTATCTGGAAAACTCACTGGATTCTGAACTTTGAGTTTGTGTTTTGCCTTAGCCATATTTGAATTCATTTTGTTCAAGGCCGTGGCTTTTTCAAGTTGGAGTTTGTTTAGCTTGGGTTTGAGATAAACTGCTTTAAAATAAATTTATGACCACAGAGTGTTTGTTCAGTGTGATAAAAATAAACACCTTTCAAACCACTAAGCATTTTAGTAAAAGGAGATAGTTTAAACCATGTTCCTTTGTTTGAAGTAAACTCTTTTTAATGATAATTAAAAAAAAAAAAAAAGGAAAACCAAACCAAACCACACCTTGATATAAACAGTTTGGGAGCTGTGGTAGAATAGCAAGGATTGGCATCTCAGTTGCTTAAAATATTTTTAAAAAATATTTTAAAAGTGCATGTTAATAGAGAATAGTGGTATTATTTTGGAGAATTGGTACATGTATATATAAACCTCTTTACCTTCTCTATAAAATTGTTTTATTTGTCATTTGTATAAAAATAATTTAAGCCAGGCATGGTGGTGCACCCCTGTAATCCCAGCACTGGGGAGGTTGAGGCAGGAGGATCACCAGGATTTCTAGGCCAGTGCCAGCCAGCCTGGGATACATAGTTGGACCTGTGTCAAAAAACCAAAAAAAATTTTAAAAAGTATAAAATTACATTTCAAATGTTACACATAATTTTTAGTGAGCTTTGAGAGTTCCTAAAAGATAAGCAATTTAAATTGTTTCCTGATACTCTTAATTTTTGTACTAAAGTTGCCCAAGACACTGCTTATTTATTGCTGATTGCTTAGGTATTGCTCACTTTTCAAAATGTCCCTTCTGCCAGGTTTTCTCCTGTTTGGGAAATGGCCTTGCCTCCTTAGGTAAAGCAAGGAAGTCTTCAGGGCCTACAGATAGCTTTACAAAAGCCAGTTATTTGGTTTCAACATTTTTAAAGGTCTCCTCTCCCCATCCCTTTTTGGAATGCAGTGATGTTTGGTGTGCTTCTCTGGTAAGTTTTTTTTATATGGAAATTCATTTATTTATTCATTTAATTTTTTTTTGGTACCGGGGATTGAATTTTGGACCTTGTGCTTGTGAGGCAGGCGGCGGAACCACTGAGCTAAATCCCCGGCCCCCCCATTTTTTTTTTTTTTTGAGGCAGGGTCTTGCTATGTAGCCCAGGCTGGCCTTGACCTCATGGTGATCTTTTGCCTCAGCCTCCTGAATGCTGGGATTACAGGTGTGTGCTACCATACCCAGCTGGAAATTCATTTTAGATAACTATTTTGACAGGCCTTTTATATCAGAAAAGGCTGCATTTACTATTTTAGGATTTATTTTAAGAGATTGGCACACCAATTATTATGGGTGGTAACTAAATTTGTAGGTCTTGAACATTGTGACTTTAAATTTTTCAAAAACTTTTAAAACCTATTACTTTATTTTGATTAAGAAACTGGGGCCAGGCCCCTGAAGTGGCGAAGGCCTGTAATCCCAGCACTAAGGAGGCTGAGGCAGGAAGATTGCTATGAGTTTGAGGCCAGCCTGAACTACACCTAATGAGATCCTGTCTGGAAAAAAAATATTTCGAAAAAAACCCAAAAAACAAAAAACAGGCGTACAATATTTCTTCCATTTTCTACATATGGAAACGGGCTCAGAGAGTTTGTTAATTTAATGACAACTTGGGTTTTGGGACTCCTGGATTATTCTAGAAAAAAGATTGTTGGATTGAGCTTCTCTTGCAGAAGAAAATGAGATGTTCAGTATTGGAAACAGGGCAATGAGCACTTTTGAAAATCAAGTGAGAAGGCATTAGGTTTGTACTTTGCAGAAGACTATAGTGAAGCCATTGTGCTTTCCTACTTTTGGTATTTGTATATAGACAAGATTTTATTGATGAAAACAGAAACTGAAGTCTAGAATGCTGAAGTACTCCATACTGTGATAAGGTTCTCCTGGATTGAAATTGTTAACCTAGAGTAGACATTTCCTAATTAGGCTTTGAACAGATTACAAATTCTATTGTGTCTTCTTATTCTGGTTGCAAAACATGAATTGTGAGAAGTGAGTGCTGCTTTACTAGAAAGCTTAATTATTCAGTAAGAGAGATTATCGATTTCTCATTGATCTATAAGGCATAGGTAGCAGTGGACTCAGGTTGATAACCTTTAAATCAGGCTCTAGTCCTTGAGATGGCTATGTTATAATTCTGATTTTTTGTAGCAGATGAGAAGGATGTGTCTTAATTTTGATTTATTTACTTTGTATGTACACATGTAATTTTCATCAGTATTAATGTTTCATAGAAAGAGTTCAAGGATTCTTTGTTATTTTTCCCCAGGAGGAGAGGATACTAAGGGATACAGTTGCAAAGGGGTGGTAGGGAAGAACTAGGTTTTTAAAAATTTTATTCCATTCCCCCCCCTCAGTCGCCCTTCCCTCCCCATGTACAAAAGCGTTATTTCTATTTTTTCCTTCTATTTTTACTTTTTCTTGTCCCTTCCTTCCTTTTTCCCTCCCTCCTCTGGGAAGAACTAGGTTTTAGTGCAGAACAGATTGAATTTTTTTTTTTTTTTTGGTACTGGGGATCGAACTTGAGTCCTTGGGCTTGCGCAGCAGGCTGTGAAACCACTGAGCTAAATCCCTGGCCCCAGAACAGATTGAGATTGAGGTCCTTTCCTGCTACTGGCTAGCTGAATGGCCTTGGGCACAACACATAGCTTCTTTCATTTAAGACTTTCATGTGTAAAATAGGGACAGTAATCCTTACCTTTCAATGTTTTTGTGAAGAGATAATGTCAGCAGTATATTTGCTACACTATTACTGTGGTGAGGGCTTTGGTTTTTACAGTGCTTTTTACACTAGTAAAGTAAGTTTGTTTTTAGGAGTTGAAGCATTAATCAATTGTAAGTTATTAGAAGTCTTGAATTCCCCCCTTCCCCATCAATAGCACCTGAGCAGTGTTTAGGCTGAGAACATTCTGTTACTGTTCTTGGTCAGAATGTCTGTTTCTCCAAGAACTATTCTATGAATACTTTGGACATGTTTTTGTTTGTTTTGAGGCAGGATCCCACTATGTAGTTCAGACTGGCGTTGAACTTACTGTGTAGCTTAGGTGGGCCTGCAACTCACCCTCCTGCCTTATCCTCCTTGTGCTAGGATTACAGGCATGAGTGCCACTCTGCATGGCTATATGGGACAATTTATTGTTGACTTTTTTTTTGGTACTAGGAATCGAACTCAGGACCTTGTGCTTGAGAGGCAGTCGGCGGAACCACAGAGCTAAATCCCTGGCCCAATATTGGACAATTTAATTTTTTTGTTTTGTACTGGGGATTGAACTTGGGTCCTTGCACTTGCGAGGCAGGTGGTGGAACCACTGAGCTAAATCCGAGGTCCTATATTGGACAGTTTAAAGTTACACAATTTGAACTATTGATAATTATATTTGGAGTTCATTTTTTTTGTTGTTGTTGTTGGCATATGTTTACTCCAGCTGTCTAATATTTATTTATTTATTTATTTTTTATTTGTAAAAATCCAGATAAATGATGTATTCTTTCAAAT
>NW_004624764.1:14455937-14481240 GCF_000247695.1 Heterocephalus glaber | reverse complement strand
TTTTTTTTGGTACCAGGGATCAAACTCGGGTCCTTGCACTTCCAGGGCAGGCAGCAGAACCACTGAGCTAAATCTCCGGCCAGTCTGGGTATTTTAGTGAGTCCCTGCCTTGAAATAAGAAGGATTAGGATGTAACTCAATGGAAGAACACCACTGAGTTTGACCTCTAGTACCACTCCTCCACCCCCTCCCCCCAAAAAAAAACCAAAAGCAAGAAAAGAAAGATACTTATTCTTTTAAAAGCTGTGTGCTACAATTGACTTAAGGAACTGGTATGGTAGGTCGGGTAAAGAAACCATTGATTGAAGTCTAAAATTGTGTTAATTTTTTTTTTTGTGTGTGTGTGTTGCTGGGATTGAATATGTGCACATGTCTTACACATTAGGCTAGTATTCTGCTGAGCTATGTCCTCAGCCTCTATATTGTTACCTTTTTTTTTTTTTTTTTTGGTACCTAGGATTGAACTTGGGTCCTTATGCTTGCGCAGCAGACAGCAAAACCAATATTGTTACCTTTTGGTAAAACTTCCCCTGAAGTTGCTAATTAAGTCCTGATCTCATCTTGTCAGGAATGTCTGTCACCAACTGCAACCTTTATTTTCATTACATGTATACAGACTCAGCAACTTAAAAATAGAGATTTCGGTTTCAGAAATTGTGTGTATATTACAAATACATTGCTGGTTGTATTGGAAAAGATACGTATTTTTTTTTTTTTTTTTGGTACTGGTGATTGAACTCGGGACCTTGCGCTTGCGAGGCAGGCAGCGGAACCACTGAACTAAATCCCCGGCCCTGTAGTTTTAACTTTTATTGCTATAGGTCAAGTTGTTTTAAAAACCCAAATATTGAACATTTTGAACTTGTTTGTCCCTAGGTGTTGGTGGAATGAGCGTTGCATGTGTCTTGAAGAGAAAAGCAGTGCTTTGGCAGGACTCTTTCAGCCCCCACCTGAAACATCACCCTCAAGAACCAGCTAATCCCAACATGCCTGTTGTTTTGACATCTGGAACAGGGTCGCAGGTGCAGCCACAACCAGCTGCCAATCAGGCTCTTGCAGCTGGGACACACTCCAGCCCTGTCCCAGGATCCATAGGAGTTACAGGCCGCTCACAAGACGACGCTATGGTGGACTACTTCTTTCAGAGACAGCATGGTGAGCAGCTTGGGGGAGGAGGAAGTGGTGGAGGCGGCTATAATAATAGCAAACATCGATGGCCTACTGGGGATAACATTCATGCAGAACATCAGGTAAAAAAAGTTCACTATTTTGTAAAACTTTTGTAATTTCTGTCCACTTAGGATATCTGCTCTCAGTGAATGTCTTTAAAAGCTTAAATTGCTGATTTAAACAAGAGTCATTTGCTTTAAAGGATGAGTGCTAATATTGTCACTTGGTTATGTACCATTTTAGTGCTGAATAGTAAATAATTCATTTAAAAAAAGATTTAGCATTGTTTTAATGTGCACAGTGTATTTCTAGGAATACTTTTAACAAAGAACACCTTTTTTTCTGTTCATACATGTTTTTAAGATTGCTGGGTGGCTTATGGGATAAATACGTATTTTAAAGTCTTTTCTGTTGGGCATGTTTATTTTTAAGCTATTACAGTTAAAGGATGGGAAATTGATAACAAATCAGCTAGATGCTTAAGTGACATCTGTTTGAAATAGGACTGATTCATGTTTTGTGTCAGGAAGTTTTTTTGGTACCAGGGATTGAATTCAGGACCTCGCGCTTGCCAGGCAGGTGCTGTGCCTCTGAGTTACATCCCTGGCCCTGTGTCAGGAAATATTGATTGTGGCTTTTAGGTTTTAATCATCTTTGTCCATAATAGCACATTACTGAAGCCCTAGCTGCTTGGGAGGCTGAGGCAGGAGGATTAAAAGTTCAAGGCTGAGGGCTGGGTATTTAGCTTAGTGGTTCCTCCACCTGCCTGCCTCAAAAGGGGAAGGTCCCGAGTTCATTTCCTGGTACCAAAAAAAAAAGGTTCAAGGTTGGCTGAGCAATTTAGTGAGACTGTCTCAAAGAGAATAACAAGATTCGGGAATGTAGCTCAGTGATAAAGTGCTTGTCACAGTAGCATGTAAGAAGGCCTGGATTCAATTCCCAGTTCCATAAAAAATTTTTTGTTCAGGAGACACAGATCAGACTAAACCTGTAGTCAGTAAAATATATTCTGATTCCAGCTTTGATTTTGGACTAGTAAGATTAACAGTGTTAAAATTAACCAAATCAAACAAGTTCTTAGAACTGATTTACATCTATCCAGTCCTGTAATAGACCATTTGAGGAAAGTTATTGAATGCATGAGTCCTTAGCCCTTTGCCCTCTAAATAAAGATAAGGAAAAAGGACATCTTTATAAAGATAAAGGCCTTGAATTTCAGGTTAAGATTTAATTTAGTAAGGTAGCAAAGTTTTTCAGTGTTTGGAGTTGCTTTGCTTTGTTTTTTGAGACAGGGTCTCACTGTACAGTTCAGGCTGACCTTAAACTCACTATGTAGTCAGGCTGGCCTTGAACTTCTGGGATCCTCCTGTCTCAATCTCCTGAGTGCTAGGATCTCATAGGCCTGTGCCACCATGCCCAGCTGTAGTTGCTTTTCTCCAGTGATGTTTTGGGGAGATTACACTGGTTTTCAAAGGGATTGGAGTGGACATGGACTGAGACTAATTGATTAACCTTTGTAATAGACCTGATGTGATAAATGCTTTTTTTTTTTTTTTTTTGTACCGGGGATCGAACTTGGGTCCTTGTGCTTGCTCAGCAGGCAGCGAAACTACTGAGCTGAATCCCCGGCAACTGATGTGATAAATGTAAAAGAAGCAGTGAGAGATCTGTGTGCGATGGCACATGCCTGTGATCCCCAGATCCTGTGAGGCTGAGGCAGGAAGGATTGCAAATGTAAGTCCGGCCTAGGCAGTTTTGTGACTTAGTGAGACGCTGCCATAAATTAAAAAGGACTGGTGATACAGCTCTCGAAGGCCCTAGGTTTAATCCCCCCCAATGTACTGAGATGTGCAGAAATTTTTGATTGAATTTGAAATCTTAGTTGTTGAGAAAATGAAGTAATAGAGGCAAAGAAATAGAGAGGGTCTGATTTGGGGACAAGGTGGTGAATTTGGTAGTACACTTGTTGAGTTTAAGGTGAAGGTAGAATACATACGAAGGAATATATTCTAGGCAGCTGTTCCTTGTAGGAAAACATCAGGGTAGTAGGAGTTGATTTGGGTGGCACCTGTGAGAGGGACAAAAGTAGAAAGCCTATTTTGCCTTATTTATCTAAAACACCGAAATTCATAATTTTTTTTTTTTGGTACTGGGCATCAAACTTGGGACTTTGCATTTTTGAGGCAGGTGGCGGAACCACGGAGCTAAATCCTCGGCTCTAAATTCATAAATTTTTGGGGCTTGGTATTGGGGATTGAACCAAGGGTCTTCACACTGAGCTATATCCCTAACTCCTTTTACATTTTTATTTTGAGACCAGGTCTTGCCAAGTTGCCCAGGCATAGCTAGCTCAAACTTGTGATCCTTATGCCTCAGCCTCCCAGAGTGCTGGGATGTGCTTAAACATTGATTTTGGGGAGGGAGTTTGAGACAAGATCTCCCTGTATATTCTAGGTTGGCCTGGAACTCCTGGTGTGATCCTCTTGTCTCAGGCTCCCAGCCTCCTGAGTGCTGGGATTACAGGTGTGTGCCACCACACCTGACCTTTATTTGAGACAGGGTCTTCTTAAATTGCTAAATTGCCCAGGCTGGGTTTGAATTTGTGATGATCTTGCCTCAGCCCTCCCAGAGTGTTGGGATTATAGGCCCGAGTGGGAGTGGAACTTGTTGGTTTCTGTTTTTTTGAGACAGGGTTTCACTATGTAGCTCAGGCTGGCCTCAAACTTGTAGTCATCCTCCTGCCCCAGCCTCCTGAGTGGTAGGGGGAATGGATCTTGTGGCTTAGCTGTTCTGGTTGGTTACACATGGTAACAAAGTAGAGGTCAGTGACACAAGGAAAGGTAGTGAGTTGTAATACAGTTGAAGACAAAGGGGCATATCTATCCTTTGAGAGAGATAATAAATCTCATTTTTTGAGAGATGAGAAACTAAAGGTTAGTTTTGAGGTCAATCTTGATTTTGAAATCCAAGTCTTTGGTTCTAGTGCACCTACCCTAGATATACTTCTTTAGGTGAGACAAATCAGACAGAACAAAACTCTTGCAACAAAGTAGCATGGTCAAGGGCCAAATAATTACTTTGCCATAAATTTGCTTGAAAGTAAGAGATAAACTTAATACTAAAGAGATAAATATAAAATGTGTCCTTTCTCTGACTCTAGGAATCTTTTTTAACCTCCCACAAGAACAATAATGCTAAAGTCCACTTTCTTTTCCTGTTGTGTTTTTCCTCCGTTGTGTTTTTTTTGGTACTGGGATGGAACTTGGGTCCTTGTGCTCCCGCTGAGCTAAATCTCTGGCCCTCCATTGTGTTTTTGTAAGAATCCTAGGTGGTAATGTGGGGAATGTAATCTCTAGAGATGGAATGATCCTCTCTGTCACACTACTGGGTCATTATTCATTTTGGTGGGGCCTTTTCCTCAATAGTTTTTCTTCTGAAATAAATGACCTGTTGGGCTGGGCATGGTGGTGCACACTTGTGATCCCAGCACTTGGGAGGCTGAGGAAGGAGGATCACTGGAATTCGAGGCCAGGTTGGACTACACAGTGAGACCCTGTCTCAAAAACAAAAAAGGCCTATTGGCTTGATGAACAAAGTTAATATTAAATTGGTGGGATGCTTTTGCCAGTGAACTGGTGAAGGAAAGAATATCACAGGCTGTGATGCCAACCAGTAGTATTGGAAGGAGGGAAACTTGTGCCATAATTAATTTATGATCAGTCACTTTCATCCTTTTATTAGAAGGCTTTATTTTTTTGGTGGTACTGGGGATTGAACCCAGGGTTCTTGCACTGAGCTATATCCACAGGCGCTCCCCCCTCCCTTTTTGAGACAGGGTCTCACTATGTAGTTCAGGCTGGCCTTGAACTCGTGGTGGTCTTCCTGCCTCTTGTGTGCTGGGATTACAGGCATGTGCCACCATTCCCTGCTCCTCAGCCCCCCCTTTTTTTTTTGGTACGGGGTATTGAACTTGGGTCCTTGCACTTTCGAGACAGGCGACAGAACCACTGTGCTAAATACCTGGCCCTCCTCAACCCTTTCTAAAATATTATTTTTTCTTTTTTTCTGGTACTGGAGATTGAATCCAGAGCCTTCAAATTGAGCTAAATCCCCCGTCATTTTTATTTTTAATTTTTATTTTGAGAGAAGGTCTTGCTAAGTTGCTAACTTGCCCAGGTTGGTATGAATTTGTAATCCTCTTGCCTCAGCCACCTAGAGTGCTGGGATTATAGGCATGTACCACTATTCCTGGCCCCTTGCCTTTGTTTATTTAATTTACTTTTTATTTTGAGGCAGGGTTCTGCTACCTTGCCTAGGCTGAGCTTGAACTTGCGATGTTCCTGCTTTAGCCTTCCCAGTGCTGGGATAATGGGTACATACCACCACACCCAGCCTTTCCTTCTTTTTTTTTTTTTTTTTTGGTACTGGGGACCGAACTCGGGTCCTTGTGTTTGCACAGCAGGCAGTGAAACCACTGAGCTAAATCCCCAGCCCACCTTTCCTTCTTTTAATAGTGAGCCCTTTCAGCTGTTCTTAAATATATTGCTAAATCTTTTATTTTTTCTTTTCTTTTTTTTTTGAGATGGGTCTTCCTATGTAATTCAGGCTGGCCTTGAACTTGTGATGATCCTCCTGCCTCAGCCTCCTGAGTGCTGGGACTACAGGCATGCGCCACCACACTGGGTTAAATATTTTATTTTTTAAGTATGAAACTTGGCAGGTAATTAGCATTAGTCCTTTTAAATACAAGTTTAAAACATTAAGAGCCTGGGGGGCCGGGGATTTAGCTCAGTGGTTCCACCGCCTCGAAAGCACAAGGACCTGAGTTTAATCCCCGGTATAAAAAAAAAAAAAAAGAATAGTTGGGCCAGGGATTTAGTTCAGTGGTTCCGGCACCTGCCTCACAAGCACAACGACCTCAGTTCGATCCCCGGTACCAAAAAAAAGAGCTTGGGGTAACATGCAGTATGTTGAAAGTCTTGCAAACTAAGATATTTAAGATAGGTGAATAAATTAAATTAATTTAGGGTGAGGAAGAATGTTAAGATTTGTTTATGTATGTATGTATGTGGTAGTGGGGCTTGAACCCAGGGCCTTTGCACTGATCTACACCCCCAGCCCTTTAAAAACATTTTTTTTCTTTTTTTCTTGGTACTGGGGATCGAATTTGGGTCCTTGCGCTTGGGAGGCAGGCAGTGGAACCACTGAGCTAAATCCCCAGGCCTCTTTATTGTGTTTTGACAAGGTCTTGCTATGTGGTTTAGGCTAGTCTTGAACTCATTATGTAGCCCTGACTGGTCTCAAATTTCTCAGTTCCCCTTCCCACCTCAGTCTCCTGAGTGCTTGGGATTACAGATGTGCACTATCATGCCTCGTTTTAATTTTTTACTGAGACAGGGTCTCATTATGTTGTTAAATTGCCCCTGCTGGACTGGAATTTGGGATCCTCCCACTTCAGCCTCCCAGAGTGCTGGGATTACAGGCATGTGACACTAGTCTGGGTTGCTTGTTTTAAGGTTTGTTTTTTTTTTAAAAGTAGTACTGGGATTGAACACAGGGCCTCACAGGTGGTAGGAAAGTGCTCTATCACTGAGATAAATCCCTTGGCCTTTTTATTTTCTCTTGAGACAGGGTCTCTGTATATATGATCCCCCTGCCTCTGGATTAGCTAGGATTATGGACTATACTACCACTCTGGGATCTAATAGTAACTTTTATAATTTACCATTTTATTCCTGAACAGCATTGAAAGTTTCATCATGTAGTACTGAAGGTCAGGTCTTTAACGTGCTGTGATTGTTTTATTCCCTTATTGGAAAATCTGTTTCTCTGTAAACTGCTGTGAGGTAAAGTGGATGATGAAATAGGGAAAAAATTTTAAGGTCGATTGGCTCAACTGTAGCTTCCGTTTTGAGTTACAAGGGACAGAGACAGGTAGAAACTCTGCTGGAGGAAAGGAAATTTAGAGGACAATTTTAAGAGTTTAGTTACCTTGCTTGCAATCTTTGGCGCTAGGATCTGTCAGTATGTTTGAGATTGACAGTCTGTGGAAAGTAATTGTGGGTAGCCAGGCAGAGTTCAGTGGATGAATATTCTTTCCCTCTACTTGTACTGCTTTTTTACAGTGTTGTCATCTTACAGTGATGTGCTGACACCCACCTTTGATATACCTACCATTCTGATTCTAAAGTGCTATGAATTAATCTTTGCACCTTGTAATTATTAGGAACTACTATGTTAAACTAGAAAGGAGCCCACATATTCTCCAGACTGGGAGCCTTGTTATTCCCTGGTGATCCCCCCTTTTTTGGGGTCTGTCAGTGGATTTCCAACCATGAATCTCCTTTCTGGATAGTTTGCTTAGGTGCTTCAGCATTTGAGCCAGTAGCATTTAGTTTATGTGCCTTTTTCATATTTCATTATATTTTGAGTTTACAAGACAACATTATGTACTTAGAAGAATCATTAGCAATAGCTGGGCATGGTGGCACAGGCTTGTAATCCCAGCACTCAGGAGGCTGAGGCAGGAGGATTGTTGGAAGTCGGATGCCAGCCTGGGCTACACATTGAGACCTTGTCTTTTTTTTTTTTTTTTTTTTTTGGTACCGGGGATCGAACTCGGGTCCTTGCGCTTGCACAGCAGGTGGCGAAACCACTGAGCTACATCCCCGGCCTGAGACCTTGTCTTAACCAAAAAAGGGGCCAGGGATGTAGCTTAGTGGCACTGCACCTGCCTGGCAAGGGCAAAGTCCTGAGATCGTTTGATTCCTGATACCAAAAAGAAAGAAAGAAAAAAAAAATCATTAGCAATTCCCCTCATTTATTTTTTGCAGTACTGCGTATTGAATTCAGGGTTTTCTCACTGAGTTACATCCCTAGCTGTTTTGGTTTTTTTTTTTTTTTGGTACTAGGGGTCAAACACTGGTCCTTGCGCTTACGAGGCAGGTGGTGGAACCACTGAGCTAAATCCCTGATCCCCGTACCCCCGACCCCCGATCCCCGATCCTGTCTTTTAAATTTTGAAACAGGATCTTGCTAAGTTGCCCAGGCTGGGCTGAAATTTGTGATTCTTCTGATCCAGCCTCCCAGAGTGCCTAGATTACACCCACCTGTAGCCTTTTGACTATAAGGATTATTTCGTTTGAGTTGTGGGTGTGGGTCACTGGTAGAGAGCATACTTCACATATTTGCAGGTTTTGGTTCAACCTCTAGCACTCCAAAAAAAAAAAAAAAAGTTTTCAGTCAGATGCCCGTCTTTGTTGTGTATGGAACTTAATTGTGTGTTTCCTACCTGGCAACTTCTTGTAAAGGATTTTCTCTTTCCTTCTTTCTTTTTTTTTGGTACTGGGGATCGAACTTGGGACCTTGTGCTTGTGAGGCAGGCAGCGGCATCACTGAGCTAAAACCCTAGCCCTCTTTCTTTTTTTTTTGAGACAGGGTCTTGCTATGTATCCCAGGCTGGCCTTGAACTCACTAAGTAGCTATAGCCCAGGGTGGCTTCAAACTCATGGCGAGCTTTCTGCCTCCATCTCCTGAGTGCTGGGATTGCAGACTCACCACTGTGATCAGTTTAAAAACATTTTATTCATTTTTTTGTTAGTACATTATTTGTAGTACATGATTATATTCCTTGTGTGGAGTTGGTACCTGTACACAACACATCTGAATTCTTTTTTCATCCCTTTCCTCTCCTTTCCTGCCTCCCTCTTTGATCCTCTGTTTCATTTAAAAAAAATCTGTCTCCCTACTTTCTATTAACTATTATTTTGCTCTTCATATTTTGGGTTTCTGATATAAGAAGGTATGTGATATTTGAGCTTGTGTATCTGATTTATTTCATTTAACACTATGTCTCAAGGTGCATCCATTTTCCTACAAATGACTCAAGTTTATCTTTTATGGTAGAGTAATACTCCATTGCGTATAAATATGACATTTTCTTTATTCATTCATGTGTTGACTTAGAATCCATTTCCAAGATTTAGTTATTATGAGTTGTGCTGCTATAAACATAGTATGTATCTGTAATATGTCTTTAACTCTTCTGGGAAGATACCTTAGAATGGGTTATGCTTTTGATGCCCAGTTAGGAAAAAGTTAAATAAAAGGTGGTAGTGGTAGTTCATATGGGAAAATAAGAATGTAAGGGAAATGAAATTAACTTAGAAGTATTGAATATTGGGTTATAAAAATTTGCTTTGAGTGTGCTTATGACTAAAGAGAATGAGATGAATCATAAAATTGTTTTTTTTTTTTTGTTATCGGGGATCGAACTCGGGTCCTTGAGCTTGTGAGGCAGGCAGTGGAACCACTGAGCTAAATCCCCAGCCCAATGATAAAATTCTTAGTAAAATGTAGCAGTTAGGAAGAATTGTTTCAAATTTCAGCGTGTGGTGGAAGTACCTTGTAAACTGTAAGGAATAGAGTGTTTTCCACACACCTTTCTGTAGTTACAGAAGAGATGTGGATGTTTTGAAAATGTGTCCACTTTCTCTCAGGCAATAATCTTTTGTTTTTTCTTCTATAATAGGGATTGAGCCCAGGGCCTTCATGCTGAGCATACATGCATCATGTATTCTTTATTCATTCATTCATTCATTCATTCATTCACTTTGTAGTGCAGGCTGGCCTCCAATTCACAGGGATCCTCCTCCCTCAACTTCATGATTACTGAGATCACAGCTGTGCCCCACCACACCTGGCTCCTTTATTTTTTATTTTTATTTTGAGACAGGGTTTCACCAAATTGCTGAGTTGACCTGGCTGGCTCTGTTTGAACTTGGCACCCTCCTACCTCAGCTTCCAAGAGTATTCAGGCAACCACATTTGTGGAATACTTTCTACAGGCTAAGCCTGAGTACTAGAGTTATACTTCTTGGGTTTTGTGGAATCTGTCTAGTTACTCTTGTGAATGATTTACATGCCAATAGAGGAACATAAGACAAACAACACACACCAAGAGAGTAGTGAGTGCATGAGCTGTATGTTTCTTTTTTTTTCTTTCTTTCTTTTTTTTTTGAAGAATGTTTGTCTTCTGTATATTTTACATGGAGGTTTTTTTTTTTTGGTACTGGGGATCGAACTCGGGACCTTGTCCTTGCAAGGCAGGTGGCAGCACCATACATGGAGTTTTTTAATCCTCTGGATACATTAAGGAGCCAGAGTGGAATTACAGCTCAAGCTCAGTGTGTAGCTGTGGATGCCCAAGCCTTTGGTTTTTGCTAGGAATATTCCAAGAAGTGGTACAGAGGTTGCCAGTGGGTGAATTTAGCCTTTTTTTGTGGCATTGTGGATGGAACCCAGGACCTCATCCATGCTAGGCAAGTCTTGCTGTACTGCTGAGCTGTATCTCCAGCCTGGGTTAGTTTGATATTTGGGAATTTTTTTAAAGAACTTGGCTTACCGCGTGTACATGCCATTGGTGAGAAAACTTGAGATTGTAGAGTTATTAGACTTTGTCTAGAGAGTGTTTGTAATTTTTGGTGTGTAATATTTTTGAGAACTGCTAACTTAACTGATTTTTTTTTATTAATGGTTTGAAAAGATTTGGCTGACTTAGGTTTGTCTATGAATTGCCTTTAATAACTGCTTTTAGAATTGTTGGAGTACATTTATTTATTTATTTATTTTGCAGTAGTGCGGATTGAACTCAGGACCTTGCATTTGCTAGGCAGGCACAGCACCACTGAGCTACATCCCCAGCCTGGAGTACTTTTATTTTTATTCTAACCAAAGGCCTCATGCATACTCGCCAAGTGCTTGACTATTGAACTACACTCCTCTCCCTGAATTAGTTAATATTTTTTGAGTCTATGAGGAAAGCTGTTTCAGTTTTATGGAAATAGAGCACTCTGAAAAATTTTAAAATAAAAGCTTTTATTGGTATAATATTTACCCCTTTAAAGTAATTAATTGGTTTTCAGTGTATTCACACAGTTGTACAACCAACATCATAATCAATTTCAGAACATTTTCAATACTTCAAAAATCTTTTACCTTCTAGGTAGTCTCCAACCCTAGGCAGCCACTAATTTATTTGTCTATGAATTTGCCTAATTTGGACATTTTATATAAATAATCATACAATATATGGGCCTCTGTGCCTGCCTGTCTGCTTTCTTTCTTTTTTTTGGAGGGGGGAGGGCAGTGTCTCACTGTGTAGCCTAGGCAGGTCTGGAACTCACATTGATCCTCCTGCCTCAGGCTCTTGAGTGTTTGGATTACAGGCATGGGCCTGGTTTGTCTTCTGCCACTTAATGTTTTAAAGGTTCATCCTAGGGCATGGGGATATAACTTGGCAGTAGAGTGCTTGCTTGCCTAGCATACATTAGGCCAGTGATGGTGAACCTTTTAGAGCTTGCAGTGATAACAAACAGCCTACTGTGGCACACGTGCCATAGGTTCAGCACCATTGCATTAGGCCCTGGATTCAATCCCTAGCACTAAAGAAAAAAAAAGTCATCTTTGTTGTTGTTATCAGTGTGTCATTTCCTTTTATTTTTGAATAATGTTCTGTTGTATAGATCTGCCATATTTCATTCATCAGTTGGTAGGCCTTTGGATTGTTTCTGCTTTTTGACCATTATGGATACTGCTCCTACGAACATTTGTGTAGTCATATACAGACATCTGTCTTGGTTACCTAAAGAATTTTATGATGATGCTGAGGATTGAATTTAGTACCTTGAGCATGCTAGGCAAGTGTTCTTCCACCAAGTTACACCTCCAGCCCAATATTTTAGAGTGCATAGTTCTCTAATGTACAGATAAAAAAATAACAGAAATTTCACTGGTGCCAGTGCTTGATAGGAGGGGTTGAGCTGGGTGTGATGGCAAACACCTGTAATCCCAGCATTTGGGAGGCTGAAGGAGGAGGATCCCTTCCGAGGCCAGCCTAGGCTGCATAGTGAGTTCAAGATCAGTCTGATTTACATAGTGAGACCTTGTCTCAAAAAACCAAGAAAAAAAAAAAGGAGGCGGGGAGTTGGATTAGTTTATCTACAGCCTTGTACTCTGGATTTGAAAAAATTTTAAACCAGTGTCAAGTTTTACTGGAGCCCTTTTTTCTGTGAAGAAAGTATTTTCAGGCAGATGGTGTGATGGTGTAAGTAAACCTGTCTATACTCTGCAAAGAGGAATGCTTACAATGTAGAGTAGGTGTTTTCAGGGGAGCTGTAAACTCTTTAGATGCCATGAATATACTGTACAGTCAATTGATCTGCTAATGACAATTTTTTTCTATTAAAGAAAAGTCTCTGAGGATTTTAACAAGGCTGTATGTATTAAAAAGCACCAAAGATGCTGCTAATTTCAAGAAGTTCTGTAGTTTAAGAGTTTGATTCAAATTGTTTCCCCCCATCCCAAATGTTAGGGAGATACTCTAATGGGTCAGAAGTCTTGTAATAGCAAAACAGTGAAATCAGTGTGTTATTTTCTCTGAAGAAACTTAATTTCATGTGGAAAGGAGGTAATTGTAAGGAAGAATATTTCAAAATGAGAATTTCATTGAATTTCTGTGATGAGATGCATGGCAAGGTGAGGTTATAGTATGTGATCCAGAAAATCAGACAAAAAGCAATTCTGTATCAGCAATTCTGCATCAATTCTGTACATTTCCTTCATTTGTTAATCTGTTTTCTAGCAAACAGGCTTTATGTTCTATGTGACATATATAGATTAAAGATTCGGAGGAAACACCACAAAATAATATTTGTTTAGGTGGGGAGCTTCATTATGTGTGATTTGGTTTCTTGTCCATTTTTTTTTGGTACTGGGGATTGAACTTGGGTACTTGCGCTTGCGAGTTCTTGTCCATTTTATAGTCTCCAAATTTCAAATGGCTAAAAAAGAAAAAAGGACAAGCTGGATACTGTCTAAAAAGAGATTGGCCTGCCATGTTGAGTGAAAGTGTATGCTTGATATATTTCTTAGGGAATTTTGATATTGGAAAAGACTTTGAGAATCATTTAGCTTTTTATTTTTTTAAAGTGCAGTAATCTCTTTTACATTAATCTAGTAAATTGTTTCAATAAACAGATTCTTGGGCTTATGTCCAGACCTATTGAATGAAAATCTCCAATGATGGATATTCATTCTCTCTTCAACATATGGGATATACACATCCATTTTTTTTGTGTGTGTGGTACCGTACTGGGAATCGAACTAAGAACCTTGCGCTTGCAAGGCAGGCGGCGGCACCACTGAGGAAAATCCCCAGCCCCTACATATCCTTTTCATTGAGCTACATCTCCAGCTCTTTTTTATTTTTTATTTTTATTGTTTATTTATTTATTTATTTTGGAAGTGGGGATCGAACTTGGGACCTTAAGCTTGCAAGGCAGGCAGCGGAACCACTGAGCTAAATCCCCAGTCCCCCTGGGTGCTTGTACCTGTACATGATGTATCTTGGTTCTTATTTTTCCCCCATTACCTGTGGGCCCTTCCCACCCTCCACCCCTCCCTGTTTACATAGACTTTGTTTCCATTTCCAGCCGCTTTTAAAATTTGAGACAGGGTTTCTTCAGGTTGCCCTCTCTGGGCTAGAACTGGTGATTCTCCTGCCTCAGCCTTCCGGGCTACCATGCCCAGCTCATGTTTTTTTTTTTTTTTTAAATTTTCTTTTTAGTTTTTTGAGACAAGGTCTTGTTGTTTAGTTCAGGCTGGCCTTAAACTCACTATTCAGCTGAGGCTGGCCTAAAACTTATGGTGGTCCTCCTGCCTCAGCCTCCCAAGTGCTGGAATTACAGGGTTGCATCACCAAACTTGGCTTCATGTATTATTATTATTATCATTATTATTATTATTATTATTATTATTATTGAGTCAGGGTCTTGCTGTGTATCCAAGGCTGGCTTCAAACTCATTGAAATCCTCCTGCGTGCTGAGTGTGTGTCACCACTCCTGGTAATGGATTTTTTCTTTTTGAGACAGGGTCTCACTGTGTAGTTTAGGCTGGCCTTGAATTGGAGACAAACCTATCTCAGCCTCCTGAGTGCTGGGATTACAGGCATATGCCACTATGCCCAGTGATGGATTATTTTTTAAAGCATTCCCTGGTAATTTTCATGTGTACCTTAATTAAGAACCACTATGATGGTTCTTCAAAAACAAACCAGAAAACCCCAAAAAACAAAAAAAACAAACCAACCACAAAAAAGCCAAGAACAAAACAAAGAAATCTTTTCAGCCTTTTATTTCTAGCACCTGGCAAATACTCATTAAATGCTAAATGAATACATTGTGTCATCAGGGCACATTGAAGAAATGTATTGAATGTAGTGTTTTATTTTGAAGAGTATTAAGATGTTATTTTGAATTGATAAAAATGTAAGGTTAACAGAATGTAGGATCTTGAATATGAGGGGGTTTGGGCTTGAAGGTATGGAGCCAGTAAACATTTGTTGAAGGGCTATATAAAAAAAACCTTTTAAAGAGTTTTGTCAGCTCTAATTTTGTGCTTGTTGTAGCCTTTTTTTTTCTTTCTCTTTAAAGTGTTTAGTTTCAGTGTGAAGAGTTATGGCACAGGATTAAAAAGAAGTTATTTTGGGACCAGGGATTTAGCTCAGTGGTTCCGCTGCCTGCCTCACAAGCGCAAGGTCCCAAGTTTGATCCCTGGTGCCAAAAAATCCCAAAAAAGTTATTTTCAACGATATCAACAGATAGGCAAACAGAAAGGACTACAGGACCAAGGTTTACTTTCCTGATTTTGTGAAATATTTTTTACCAGTTACATTACATATTGGGAAACAGTACCTTGCTGCTTCAACCTAAAACATCAAGGTTAGCTTCTGTTCTCAAAAGTGAATATTTTCTACCAGGACAGCTGTTTTTAGTTTTGTTTTTTTGTGGTGGTGGGCATGGAACCCAGGACCTTCACATTGAGGTATATCCCCACTGATTTTTATTTTTTATTTTGCGATAGCATCTTGGTAAGTTTCCAGCTTGCCCAGGCTGGGCTTGAACTTGTGTTTTTTTTGGTACCAAGGATCGAACTCAGGACCTTGCACTTGTGAGTCAGGTACGATGCCACTGAGCCAAATCCCCAGCCCCATTTGATTTTTGTTTTTTGAGACAGGGTTTTGCTTTGTAGTGTAGGCTGGCCTTCAACTCACTATGTAGCCCAGGCTGGCCTCAAACTTGGGCCAGTCCTCCTGCCTGAGTCTCCTGAGTGCTGAAATTATAGACATGTCTCAAAACAAAAAAATGGCTGTTTGAAAAGTTCCTGTTTTCAAATACACATTTTCGAAGCTATCACTATAGTCAAAATGATGGCAATACCATCATTTGCAAAAGCCCTTCACCTTATTTTCCCTTTTTGAGATACTGGGGTTCCACCTGATGCCCTTGGGCAGGTTAGGTGAGCTCTCTACCATTGAGGTACATCCCAGGCTCACCATAGCCTTTTTTCATTTCTCCCCAGCAGCAGCCAGTCATGTGCTTTCCACAGAGACCTAGCTTTTTTTTTTTTTGGTACCGGGGATCGAACTCGGGTCCTTGAGCTTGCGTAGCAGGCGTTGAAACCACTGAGCTAAATCCCCGGCCCCAGAGACCTAGCTTTTGAGTTCTGTATTCTAATAACACATGGAGTGAGAGTAAGAGCAGTCTTGCTATTTGTAGTAACAGGTGTGCCCTATCTCCCAAAGTTTTGCACCCAGTTCTGTTTGCTTGAATGCTGTTCTCTTGGATTCTGTCAGTATTGCTTCTTGTCCTTTAGATCCCTTGCTGTGTGCCACCTCAGAGGGAGCCCTTCCTTCCTGTACTCTGCCTTTTCTGCTTTAAGTTTTGCAATAACATTTATCACTGTTTTGTAATAACCTGTAATTTCCAAATGTTTGCAGGGAGCATCTGTTGTTTTTAGAATTCAGAAATATCTAAAAGCCATTACTTTTTCTTTTTTTGAAAATCTCACTGTAGTTCAAGCTGGCCTTGAATTCACTGAAAAGCCTGGGCTGGCCCCCAACATCCTCTTGCGTCAGTCTCCCTAGTGCTGGGATTATAGGCATGCACCACCACCCTGGCCTTTTTGGTTTTTTGGAGATAGGACCTCACCACGCATAGCTCAGGCTGGCCTCAAATTTGGAACAATCTGTCTCCCTCAGTATGCCAAGTGGCACCATACCCAGCTTCCCCTTATATATTAATCTGTTGATTTAGAATCATTGTATCTTGGGCCGGGGATTTAGCTTAGTGGTTCCGCCGCCTGCTTTACAAGCGAAAGGTCCCGAGTTGGATCCCCGGTACCAAAAAAAAAAAAAAGAACCATTGTATCTTGATTAGCACATCACACTTTTAATTCAGCGGAGGTAGGAAAGCTAAATGTGGTGGTGTATGCCTGTAATCCCAGCACTTGGGAGGCTGAGGCAGGAGGATCAATGTGAGTTCAGGGCCAGCCTGGGCTATACAGTGAGACTGTTTAAAAAAAAAAAAGAAAAACAAAGGAGGTAGGAATCTATTGAAGTAATTTCTTCCATGGATACAGATTTAGATTTGTGTATTATATATTCTCTTTTAAGATCATGAAGTCCAGAAGAGTTATTTGGTGTGTTCAGTAGCTTTATTATCTGGATAGACTTTTACTGGTTGAAAATTCCTAATTCTCTTACGTATTAAAAACAGAATGTTGAAACAAAGGGGTAGTGATGTTGGTAACAGGTGGCTCAGTGTTAGAAGACCTTTTCTAGGCCTCCTGGCCAAAGACATGTTGAATAAAAGCAGCTCTTATTTTCTTTGTTAACTGTATTGAAAGTGTAATACCGGACTACAACAGTAACAATGGATGTGCAACTTGAGAAACTTTCTCTGAGAAATGTTAGGTTGTTAGTGTGGATTGCCTTTGTTACTGTACCATGTTTATTCCTTACATCTAGAATTGTAATCATCCTGTTTTGCAGATAGGCTGAAACAAAACAAAGATACTTTTTACTGGTGCTGAATGTAGTTTGTATTTCAATATTGTAAATGAACTAAGGACTCATTCTATTTTGCATCTTCATGAATCATGTTTGAAAAGTCAGATGTCTTGCCAGGTGTGGTGGTGCACACCTGTAATCCCAGCACTTGGAGGCTGAGGCAGGAGGATTCTTGTGAGTTCAAGGCCAACCTGGACTGCATAGTGAGACCCTGTCTCAAAAAAAAAAAAAGGTCGAATGTCATTTATCTTCCCAATAAAAAAATAATGGTTTGCAGGTTTGGGGGTGTTGTCGCTCAGTGGGAGCGTGTTTATCTAGTTTGCTGGAGACTCTGGGTTCAGTGCCTAGCATTGGGAGAAAACTAAATTACAATGACTTGTATGTATTTTTGAATTTTGAAATCAGTAAATGTTCATTGTAAAGCTTGGAAAGTATAGAAAATTATGAAATTACTCCAAAACAAAAACAAAACCCAGATCACCCAAGAATCTAACCAGCCTTTAAATGTAATTCAATTTTCTATGGAATCTTTTTTTTGTTTTTTTGAGCGAGTCTTTCACTGTGTAGCACAGAATGGGCTTGAATTTGTGGCTATCCTCCTGCCTCAGCCTTTTGAGTGCTGGAATTACAAGTGTGCACCACTATGTTTGGCTATTTTCTTTTTTGCAGTGTCGAGGATCGAAGATTGAATTCAGAGTCTCTTGTATTTGATGAGATCAGGTGTGTTCAGGATATGGCTATAGATGGCCTCTTGTATTTGAGACAAGTGCTGTACCCCAGAGCTGCATCCCTGGCATGTATGTGTATATATACACATATATACATGTATATATGTATATATGAGTTTTGCTTACTTCAGCCAGTGTTTTGTTAATAGCTTTCTTTTTGCATTGCCAAGAAGCTTTTTTTTGTTTGTTTGTTTGTTTGTTTGAGACAGAGTCTATTTCAGGCCGGCCTTGAACTCACTGTGTAGCCCAAGTCGATCTCACTCTTGGCAGCAATCCTCCTGCTAGAGCCTTGTGAGTGCTGGGATTACAGGCATGCACTGCCATGCCTGGCTTCTTGCATTCTATTGAAGATTTTAAATAGCTTTCTAAATATATCTATGTGTATGTTTTATTTTTGCATCCAATAGAAGATCATTTTTAGAAATCTTTCTTTCAGATCTACATAAGGAGGTTTCCTTTTCCTAGTTAAGCAGTTTTCTCTCCGTGGTCTCATGTTGATTTATTTCCGTTTGATCATCCTTGAATTAACAGAGAAGAATCCTAGTGTTTGCCCACAGATGGGCTGTGTGGGTTGTTATATCTTTTGATATGCAGCTGGTGGCCGGGCTTTTGTACAATTCCTTAGTTTTCGGGTTCTTGCAGACTTTTATCTAGTGTAGCTGGGTTGGATCTGGATTATTATTTTTTGCTTTTATTGCTTAAAAAGTTGAGGTATTCCAAACATATTTTGGTCCCTAATACAGAACACTGGGTAAGAGTCAGAATTGAGCTAGGCTGCCTGTGTAACTTTGAAGAAGTTACACAAAAAGAGAGTAGAATGAGGATAATTCAAAATTCATGAGACCCTTTCTCAAAAAAAACCCAACAAAAACCCAACCCCCAAAACAAAACAAAACAGCCAGGCATGGTGGCACATGCCTGTAATCCCAGCACTAGGGTGGTGGAGGCAGGAGGATTGCCACAAGTTTGAGGCCAGCCTAGGCTACATAGTGAGTTCAAGGCTAGCATGAACTACATGGTGAGACTGTCTCAAAAAAAAAATCAAAATTAAGTAATTTACAGTGCTAGTAAAGAAGTAATAAGTAACTAGCTATTATAACAGTGGGTATGTGGGTGCTGAAGGTTCATCCTGTCTTTGTTCTTTTTTTTTTTTTTTGGTACTGGGGATCAAACTCGGGACCTTGCGCTTGCGAGGCAGGCAACAGAACCACTGAGCTAAATCCCCAGCCCCATGTCTCTGTTCTTTTTTAACAGTGCTTCAGCAGTGGAAACTGCCCCTGGATATGCTATAACTCTTTTCATTTCCTGTTATCTATTTATTCCTTTCCTTGAGGATTGAACCTGGAACCTTTTCACTTCAACTACGTCTCCAGCCCTTTTGAACATTTTTTTATTATTATTATTTTTTTTGGTACCGGGAATTGAACTTGGGACCTTTCGGTTGTGAGGCAGGTGGCGGAACCACTGAGCTAAATCCCTGGCCCTTGAAATTTTTTTTTTTTAACACCAGGTCTTGCTGAGTTGCCCAGGTGGGGCTGGAAGTTTTTTCTTTTTCTTTTTTCTGGTACCAGGGATCGAACTCGGGACCTTGCACATGCGAGGAGCTAAATCTCCAGCCCTGGAACTTTTTTCTTGAGACAGGGTCTTGCTATGAAGCCCAGGTTGCCCTCCAACTTGCGACAGTCCTCCTCTAGCAATCCTTGGACAGCCTCCGAGTGCGCCACCGTGAGTAGTGGGGCTGGAGCTTGTGATCCTGATACCTCAGCCCTCCAGAATATTAGATCACAGGCTTGCTTCGCCACACCCAGCTAGATAGCTTGCAATTTTAATAGTATAACTTTTACTTTAATAGCTAAAGGTGCTGGGAGCTTTTTTGATTAGTGATAATAAAAAATGAAAGTTTAACCTAATTCTAGCTTTGATGGTGACTTTATTTTTTTCTCTGTTATGTATCATGGAAGTGAAAATAAAAATAGTATACTAAGTACTTGGCTGGAATAACAGGTGTTTAGCCTCGGGTGTATTGGAACTTTTGTTCTTTTTTGGTGAGAATAGGAAGTAGTAAAAAGTAGCTTGGAGTTATTAACGACATGACTTTGGACAAGTCTGTGAATCTTGGTCTCATGTAAAATGGAGTAATGTCTATTTTTCATTATAGTGTGTATTTAGTGTTGTTATTGACAATAAATAATTGAAACATTCACAAATATGGTCATGTAATAGGGTTTTCAGACAAGCCAAAAGAATAGCAGGGTTTTTTTTTTGTTTGTTTGTTTTGTTTTTTTGTAATGGGCATTGAAGTCAGGGCATTGCACTGAGCTACATCCCTTGCCCTTTAAAAAATTTTAAAATCCGAGGGTCAGGATTTAGCTCACTGGTTCCACCGCCTGCCTCGCAAGTGCAAGGTTCTGAGTTCAATCCCTGGTACCAGAAAAAAAGCATGCATCTAAAAATTTTAAAATTTGAGATAGGATCTTGCTAGGCTTGAAATTGTGATCTTCTTGCCTCAGCCTCCCAGAGTGCTGGGATTACAGGTGTGTGCCACCACACTTGGAGAGGTTTTTTTTAGGGTTGGAGGGGGTGGAGGGACTTTGGAGATTGAATTTGGGGTCTGGGCAAGTAAAAACATGCGTAACTACTGAACTACATTCCCAGCCTCCCTCCCCCATAATTAGGAAAGTGTTGATTTATCTATATTTTTTTAAAGAACTAGAAGACCTTGTTTTTATTTATAAATAAAATGGGGATAATAGTACTATGTTTCAAAGACTAGGACAGGGCCTATCACAAGTATTTTTGAGTAATGTTAATGATAAAAAATATAAGGAACAGAAGACACCTGTAGAATATAAAGGATTTTTTTCACTTTAATGAGTAAATTCAAGTTAGGTTAATTCTCATTCTATTTCCCCTTCTCATTCATTGCTCAGATTTCTCCTGTTTGTCTGGTTTTTTCTCATTGCTATCTTTTTCCTCTAATTGTGTTTGCTGTCTGCTCTTTTATTTTTATTTTTTTCCATTTTTTATTGGTATACTTTATATATAATGATTATATTCATCATAGGGAAATTTGTACCTGTACATGATATGTCTTGCTGCTTTTTTCCCATTCCCCTCCCCTCCCATTTTTTTCCCCATTCCTAATCCCTCTTCTCCTCCTGTTTACAAAAGCTTTGTTTCCATATTTTTCTCTTTTTTTGTCCTTTCCTACCTTTCTCCCTGTCCCCTCTCTTGTTCCCCTTCTCATTTGAACATTTTCTTCCCATTTCCCCATATCTATTACACATTTTGGTGCTTATTTTCACTTTCGGTTTCTCATACCAGAGAAACCTCATGCCATTTCATGTGTGTCCAATTCATCTCTCTCAACAGTATAGTCTCAAGGTGCATCCATTTAGCTAGAAGTGTCTCAAGCTTATCCTTTTTTGTGGTATAGTAGTACTGCATTATATTAAAAAACCCACATTTTCTTTATCCATTTTATGCACTTCTTTGGTTGATGGACATTTGAGCTGTTTCCAAGATTTAGCTATTACGAACTGTGGCACCAGCTCTTCTATATGTATTGGTCTGGGACTATGTTTGGTTTTTTTTTTTTGGTACTGGAGATCGAACTCAGGACCTTGCACTTTTGAGGCCAGTGGTACCACTGAGTTAAATCTCTGGCCCGGTCTAGGACTATGTGTTGTGAAATGGAGTCATTATATCTAGGCTTGCATGTTTGAAAAATCCTGCAGGAGAACAAAAGTAGGTGTGGAGATGGAAAGGCAACTGTATTGAGGAAATAGATGTTTTATTTAGCAAATGCAGTTTCAGTGCAGTCTCAAGGTATAGAGAAGTCCACTCTAGTTAGCAAAATTTCAGGGCATTTAATTTAAAAAAAATCAGGGTCATTGTGCACCACAGAGCAAGAAATACATATGGGAGGGCTCTTGAATACTGGGAATATTTCTCTTTTTCAGGGACACTATCTTGTCTCATATTCTATGAGCATGTTCTTTTTTTTTTTTTTCAGTTCCGGGGATGGAGCTCAGAACCTTATGCTCGTGTGGCAGGGGTGATGCCACTGAGCTTAATCCTGGCCCATTTTTTGTTTTTCTTTTGTTTGGTATTTGAGATGGGGTCTTGCGATGTAGTTCAGGCTGGGCTGGCCTTGAACTTGCAGCAATCCTCCTGCCTCAGCCTCCCAAGTGCTAGGATTACTGGTACATGCCATCATGCCTGGGTAGCATGTTCTTTCTTTCTCTTTGCTGCATTGACTGCCAGCTTCTGCTTATTCTTCAGGTTATTCTTGAAACAAGATAATGGGCACATCCTCCAAATCTTTGGGAAATTTTAGGTTCGAAGATGACCTTTCTTATAAAATAGAAGTAAATAAAAATGGAAGGAAAAACTGATAACTAAAATATCTCTACACATCTTTTTTGGCCTAATTCAATAAGGCTAGTTCATCATTTCTCTATGGTGTTGGCTTCTTCTTTCTTTTTTTCCCCCTCCCTCCCTCTGTTCTCCCAGGCTGCCCTCCAACTGGCTGCAGTTCTGTCTCAGCCTCCCCAGTGCTGGGATTGTGCCACACCCGGTTATTTTCTTTACAGCAGTGATCTTTGTGGCCAGAGGCAGTAAGAATAAGAATTGAGACTTTATCAATCTGGGCAGGTAGCACACACCTGTAATCCGAGCACTTGGGAGGCTGAGGAGGAGGATCTCAGTGAGTTCAAGACCACCCTGGGCTACATAGTGAATTTTTTTTTTTTTTGTACTGGGGATCCAACTTGGGACCTTGGGCTTTCCAGGCAGGCTGCAGAACCACTGAGCTAAATCCCTGGCCCGCTACATAGTGAATTTGAGGCTAGCCTGAACTACATAGACACTGTCTCCCAAAAAAAAAAAAAAAAAGTCGCCGGGGATTTAGCTCAGTGGTACCGCCACCTGCCTCGCCTGCCTCGCAAGCGTAAGGACCGACCTGAGTTCAATCCCGGTACCAAAAAAAAAAAATCAAGAAGTTACCCTTCTTTACCTGGGTGTAATGGCTTATGACTATAATCCCAGCATTTAGGAGGCTGAGTCAGGAGGATTGCTGGGAGTTAGAGGCCAGCCTGGACTACATAGTGAGTTTACGATTAGCCTGAAGTACATATCTCAAACCCCCAACCCAATCTTTCCTCAGTAAAGTGTCTTGCCTCTTACAGAAAATGTTCAAAAAATGCCAAGCATTGTGGTCCATGCCTTTAATCCCAGCATTCTGGGAGGCTGAGACAGGAGGATCTGAAGTTTGAGTCCAGCCCCAGCAACATAGCCATTTAGTGAGTCCCTGTCTTATAAAAATGGACTTGGAATATAGCTCAGTGCAAAGGCCCTGGGTTCAGTCCCTAGTACCAAAAAAAAAGTTCAGAAACCGTTTAAACCGGCCAGTGTCATTGTAAATGCACACTGAGCAATTAAGGAACAATAATCCAAGGACAGGAATGACAACAGAGCAAGGGCATGAACCAGGTTAGCATGCTATCAAATATCAAACCCTGTTGTTTTTTAGTAAAAAAAATACTTTTTTTTTTTTAAACTGCTGGGGAACAAACGGCGCCATGATCTCTTGCATGCCTTGCCAGGGTTCTACTGCTGAGTTACAGTCCCAGCCCCGGTGATTTTACTCTGGATTCTATGGTATACGATGATGTCTCCTTTATTCTGTTCTTTGAGGTTTAATGTTCAATGATGTCCTTGGAAAAACTGATAAATTATACCTCAAAATAATCTGTTTCTATTTGAATTATTAGCTCCTTCCAGTCTGTGTCCAAATCTCTGTCTGTCTGTCTTCTCTTCTACTCCTGTTCCTCCCTTCTTTGTTTTTGACTATAATGTAGAGTGGCTGAATGAAAGACCAAAAAAATAAAATAAAATAAAAAATAAACAAACAGCTGGAAGGAGAATCAGGACACCATAGTGAAATAGTCAAGGAATGAAGGAATTTTCAAAGATAACCTTACTGATTAAAAAAAAAGAAAATTGATCAAGTATTGTGGGCTTGAACTAGTGATTTTTTTTCCTCCTTGTCATACTGGGGATTGAATCAGGGCCTATGCACTGAACTGCATCCCAGCCTTTTAAAGTTTTTTTATACAAGATCTTACTGAGTCCCTAAACTGCCCATGTTAGGCTGGAGCTTGGGACCCTCCTGCCTCAACCTCCTGAGTGCTTCAATTACAGGCATGTGCCACCATGTCTGACTGAACTTAATGTTCTAAATTAGGGTTCTTACTCTGTTAGAAGAAAAGGGAGGTGTGAAGCTCATAAAAAAAAGTTGTAGACTCTAGAAAAGGAAACTCAGAAGAAAAGATCATGTACATGAATGATGTTCTTGGTTGGAATAAAGAGAGGAATACAGGATTAAATCTTGCACTGAAATTGTCAACTCACTTTTTTGGGGGGGGGCATAAGGAGTGGGAGGTATATTTACAGAGAGGACCAACAGCAGAGAAAGCCCTGGATGGGGATAAATTAGTTTTCCAATACTGGTAAATGGCCCAAAGAGAAAAATAAGAAATAGTTTTGTGAAGCCAAAGGAGATGCAAGTAGAGATAATTAGCAAAAGTGAAAAAGTAGTTAGTAATACTAAAAATTAATACTAAATTGCCACTCAGATTTTTGGAGGAGTTGTAGACTATAAATATTTGTAAGGATTGTTCTGCGTGATGGAAGTGTTTACTCTGATTAAAAGTGACAGCTGGGGGCTGGGGATTTAGCTCAGTGGTTCCGGTGCCTGTTTCACAAGCTCAAGGTCCTGAGTTCGATCCCTGGTACCAAAAAAAAAAAAAAAAGTGACAGTTGGCTTTTCTCCTTCATGATGGAGAAAGCTGCTTTGTTATTGGCCTGAAATATTTCTGACAGGCATCTGTGTCTTTTTTTTCCTTTTTTTTGCTGTGCTGGATATGGAAGCAGGGCTGTTCTGACACTGAGCCACATCCCTAGCCCTTTTTATTTATTGAGATAGGCCCCCCCTAAGTTGCTTCGGCAGGACTGGTTTTGATCCTCCTACTTTGGCCTTTCTCCATGCTAGGATTTCGTTTGTGTGCCACCATGCCTAGCTTCATGTATGTCTTTATTCTTTGGTTTCTACTGATCCCTGAGCATTCTTTTTAGATAGTTTTGCTTCCTTGGAAGAAGACTAAATCAGCTCTACCTCCCTTTATAAGCAAAGAACTTCCTGAATAGTTCTTGTGTAAGAAGTGACTTAGTCTTTCCAATGTAGTCAACTATGGGTTGATCCACACTTAAAAATGGGATTTCGGGCTAGCAAAGGAAACTTCAGTGAGGCTTCTTTCTCAACAGTTGACTATAGGGAGCAGAGGGTGGTACACAGAGGTGGTAGAAAAATGGCTTATGGTGTACAGTAGGGGAGAGAGTAAGGGAGTGAGATGGGAAGTGGGGGGCAGAATAGAAATGAGTGGTGAGAAAGAGAATGATGACAGGAAGCTAGCATAGAAAGGAACAGGAAATGCT
>NW_004624764.1:14416769-14455837 GCF_000247695.1 Heterocephalus glaber | reverse complement strand
CCCCCCCCCGTATTGATCCCATGGTCTTTAAGCTGAGCTACATCCTCAGGCCTGGCCCTTTTTTTTTTTTAATGATAGATTCTTACTAAGTCACTAAGTTGTCTGAGCTTGGTTTGAATTTGAAGCCCTCTTGCCTCAGCCTCCCAGAATGCTGGGATTATAGGCCTGTGCCACCATGCCTGGCTAGATGGGCGTATTTTGTTTTGTTTTGTGAGACATGGTCTTTTAAAGGCTGGCTTTGAACTCACTGTGTAGTTCAGACTAGCCTTGTACTCTCGGTGATCCTCCTGCCTCAACCTTCCTGGGCTGGGATTACAGGTATGCACCACCACACCTGGCAAGGGCATAATTTGAAGGTAGGAGAGGAAACAATGGAAAGCAAAGGATAGAAGGCCTAGGGTACACTCTGATCAGAAGCCCACAGCAGAAACAGATGGCAATTTTGCCTCTGTTCCTCAAAGAACCCTGGGAGTGCAAACTTCTGTGGCTGCCATGGTGGCAATTTGGTGTAGTATGGGAAGGACATTTCTCATTATTATTATTATTTTAGTTTTTTGAGACAAGGCGTTGCTGTGTAGTTCAGGTTGGCCTTGAACTCACTATGTAGCCCAGGCTGTTTGGTGATTCTTCTGCTTCAGGCTTTCTGAGTGCCAGAATTATAAGTGTGTGGAACCATGCCCAGCATACTGTTATTATTTTGAGACAGGGCCTTGCTAAATTGCTTAGGCCAGTCTCAACTTGGGTCTCTTCTCACCTCTGCCTCATAAGTGCTAAGAATGCTGATGTATACCACCACATCCTGCTGAGCATTGGACTTTAAATGGAAAGACATGGATTAATACCTCATTTTAAGTGCTTTTCTTAGCAGTGGTTGGAGAAGACAGTTCTCTGAGGCTTAGTTTGCCTGTCTCTTAAATGGGAATAGTCGCTTAAGATTATTCTGGTGTGAGGGCTGGGGATTTAGCTCAGTGGTTTTGCCACCTGCTGTGCAGGCACAAGGACCCGAGTTTGTTCCCCAGTACCAAAAAAATATATATATATTTTGGTGATTATGTAAGTAATGCATAATGCAAGTTCTCTGCTTTTATTCCTGTTTCATTTTTTAGGAGATATAAATATACTTCTTAATATTTCTGATTAAAGCTGTATTTGTAGACTTTTGGATTTCCAAGAAATGTCTAGCTCTAGTTAAGTATGTGATTAAATTCCACAGGAGGTAGACATAGACCTTTGTGCATTTGATTTGCATGCTTTGTAAATGTTAATGCAGACCTGATGGTTCAAAACCATTTCATATAACATTTGTAGAGTTTCTAGCTAACATCCTGTCCTCATTCTCCCTTCTCTTTATATATATATATTTTTCCTTCTCTTTATATTTTTAATGTATAGTTTTGGAACGTATGTATTTAGTGTACTTATCTATCAGTAAATGTAATCACATTGTAAAGTGATTGTAGCTTCTATTTCCAGGCCTTCTGAAACTATTATATCATAATAATAAACCTTGCCTCTTTGAACTTATGTAAAATGGTATTTTAGTTTTATTTTGAGTATTATAAGTTTATATTTTTAGTCTGTATTCCAAAGCTGCTAATAGCTTAGTGGCAGTGTGTATCACCCCTGGGCTTTTTTTTTGGTACCGGGCATCTAACTTGGGCTCTTGCACTTGCGAGGCAGGCGGCAGAACCACTGAGCTAAATCCCCGACCCCTCCCTGAGCTTTTTTGTTGTTTTTATTTTTTAGAAACAGGGTCTCTGTGTAGTTCAGATGGCCTTGAATTTCACTATGTGGCCCAGGGTGGCCTTGAACTTGCAGTGATCCTCCTGCCTCAGCCTCCTGAGTGCTAAGATTACAGACAAACACCACTATGTCTAGCCTAAAAATATGTGATTTAAAGCAGTAGTATTTTTATGTAGTGCTGGTTTAGACAAAACTCTTAGGTGGGTGACATAGGCAACATTGTAATAAAATTTTTAAATTGAGTCTCAAATGCATTTTGGTCCATGCCCTGTGTAATCTTCCCCTTTCTTTCTTGGCTGTAGCTTGACCTTTGCATTTATTCACTGCTAGAAATTATATACCAACCTTTAGTGGGTAGTGGTGATCAGAGGAGGGGGTTTTGGAGTTGTGCAGTCAGCAAGCAGTCTTTTCCAGTGAGGCAGAAGACCCACCTTTTTAAATAAATTCTTCTATTAAGGGATGGGCAAAGACTAGCCTCAGAGCAGAGATGGCTTGCTGCTTATACTTGAGAAGGCTAGTAGACAGCAAAGAATTTTTTTCCAGTACTGGGGATTGAATTTAGGACCTTGCGCTTATAAGGCAGGCACAGCGCCACTGAGCAAGAACTTTTGAATTATAAAAATACTGAAAGCTAAGTGTGGTTGCATTTTATAATCCTAGCACTCAGCCAGCTGAGGCAGGAGGATCAGTCTGAGTTTGAGGCCAGCCTGAACTGCATAGGGAGACCCTGTCTCCAAGAAACACATGAAACAGGTCCAGGGATTTAGCTCAGTGATGTTGCTGCCTGCCTAGAAAGCACAAGGCCCTGAGTTCAATCCCTGGTACCAAAACAAAACAAAAAAACACATAAAACAAAACCCCCAAATTTTGAATTACAGTTTCTTTCTTTTTTTTTTTTTTTTTTTTTTAGACAATGTCTTGCTTTGTAACCTAGGCTGGCATTGAATTCATGGTCATCCTCCTGCCTCAGCCTTGTGAGTGCTGGGATTACAGGCGTGCGCCACCGCACCTGGCAAATTATAATTGTTTTAAATAGTCTTTTTCACTTAATTCTCAATATTGATATTTTTTAGTAACAACTTTAGAAATGAGTAGGTTGAAGTCTAAAAAGATTGTTATGCTGTGAGTAGGAGTACATTTAATGATAGGTAAGGTTTGGGATATGTGCTGGTTTTTAAAAATTTTTTTGGTACCGGGGATTGAACTCTGGACCTTGTGCTTGTGAGGTAGGCGCCGGGACCACTGAGCTAAATCCCCGGCCCTATGTGCTGTTTTTTGCTGCTCTGGTTTTGGGGTCCTGGAAGCCCTCATGGATCTTCCACTATGGAGAAATGTTGGAGCTAGGCACAGTGGTGAATCCCTGTAATCTCAGCTCCTTGTCAGCCTGAATCAGCCAGACTGCAAGCTTGAGGCCAGCCTGGGCTTCATAGCGAGACTGTCTCAGGGCCCCCCCCGCAGTGTTGCTCAGTGGAAGAGAGCCTTCTTAGCATGCAATACTAGTTTCAGTCCCCAGTACTTCAGGGAGTGTTGTGGCCTAGGGGAGTTGTTGGGATACTCTGTTACAGTATGCATGGTGCTCCAATGAGATTTACTGAAGACATAGTGGGTTGGATGGGATGAGTTCCCTAGTTTATACCAGTCACAGCTGGAATGGAGCTCTGTGATCTTTTGACTTACTAGCAATGGTCAGTTTACATAATCACCTCCAAACATCATTGTCCTAAGTTAAAATGTATAAAAGTAGCTAACAGTTGTCATGTGAATGTATTTTTTAATATTTTGAACATAAAAGGGAATGGGAGGGATAAAGCAGGGATCATTGCTGAGCCCTGATGATGATGAAAGGTAAGTGAATATTTAATCTCGGTCACTTAATTTTTGCTGTTTGTCAGTATTTGAATGTAAATGAAGCTTTTCAGTTGTGTGTAAAATTCAAGATCCTGAGTTGAAGCTTTTCCTTCCTCTATTCTCAACACCTAGGTGCGTTCTATGGATGAACTGAATCATGATTTTCAAGCACTTGCTCTGGAGGGAAGAGCAATGGGAGAGGTGAGTGAGCTGAAATATCAGAAAAGTGGGTCTGTCTTTAAGGGAAGGTTGTCTTTCATCAAATGTGTCCAGATCTAGTCTCCAGAAGTATGTGCTTGGTTTTCCTTGTTGGCCATCCTCATGACAGAAATGGAATGCTGGAGAATTTTGCCAAAAGTATATCATTATTGGAAGAATGTTAACTTTGCCTAATGGCTGAAGATCAAAACAAAACAACCAACATGCGAGCATAAATTATTAAATATTGAGTACAAATTATAATTCAGCTATAAACTGAGGCATTAAAATTTAAAGATATTTTAATTTTATGTTTATTAAATGTCTTTACCTTTACCTCATTTTCCAGTGGTTAGGTTCTTTGGCAGTTGGAAAAGGGAGCCTTAGTTTGGCTGCTTATCAGAATATGTCAATAACGTATTTAAAAAAAAAATAACGTATTTTAATTTTATTTACCTATTTTTTTTTTGAGATAGGGTCTTGCTGTGCAGTTCAGGTTGGCTTGAAGTATGTAGCCGGGGCTGGCCTTGAACTCCTGGTGACCCTCCTGCCTCAGCCCTCCAAGTGCTAGGATTGTAAGCGTGGGCCACAGTTGATTGCATTAACCTGCAATAACCTAGAGTACTACCTTTTAAAAGGAAGTTATTTAGAGCTGTGTTGTAAAGGTAGGGGTGGCTGTTAGATTTCTGGTCAAATAATTTCAGAAGATTGAAGTTTGAATCAGTTATCTTCTAGAAAGAATTCAGAAATAAGACTTTTGCCTTGTTTGTAGTGTTTAAAATTTATAAAAACATTTGTTATCACCCATTATACAGATAGGTAAGGTTGCCGTGATTCTAAAAGAAAGGAGATTATGGCTAGCTAAAGTAAAGGCAACTTCTTGTGATTCTAGTTGTTGATAAGGAGCATGTATTGATGATAAAGACACCTTGTGCAGTTTGAATTAATTCTTCAAGATGTCACAGGTTCACAGTGGGGCATTTGTGGCTTTCATTCTGGAGAGTAAGTTAGCTTTTCTCTTCTGTTTGTTGTATATCTAATATATAAAAGCTTCCCTGTCTATTCAAATATTTTAAATTAGGGACAATTGTCATACTTTATTTTTCTCATGTATGTATACCATCCATTAGATATGTTTGTTCTTTGTTTCAGCAAATTTTATTTGATCCAGGCACTGTGCTAGGTTCTGAGGATTCAAAATTAAAGTTAATTCCTCTCCTGAGTTTATAACAAACATTCATTGATTGCCTTTGTGGTTGGGCAGTGAATAGTTAAAATCTTTGGAGGTTTTGGCCTGAAATTCCTTGTTCCTTTGTTATAAGCTGTCGCTTTGCTTCCAACTTTTCTCAATCATCTAGTGGTCACAGAGGCCAGTGTCCTATCATCTTGGGCTCATGGCTTTTAAGAGATGATTGGTAGGTATGCTAGTTTTAACTGTGCTTGCCTAATATTGAAACAGTGTATGTCAATAAACCCTATGTGACAGAAGTTTGAACAGAAAATTAACAGGTTTGTTAGATTTAAGAATTGATAGGAAAACTACATTCATCTTATCACACTCCTGATTCTAACCTGTTTTGTGCCACTAAATAGCTAATTCCAGATTGGTTTTAAAAGATACAAAATATGAATAATCTGTTAATATTTTGTAAATACCAGTTAGTGATCTCTCTCTCTCTCTCTCTGTCTCTCTCTCTCTCCCTGTCCCTCTGTCTCTCTGTCCCCCCCCCCTCCCCCCGCCCATTTTGTCTGAGACAGGGTCACACTATATAGCCCAGGCTGGCCTCTTACTCAGGGTGACCTTCCTACCTCAGCTTTCTGAGGGCTGGGATTACAGGCATACGTCACTATGCCCAGCCCAGTTAATGATCTCTTAAGGTTTAATTTTTTTTTTTTTGTACTGGGGATTGAACTTGGGTCCCTGTGCTTTCGAGGCAGGCGGTGGAACCACTTAGCTAAATCCCTGGCCCTCTTAAGCCTTAATTTTAAAGGAATAGTGAATAAGATTTAACAGAGGATGAGGTTTATTTATTTTAAAATTTATTTTGTAATATCTGGGTATTGAACCCAGTGGCACTGTTCCACTGAGCTATATCCACAGCTCTTTTTATTTTTTGTTTTGAAACAAGCTCTTGCTAAATTGCCTAGGCTGGACTCCCAATTTCCATATCTTCCCACCACAGCCTCCCCAGTGCTGGGAGTACAGGCATGTGCTGTTGTGCCTAACTTGAAGGGTAAATTTTATTTCAGTGACCAGTTGACAATGTTAACTTTTGTTTAAAAATGTTTTTTTCTTCCATGAGTGCTTGTTTTTGGTATATGTAAGTAATTCCTCAGACACCCATAAATAAGTAAACAGCATCATTAGTCATCACTGTGTGACTCTGCTTTCTTTCCCTAGTTTCCAGAGAGTAGCAATAGCAATGGACATATCTTAACTACTCTATTAGGCTGATGTAAGTGGCTTGCATGCATCATCCCATCAGTACTACCAAGACAGCAGTTTCCTTATCCACATAAGGAAAAGGCCAAGAGAGTTGAATTAATTTGCCCAGGTTAACAGTTGTAATGGAGTTGGGATTCTGACCAAAGCATGTGCTCTTAATTAGAGTAAGTAAAACCAATATTTTTTGTAAAAATAATTGAAAGACAAAACATTTAACTTTATTATTTTCTTTTGTTTGTGAAACAGGGTCTTGCTAGGTAGTTCAGGCTGGCCTTGAACTCACTATATGGCCCAGACTGGCCTGGAATTTGTAGTGATCCTCCTGCCTCAGCCTCCCAAGTGCCGGGATCACAGGTGTGCACCACCACACCTGGTTGTTTTTTTTTTTTTGCAGTACCAGGGACCAAACTCAGGATTTTGCACTTGCCTGGCAGGCTGCAGTGCCACTGAGCTACATCCCTATCCCCCACACTCAGTTTTAACAATCTTTTAAAAGTAAGTTTAAAAACACAACTTCTAATTATTTCATTATTTTTCAACCTATTTAGCAACAGAATACTTCTAGTAGACATTGTATGTAAATACAGTGTTTATCAATATAAATGCTAAAATTTCAAGTAAATTTAATGGACTTTTAAGCTAGACACAGTGCATTTTATTTTATGTGTGTTTGTGTACATGCCCATGTGTGAGTCCTCACTAGAGGAAACAGTGTTAATGTATAAGAATGTATGAATCTTTAGATTTCAGAGACTTGGTTCCATCCAAATTTATAACAGTTAAAATACATTTTCAGACCGTGTTGATTGTCTGAAGTGCAGCTGTTCTTAGCTGAAAGACTGATAGTGCAAGTGTTTTACTTGCCTCCTCCTTTAGAAAGGCAGCATGAAGAAGATAGGAAAGTGTCTTTGGATTAGGCCCACAAATTAAAAATATTTAATCTATGTTCCTTGTTTACTCCTTTCATTCATCTTAAAATTTTTTTTCACCTAAAATTTTTGAAAAGTTTAACATCATGTATTTGTGCAGCTTTGCTTTATTATGAAAAGATTAGTCTGTAAGAGAATATCTTGGTAGTAGTGCAGAGAGAGAGGCTTAACTGACTTGAGTTTCTTTGCTCTGTTTCTATAGTGGTTTAGTTTATGATTTTCTTTCTCTTCGCTTTGAGATAGGGTCTCAGTATATAGTTCAGTCTGGCTTTGAGCTGTGTAGTCCAGAGTGGGCCCACACTCGATGGTGATCCTCCTACCTCAGCCTCCCTAATACTGGGATTACAGGCATGTGTCACTATGCCTGGCTGCTTTATGATCTTGCAGGACCTAAATTGCTCCACCTGTAGAAGGGCAACATTATTACTGTCCATGTCCTAAAAAACAGATTTTTGGACTGAGTATGCAACTCAGTGGCAGAGTGCATGTCTTAACACTTTAATTAAAAAAATTTTTTTATTAGTACATGTTTTCAGTGCATAATGATTGTTTTCATTGTGGGGGCATTGGTACATGTACATAGCACATATTATTTGAAGGAGTGCCTATTGTATGGAGGGTTCTAGGTTCAATCCTGAGCCCAGGGTGGGCTCTGGGGTGGGGTGAGAAGCAAGCGTGGATTTGTAAATAGCAGAGGGAATTACTCTGTAATTGGAAAATACTTGGAGAGCCTTTGACACAAAGGTACCTAATGCTGCTTAATTTTTTAAGTTTGAAAAAACCAGGGTTTTTTTTTTTAAGACTCCTTAACATTTTAGATGTAGTGAGCTTTACAATTTTCAAGGTAGTTAAAATAGAGAATATCATCTCATTTTTTGGATAAATGAAATATGTTTAGATATGTGGCCCTTTATCTTTGTCTTAGGAAAAAAACTACCCTTGGTAAATGTTTGCAAATATGATACAGGAGATCTTATAGAATCACAGTCCTGAAAGAACTTGTTAGCAAAGTGCCGTAAAGCAACTCAGTTGAGTATAAAGTGGATAGGATGTTAGAAAGGACGTATATTGTCTGTCACTGAGATCATGTGGCCTTTGCTGGAGTGGGGAGGAAAGATTAATAAAGCCTTAAGGTATATTAAACTTTTGAGTACAAATAGCAGTGGTTAAAAAAAATGGTCCCTTATTCCATTAGCTGTGTATTAATACCATTCAGTTTTGGAAATTCTTGACATCTTGTGGTTAAAAGTTGAGGGAAAACATAACTAGCTAGGCTGAACAGAATCAAGGAACAAGATGTTAGTAAATGGCTTACTTGTATTAAGTTAATGAGATGTTAGACGTGAAATGACTTTTCTATGAGTATTGTTTGTGGAAGTTCTTGGGACCTCATAATAATTTTGGAATTGAATATTTTTGAGTAATAAAATTGGGGAAGGTATCTTCTCACCTAGAAATGTGGATGTATCTACATCTGGAACCTACTCCTTAATTCTGGCCTGTCATTTTGAGATTTGTGTGCAGTCTCACTCATTCCAGTATCTGCTTCATAGCCTGCACTAAGGGGACTAGGCAGACCCATGACTATTTACATGGATTTGCCTTGGAATGATTGAATACAACAAAAATATACACTTGTTAATAGGGGAGAGATTCACCTACTGCCTGATCTATCTTCATTAAATTTCTACTGTTTTATCTTTTGGCTAAAATGTTATTCTTTGATTTGAGGACTAAGCTGTAATAATTTATACTTTTCAATGTAATTTCATGGTGTAATTGATAGCATTATTTATATGAACCTCACAGTAGGTTTCTGAGGGATATTATTCATTTTTTTCTTTTGTGGTACAGAGGATTGAACCCAGGGGCTTTGCATTGTAGGAGGTAGGATGTAATTCTTCCTCTTCCATTCCCCATGCTATCTATCTATCTATCTATCTATCTATCTATCTATCTATCTATCTATTCATTCATTCTTTTATTTTTTATTTTTTTGAGACAGGGAGGGTCTTTCTAAGTCACTGAGTTGCCCAGGCTGGCCTTAAACTTGCAATCCTCCTGCCTTAGCTTCACAGAGTGTTGGAATTACAAGGATTGCTACCACACCTGATTCCACCTCCTATTTTTTTAAAAAGTGGGAAAAAAGAGTCCTGAGTTCAGGTGACTCCAGCTAAGATCATAAGTATCAAGGTGTAAATTCAGTTCAAGTTCTCTTTTGTTAGGCTCAGAAATAATAGTTGCCAGCACTATTGCACATATGTTGTTTTCTAGGTACTATGCTAATCACTTCATGTACATTACATTTTTTACAGTGGCCCTGCAATATTATAATGCCCTTTTAAAGATACGGAGAGGAGAATTAGAGCGCTAAGGGATCATGAGCCAGCTATTTATTGAACCTAGATGTCTTATTGCTCTTTTTTTTGGTACCGGGGATCGAACTTGGGTCCTTGCGCTTGCGCAGCAGGCGGTGTCTTATTACTCTTAAGTCCTGAGTTTTCCTGCCACGTGTTCTGCAGATCGTGTCTGCTCATTATTCAGAATCCAGCTTTAAGTTTGATTACCTCTGTAAAATTTTCTTGTTCTCACCAACTTGAAGCTATGGAAGGAATTAAAGTAGCAAGTGGTTTATATTATTTGATGCCCTTAATTTGTTTTATATATAGTGACCTGTGTACATGTTTTTGTTTTTTGTTTTTTTGTACACGTTTGTTGTGACCGGGAGTCTCAGCTAATGATATACTTTGCAAGGAGTAATAGCTTAATGTATTGTGTTGAAAAACATATATACCAGGGCTGGGAATGTAGTTCAGCAGTGTAGCACCTGCCTGGCAAGTGTGAGGCCCTGAGTTCGATTTCAGGTAACAAAATAGAAAAACAAACAAACAAACATATATACCAGTAAATATATTATCTAAGCATGGATTCCTCTTTACTTTCTCTTTTATACCAGAAGTTGATATCCTTGTCCCTGAAGGGACCTCAGTGCAACTTAGTAAGTGTTGGTTGTGCATTACATTCAGATTACTTTCTTTATCCTCAGAGTGTAGGGGTGTGGAGGAGAGGATAAGGACAGACAAAACTGAAAATAGTTACTCTGTCTGCTCTGCAAATAGGTACATTTTAGAATTATTTGATAGTTCTTTTTGCAAACATAAGGTATGAAAGGTGAATAATAAATTAACAGTGCTGTTGCCATCTAAGTTGAATCTGATATAAAGCATTTATTGTAAAAGATTTTTCAGGGCCAGGGATTTAGCTCAGTGGCAAGGTCCTAAGTTCGATCCCCAGTACAAAAAAAAAAAAAAAGCAGAGTTGGTAAAAGATTTTTCATTTAACATAGTTGTAACTAGTTCAATAGCACATGTTCTCTGGGCCCTCTGTTAGGTTATAGAAGCATATCTTCATTATAATCTCTACACAAGAGGCATAATGTTTAGAAAACTGGAATTTTTTGGTTACATTACCTCTTCAAGTTTGTATTAAACTACATTGTGTGTAATTCCTTCTTGTTTTATTGATAACCAGAATACTAAAGCTAATTTATTGCTGATAAGAACCAGAATACCAAAGCTAATTTATTGTATTTTGAATTATAATTAAGTTGTTGTTCTCCTAGCAAGGAATGTAGAGAAAATAGTTTATCTTCTGTATTCATATTCCCTGTACACATAGTAGCCATATCTATGAACTGTTCATTTCCTGGACTGAATGAAAAAAGGGAGATGCTCTATGTCTGGTATATTGAGATCCTTGTCTTGTCAATTCAATAATTAAAAATACCTGGAAGCTGACTGATATGTGGGTGGGTTTGAGTATTTGATTCCATATTGAGGGGAACTTTTCTTTCTGTTCTTAGTTGAGCTGTTTGCTTCCTGCTTTGGGGATCTGAGGGGCACGAGTCATAAAACAATCTAGTGCTTTCACTGTTTTATTCATGAATTTTACAGGTTTCCTAAGTGATCTGGAACATACCTTTTGCACAGAGGGCTTTTAAATACTGCAGTTATTATAGGCCAATGATAATGTGAATGTGGTTATGCTATAGATCAAACCATATAGTGTATGTGTGTGTAAATATATAGATACACATAACCTTATTTATAGGTAACTTAAAAATAACAAGAGGTAATATAGTGCTCTTTACATATTCTTGTATCATGCAGAAAAGCCTGGTTCACATCAGACATTTTGTCATTTTCTGAGCATACTTGATTGTCAATCTGTCAATGTTTATGAAGATAGTAGAGAAGTCTCTTTTGGGTTTGTTCCCAATACTTTGAAATGGGCAAGTATAAAGAAAGCTTGCAGTGGATTCAGGTGGTAAAAGAATTAGTACAGAACTTGTCCCCAGGTTAATTCATAACAAAATAACATGAAGTTTGAAATGGTATCAGTATCTGGATATTAATTTTTTGAAGGGCTTGTTTTTATGAAAGTATGAACAATGTAGTTGCTGTTTTTTTGGTGCCTCGTTTTCTTGTTTTAAGAATGAAGTTCTTAATGGTTGCTGTGTTCTTTGTTGTGTAAAGAACACGGGAAACCCCTGTGTATTTTGGAGTTTAGTCATCAGCTGAAGAGCCAACTCTGCAATCCTAACTTAGGACTATCCTAATATTTAAATGTTATAAAATCCTTCTTAGTGCTGCTTAGATTGCTTTTTTGATCCCTTGATTTTATTTTTTTTGATTCCCAGCAACCAAAAGTAGATGTTTGTGGAACCCTTATAATCTTTGGACTTATGAAATATAAACTTGTAATGTCATGCTCTTTCATACTTGGACCCTGTTTGCATTTACCCTTTGCTCTCAGCTGGCTGTATGGAATGGACTCCCTAGTTGTAAATTGGCTTGTATATACTTGGTGACTTCATCCGATCATTGTAATGGGTGTGACTTTTTTTTTTGCTTTTGGGTATGAGGACTCGAACTCAGGACCTTGTGCTTACCAGGTAGGTGCTGTGCCACTGAGCTACATCCCTGGCCTTTTTTTCTTTTGAAATTCTACAGATTTTTTATTTTTAAACATGCTGTGAAAGGCCAGGGATGTAGCTCAGTGGCACTGTGCATGCCTGGCAAGCACAAGGTCTGGAGTTTGATTCCGGTTTGGGGTGGAGGGGCATGCTGTGAAAGCTGAGAGGCACCTCAGCAGTAATTCCTTCCCCAACTTCCACAGGTCCCTTCTGTTTTCCATTTAACAGCTGATGACTGCAAGTGACATCTTTGCTTAGACTCTTCTTCAGCATTCATTTATTTTCCCTTACCTCACTTTATGGAGAACTGTCAGATTACTCTTAAAAATAAGTTTTATGGTAATACTCCCTTTTTCTCCCTCTCGAACTAGAGTCCACCTCCTTGGGCTCATACTGCTGCACTGGCAGTTGGCATCCTTTCCTTTCTGCATACTGTCTCAGCAGCCAGTCTCCCAGTGGGCACCTGCTTCAGTTGCTTTTAGTTCTACTTTTGCTGGTTGCAGAAGATGCTTTGTATTGTCCTGCCCATTCTAAAGTCCTGCCTGACCAGCCTATCCCTGGTATGTTTTTCTGTTGACTGGTTAGTGTTCTTTTTTTCATCTGAAGTAGATTGTGAGATGTAACAGTCTTCACCATGCTGTTAGGGAGCCTGCTTATCTTAAAATACCTTGTAATTGTATCAATTTGATTCTTTTTGAAGAATTTAAATTTTAAATCTTTTAAATTCTTTCAGGGCAAAGAAAGGTTTTTATTTTTATTTTTTCCTTAATAGTAGCTAATGTAGGCTGTGCATTTCAGAGTATGTTCAAGTGGTACCTTTGACTTCAGGAAGTCAAACGGTGCTTAAAAAAAGTCATGATGGTGCTTAAACTTTTCTAAAGCCAGAGAAAGAATGTTGGTTTTCAGAGGTTGGAAGGAAGACTAATGATTTGGCCTCGTTTTGGAGATGGCTAAGTGATTCATGTAGTTTATTCTATAGTAGTGGAAGTATTAACAGTGCTTACCAAAGTGCTCAATAACCCAGAGAAACATTAAAGAAAACTATTAGTTTACATAATTATAACTAGGCAAAAAAAAAAACCAGACCCAAAAACTTAAACAAGAAGGAAAGGAGTAAGCCAGGCATGGTGTTGCACGCCTATAATCCCAGCAGTTGAGAGTCTGAGGCAGGAGGATCATCTGAGTTCAGGCCAACCTTGGCAACATAGTGAGACCCTAAACAACAACAAAACAAAACAGAAAAAGGATTATATTACATTTCTACTGAAGGAGACTTTGTTAAGAGACCATTTCTATGGAAGTCAGTAGTAACCATTTCCCCCGTAGGGTAGAAAATTTAAGCAGAAATTTTATAGCAGATTTTTTTTGTTTTTGTTTTTGCTTTGTTTGTTTGTTTGTTTTAGACAAAGTCTTGCTGTTAGTTCAGGCCTGCCTTGAATTCACTGTGTAGCCCAGGCTGGCCTTGAACTCATGGCAATTCACCTGCCTCAGCCTCCCAAGTGCTGGGATTATGGGCAAGTGCCACTACTCCAGGCTAGCAGATGTTGATTTGTAGGTTGTGTGTGTGTGTGTGTGTGATTGGAATTAAATGAAACAATAAAAGTAACATTTAGAAATAATCTTTTCACATAAGTTCTGAGTAACTGATGAAAGACAGTGCAGCATGTGTTCTTCATGAGCAGATACACCAATAAGCACAATTTGGTAGATCATATTTTTTTTGGTACCGGGGATTGAACTCAGGACTTTCAGTTCTTGGGAGGCAGGCGTGGCACTGAGCTAAATCTCTGTTTTTTTTTTTTGGTACCAGGGATTGAACTCTGGTCCTTGCCCTTGCGAAGCAGGTGGCGAAACCACTGAGCTAAATCCCTGGCCCCTGAGCTAAATCTCTGGCTGGTAAATCATCTTCTTAACCGAAAGAGGTGATAACTAAAAAAATAAAATCTTTTATATTCTTTTTTTTTTTTTTTTTTTTTGGTGATGCAGTTTTTTTTGAAGGTAGGTAGGTGGGATGCCGGGGATTGACCCCAGGGTATTTAGAGTGAACTGCCTCCCCACCCCCATTTTTGTTTTGAGACAGGGTCTCACTGAGTCACTAAGTTGTCCAGTTTGGGCTGGAACTTTGGATCCTCCTGCCTTACCTTCCCAGAGTGCTGGAGGATAGGCGAGAGCCACCACTTCTGGCTTATATTTATTTGGAACTTAAAAAATAACTGACTTGTGATTGCAGTGAACATTTAAAATATTCTTCATTTAAACTACAGTTTTCAAATGAATTGGAGGTTTAGTTATTAAAATTATTCTAAACTTTTAATATGGTATGAGCTCTCTTAAAATTAGTACTAGTTTTTGTCAGTTTGAAGTTATACTGAAGTGAAATGTGTCAGCTTAAGAGAACATGCTTTATTTGTAGTGAATTCCAGACCATCATCATCTCAGTTTTTATTAGAAGGTCAATTGTTGGGCCGGGGATTTAGCTCAGTGGTTTCGCTGCCTGCTGTGCAAGCGCAAGGACCCGAGTTCGATCCCCAGTACCAAAAAAAAAAAAAGAAAGTCAGTTGTAAAGTATAACAAAAATATATTTTGTCACAGATAATTCATAATCCTACCACACAAGCATGTGTGTGTTTGTCATTTTTCTTTCTAGTCTCTATCCAAAAGAGAAGGGTACATGAATAACATATACCTTTGTATTTTATTTTTAAAATTTAATGTTCTATAAATATTGCATGCAGTCATTATGGCTATTTTTGGTGAGCTTACATTATATACCACAGCTACCTGATTATTGAATATTTAATTTGAGACCACCTTTTTGGTTTGTATCCAACAGTCTTATAGACGTAATGAACGTAGTGTTTTCTTTTGGAAAAATAAAATTTTAGCCAGGCATGGTGGTGCATACTGGTAATTCCAGCACTTGGGAGGCTAAGGCAGGAGGATTGCCATGAGTTTGAGGCCAGCCTGGCTACATAGTGAGTTCAAGGATAGCCTGAACTAGCATGGTGAGACCCTGTCTCACACAAAACAAAACAAAAACCAAATTTGTTTTTTTGGGTACTGGGGATCGAACTTTGCGCTTGCGCAGCAGGCAGCGAAATCACAGAGCTAAATCCCCGGCCCCCAAAAACAATTTTTTTTTTTTTGGTACCGGGGATCGAACTCAGGTCCTTGTGCTTGCAAGGCAGTTGGTGGAACCACTGAGCTAAATCCCCGGCCCACAAAACAAAATTTTTAAAGGTACATTCTCAGAAATGAACATGACTTTTAGTGATCCCCCCACCTTTCTAAAGAATTGTAATAACAGCGAATGAATGCACGTCTTTTTTTGGAAATAATGTAAAGGACTGATTTATACTTTTAGGATTTGTCTGTATATCTACCCATCTGTCCAATCTATGGGATTACCTGCATGTGCCACCACACTTGTCTCCTTTATCTTACTGAATGGTCACAACAGTCCATTTTCTAAGTGAGAACACTGAGCAGCTAAGGCCCAAATTCACACAACTATGATATAAAATCAGTTTTTTTTTTTGTGACTCTAGGCATTTGTGTGTTATCATTTTTATTTATCAAAATAAGCAGACTTACAGGTTCTTGATATTTTCATCTCTTTATCAGTATTGAAAGAATTCTTAGTTGTAGGTGGTCATGAGATGATTGTGTAAGTTTGGATTATGTCTTTTTTGTTGGATGAAAAAAGGTGTTGCCAGGCAGAATGTGGAGGTTGCTTACATGGCCAGCATTGCGTGTACAGAATTTCTCTTTTATTCTCTAGAAGCTTCATCAGTAGGCTTCCTGACTTTTTTCCTTAAGTCTTTTGTTTCACAAATCTGGGGTTCAAGGTAGGATAAATAGTGCATGTGCTTTTCTTCCCAAGATTTGAAAACAGACACCATTGGTAAGTAATAGAAATTCCATTTAATGGGACATTATGAGGAAGAATACAGGTTTGGTTTGTTACCTGGGGTGGTAGGACCTTCCAGGCTCTGCTTCCCAGTTTTCAGACAGACTCTCACAACTTTGGAGATATTGCAGGACTGACTCCACACTAACCAGAACCACAGGAGATTAATATATAAAAAGCAAAGTGAGCTGGGCGTGGTGGCACACACCCGTAATCACAACACTTGGGAGGCTGTGGCAGGAGGAACAGTGAATTCGAGGCCAGCCTGGGCTACATAGTGGGTTTGAGACCAGCCTGAATTACAGAGCCTAAGAAAAAGAAGCACAGAATGCCCTCTACTAATTTATAAGGAGAAATAACTAACTCTCAAGTGGACAGAGTCTTGTGTTCAGTGATCTTGCTTGGTTACTGGAGGAAGTCAGTCCTTCCAAGAAGTTAGTTGCTTGATGTGTTCAAAGCAGGTGTCTACTGTAATCAAAGTAACTTGATGCCTCTTTTGCTTTTATAAGGACAGAGTGGGTTGTGCATCAGATGCCCTCTCCTTCAAGTGTGCCAGCCCACAATCTGACTTCTGTTTTCTTTGCTTCTGTTGGACCAATTCTTAATTCCTGTTATCTTCCTTTAGAATTGTCAAATCTTTTAATCCTCTTATTGTTCCATCTTTCCTCTAAACCTCTGTTGTGATCTGTTGCTTTTTGTCTTTTTAAAAAAAAGTCTGGGGGCAGGGGATTTAGCTCAGTGGTTTTGCTGCCTGCTGAGCAAGGGCAAGGACCCAAGTTCCATCCCCAGTACCAAAAAAAAAAAAGTCTGGGGCCAGGGATTGTACTTCAGTGGTTAAAGGGCTTATCTAGCATACACAAGGCCCTAGGTTCTACCCCCAGCACTGCAAAAACAAAACAAAACCAAGAAATGAAAGAAAAACTCCAGTCTTTATTGCCAAGTTCTTGATATGGGGTAAGGAGAATCTGTCTTTTCATATAGTACTTACATGTAAATTTTTGGTGATTGAATTTAGGTTTGACTAATTTAGGCAGCTATAAAGGTCCACAACATAACTTTAATTTGGTCACTTAACAATACTGTATTAATTCTTCCAGCTATACAATGCTTTTAAATTTAAACTCTGTCCTCAAAAAGGTGGTTGTGACATTTAAAAGCATATAATCACACTAAACAACTAATACCATCAGTTAGTTCCTGGCTATTACATTATTTACCATCCCAAGGACTTCATTCTGATTTAGCACTTGATGGATAAGTCCAGAAGAGCCTGTCATTTGGCTCCCTGCATGTGGATGATGATTTCATCAGCACAGAGATGCATGAGCCATGAGTCAGTGGATTGATGAGCCAGGAAGAGAGGTTACTGTTGAATTTAAGTAACATTTGGACAACACATCATTATTTTGTTTTAAAGTTTATTGTCTTAGTCACTTTCTTGTTGCAGGACACTTTGGCTTATGTTTTAGTAGTCTCAGTCCTTGCATGGTTTGCTGGCTCCAAGGCAGGACTGCATGGCGGAGGGGCCTGTCAGAGAATTGCTCATGGCACAGCAGACAGGAAACGGAGCCAGGGAGGAGCTGGGAAGGAGATCCCCTTCCCCCATCTGCTTTTGCTGATGAGACCCCACCTTCTGACATCACACCATCGCATAGTGCTCTTAAAATCCAATCACTTTACAAAATACTCCACCTGGGCCACGGATGGCTGATGATGTAGCTCAGTCACACCCCAAGGTCCTGAGTTTGATCCCCAGTATGGGGCTGGGGGGGGGTGTGGATGGAAAACACACAAAAAACTCCACCTTTGCATGAGGCGTTTGAGGAGGGGTATCCAGATATAAACCATAACATTTATTTTATCTATCTTTTTGTTGTTGTTGCTTTTTTGAGACAGGGTTTGCTATGAGACAGGGCCTGCTATGTATAGTTTAGGCTGGCCTTAAACTTCCTATATAGTGGTGATCCTCTTGCCTCGGCCTCCTGAGTACCGGGATCACAGGCATGCACCACTATGCCTGGCCTGACTCTTGAATATAAATGATTGCTACTGATTTCAGTAAGCTTAGTATATCTATATTAATTTAATTTTGGAGTTTTAAAAGCAAGTTTTTTTTTTTTAAATGAGACAGGGTCTGGCCTTATATATAGTTCAGGCTGATCTTGCATTCACTGTGTAGCCCAGATTGGCCTCCAACTTGTGATCCTCCTTTCTCAGCCTCCCAAGTGCTGGGATTACAGGTGTGCACCACCATGCTCAGCAAATCTCATCTATCTAATCCAGGTGTGGCTTCACTAGGGTCTCTGCCCAAGCTGCAGGCAAGATTTCAGCTGGGGATGCATGTATCTCAAGTTTAACTGGGAAAGGTTCTCTTCCCAAACTCTTATATCGGGGCCAATTTTTTAGATTGTTAGAAAGTGAGGGCCTTAGTTCCTAATGAGTTTTTTTTGGTACTGGGGATCGAGCTTGGGTCCTTGCGGTTGTGCAGCAGGCTGCGAAACCACTGAGCTAAATCCCCAGCCCCCTAATGAGTGTTTTGCAGAGATCTCTTGTGGGTTGGCCTTTCCAGGGGTTGCTCACAGCATAGCAGCTGTCTTCACCAAAACGAACAAAGCAGATGAGAAGGGTATAAGCAGTATGGACTTCACAGACTTTTAAAAAACCAAGCTCTTGCCTTATGTTTTTTCTTAGCGAGTCACTAGGTCCTGCTCTGTAGTCAGGAGAAGGGGATTAGATTATTAGGTGTCATCTCAGATGCTGTTAACAGTTGAGTGTACATGGGTATATTTCGGAGTGATGAGAGACATACTAGGTTCTGTGTGATATTTAAGGGGTTGACTAAGGTTTGCTTCTGTCTTTGCCCAGCCACTGTGGTTCAATAATTTTCATTCTCCCCAATTTGCAGAGCACCCTTGGAATTCATTAATTCCACTCTCCTCCTGCCCCCTTATCGGCAAGTTATCACCCTTCTCACTTTTTCCTTTTATTTCTTCTAAACATGCCTTTTCTGTTCCTACTGTTTGCATTAATAATAGCCTTCTCATCACTACTTTGCCAAAGCAAATTGTATTCTAGTACTTTCTGGGCTGCCCCTAAGCATCTGCTTAGGATTTATATTTATTGATTAAAAATTTTTTTTTGGTAGTATTAGCGATAGGATTTAAGGCTTTTACACTGAGCTTCATCTCTAGTCCTTTTATCTTGTATTTATTCATTTTTTTTTTTTTTCAGTGTAGAATCTCCACTTTTTAGCATTTGGGTTCATGTTTGGTATATTGTTGGTTCCTTTTGAAAGAATTTAGCCTAAAAACAGCTTTGTTATGTGCTTATCTGCTTTTTCTGGCTCTGTACATTATGACAGCCTGACAAGTTAACAGTGAAGGATAACAGGAACCCAAAAATCATTTTTGAAGCCATAAGCCCAAAGACTGCTGCTTTCAGTTAGCAATTTAACAAATTATAGACAGACTATATTTGCATATGAAGTCTAGTACTAGGACTAGAAGCTATTTCCTGAGGTCTTTTGTTTTTTTGTTGGTTGAGTGAGGGCAGTACTGAGAATACTCCCTCAGTTTTGAATAAAGATTTCCAAACTTGTGTGGAGGATGATGAACACTTAAAAAAATTAAAGGATAAGAATGGTTTTAATCACTTTTGCTCTTTCCACTGTTATGTGGAACATAAAATTAACCAGTAAGTGAGGTGGCCCCGTGCTGCATGCTGCCATTGTTTCTTTTGTATACAGAGGGGTAGTTGATGTGGGCTCTTGTTTGCTCTCACTGTCTTCAAAATAAAGGGAAAAAAATTCAGAATCAGAGCTAGAAAGGGGAAAGAAATTTTATTTGTCATCTCTGGATAAGGTTTTTTTTAAACTATAAGGGGAAAAAAGGCATGGATGTTCTAATTGTCCCTTGAATAGTTTACATCAATTTTCAGTATCACTTCTGGGATTTGAAAGCACCTAGGTGTGATGCCACTGAATACATTTATTGAGAATATAATGTGTGGGAGACATTGTGCTAGGCATTTATTGACAATATCTCTAATTATCACAGCAGCCTGAAAAATATTTGCTTCATTAGTAAAAAAAAAGAATGAGGCCCAGGACAGTTCAATAAATTTCCTAGGCAGGTCACAGTTATCTAGTTTAGAGCTTCCTGGATCCACTGCTTATTTTTAATTGGATTGTCTATCCCTCTGCTTTTACCATCTCCCACCTCACTTAGATCCACTGAAGTTAACCCCAGAGGAATTGACTGCTGCCTGTTACTGTTGGCCTTTGAGGAAACTTAAGACATCTCTGCAATTAAATGTCAGATCAAAATGTCTTTTGTTATATTGTTTGATTAGAAAATATAATAACAAAGCCTGAAACACATATGGGAAACTGTATTGGTCCAGGCAGTAACCCATGTCTGCAAGATAGATTTATAGAACTTCTTAAGAGTGGTTTCAAATTATGCGAAGAAATTAAAAATTATGTTTGGGAAACCAGGATTCATTTTAATGGGCAGAGTTTAGTTTTTCTTCCTTATTGGGTTATAGGATTATAAATTGGAAAGTTAAACCTTTATTGTCAAGGAGGAGAGCAAAAGCTTTGAGTTTTCTGTTCCTCTGAGAAGTGCAGCTCTATAGGTGTGTGCCTTTTTATGTCTAAAAGCAGTGGTTAAATACTATCTCAAACTTTAAAATTTTCTGAGTAATAGCAGTTGAAAAGAAAACAATTAGAGGAAGTATAAGGGACATTTTAGTGAACAAAGCTGGTGACTAGAACCAGGAATGATGGATGGAGTTCTTGTGAAATTTTCCTTTGTAACCCTGATTGATCACTGATGCTTTGATTTTATGTAAAACTGTTCTGTGTTTTGCTTGAAGAGTACTTAGTATTTCCTTGGTTGAAGCTTGTTTAAGGTTCTCATCAATTTAGGGCCAGTGATGCCTGCATTTCTAAGAAGGCTGAATGATTTTTGAAGTCATTTTAATGGCACTACCAACTATTGTTAAAATTAGGAGACATTTTTTCTTCTAGTAATGTACAAATAGCTCTTCTGTGTTTTCAGAGTTTTGGAATAGTTTAAAGTTGTGGTTGGGAAGTGTTTGGTTAAGAGTCTCTGTGTATACAGGAAGTGAATTTTGCCTGTAGCATGCCATAGCTGGGGTACCCAGCTGGGTGCATGCTCCAGTATGAATAACTTTGTATGATCAAGTAGTTACACGTGTATGTAGAAGAAGTGGTTTAATAGTTGGTATTTTCTTTTTTAACAAGAGTCCTTTTAGTGAGCAGTTTGCTTACGGGGCCAGTATTATTTCCCTTCCCTCCCCCTTAAAAATCTTGGCATAGGTTAAGACATTTAAGACATATTAGACATTTAAGCTGAGCTGTTATTTGATGGTCCGATCAGTGTCCCCCTTTGCCTTAGGCCTCACTCTTATCTTTTACCAAATATACAGTAGTGCTTTGACCGCAGCTGTGTAGTCAGAACACTTTGATTAAAGACCTTGAGGGCACACGAACATCTTCAGTACCCTTGTCTAAAAGAAAGTGTTGACTGCTGTACTTTCATCCTTTATGAATTCTTTAAAAGCATCTATTATTTTTAATTTGCAGCAGCTCTTGCCAGGTAAAAAGTTTTGGGAAACAGATGAATCCAGCAAAGATGGACCAAAAGGAATATTCCTGGGTGATCAATGGCGAGACAGTGCCTGGGGAACATCAGGTAATCTAGATCTAGCATCTGTACTGTGATTTATGCCTGTCTTAGAGCTCCTTTCCTCAGCAGTTGGCAAGTCATGAATTTTACATCAGTGACATAACCATGTCAAGCAAACATCCTATCCACCTGTATAATTGCCATTAAGGAGCTTATATGCTGTAATATATTAAAATATAATTAACACAAAATCAAATCTTCAGTATTTTCTGAAGTGCTAGCCACAGAGGTATGGTCTTATTTGAAGTGACCATAATTTTAGCTATAACCTTTTGTTCTGTACTACTGACAGCATACTTGGAATTAGAAAATCTGTACCTGCCATTTGAAGTTCATATTTCTTTTTCTCCCCTTGCCCCTGAATACCATGTATGGGATGATTTGTCTTAAAATGTACTTGGGGCCAAATGGAGTCACTGGGCACAGACATTTTTGTGATAGGCTACCCCTGAAAAGGGATGAGGGAGAACATATAGAGACAGACACTGACAGAAGAAAAATGTGACTGATTATAGGGAGAAAGGAGAAAGAAAACCCCAAAGATGGTGCGCTATGACACATCCCAGTGTAAGAATGGAACCTCATGATGACAGCTAGTCATCAGGAAAGATTGGATTATGTTGCTGTTTTTAAAAAGGGCAGTAAACTCATATTTACTCAGTGATATTACCAATAAAATACTTTTAATACTCTGCTATTTGAAAGGTATAAATATTAATTTATTCATTTAGCTAGATGAACCAATTATGTGAACTGCTGTATTCTCTGCTATGCTGCATAAATGAGGAGTGTTTTCCATTTCCTTAGTTTATGTAGAACATCAGTACCTAGTGAATACAGTAGGAGATTTCTCCTCAGGAACATAGCAGGTTTCCTGATTCCCAGTCACTGGTTTATCCATGAGACATCACTCATAATTTGTTTGGGCCTCTGGCTGCACTGTATCATGCTTGTGTATCTTTTTTGTAGATCATTCAGTTTCCCAGCCAATCATGGTGCAGAGAAGACCTGGTCAGAGTTTCCATGTGAACAGTGAGGTCAATTCTGTTCTGTCCCCTCGATCGGAGAGTGGGGGACTAGGCGTTAGCATGGTGGAGTATGTGTTGAGCTCATCCCCGGGCGATTCCTGTCTAAGAAAAGGAGGATTTGTAAGTTGGCCTGAGGAACTTGTTCCTATCTCTCTCTTTCTCTTTTTTCCCCCCTAAAGCAAAACATACCTGTTTGACTTCCTTAGTTACTCACTGCACCAATTAAGGGTATTTTTAAACATTTCCATTGTAAAGAGAGCTCAGCAAACAGGAGGTGATATTAAACTAAACTTTAAAAGTGGAGAAATAGTATTTTTGGGGGACACACTGTGAAGTAGGAACTGAAATCTAAATCTTAATTTAATGGCCTACCAGAAAACATTAGTCTTAGTTTTAATGAAAGACAAAAAGCAAAGAGAGGAAGGAATTTAAAAAAGAAAGTTGAAACTGGGTGTTAATAGGGAATCCCAGATCTGAGACAGTCATTTGTCAGTATCCTCGGTGACCTTAAAATGGTCCAGATTGAATCATTCTTGCTTGCAAGCTAGACTTTATATAAATGTCATCTTTGGCCCTTCTTGAATAGCTTTGCCTCTCACACCTGGCCTATCAGGAAATTAGAATTTCTGTTATTTCTTTATTTACAGTATTTTCAAAAAATTCATCACTACTGACCTCTCTGTGGCTGAATGGTAGCTATAAGCTTTACCCATACATAGCTTCTTCCTGTTAAAGCTTAGCAGTCTTCCTGCAGCATCTTTGATAGCATTTCTCAAATCTAGTTCTTTCATCAGTATACATCCAGAAGTCTTGTTACATTACCTTTTGTTTCTTTCTCATTTTGTGTTCTGTGACTGGTTTTATGTTCAAGTCACAGCTGAGAAGGCAAAGAGAGACATCCCGAATCTGTCTTCCTTCTTTCTCTTCTAATGGAACTTGTTCTCTACCTTTTCACAGCCCTCTCTCCCCAAAGTCCTTTTTGGCTAATACCACCTAATGGCCAGCATTTAGGAGACTTTCCCCAAATTATATTAATAATTTTGGCTCCATAACTACTTTCTTTTATCTTATAGCATTTATTACTCAGTAATTTTATTTTTCTGTGTCTGTTACTATTGGAGACTTGGCCCTGTGTTCCCCCTTTCACTTTAAAACTTCTTAGGGTAACAGTGTTTCATTTTGGTATAGCTTCCTGAAATATCAGGTATAATTCTTGAGTAATAGCCATTCTGAAGTTGATCTGATTGCTTCTGGGTCTTTTGACCCTTCAAAGACTTAGGTCGGATTTAGTGGCTTGGTGGGTCGGATAGAAAATAGCTTCTTATATTTGAACCTTTCCAAGGGGCTGCTTGGGAAGAATGGGATCTACCCTTTGGGAGTGGAGAATAGGGTAAGTCCAACTAATCATTTGTCTGTTGTCTCATGGGAAGAATGGAGTTACTTCTCTTTTCACTCTATCCCCAGTTTATCCCCTCAGTCCCAACCCTTCCTCATCCTATAAGCACAGATTCTTTAGAAGAAGTACTGTCTTCTAAACATTGGCTGAAACTTTCATTCATTTACCAGAGGAGAAAAAAATAGTATTATGCTTTAGTGAATTGCTAATGTGACGAATTGGAACTTTATGATCTGGCTGTGAATTTTCTGATGTGTGTGTGGCCACTTTCTAGTTTGTGGGCCTAGTTGGGAGGCATGTGCCTGGGTGTAACTATTATGTTTATAGGAGGCAGAAAAATCAGTGGAATGAGGAGGAAGATAAAATGGCGGGACTGAATTATTACTATAATTGCTTATAGTTTCCCTCTTTTTAAAAGAATTATTTTCTTAAGAGAATTTTTATTGTAAGGGCTGTGTCTTTTGGGTTCATTTTCTTTTCTTTCCTTTTTTTTTGTAAAGGTGGATTTCATCTTTATTTCATCTTGGAAGATTGGTGATTTTTAGCTTTTATGGTATTGTGACCAGAGGAGATTAGACCTCAGGATAGAGGATATCAGGAGAGTGCACTATAACAATTGAATAATTTACTGAGCTTCTGAGTCATGCGTACAGATTAATGAAAACTCTCTAAATCTGTGTTCCAGATTCTCAGAAGGAAGATTGTAGGCAATAAAATATTATCGTATATTTTGGCTTGAATTGCATCTACAGAATGACAGGAAGACTGGTCAGTGACGTCAAGCCACCATATTGGCATCTGCCATCTTGAGCTGCTCATGAGCTTTGGGGTTGGATCCTGGTGATCTTATGCCTAACCTGGCTTTGCTTTGCCTGTTGGTTAAGATAACACCTTACAGAAGCTATGTTCGTAGAAACATGAATCATTTTTCAGTTAAGATATGCATACATCTTCTTTACAAAGGTGAACCTTTTCTTTTTAAAAATAACTGATCATTTGGAATGTTGAGTTCAGAGAACAAGGACAATAGGATATCATGTTGTAGATAATTATTGTAAAGGGTGGTACTTGGTAGTTTAGGACCCAGGGCCTCTAATTGTTTTTTTTTTTTTTTTTTTTTGAGACAGGGTCTTGCTATGTAGGCTAGGCTGGCCTTGAACTCACCATGTAGCCCAGGCTGGCCTCAGATTCACAGCAGTCCTCCTGCCTCAGCCTCCCAAGTGCTGAGATTATAAGCATGTGCCACTACAACTGGCAGTTGTTTTACTTTTTGGGTGACTTTACCAATATGACTTCCAATAGGTCACAGAGAAATCATATTTTAATCAGAGAAGTAATATTTTAATCACTTGAGTGCTGAAAATATTATCTCTGATGGCATAATGATTATAGACCTCAAAGTAAGTACTAAGAAATCATTCTCAGACATGACAACAGATAATCTAGAGTTTAACTTTTCAGTTGAAGGTGGTTCATAACTATAGTAATCTCATTCTGCAATAGTTTTCCATCTTCAAGGAGGTTTCCTTGTTACACCTTGAATGACAATATTTAACTCTTTGTCACCCTTCTCTGAGCCACCTTTTATTTATTTTTTTATTTTGGGACGAAGTCTCAGTAAGTTGATAAATTACCCAGGTTAGGCTCAAACTTGGATCCTCCTGCCTTAGCCTCCCAGAGTGCTGGGACCTGGAGCAATCTTGAGTTCATTTTGGTTGGAAAAACAGTTTAGTAATTTTGGTTTCTGCTATAAGAATACTTGCAGGCTGACAAGAAGAAAATGACAACAATACTTTATTCTTAGCACTTGGAGTAAATTCTTGGGTAGCATTCCACATGTGAATCCCAACCTTCAGGGTAGTGGTTTTTGCAATAATAGGAATCAAGACTTTAATTTCTCTTATCTTTTTGTATCCTTCATTTTATTCCTGCTTTCAAAATGAAATGCAGTTTTGTATTTTTCAGTACTGTGCTTGCATCTATAGACCCTGGTGTTGTTGATCTTCTGGAATAATAACAGCTATATTCAGATAGACTAGAGCCTTGCCAATCAGACCAGTCAGAAGGGTCATACTTTCTGTCTTGTTCGTTAGAGAAATGAGAAGACTACTTTAAATAGTGATTAGAGTTTAGACTATTCTTTTCTTTTTTTTTTTTGGTACCGGGGATTGATCTCGGGTCCTTGTGCTTGCGCAGCAGGCGGCGAAACCACTGAGCTAAATCCCTGGCCCTAGACTATTCTAACCTTGCAAAAATAAGATTTTTAGAAGAAATATCTTGTGAAGGTCTTTGTGCTTGCTCTATAGAGAGTGGTGGCCTTTGCCCTGGAGGATGTGTACACATTAATAGCAGTTTATTTAGGTCAGTTTATTTGTTCTTCTAGGCTTCACTGCATTTATTTTAGGTAACCAGTACTATTTTAATTGATTTAAGAAAAATAAACTTTGAACAGTGAAATACCAGGGAGAAGTCAGGATTTTGAGTCTCATTTGGACCTTAATTTCCTCATCTGCAAATTGGAGATAAATATGGCTACGAAAGCCATATGGAAAGTCTCTGTAAGTCATATAACGGATTCCTTCACACAGTCATTGCACCAATAGCATTAGTGTCACCTGGGAGCTTATGAGAAATGCAGATCTTAGACCCACTCTAAATTACTGAAGCAAAACCTACATTTCTTTACAGATATACCCCCACAATTTCTTTCTGTATTAAAATTCCATAAGCTCTGCAATAAGATAATTTCCTTGGAATATGGAATCATCAAGAGGCTCTTAGAAACTCATATACCGGGTAGAACCCCTTCAGATTTGGGCTTGCATTAAGACATCTACATGCTCTACTTTGTAGTGTCAAGGTATTTATGTATGTATGTATGTATGTTTTTTGGTACCTGGGATCGAACTTGGGACCTTGTGCTTGTGAGGCAGGCAGTGGAACCACTGAGCTAAATTCCTGGTCCATGTCAAGCTTTTAGATGCTGACTAAATAAAGAAAAAAACCCAGCACATTATTTTGGGGAAGTCTTTATAATAAAAACAGACATCATTTTCCACATGTAAAACACGTTTTCTTTTTCCTCTTGGATGTTACAGCAGAGGTGACTATTTCTGCACATTAGAAAATGGTTGATTTTGTCTAGATTGCCTGGTATTGACTCTACTGTAATACACATCTCCTCACTTTTGTTTATTCTGAAATTATGGTACATATTTCAAGAGACAGTGTACCATACTTTAACTGGAAGGGTTTCATTTTTTAGTGGTGCATAAAATGTATCAGATTAGGGGCGGGGGATTTAGCTCAGTGGTGCTGCTCCTGCCTGGCCAAGTGCAAGGTCCTGAGTTTAATTCTCGGTACCAAAAAAAAAAAAGTATCAGATTGGATGAATCTTAGAAAAATCAGTTGGACAGAGTCTAATGATTAGAGTCATAAGTGGTAGCTCGGGGCACAGAATGTCTAGCAGTATTTTAAGCTTTGGGGGAAGTGGGAGTAAAGGAGATGTTTCTCTGAAAAAGGCAGTGGGAAAAATGTGAAAATTGGATAAAGTCCTTTGAAAGCTTTTTAAACAAATATGAATTGCCTTATTTAATCCTTAGGGTAGTACTTTTGTTTCTGTTAATTTATAGTGAGAAAAATAAGGCTTAGAGGAAAAGTAGAGGCCTGGATTTAAACTTTGCTCTAATTTTAATTCTGATCTCTATATAATTTTTTTTACTCTGCTATGCTGGCTTAAGAGTTGGGTTCCTCATAAAAGGATCCTATTTTGTTCAAGTTAAACATTTCTCTTTCCTTCTCCTTCCCCCTTGTACTCCTCACCCATTTGGTGGTACTGGGGATTGAACCCAGGCCTTTCCCCCCAGCCCTTTAAAAATGAAAAAAAAAAAAAAAAATCAGGGCAGGGCTTTGCTATGTGCTAAGTTGCCCAGGATGGGCTTGAACTTGGGATTCTCCTGCCTCAGGCTCCCAGAGTGCTGAGATTATAGGCATGCATCAGTACAAAGGTATTTCACTTGGCCAGCAATTCAAACTTTTATTTATTTATTTATTTATTTTTATTTTTATTTTTTTTTGGTACTGGGGATTGAACTCAGGTCCTTGCACTTGCAAGACAGGTGGCGGAACCACTGAGCTAAATCCCTGGCCCAAACTTTTATTTATATTTGTAACTATTTCATTATAGCTATAAACTGCCACACCTTAAAAGAACTTGGCATTTTAGTATTTTGGCATTTTGTGAAAAACATAATTATGCTTAAGAGAAATCAATATTTAAATCAACATTGTGTTTTTTACACTCAATGAGTCAAGCAGATACACAAAATAATTCCTTTCTAGATAAAGGGGAGGAAAGCATCCTTGCATTTGGGAGGCTGAGGCAGGAGAATCTCTGTAAGTTAAGTCAGTCTGAGCTACATAATGAGACCCTATCTCAGAAAGAAGGAGGGAGGGAGAAAAGAAAATTTCTAATCTCATTGAATATAACTTTGTCATGTGGAGCTTTCTTCTAAGATTACTAGAGTAAGAGTGAGAATTAAATTCTACTTTTGAGGGCTGAGGATGTAGCTTAGTGGCACAGCACCTGCCTGGCAAGCAAGAGGCCCTGAGTTTGATTCCTGCCCCCCCCCCCTTATACTTTTGACTTCATTCAGAATTAAGAGTGATACTTGGAAGTGTTTCTCCTTTTATGTGAATCTTCTGAGGAAGTGGAGCTATAAGTACAGGACTCTGATCTCAGTAGTATGTGCTGCTTTTACCCATGTCTACTCCTCTCCCTGTTTTTTAATACCTAGCGATGGACTATATTCTTTCACTTTAGCGTTTTTCTTGGTTCCACATAGTAAATTTTTATTGGGCTTGGAACACTTGGATTTTGGAATTTGTGTTTGAGCAGTGGGTTAATGTTCATCTAAATGAAACTCATATAAAAAAGATGCTGTTACTCCTTATTTTGTCAGTTATTTAGCTTTTAGTACCATCATGTATTAGAAAATATGTAACCAAAAAAACCCATAAATAAAATATAAACTTTTTTTTCCTTTGGCTTTTTGAGACAGGGCTGGCCTTGAACTCACTTAGTACCCAGTGTTGGGATTATAGTTTTGGACTACCATGCCTGGCCAAACCCTACTATTCTGATGCTTATGTTGGATTTAATTACATTGGTTCTCAGTTGTGGGTGCTTATCAAAGCTGTTGGAGTCAAAACTTTCATAACATTTGCTGGAGCCTCTGTCAACCACATAAATCAGAATATCTGTACCAAGACACTTGCTTAAAAAAAGATTGTGATGATCAGCCCTAACTACAGAACTACAGCATTGTGAAAATGATTGTGTCCTGGGAAGACCAAATTGACTATACACTTGTATTTCAGAGTTGAACCACTGAATTGAGGCATTTAAAATTTTTAATCTTGATACCTTACATAGTGTTCCTTACGAAACACAGTACTAGTGTATCCTTTTTACTAACATTATGTTACATTTGTATAAAATTACATTTTCTTTTCTCCTTTATAAAATGTTTACACATGCATTATTTCATTGACATTCTTAACTACTTTTTTCATAACTACTCTTTATTAAACACAATTGTCCCTGTTTTATAGCAAGCAAACTAAGATTAAATGGCCTATCCAAGCCTTCTGATGAGTGATTGTTAGCAGTTGAAATACAACATGCATTTGGTGTACCCCATGTCAGTACTTTCTGAAAGGCCATATACCTGTGACTGCCTTATTTTATGTATTTAAAAAAGTGTAAAAGTACCATATAATTTAGGAAGCTGGGTGTGGTGATGTACAGCTGTAATCCTAGTACTTGGGAGGCTGAGGCAGGAGGATTGGCGTGAGTTCTAAGCCAGTCTGAACTACATATTGAGGCCCTGTTTCAAAAACAGACAAGGGCCAGGGATTTAGCTCAGTGGCTGTGCGCCTGCCTCACAAGCACAAGGTCCTGAGTTTGATCCCTGGTACAGAAAACCAACCAACCCAAAAAACCCACACACAAAAATACCGTAAAAATTAGCAGTTCATTTATACCCTTGTTGTATTCTCTAGGATCTTAACATGTCTAAAAGACATTACGGCTGAGGATTTAGCTCAGTGGTTCCAGCACCTGCCTCACAGCCCCAAGGTCCCAAGTTTGATCCCCAGTACCAAAAAAAAAAAAAAAGACATTACTAGTTGGGCATAGTGGTGCATGCCTATAATCCCAGCACTCAAGAAGCAGAGGCAGGAAGATTGCTGCAAGTTCGAGGCCAGCCTGTGCTACATAGTGAGTTCGAGGCCAGTGTAAGCTACATAGCGAGACCCTGTCTCAAAACAAAGATATTACTACATTCTCAGACCTAGACTTTTGATAAATTGATTCCCACTTGGGCTCTTAGTGTGATTCAGGAGTCAAGATTTGACTGCCATGCAGTTTTATTGAGGATTCACTGTTGATTTACTGAGTTTTTTCTTTTTAAGCTAGAAAAATGTATTTTTTAAGTAGTGGTGGTGGTGGGGGTGGTGGGGATTGAACCCAAGGCCGTTTACATGCTAAGCATGTGTTTTGCCATTCAGCTATACCCCGATCCTTAAATAAAATTTTTATTGAACTGTGACCGATGTATAGAAAAGTGTGCAAGTCATAAGTGTTCCTCTTCATGAAATATTTACCAAATGAAAAAATTCATGTGACAGTCATCCAGATCAAGAAATGGAAGCATCTCTAGGGTCTTTCCCTTCCCAAAGAAGTACCTACTATTCATGCTGTCATCAGTAGCTTATTCAGAGTAGAAAATCAGGTGGCAATGTTTTGTAGGAATAAACTTAAAATAATTTGTGAAAAACAGCTTATCCCAGGGAAATTATTTGAAAATCTAGCTTTTGGCAATATAATTTCCTCCTCCTCCTCCTCCCCCTCCCCCCACCTCTCCCTGTCCCCCCTCCTTTTTTTGATACTGAGATTAAACTCAGGGCCTTCACACTGTGCTAAATCGCAGCCCATTTTTATTTTGAGGCAGAGTCTTGCTGAGTTGCCAAGTTGCCCAGGCTGTGCTGAAACTTGTGACCATTCTGCCTCAGCGTCCCACACTGCTGGGATTACAAGCCTGTGCCATCACACCTAGCTGATAGTATGATTGAGAATATAACTGGTGGTGGCAGGTTTTAAGGCAAGATCAGTCAGCATGTAGATAGATGGGCTGAGCAGTTTCTCAGTAAGCCCTTGTGAAGAGTGTCTGAAAGATAATGCAGTACATTGATTTGATCAGTGAGTATTCCTTGTCATAAGTTTTCTTGCATTTTGCAGAAACTTCCTATACTTCTTTATTCTGCTTCTTTGCATTTTCCCCTCCAGAAAATGAGGGGAACGTTTGAACTCATTGTGAGATGTTGGAGCCGAGTCAGTGATTTGATTTGTACATTTCAAGAAGATTCCTTATCCATGGCTGGGGAATGATTCTTACAGCTCTTTTGCTATTGACATTAATGGTTTCTGATTTAGGTGGAGTTGTCATTTAGACTATATTATCACCATCTAGACTCTCGTTTGATGATAATAGAACAAGAGGTAATGTTTTACTTTGAAGTTTAGTTTTATAGGATTTTTCTGGTCCTGTGTGTGTGTGTGTGTGTGTGTGTGTGTGTGTGTGTGTGTGTGTGTGTAAGTCATATTTATTGAGCTCCTGCTAGGCCCTATATTCAGTGCTGGGGATATAAAAATGAACATACAGCTTCTGTTAGTTTTACCTTTGCAGTATGGAGGAAGCTATTATCTCTGGATATCTTAAAACATCCCTTGCTTTAGAATCCTGTCATTTTCCCATCTCTACTTTGGGATCTCAATGTGGTATTTAATTAGCTATTATTCAGTCTTTCTGAATTAATAACAGCCCCATATTTTGAAGATTTTACTCTGAAAGACACATCTCAGTGACTTGCAGGTGCTATGGCTTACCATCTTGATGTCACGAAAATAAGTTGTATATCTTTTCTGAGTTCCTTGTCATATGTGTTTCTTTTTTCATATTATACACAAAAGTTTTCTTTTTCTGTATTCCGTTTATAAAGAGAATGAATTAAAAAATAAAATGGACTCTGAATCAATAGTCAGAAGGTCTAAGAATTTCAGAGTCCTTGAGTTATTCGTATCCTTTCTTGGTCAGTATTTGAAAAATTACTATAAGATCATCTGTTAGTTTTATGTCAACAGGCCTGCCCCTGTACACAGTCGGTCTGTTCACAACTGATTGTGACTTTGTCCTCCATTACTTATGTTCTACCCAGTTTGCTTTTGGTGACTGAAATGCTGTGTAGCAGCTCTCATCTTCTGTTGATTGGACTTGCCTTTTTGAAGCCAAGAGCTTTAATTTGGATCATGTGTGCTTATTTCTTCCTTCATCCAGAGGTAGGTGGTGAGGAATAGCAAGACTGACTCCCTCTAGTATTACAAAAACAAAGATTACTTAGTGCTACTTGATGTAAGGTTCTTCAAAGGTCCCTCTACCATGTCAGGCCACCATATCAGATAGTTTTCTTTTGAAAAATCAAGGTGCATTTCCTTTATATATCCAGTGCTTATATTTAATTTCCTTAGAAAATAGAACATAAACATGTTTGGCAGCTGATCAGTTCTTGTAGGGTCAACATTTCAAGCTTTGTAGTGTGAAACACTTAAGAGATAAATTCTTTTCATCAAATGTTTTGGTATGCCTGCACTTATATCTCATGAATAATTTGCTTTGAAGAAGGCAGGTAGTATAAGATGGCAGATAGTTTTTAAAGTACTTTTCCTGACAGGATTTCACAGCTATATTTAATTTGTTTTAAAGTATTAAAAAAACTAAAGAGTCATCAGAGAGTTGTTGATGCAGTCAGCTGGGACTTTTATAGGTGGAACTAGAGAGATGTTGGTGCAAATTGGCAAGACATAGTCCAAGATCAAGTATAGAATAATTGAGTTGGAGTGATGTTAAGACCACATTGAGCTCATGTTTGGAAGTAAAGGAGAGGTTATATAGGATTGTGGGGAAGTATGAAATTCTTTTATGAGCTTAATACCTTGCCTTTATACTATTAGCTACCATACCTGGAGATTATTAGGTTATTACATGTTATTACATAGATAGGGATTTGAAAGTAGGGAAGTGGGACCAACAGGTACACAATTATGGTTGGGCTTTGGGCAGAAAGGGTAACCTGCCTTTTCCCTCACACAAATGAAACAGAACTAAAAACAATGGAATGGTGTCTAAACTCTGTAACATACACATATGTCTGTCTTCCCCATTTGGCAAGACTTTCTGTGGTGTTTCTGCCTGTGTTGTTTGTTAATTGGATGTAATGTCTGAAAGTGTATGGGTACCTCCTTTTCTGACTAGCACCTAGAGTAGCCTGATGTCCACAGTGGATGTCCACTTTACCAGTGATGATGATTAGTGAAGCTGAAGCTATTTTTTAAACAGGGCCCAAGGGATGCAGACAGTGATGAAAACGACAAAGGTGAAAAGAAGAACAAGGGTACGTTTGATGGAGATAAGCTAGGAGATTTGAAGGAGGAGGGTGATGTGATGGACAAGACCAATGGTTTACCAGTGCAGAATGGGATTGATGCAGACGTCAAAGATTTTAGGTTTGTATGTTTTACACTTCCGATTTTTGAATGTGGGCTGTGCGTTTTTGTTTCAATTTATATTTGTTTTAGAGAGCCCGTTTTCCCCCGTTTTCTTCTCAAATATTGGATCTAGTGTAGGCTATGCTACAAAGATGTTAATTAACTAGTAAGGTAGAATTTCCCAAGAATTGCCAATACCCGATACTTTGCCAAAATGATGAATTTTGCCTTGTATAGAGCTCTAGAACTCGAAGAATGATTCCATAAAAAAAAAATTTAAGGAATGCTCAAGTATCACAATTACCTCAGATAGGCACCTTGGGACTTTTACCAGCTTCTCCCAAATCATGGTACTAGAAAGCCACGTTACTAATGGAAGTGGGTCATGTTCCTCTGGCATGTTAGAGGGAAAAAGTTTTGAACTTGTGTATTAGCTCATTTGAGTTTCATAAGCTCCTTTTGAGGTGGGTGGGTTATGTATCATTTCCCTCATTTTGAAGAATCAGAGATACAGCTTAAATGACTTGGGCTTAATCATACCACTTCCACATGTGGCTCTCTTCCCATCTCTAGTCCTTACTGACTTGTAGATTTTACCCTGTAATTTAATACACAGTATTGCATACTTATCTTTCACAGTGGGCAACTATTTCTTATTTATGTTGGCAACCTTCAGTTATGGGGAAGAATTTTTTAAAAATCTATAAAAATCCTATATAGTTAATAATATAGTTAAATCGTATATATAAAAAATAAAAATCATGTATAGTTAAATACTATAAATATAGATGTAGTTAAATAGTTTAAATTTGAATCATTTTAATGTCAGCCTAAGTTAATAGATATATATTTTCATGTACACCACACAGACATACACACTATTCTTAATATCTACCAAAGTTAAAATTAAAATGTATTTTGCATCATTTGTAGAACAAAGTGGTAGTTGTTTAATTTTTATATCTTGAATGTGTATAGAATTATAGTCTTTGAGTAAAATTTGAGGCAAAGGGTAACAAGCTCTTCCCTGTGGTCTTTTAGCTGAGTTCAGGTGGCCTTTCCACCCTGAATTGCAAGCAGCCTATAACAATGTTTTGTAGTATTTGACTGGGGACTGGTAGTGCTGTGTGCATGAGAGAACTGATGTTACACTTAATATATACCAGCTATAGAATTTCTTTCAGGGATGAAGGACATTGAATGTAGCCAAAGGCTACATCCCTTGACTATAATATTAATATGTTAGTTTGATTTTGTATGTTATAATTCTGTAATCCTTTTACATAGGGTGATGGTATATCCTGGGCTACCCAGAACAGCATTCCTTTATACTTATATCCCAGGTAACTACCAGTAGTACCCTTTTTTTTTTTTTTTTTGCTGTTTGGAGTGTCCTAGCTTGGATGATAAATTATATCATCACATTAGTTTTAATTTTTAGATTTCTTTTGTTACTAGGGGCATAGCCTTGATAATGAATTAATTTTTACTGTTTTGAAATGGTTTGTTTTTTCTGGTTTCTTAGAAGGGAAGAGAGTTTTAACATTTATCAGTAGTATCAATGATACATAAAAAATTTTTATTAGAATCATTCTGAGATGTGGAATTTCCCCTAAAAACAGACTTTTTTCCATTGCCTCTATATTTAAATGATACATGTTGTATTTTTAATATTAGTGCCTACTTGTAGTACATAATGCTTACATTCATCGTGGGGAGTTGATACACATATATGACATATCTTAATACTTTTTATATCCTCTTCCTTTCCCCTCCCCCAGATGTTGCTTGTTGGGGGCATATTTTACTGCCTGTGTTTTGGTAGGCATGTCTTCTTTTGTTTTTTTTGAGATAGGGACTCCCTGTGTAGTTCAGGCCGGTCTTGAACTCACTGTGTAGCCTGGGCTGGCCTTGAACTTGTGGCAGTCCTCATGCCCCAGCCTCCTGAGTGCTGGGATTATAGGTGGGAGCCACCATACCCAGGGCATGTCTGTTTTCACGGATGCCACAGGCAATGATTTTTTTCAGTTTATCTAGTGTTCTCAAATCTGAACTTTTTTGGTGAAGGGATTATAAATTAATAGCAGTTAATGTAAATTTAATGAGTGGGTGGGTGTGTTGGGTGGGAAGGCCAGCAATAGAAAAAGTAGAGGATATAACCTTGTAAGGACCAGAAAGGATTTCTGGTTATTTTGTAGGAATAACTTTTTAAGTATTATTGATAATGAGCTGTGTCAAGGACATTGTCCTTAAACTTGGGGTTGCTTTAGTGTCCCTTCCCACTCAAAATAAGGTTTAATGCCCTTTACTTTCTCTGTTTAGCCGTACCCCTGGTAATTGCCAGAACTCTGCTAATGAAGTGGATCTTCTGGGTCCAAACCAGAATGGTTCTGAGGGCTTAGCCCAGCTGACCAGCACCAATGGTGCCAAGCCTGTGGAGGATTTCTCCAACATGGAGTCCCAGAGTGTCCCCTTGGACCCCATGGAACATGTGGGCATGGAGCCTCTTCAGTTTGATTATTCAGGCACGCAGGTACCTGTGGACTCCGCAGCAGCAACTGTGGGACTTTTTGACTACAATTCTCAACAACAGGTATTGTGTGTGTCTCTGTTACTCTTCCTACTTTCCCTCCAGCCAGCATATAATTCAAATAATTAAGGATGAGAGGGTGGGGGGAGGGTGGCATTATTTTAGGCTGGCTAATGACAGCCCCTACTAATCCCCAACAGTGAAGTGGGTTTACAAAGCCCATGTCTTTGTCCTCTGGCTTCTCATGCTAAAGTTATTGGCAAGAGAGTACCCTGCTGTATGTGTGCTTCCCTTGCCTCTTTTCTTCCCAGCACTTGGGGAGTGAGTGAGGTGGTATTACCTCTATATTACTTTCTCTAAAGATTTATGTGATTGTGATACTACTGCTTTGTTTTGTTATTGTGCCAAATCATATTAGTCATATTTTATTTAAGTTGGTTGCTGTAGATAAGTTATTAACATAATTGCTGTAAATAACAGGTAAAGGTCTGGTATCTTTCAAAACAGAATAAGATTAGGAGAACATACACAAGTAACTCTTAAGATCTACAATGAAGTTACCTGGCTCTTTCATTCATAAATTTCTGGAAAATTTTGTATGTGCGACATAGTCATAGAGGACTAATTCTAGACTTTCTGATCAGTTTTAGTTTTTTTTTTTTTTTTTTTAAGGAACATATGAATTATAAAAGGAAGGCAAATAGCTTTATGATCTTGTTAAATACGACATATTCCTTATGGTAGAAGCAGTTGATGAAGTTAGAATTTCTGTTACTCTTGAGTTTGTTCTGGAACATGTTACAGCCTTCTAGGTATGAGAGGTGACTGTCTTATTTTGAACTTCAGAAACTGTTCATAGTGAGAAATTAGCTTATGATTTTGTGGATCAGTTGTACCATTTTGCATCTTTAGTTACTGTCATAAATAGCTAATATTGATAGTTAGCAACCCCCCCCCGCATACACACACTGGGATTAAATCCAGGGCTTTTGCACTGACTGCGTCTCCAGCCTACTTTTCTTTCCATTTTGATTCAGGGTCTTGCTAAATTGCCTAGGCTGGGCTCAAACTTGTGATCCTCTTGCCTCAGCCTTCCAGAGTGCTGGGATTTATATGTCTTCCTCACATCTGGCTTGAATGAATTTTGACTGGTAGACAACTAATAAAGTTAACTCTAAAAAGTTCATCAAGATAAATCCCATTGACATCTAGTTTCGTACACAAGTTCATTATGATCATTGATCCTTTTTCAATGGGAAATTGGTATGTGTTCCTAAATTTTAATCCTCCAACCTTTCTTATGGATTTTTCTTTTGATCACATTTTATTCCATTTTGTACTTCTAATTTAAAATCCTTCCTTTGTTTATCTGCACACCAAAAAGTATTCTTGTCTGCTTGTTTTGAACTCTGTTGTGTCTTGTGCGTGTCCTTTAAGAAAAGGAGTAAGTAACACGTCTTCTGCCTTGTGGTCTGATTTGTCTAATAACCCTTGTTGGACTGGAAGCTCCTTGAGGCCAAGGATTTTCCTCTACATTGTATTAGCAGACCAAGTTTTCAGGGAACTTTCCTCCTATCTGATGTATTATGTCTTTGTGTTTATCTTGTGCTTATTTACATAACTATTTATTTATATACATTGATTGATTGCTTGTACTAGGACTTAAACCCAGGGGCTTTGCACTGAGCTACATCCCCAGCCTATTTTATGTTAGGTTATTTGATTGATTGATTGATTGAGGAAGGTCTCTAAGTTACCCAGGCTGGACTATAAATTGTGATCCTCCTGTATTAGCCCCTGATCTCTTGTTTTTAGTATACTGTACTTTCAAAATTAAAATTCGCAACTGTAAAATTACTGTGTGGTACTCAGGAAAGTAACATTAATGTATAGTAATATATATATTTTTTTGAGATAGGGTTTCACTTTGTAGTCCTGGCTGGCCTTGAACTCACTATGTAGCTTAGGTTGTACTTGACCTCATGGTGTTCCTCCTGCCTCTGCCTCCTGAATGTTGGGATTACATGCAGCATGTGCCATCACACTCTGCACCAGAAATGTGATTTACTGTATAATGTCAAGGAGCATAATTTCTTGGATCAGAAATTGGATCTATTGCCATGTGATTGAAAGCCATGAGTCTTCTCATCAAAAAAAAAGAACAGATCTGTCAGCTACAGAGTAACCTTTTGTTATCATCTTTGGTTTCATCTGATCCAAGCATATCTCTGTGAATAGAGCAAGATTCCCTTTTTGCAACCCCCCCCCCCCGGACTTCTCAGTTTAGTAATTTAAATAGTTGAAAGAAGTACTTAATAACTTTTATGTCTGTGCCCTAGGAACCTTGAGAGCAAGGAAGACTACACTAGTCTATAGGGAAGGACAGATTATGGAAAAGGTGGTTTTTGAGTTGTACCTTCAATGACTTATTTATACAGGAGGAGAATGAAAAGCTCATGGAGGAAATAGTAAAACTAAAGCTTGAAGATGGAAATTAGCAGGAATGTGTTCAGTAGATAACATAGCAGTGGTTAGTCTGGCTGGTAGTTTAGGTTGAAGAAAGGTATGGAATAAGGTTGAATAGATAGTATATGTCTTACTGACTTGGCTGGGTTGCCTTATAGGCAATAACAAGACTTTTTTTTTTTTTTTTTGACTGGGGATTGAACTTGGGACCTTGGGCTTGCGAGGCAGGCAGGAGAACCACTGAGCTAAATCCCTGACCCAATAACGATATTTTTAAGGAAGAA
>NW_004624764.1:14404541-14415164 GCF_000247695.1 Heterocephalus glaber | reverse complement strand
TTTCCCCCCTCCGGTACTGGTGATCGAACTTGGGTCCTTAGGCTTTCGAGGCAGGCTGCAGAACCACTGAGCTAAATCCCCTGGTGATTAGCCATATTGTTCATATGCTTTATTTAGAATTTATTTAATCCAAAAATAGCCTAGGGCTGGGGATTTAGCTTAGTGGTTTTGCTGCCTGCTGCTCAAGTGCAAGGACCTGAGTTCGATCCCTGGTACCAAAAAACAAAACAAAACAAAAATAGCCTAATATAGCATATTTCACAAAGTTGCATACTATAGTACTTAAATACTTAAATTGAATATGAGTTTTAAACAAAGAGGCAGTATTCTTTACCATCCTGACAGGGTCTCCCTAAGTTGCCAAGGCTGACTTCAAAGTTGGAATCCTCCAGCCTCAGATACCCAAGTAGCTTGGATTATAGGTGTGTTCTATCTCTGGCTAAAGAAGCAATGTTCTGAACTCATTTCTGCACAGCCATAGTCAAGAGAGAAAATTAACTGCCTTTTGTTGTTGTTGTTGTCTGTTTGTTTTTCTGGTATGGGAATTGAACTGAGGACCTTGTGTTTGCAAGGCAGGTGTGGTGCCAACTGAGCTACATCCCCAGCCCCTCTTTGTTTGTTTTTGAGACAGGGCCTCACTATGTAGTTCAGGCTGGCCTTGAATTCACTGTGTAGCCTAGGCTGGCCTTGAACGTACAGTGATCCTTCTGCCTCATTCTCCCAGGTCCTGGATTTACAGGTGTAAAGGTGACATACTGCTTTTATTTTTATTTTTTAATTTTTAATTTTTTTGATGTATAGAAATACCTGGCTAACATGTCCCCAAACAGGTCAGTTAGTAAAATAGATTCTAGAGAATATGGCCTATACACAGCCCTCCCTCCCCAAAAATAACCCCAAGGGTGGACATTTCCCTCCTCCTGGGCTCATTGGGTATGAAAAATGTTTGGCAGTTGTGTTTATTATCTGGGTATGGGGCACCATGTCCGATATTCTGCATTTTCTGGGGTGCTTTTTAAATTTTATTTAATATTTTTTCCAGTACCAGGGATCAAACTCAGGACCTTGTGCTTGCCAGGCAGGTGCAGCACCACTGAGCTACATCCCTGGCCCCCGACATACTTTAATTAATTAATTAATTAGTTAATTTTTTGGTGTCAGGGATCGAACTTGGGTCCTTGCGCTTGCGGGGCAGGCAGCGGCACCACTGAGCTAAATCCCTGGCCCTCGACATACTGCTTTTAAAGGTGTGTTGATCATTAAATGTCATTCTCATGAGGCCAAGTATGTGCATAAGTTTTAAAGGAGATATTAAATATTATCAACTTTGTAATTTACAGATGATTATTCTGTCTGTCTCATGTGTATGGTCACCAACAAAGAATTGACTAGTAAATTCAGTCAATCGAAGCTTTTTATTTGATTTTGCTCAAATTTTATTTATGATAATATTTTCCTCAAAAGATATTAACTTGGTAGGTGGATTTTTTTATCTAAGACCTTTGCTGGAATTGATTGATTGACTATGCTGGGGGTTGAACCCAGAACCTTGTTTGTGCTAGGTGAGCACGCTACTGCAGAGCTACATCTCCAGCCCAGAATAAATATATTTGCTAAAAAACTGTGATGACTTAAAAAAAAGTTTAGTGGTATGGTTTGTGTGTGTCTGTTTAACCAAAAAATTATTGTGATTTTTTTTTTTTTTTTTTGGTACGGAGGATCGAACTCGGGACCTTGGGCTTTGCCAGGCACTGAACTAAATCCCTGGCCCTGTATCTGTTATTTTGATTTCTAGCTCCAGGCTGTTTTCCTTGAACCTCGTACTAGGAACACAGAGCCTTTGATAGGTGACATTGTCCCACCTTCACATTCAACTTTATTCATATCCTTTTCTGAAAGGAGTCAGATGTAAAAAGTACTTTTCAATTAGAATAACAAAAAATAGTTTTCTTCCTTCTGTGTTACTTTTTTGGCCCACTGACAGCAAGCAGTTAGTGCTTGTGGTGTAGTGGGGTTTTGATTCTCAAAGCAGGCTTCCTTGTGCTTGGGCTGCTGTGCTCTGGGTGAAGCCAGAAGAGGCACTCTTTTCATTCACTAGGAACAGTATCACACTGAAAGGACTGTTAAGGACTTCATGTGTGTTAATTTTAATCCTCACAACAACCCTATGAGCTGGATATTTCTTTGTTTCCCTATTATGGAGAGGAAAGTGAGACACAGAGAGGTTTCCTAAAGTCACTTGCCTAAAGTCATAGACCAAGTTAGTAGTGCAGCTGAGATATGAACCAAAGCTGTCTGGCCCGAGAGTCTGCACTCTTAATCTGTATCCACTATGTATGTTGTGTTACACTGGTAAAAAGTCAGGGCTGGCATTGCATTTTATTTTGGAGAATGAGTTTAGTCTTTTTTTTTTCATTAAGTTTATTAAAGTTTGGATTTTTTTTTTTCCAGTACCAAGGATTGAACTCAGGACCTTGCGCTTGTGAGGCAGGCGCAGCAGCACTGCGCTGAATACCCGGCCCGAGTATAGTCTAGTCTTAATACATTTCCTCACTTGTATTTGGACATTTTTTCCTTTATATCAGGAAATTCAAGGGCATTGATTTTGTGCCAACAGTTATTAATGAAAACAGTGATAATAGTAACAACTCTTTTATAATACTAATAGTAGCTAAATTTTCCAAGATGCCACCTACAAGTCAGTTCTGTGTTGGGTGTTTTCAGCTGCCCAGATTCCCCTGTGGAACATTAACACTGTCGGTATCTTTTGTAAGGTCATGTAGTAAGTGACAGAGAATGGAATTGAACTAGCTTGTCACATTTCCAATTTGTGCTTTAATATTTATTAGGAACCCCAGTGTGCCTGAAGTGGTCAACTCCTTTCCTCCTACAGTGGAACTTTGTAATAGCTTATGAATTTTACCGAAATTAATTATAATCAGTATTGGCACATTGATCACTATATCAACCTTTAATAAGCATGCCCCTCAATTCTCACAGTATTTTGTCCCTCAATTATAGAGTATTGGCCTGCTTTGTGAAAATTATGAAAATGTTAACAGAGCTGTGTCTTGCCAGCAGATGGCATTTCTGTGTTTTTCAGGATTCTTTGGAATCTGTCACTTGCCAATTATCTAATTTTGTTTTGAATACTCTGTATTTCCAGTTAATATTGTGCCACTTACATAAAGAGAATGTGCCAAAATTGATGTAATCTATTCTGTAATCAAATTTTGCTGGCTATGGATACACAATTTACTTTTGTTAAATTTTTTATAGTAGTGTGCTCTCAAGAAAGTAATTCCCCCTTCATTTATCGTAATCACTAATATGTTAATCAGCTCTCAGGCACAGGGTATAGTGGAGCTGTGTGCAACTATAATGCTCTCATTTAAGAGTTTCTACTTCAAAATGTGGTAACATGATGGTGAGAACAACAAATACATATATAGAATGAGTAGTATATATTACGTGTAATAGTGAGAAGCGAGAATAGTCAGAATACCATTGGACTAGTGGTTTTGGTGTATAAGTCAGGATGAACTCCACAGTCATATTCTGCTTGTGTGTTTGTTTTTAGGTTGGTTTTGTTTTGTTTTTTGACTTTTTGAGACAGAGTCTCGCTGGGTAGTTCAGGCTGGCCTTGAACTCACTATGTAGCCCAGTCTGGCCTTGAACTCAAAGCAATCCTCCTCCCTCAGCCTTCCGAGTGCTGGGATTACAGGCATGTGCCATCATTCCTGGCAGCAGTCATTCTGAAAACAGCATGTAGCTCTGTTTTTCCTGAGCTCCACGTCGTAGTATTTACCTAGTGATAATTCAAAAAAGTTCAATGAAATGAGTCATTTTGTTTACAATGGGGATAAAGGAGTGCAGAAAAAAAGCAAGAGCAGTGTCTTGAGGTGTTGAATGTTTCAAGTGGTTTTAGGCCAGGAAAATTCCAGAGCCCCAATGAAGAGATGATAAGATATTCAGTGGAACTAGGAGTTTTTACAACCTTGGGAGTAATTTTAAAATAATTTTATACTATATTACTTGTTTTCTGCCTCTTGGCTGCCATTTTTACTACCTCCTCTTGGTAAAAAAAAAAAAAATCAAACTGTGACACTGATCTTTAGGTAAAACAAAAATGTGAAACCAGCTTGCAGAAATTGCAAAATCATTGACTAAATTTTGACTGTCTCCTGCAGTGGACAAAAGTTTTAATATATTTGTCAGTAGATTTGATTCCTCCATGTCTCTTCATGACTTGATATTTAATGAATGCCTGTAAAGAAGTCCTTTTCCCTTTTATAGCATCACAGTGAAATTCTACTTTACTTTGATTTTGGGTAAACAACCTCAAGTATTTTTGATAACTATACGTGGTTAATATTGACATTTGTACTATAAAAGCAGACACTTAATTTTATTCTGTTTTTTCGACAGGGCAGTGTGTACAAATGAGAGCTAACAGGTGATGTTGGCCAGTACACTCAAAATATTCAACTCTTGCTTTCTTTTTATTTAAAATCAATTTACTCATGTATTTGAGGCACAGAAGTATCCAAGTCTCAGGCGGTAGTCACATTACATTATTTAATCTCTCCACTGCCAAGGATAACATGAAGTTCAATCATGACAAACTGAGTTGATGGAATGACATTATCTCTTAATTTCTGAGACAATCAGGTCTCTTAATATAACTTTAATTCAAAATCTGTGGTATCTGTGTTGTATCACCCAGTGATATCAGCTGAACTGTTGAGAAATCCTCTAGAAAGAGCAAGTAGGCCGAATATCCTATTCAGAGCAGTCCTTTTAGGAATACTTTCATTGCTGATAAAAGTCTTCAGTATGACTCCTTGGAAGGAGGCCTGTTGGGGTGATGAAAATCAGGTTACCAGTACTATTCATACTACAATGTAAGTTCTGTACAGGCTGGAGCTATGTACGGTTTTATTCACTGTTGTATCCCTAGTTCCTTGCACAGTGCCTAGTAGTTAACTATTTGCCTCACAAATACTTGTTGTATGAATGCGTGAATGCATGACTATCAAGATGGAGTCATAGATTATTTTTAGTGTTAAAACCTGCGAATTTCTTTAGTTTTTAAACTAAGAATTGTGCTAGGTATGAGTTCATAATCCAAGTTTTGTTCCCTACCTGTAAAGAGTAGATGTCTTAGGAGACTCTTGGGATCCCCGAAAGTTGAGGAGTTGTCTAATTTGCTCTTTAGGGCAAGCCACTAGTTCCAGTGTCATTTTCTGAGAAAGAATCAGCCTAGAGGATAATGTAAACCCTTTTCACGTTCTTCTTTAAAATGAGTATATCTGAGGGTTAATGAAAATTTTCTGGGTCTGAAAAAACCTGAAGGGAGATGATAGTACTAGGAGTAATGTGGTAAGTTATTTTTGTAGTTTTTTTTTGGCGGGGGGGGGGGTGATACTAGGGAATGAACCTATGGTCTTCACACTGAGCTATATAAGCTGCCCTTTTTATTATTTGAGATGGTCCCACAAACTTTAGGCAGGACTTAAATTTGAGATTGTCCTACCTCAGCCTCTCGAGTGCTGGAATTATAGGATTACATGATTACCACCACGCCCAGCTGTGCAACTTTTAAGTATACCTTGAATCAGGTAGGTCCTGTAGACTTGCTGATAAGCATTGAAAATTTTGCAAATGTATATATTTTTGTGGCTCAGGGTTCATCTAATCTTTGAAGAAGTCAGCTCCTGGAACTGGGCACACCAAACAGAAGGAAAGAGATAGGGAAAACAGAAGAACTGAGAAGCATAGTAGTAATACCATGGAAATGGAATAGAGTGTTTTTGTTAGTCTCATGCCTCATTAAGGATTTATTGAAGAGGGCCAGGGATTTAGTTCAGTGGTTCTGCCACCTGCCCCCGCAAGCTCAAGGACCCGAGTTTGATCCCCAGTACCAAAACAAAAACAAAAAAAGGGATTTATTGAAGTTTCTAGAGAGTTGGGTTTTTTTGTGACCCCCCCCCCCCCATACTGGGGATCAAACTCAGGACCTTGCACTTGCCAGGCAGGTGTAGCGCCTTTAGAGAGATTTTTAAATTGTTTCATAGGACAGTTTCTCTAACCACACGTCTTTCTTTTACCTCAGCTGTTCCAAAGACCTAATGCGCTTGCTGTCCAGCAGTTGACAGCTGCTCAGCAGCAGCAGTATGCACTAGCAGCTGCTCATCAGCCTCACATTGGTAAGTACTTAAGCCGATAGCTCACTTATTAAAGGGGTGACCACCTTTTTAGGATAAATGGATGCTGTGAAACCCAGTAGCTTAGACTGATTATAAAAGTCCAGACAGATGTCTCAGAGTAAATGGCCTCTTCCATTTGTTTCTAACTACTTTCTTTGTTCTTGACATACTAGATTTCCTTAGTACCCAGCTCTTGCCTTATCTCACCTGTTTAAAAATTTAAACTATTCATTTCAGAAATGGCTAGTGATTAGCATTAGCTCTTTTGGTAAGGTTTGGACACTGCTGATTAAGTGGGCATTGTATGGACTGATTGTATCAACTTCTCACCTTGCTAAGTAGCAAGTAGTACCCATGAATCTATCTTCAAAGTATTGAACATTTTAAAAAGTATTAATATAGGTAATTGCTAGTTGTTAAATACATGTGCCTTTTTCAAGTAGCATTTATGAGCCTCAATGAGTGAAGAGGAGTTTCTTGGGCCACATATAAAGTATATAATATTGCCAAGGTATATTAGTAAACCAACCCTCCCCTGCCTCCCAGACAAGGTCCCACTATGTAGTGCAGGCTGGCTTTGAGCTCACGGTGTAGCCAAGCCTGGTCTTAAACTCATAATTCTCCTGCCTCAGCCTCCTTTTCTTCCTTTCTTTCCTTTCCTTCCTTCCCTTTCCTTCCCTTTCCTTTCCTTCCTTCCCCTCCCTCCCTTCCTTCCTTCCTTCCTTCCTCCCTTCCTCCCTTCCTCCCTTCCTCCCTTCCTCCCTTCCTCCCTTCCTTCCTTCCTTCCTCCCTTCCTCCCTTCCTCCCTTCCTTCCTCCCTTCCTTCCTCCCTTCCTTCCTCCCTTCCTCCTTTCCTCCCTCCCTCTCTCCCTCTCTTTCTCTCTCTCCTTTCCTCTCCTCTCTCCCCTCTTTCTCTCTCTTTTGTTTTTTTGGTACCAGGGATCGAACTCAGGACCTTGCACTTGCAAGGCAGGAGCGGTGCCACTGAGCTAAATCCCCAGCCATCCTCTTTTTTAAAAAAAATATTTTTTATTACTTATAACATTTAAAATAAAAATGAAAGTTCCCCATAGCGCACAGGCCACAGAACATGCCTGGGTAGGCCTTTCTCCCTAATTGACCTTTTTTTTTTCCTGGGTATTGGGGATCAAACTTAGGACTTTGCTTTTGCCATATGGGCGAGGCACCACTGGGGCTATATCCCAAGCCTCTAATTGACCTAATTTTCTTCGTTTTGGTACTTGGAATCGAACTTTGGACCTTCCACTTTCGAGGTAGACGGTGGAACCGCTAAGTTAAATTCCTGGCCCAAATTGACCTTTTGTTGGTCATTATTTTTTGGTACTGGGGATTGAACTCCATGTAAGGCAGGTGTGGTGCTGCTGAGCTCAATCCCCAGCCCCCTAATTGACCTTTTTAAGGTCTCTTCAAAATGAAATGCCAGCAGGGCTTGGTGACACACACCTGTAATCCTAGCACTTGAGAGGCTGAGGCAGAAGGATTAGTGTGGGTTAGAGGCCAGGCTGGGCTACATAATTAGTTCAAGGCTACCCTAAACTACATAGTGAGGCCCTGTCTCCAAAAAACAAACAACAAAAATGAAATGCCAGAAGTGCAGACAAATAGAGGCACAGATTTTCTTTTATGTGCCAGATGGTACAGTTGAATGGAAAGGAGATCACCGGTTTTAGATGTGGTATGGTGTGGAAGAAAAAACTTGGATTAAGTTAAATCCTAACTTTATAGCGGCCTTTGTCTGGACCTGATACTATGTAATTGTAGGTAGTAGCCTTTATAAACATTTGGAGAATTCTTTTAATTGGAAATAAATCTCTTCTTCTGTTTCATTTTACAAGTCTTTTACTCTGTTTTAATTAAAATTAATTTAAGGACTGAGAGGGCCGGGGAATTTAGCTCAGTGGTTCTGCTGCCTGCCTTGAAGGCGCAAGGGCCCGAGTTCAGTCTCCGGTACCAAAAAAACAAAACCAAACCAAATTTAAGGACTGAGAAATAACTCAGACGAGCAGTATTGCCTTGTGTTCATAAGGGCCTGGATTTGATCCAGCACTGGGGGAACCCCCTCCCCCCCCAATTAATTACAATTTTTAACAAACAAGCTTAGTTTAAAACTACATAAGCTTTTAATTTAAGCATTTCTTTAGCAAAAGTTCTTTCTTTCTTTCCTTCTTTCTTTCCTTTCTTTCCTTCCTTTCCTTCCTTTCCTTCCTTCCTTCTTTCTTTCTTTCCTTCTTTCCTTCTTTCCTTCTTTCTTTCCCTCCTTCTTTCTTTCCCTCCTTCCCTCCCTCCCTCCCTTCTTTCCTTCCTTCCTTCCTTTCCTTTCCTTTCTTACCTTGAACTCACTGTGCAGCCCAGGCTGGCCTCACGAGTGCTGAGATGTGCCACCACTCCCAGCTTTAGCAAAAGTTAATGAAGAAGACTAGCTATATCTCATCACAATCTTTCTATCTCTCTCTTTTTTAAACTCCCAACCTATTCTCTGTTTTCTTTTTTCTTTTCCCCTCACCTACAGCCTGAAATGCTAGCCAAATATATAGATATTTGGTAATGCTGCAGTTGTGGTCAAGTTTGTTTTAACTGACAGGTGTGTTTTCAGCAGGTTTAGCTCCCGCTGCGTTTGTCCCCAATCCATACATCATCAGTGCTGCTCCCCCAGGGACGGACCCCTACACAGCTGGATTGGCTGCAGCAGCGACACTAGGTGAGATATTCTGCTGCATGAGGGATTTTCTCACCTGCTGGAAAGTCATGTGAGATAGGTGTACGTTCTTTATATTTCCCCAAATCCATGTCTCTAATGGAAATGTCTGCTGATTTTCAGTGCTACCCACGTGCCAGCTGAATATCTATACTGAGCTATTACATGGGCCCCTCTGACTTCAGTGTATTCCAAAACAAATTGATGCCCTACCCCTTGCATAGATATTTTGGATCCATGGAGCCATCTATTGATTATTTATATTTTAGGAATTTCTCTCCTTAGCCAGGTCTCTTAATACTACTATCTATCACACTTCAAGTCCTGATACTGGTCTCTTACAGATTCCTAATTTCTCTGCCTTTTTCCCTTCCTCTACCTTCTATATTGTTCCAAGAAATGGTTTTAAAACAAAAATTGTGCCACTTCACCCTTCTGCCTAAACCTTATAATGATTTTTCTATTTCCCACCCTAATATGGTATGCTAGTCATAATTCAACATGATGGATGATTACAAACTGCTTGGGTGGTGGTGGTTCCTTGGGATTAGTATTTTTAAGGAGCTGTCATGTAATGCTGAGGGTTAGCTAGGGTTGGGACCCACTGTGTATGGGACTTTCTCCATGACTTGTACATGGATCTGAACCTGTGAGTCACTCTCTTCCTGCCCGATTTGCTACCATTTGCTAACACTTTACAGTAGCAACACTGATCTGATTTCCTTTTGCTGCAGGTGCTATGCTGGTTTAGCCCTTTGTCTTTGGACACTGTGGTCTCCATGGTCTTCTGTAGTAAATTCTTTTTCCCAGGTTTTTCCTGGGAAGCTCCTTGGGTGGCAAAATCACCTTTCCTTGGTAACCACTCCCTGTTATTTCTCTATCATTGTCTACTACATTGTTTTTATTTGCTTTTGGTATAGTCATAAGTCAGAGGTAAATACCTTTCCTGTTTGACTCTGTATGTCACATTTGCTGCCATCCCAGTGGAGCCATAAATGGTGGATTGGGTTCAGGATTAGGGCAAACAAAATGTCTTCCAAAGTAAATAGTTTTGGGACTGGGGATGTAGCTCATGCCTGCCTGGCAAGCACAAGGTCCTGAGTTCAATCCCTGGTACTGGGAGAAAAAAAAAATTCTTTTAGGCACATCCCTTTAAGTTATGTTAATCATGACTAAATATTACTGCAATATGAGATTTTGTTTATCAGATAACATAGTTACCAATTATGAAGTCATGCACTCTATGCAGCATACTATTTCTTACTTTTTTGGTACCAGGGATCGAACTTGGGAACTTGTGCTTGTGAGGCAGGCAGCAGAACCACTGAGCTAAATCCCCAGACCTTTTTTTGTGGTCCTGAAGATTGAACCCAGGACCTTTGCACTGAGATACATCCCCAGCTCCTCTTTAAATTTTGAGGCAGGGTCTCACAAAATTGCCCAGGCTGGGCTTGAACTTTCAATCCTCTTGCCTCAGCTTCCTGGAGTATTGGGTTTATAGGCTTGTGCTACCATGCCCAGCTATTTCTTAGCTTTTCTTTAGAGTTGTTTCCCTGGTTATAATGTGAACTTATGTAGTCCCTGCTCCACTTTTGCTGAAAATAGAGTATTTTTTCTAATAGAATGATCTTTGTCATCCTTTTTTTTTTTTTTTTGATACTGGGGATCAAACCCTGGACCTTGCGCTTGCGAGGCAGG